>CM076581.1:1234842073-1235564219 GCA_034641835.2 Pinus albicaulis | reverse complement strand
TTCCAAGAAGTGTTCCTCCAAACATGAGGCCTTATAGATATCCTTACTTCCAAAAGAGCGAAATTGAACGTATGATTGCAGAAATGTTAGAGGCAGGTATAATTCAACCTAGTCAAAGTTCTTTTTCTGCTCCTGTAGTATTGGTACACAAGAAGGATGGATCATGGCGAATGTGTCCGGATTATAGGGAGCTCAATAAGCTCACCATTAAAGATAAATTTCCCATTACTGTGATTGATGAATTATTGGATGAATTACATGGAGCAATTTATTTTACCAAGTTGGATCTTCGTTCAGGATATCATCAAATTAGAATGAAGACTGAAGATATTCCAAAAACAGTGTTTCGAACTCATGAGGGTCATTATGAATTTTTGGTCATGCCTTTTAGCCTTACCAATGCACCTTCTACATTTCAAGGGTTGATGAATTCCATTTTCAAACCCTTCCTTAGAAAATTTGTGCTAGTATTTTTTGATGATATACTAATCTACAGCGGGTCTTGGAAGGATCATGTTGAACATGTTGACAGGGTGCTCAAACTATTGCAGGAGAAACAATTATATGCAAAAAAATCCAAATGTTTCTTTGGAGTACGAGAGGTGGAATATCTGGGTCATATTGTATCTCACGAGGGTGTTAAAGTAGACCCTAACAAAATTAAAGCCATTAAGGAATGGAAAGTCCCCACAACCATAAAGCAGTTGCGAGGATTTCTTGGGTTAACAGGGTATTATTGTAATTTTGTTAAGAATTATGGGAAAATAGCGACACCTCTAACAACATTATTGAAGAAAGATGCATTTTCATGGACTCCTGAAGCAACTAAGGCCTTTGAACATCTTAAAGAGGCAATGTGCCTAGCACCGGTCTTAGCTACGCCAGTCTTCACAAAAACCTTTATTGTGGAATGTGATGCCTCAGGAAATGGAATTGGTGCAGTTTTAATGCAGGAAGGAAGACCCATTGCTTTTGAAAGTCGTCCGATCAAAGGAAAGTATTTACAGAAACCTATTTATGAGAAGGAAATGTTAGCAATACTACATGCACTAAAGAAATGGCGAACTTACCTAATGGGAAGACACTTCAAGGTAAAAGCTGATCATGATAGTCTTAAACACTTTTTGGAACAAAGACTATCTTCAGAAGAGCAGCAAAAATGGGTCACAAAGATGTTGGGTTATGACTTTGAAATAATCTAAAAAAAGGGAAAGCTTAATGTTGTTGCAGATGCACTCTCAAGAAAGAATGAAGAGGTGGAAGCATTGCTTTGTGCCATTTCTATTATCCAACCAGATTGGATAACCAAAGCAAGAGATGAATGGAATAAGGACAAAGATGTATGGACACTCATTCAAAAGTTGCAGCAAGATCCTAGTACATCTGATACATTTAGTTGGAAAAATGATTCCTTATGGTACAAAGATCGCTTATATCTTTGTAAGGATTCCCAACTAAAACAAAAGATTCTTCTGGAATTGCACACTTCTCCTTTAGGAGGACACTCAGGATTTTTAAAAACTTACCACTGGGTGAAGAAAGAATTTTTTTGGGATGGCCTTAAATCTGATATTCAAAAGTTTGTGGCGGAATGTTTGGTTTGCCAGCAGAATAAAGTGGAGACAATTAAGACCCCGGGACTTCTACAACCTTTATCCATTCCAAGTCAACGTTGGGAGGAGATTTCAATGGATTTTATCACGGGTTTACCTAAGTCCAAAGGAAAGAATGTCATCATGGTGGTAGTTGATAGACTTACCAAGTATGCACACTTTTGTGCATTATCTCATCCATTTAAAGCAAGTACAGTTGCTACTACATTTGTGGACAGAATTCAAAAGCTACATGGAAGCCCAAGGGTTATTGTGAGCGATAGAGATCCCATTTTTACGAAATTTTTGGATGGAGTTATTTTCTTGTTTGGGTACTCAATTAGCTCATAGCTCATCTTATCATCCTCAATCTGATGGTCAAACTGAGATAGTAAATAAATGTTTGGAAGGATATCTTCGTTGTTTTGTATCTGATAAACAAACACAATGGGTCAAGTGGTTACCTCTCGGTGAATGGTGGTATAACAGATTTCAATGGATTTTATCATAGGTTTACCTAAGTCTGAAGGAAAGAATGTCATCATGGTAGTAGTTGATAGACTTACCAAGTATGCACACTTTTGTGCATTATCTCATCCATTTAAAGCAAGTACAGTTGCTACTACATTTATGGACAGAATTCAAAAGCTACATGGAAGCCCAAGGGTTATTGTGAGCGACAGAGATCCCATTTTTACTGGAAATTTTCGGACGGAGTTATTTTCTTGTTTGGGTACTCAATTAGCTCATAGCTCATCTTATCATCCTCAATCTGATGGTCAAACTGAGATAGTAAATAAATGTTTGGAAGGATATCTTCGTTGTTTTGTATCTGATAAACAAACACAATGGGTAAAGTGGTTACCTCTTGCTGAATGGTGGTATAACACTTCCTTCCATACTGCAGCAAAAATGACCCCATTTATGGCACTTTATGGATATCATCCACCATCCATCACATCATCTTTAAGGGAAAAGTCGAAGGTTCAAGCAGTGGAAGATCACATCGAGCATCAGCAAGAAGTTCTCCAACTCTTAAAGGATAACCTGAATTTGGCACAAAATCGAATGAAACAACATGCAAATCAACATCGCAGCGAGAGAAGTTTTGATGTAGGAGATTGGGTATTTTTACGGCTACAACCATACAAACAAATGTCCCTCAAGCAAGCTAAGAAGGATAATAAATTATCGCCAAAGTACTATAGTCCTTACAAGGTGTTGCAAAATATTGGTACTACGGCATACAAATTGGAGCTTCCTGCTTCTTCGCGAGTACATCCAGTTTTCCATGTTTCATGCTTAAAGAAGGTTATAGGTGAAAATCTTCCGGTTCAAACAATATTGCCAAAACTTGATGAGGAAGGAAAAATCATATTGGAACCTGAAGCAGTCATGGAAACAAGAACTCGACATCTACGGAATCGATCAATTTCAGAGTATCTCATCAAGTGGAAGAACTTACCCACTGAAGATTCTACATGGGAGGATGAGAATTTTATACAGAAGCACCTGGAGCTACTCAAGCGTTGAGGACAACACTTTTTTGAGGGAGAGGGGCATGTTAGGTCCCTATATCACTAGTATAGTCCCTTATTATTGTTAGTGTAACCCCCTTGTTGTTATTATTGAACCCTTGTAACCCCCATTTTGTTATTATTGTGCCCTTAAATTAATATTGTTAGGTCGGCTAGGATTACATTGTGGCCCACTAGGATTACATTATGGCCCCATGGACTCCTATATATAGAAAGGAGGTTTTGTAAATTGTATCATCCAAGAATTGTTCATTTATGTAATGTATTGGAGGTTGCCCCCTCGAAGTGGCTTATTTCTAAGGCGTTGATATCTCTTTTCTTCTATTTTTGGAGCTGGTTACACAACATCCATCTTAGCTTCCATGCTAGCTTCCATGCCATCCATCTTAGCTTCCATTCCTTTCTTCAAACCATCCATATTAGCTTCCATACTTTTCTTCAAAACTTCCATTTCATTTTTTGTTAATCTTTGCGAGAGCGAAATTTGGTGCACTTGGTCTTGTAATTTTGACATGTCATGTTGTAGTACTTCATCTTCATGGGTCATATTAGAGCCTTTTGAAGGCTTAATTGGTGTTGAATTATTTTTAGGGGGAATTTTATAAGCCAATATTGATATCTATTTTAAAAAGTGCCCTTGGAATCAATTCAAACTGATTTTTCAAACAAGACTTATGCAATTCGAAAAAAATAAACACCTTTTTCTTGCTTTTGAGGAGCTCGATATTGAAACTAAATTATCTCTGTGATTTTGGATATTTAATATCTGAAATTGGGTCTTGTAGTATCCCTCTGAATCTTCTTTCAAATACCATAGGTTTGACCTGATTTGGATTTTTCAAGGCAAAGTTATGCCTAATCTCCCACAATGACTTAATTATAGACTGGTTCAGTAGAGCGAATTAGTACGACATGCCACATGTCACTATTTCCTCCTTCGGCTCTAAAGTTGATACAAAGGAAACTATAGTCCATGTTCTTGTGGCCACTTTTTACAAAATTCCAATTCGACGCTCAGAGAGAGAGTTATGACGATGTTCCCACGGTCACCTCTTTGAGATGAAATTCGGGAGCCTGAAAAATCCCTAACATTCACAGATCATATCTCCGAAAATATTGCGAACCAAGATATGAAATTTTTATAAGAGGTTCCTTAGGATTGTGACTTCGCTCTGCAAAAATTTCAGCTTCTGAATCTTCGTAGAAAGAAAGTGATAACGCAAATTCCACGATGACCTGTTTTAGTGAAATTCAGGAGTCTGAAAAAGACCTAAAACCTAACTTCCATAGATCATATCTTTGAAACTATTGCGAACCATGATCTGAAATTTTTACACGAAGTTCTTCAAGATTTTGGCTTCGCTCTGTAAAAAATTCAACTTCTGACCCTTCGTAGAAAAAAAGTTATGGTAAAAATTCCATGATGACCTGTTTGGAGCAGCGAAACCCTAGAATCCAAAGCTCTGATACCAAATGTTATGAAACTAGCTCTAAAAATAGAAGAAAAGAGAGATAAATGCCTTAGAAAGCAACCAATTCGAGGGGGAAACCTCCAGTACATTACATAAATGAATAATTATTGGATGATACAAATGACCAAAACCTCCTTCTATATATAGGAGCCCATGGGGTCACAATATAAACCTAGCTGACCTAACAATAATAATGAAAGGGAACAATAATAACAATATTGGGGTTACAGGGGTACAAAAATAACAATAAGGGGGTTAAAATAACAACAATAAGGGATTATACTAGTAATATATGGACCTAACAGAGTGGAGGCCCTCCTAAGGAACTCCAATAGCTTCATGAATCTATCTATTCTCTAGGAAAGCAAACTTTTCAGGGGAAATGAATCTAGATAGTATAGGCTTGAGCCTTTTGGAAATGATTTTATAAATGCAGTTCCATAGAGATATTGGGAGGAAGTCTTTAAAATATGAGAGGTGATCAGTCTTGTGGATAAGACCAATAAATGTGGAATTGAAATCATCATATATGCGGTTAGATTTCCTAGTATCCTTCATAACCTCTAGTAGATTATGTCCCAGTAGATCAAAAAAGGCTAGGTAGAATTCAACCGACAATCCATCAGGTCCAGGGCTCTTATTCTTCTTGAACCATTTAAGGACAACCTCTAGTTCATCCAAAGTATGTTGTTCACAGAGTTCCTCAACAATGTCCTGATTCACATATTGAAGAAAGAGTGTGGCGAACTTGATGATTTCTGCCAGAGAGGTGTGCTATGGAGCCTTGTAAAGGTTTATGAAATGAGTGATTCCCTTGTGTGCAATTTGTTCAAAATTAGAAGTAGTAGTTCCATTCTTGTTTTCAAGCCCCCATATAGTATTGATGGCCTTTATACCTCTAGAAAATTGCTGAAAAAATTTGGTGTTTTCATCCCTTGCTTTAACCCAGATG
Organism: Pinus albicaulis; assembly: GCA_034641835.2. Classification (NCBI taxonomy): domain Eukaryota; kingdom Viridiplantae; phylum Streptophyta; class Pinopsida; order Pinales; family Pinaceae; genus Pinus; species Pinus albicaulis. Next base: position 1,235,558,665 of record CM076581.1, on the reverse strand, counting down.
GCTCGGATTTTTAACCTCCACATTTCATCTCTGTCCTTTAGGATTTTTAATCATTCTCTTTCCATCTTAATGAGATGTTATTTTGCCGATTCAGATCAGAAACCCCCATGTGAAGGGTCCTCGAGTGCTTCGATCTCGTTCTCAATTTTGATGAGATCTAGGTCATTCTGTTTCCTTTTATCCTTTGCCCAGAAAATGGTATTCCTTTTAATAAGATGAAGACTGTATGAAAATACGGAGGAGGACGAGTGTTCAATAGTAGGTAAAGCTTGTCTCCAAGTGTTTTTTACCATAGAAATATAATCCTCATCCTGTAGCGACATGGAGAAGAACTTTAATAGAGTGGTTGATTTTTGAAAAACACTAGAGAGTTCAAGGTAGATGGGGGAGTGGTCAGATATGCCCCCCGGATCCAATCCACTGTCTGTAGGAAACCAAATTTTGTATGAGTTCCTCCTTGACGAGGAATATGTCAAGTCTGCGGGCAACCATGACATTACCAGTCCGTCGGTTGCACCATGACGGTGTGGGGGAGGCAATGATGGGATCCACCAAATGATGAAGAGCTAGCTGATGACTGAAGAAATCAGAGAGTGGATTCATTTGTGCATTTTTACCCCAGGATTCAGCTAGACCTAGTGAGAAATTTAGGTCTCCAACTAGTATGATGTTAGAGAAGTTTGGAGAAGAGTAATTCATAAATTATGATGGTGTTGATAGGGGTCATATACATCTATGATTCTGAATTGCATGCCAAGTTCTTCTGAGAAAAAATTTGCAGACAGTGTGCCTTCCCGACACTAGCATTTTATGAGCTTAATAGTCCTAGGGTTATAACCTAGGGCAAGTCCACCAGATCTCCCTTTAGCATCCAGGGCATGAAAGGTTCAGGAGGGGAGGATAGCAGAGATGGTGTTGATAGATGATTCAGATGGTGCAAGGGTATCTTGAAGTAGTAGAATGTCAACAATGATAGATTCATGAAGGTGCCGAAGGGCAAGGTGTTTTTCCATACTAGTTAGCCCTCTACAATTAAATGAGAGGCATTTCATTCGGTAACCAAAACAGGGACGTGTCTTGCTCTAAGAATCCCTTCTATTGAGAATTTCTTGCCAATTGCAACATATATGACAGCCTGCAGGATGGCCTTGGATATATTAGAGTATCAGCCTCTGGGAAGTTTAGCAAGGATGATGGATAGAACATGGGAGGAGCCTAGACCAACAGGAGCAGAGGTTTGAGGGTGGAGGTTGTAGGGATGGGTGGAGGTGGAATCAAAGGAGTCCACCTCGAAAGAAGGAAAGGAGGTAGGGAGGGGGGGATGGTAGGGTATTAAGGGGGAGGGAAGGTGGAAAGGGAAGGTGGAGGGAGGGGGATGGTAGGGGGGTGGGGAATAAAACCAGATGGGAGTTGATGGTAGAGAAGACAATTGATGATACATGAATACCAAACAGATTTGATGAAATACACGAATGCAATACAGGAGTAGACAATAAGGATGTAAAATAAAGAGGAGGAAGAGGAGATGTACCTGAGCTCGGAGGGTACCCAGAGGATGCAACTGCTATCATAGAATGAGTGATCCTATTCGAAGCATGAGCATCATCCTATTTGGTAGTCCTTGAGTATGGTGCATCTTGTGGAGTCATGAGGAAACCCGTTAATTGTTCCTATTTTTTCAGAGAGATAGTGACTGGGTCCTGAATGATCTGGTTACCGACAGTAGGGGGAAGTGGAAGCAATGCGGATCAATGGAAAATCCTTATAGACATGACCCACATAATGGCACCATCTGCACCTGAAGGGTACCCCTTCGTAATCCGAGATCTAGATCCGATTTGTGTTTCACCAATTTATTTGAAAGGTCTCCTCCAATCCCTCACGGGTATCCAGATGGACAAGAATGCGGGAAAAATGCATCTTTCCTATCTCAATGTATGAGCGGTCATGATCCAGATAGGTCCCTAATAAGTTGCCAATGCTGGAAGAAAACTCCTCCTGCCATAGATGTAAAGGGAGGCTAGGAAGCCGAACCCAGATGGGACCGGCCCCAAGTTTTGCGTGTTCAGGATCAAATAAGGGGATCCATCTCTTGATGAGAATTAGAGTGAGCTCAATATGCCAATACTGTGACAGGACCCAATCAGTGGGATCCTTTGATGTGAACTGGAGTGCGAACCATCCTTTAGTAAGAGTATAAACAATGGGTAGTTCTTTCAGCGAGCCACCCTCTATTTCAGTGACCCATTACCAAAGTCTCTTTGCACTGTAGTTCTTGCCGTATAACCTTCCAACAAGGAATCTTTACATAGTACCCAAAATATCAGCCATTTCGACGCCCTCATCGAACGTGAGTTGACTGTCATGATTGAAGGCCCTAACACACTTGGTACGCTTGGTAGCACGGGGGAACGAGAGGAGAGGGGTTTAGAGGCCTATGAGGAGGGGGGGTGGAAGTGACCACAACAGAGGAGGGTGGATGATTCAGTTCAGGGATGGAGACATTGAAACAACCAAACTGTTGACGGGGGGCAGTCGGGGAGGTATGGGGGGTCGGGGACGATGTAGGCGACGCCCGATGGTTTGACAGGGGAATAGGGCCAGTGGTAAAGGGATTTGGTTTGGAGGATGGGAGGGAATGCAGCAGGGATGAGGGGAGAGGATGTGAGCCCGATAGCTCTGAGGACGACGAGGGGAGAGAATGTGCAAGGAAAGCAAGAGTGGATGGGGATGGCGGACGAAGGTTCGGGGAATGAATGTGGTTAAAATCGATTGCAAAGAGAATGACGAGGGGAGAGGAAGAGAGCTTAGGTACCAGGAAGGTGTCGAATGCTGAAAAAGGGCTAGTGGACGCGGAAGAAAAGGGAAATAACCAAGGCAAAGTAGTAGACAAAAAAGTGGAAGTGACAGGTAGAGATACATGCATACCTGATGATAACCAAGCAGAAAGAGACCAAATGTCCACAAAGGAATAGGGGTCATCCGAGTAATCGATGAGCTCTTCGTCCATTACCCCAGCCATAGTCAAAACCAAAAGCTATTAGAGTCAATATAACATCATCTTACTATATATAACGAAACATTTAACTTAGTTATATATAATTATAATATAACATATATAACCATAACATAACTATATTTAACTATAACACACACACACACACACACACACATATATATATATATATATTATAATAGTTAAATATATATAATTATGTTATGAACTAAAATTATGGTTATGTTGTAAGATGGTATGTTAATATATATATATATATATATTAACATACCATCTTACAACATAACCATAATTTTAGTTCATAACATAATTATATATATTTAACTATTATAAATTTCTAACATCATATAGTTATAATATATTGTTTATAATGTAATATAGTCCTATTACTTTTTAACATAACATAACTTGTTATTTAACATTTAACCTAACATAAAATTATTTAACATTACATAAAGTCATTTAATATATTTATATATATAGTTAATAGCTATGTAATTATAAATATAACTATTTTTATTTAACTATTATAAAGTTATAACATCACATAGCTATATATTATAGTTCTATAGACATTGTTTATAACATAACGTAATTACATATATATATATATATATATATATATTGTAACATGTATTGTGCATAACTATAACATAATATAACTATAACTATAACTTTTAACATAGCATAATTATTTAAAACATAACATGACATAACATGACACACACATATAAAAAATTTAATATATAATTATAAATTATATAACTATATATAAGTTCATATTTCAACAATGCATCATTGATAGATACGTTAAATCCATCATGAAAAGAGCATTTGGTCTAGCGAATATAATTATTTTGACTTTTTTCTAATCTGTATCATATTGTTTCATTACGTAGTGTGATGTACAAAAAACATTGTCTTCATGTGCTTGCACCTAGTACATGTCATCTGTCAAATTTAAACATTATAATAACTTAAAGTATATTGGAGTATTTGGTTGGCATGAAATTTTATTAGTTTGGTAAATAAGTTTATTTCAATTTTTTGCATACATATTTACATATTTATGCCCTATGAATAAAATGCATTATTTAGAAATGGGAAGAAGTGAGAATGTAGATTTGATCACTTCTTTCGATTGTTTTTACATGGAACTCAATACTTGGATTGATAAATTATCAAAAAATGGACTCTAAAGTTTAGGACTTCAGGCTAGAATATTATGGTTGAGTTTAGAAATGGTTTTTTTGTCAACATTCTTTATAAGTCAACATTTTTTTCTTAGACTAGTTTATATGCATTGTATGTAATAGTTTAATCAACATTTTTTTCTTGGATTAGTTTATATGTATTATATGTAATATATAAAGGAATCCCTTATATGTGCCCCAATTGCAGGTCACCACAGTGTGAGGGGATCTGTTATATGTGGTTAGGATCGTGGTAGCTCACATAGCCCACATAGAGTGGATGTTCCACTCATAGGTACCGCATCTGACACCAGTTGGAGTGTCAGAGACAATGTTTCTGTCTCTATTGATGATCATGCTACCTCTAGTGGACCTTCTTCACCTATTTCAGGTACACCTCTTGCATTTTTAAATCCTCTTTAAAATTTATGTGTTTATCTCTTGAAATTGTCTTTAATTTTTAAATTATCTTCAATTGATGTGTTTGAATTTAATGTATATGTCATTATGCTTCTAGTTTGTTAATTATATATGTTAAATTATGTTTATTATTTGTGTAGGTTTTAACCCTGTACAGAAATTACCTACAAACGAATTATTAAAAAATAGGAAATAAATAATGGAGAAAACATAAACATAAAACACCTATACACAAAGATTTTCACTTGGATCCCAAAACCGGGACTACCAGATTGATTTTTCATTATATTCATTTTAATGTTACAATACATATATATACATGTCGAAGCATTCATAAACCTCAATCCATTAACCCTGGATTAGAACATAATTGTAGTTCCCTTAACTGTTTCTACAAAATACCATGGACATAAAACCATCATTCCCAAGACCAGTGCAAAACCCATACACAAAACCATAGGTAGGTCCGCCCACCTAATATAGGGTCCAACAAAAATTTCTCAGGGTGCTGCCCTGAACCCCGTGCAGGGGGGCTACCCCCCCTTCTAAACCCCCTGACAAAAGGGGGGGGGGGGTTGCCACCCCCCCAGCTGCACACGGTGCAAAAAATAGAGGGGGTTCCCCCCCCCATGTGACCCCCACGTGAGTGGTACTGGGTGTGGAAATAATATAACACACACCCCAAAAATTGCAGACACTCAACAAGACAAAGCTCGGGATCATAGTGCAACGTCCTTCCCTTGTGGGAAGATCCTACAACTCATATCATATTGGAGGATGTTACGACTCGACATACGTGGATTACACAAGAGTTGTGTAACACCCCTGCCAGTTCACCTACTATTTATAGTTTGTCTTTTATGTTGGATAGCATAAATAGGTTGATTGAGCCATACTAGAGGTTGTACCCACAAAGCTACCTCCTATAGTCCATACATAGGATTAGGAGCCCTGAGGATGGAGGCTCACATACTTGGGAGGTGGTGAAAGAGGCCAACAGGAACATTGATATTCATGGGAATTTGTTCGGAATCCCTTTGGATCACCCTGCTAGACATATAAGTCTAATTCTAGTGAAATATTTTAGGAATGTTGATGTGGCCCCTTTTGTGTATTATAAATATATTGTAGCTTGGGTCTAGTTCCCCCACCATGACAAGGTCACCATTTATTTTGCCAAGAATATATATGCAGAGTTATTAGTTTGTGTTACATATGAGGTCATTTTACACTAATACTAGATCTCATTATTATGGAATCGGATTTGAATTTACATATGATTATGAGGGAGCTCATAGGGACCCTGGGAATGTAGCACCACCTCTGAGATTCTTGCCACTACCGCTTTAGAGCGTGGTATTTCCAACAAATCTAAAGGAGTTGTTGCAACTTAGTGCTAATACTAGGGATAATATTGTAGATAGCATGTAGACATCATTGGTCAGTGCACGTATTGAATTTTATGGAGAGATAAAGAGATCACCACCATTTCCTCGTGACTTGCTAGTGCCTTTATATGATGATTCATTTCTCGCGAGTTTATCCACTGGCCAAATTTTGAAATATGCATGTATGTGTCATGATGTCATTCGTGACACTTGGAGGGTGCACGACCCGTGTGACACAAAATGGGTATATATATATACATAAGCAAATTTGTTGACTCTTATTATCAAATTATGCATAATTATTTATATTAATTTCTTGTCCATATTAGATTGTATTTATACTAATAAGTTCACGATAACATGTAGATACAACCCAACTACATGGATGAGATTATGAGGTCATCTAAGGGGGAAGTTGATCAGCCAAGCCATCCACCACCAGAGCATGTTTCCATGGATTCTCCTCCACCTCCACCTCCAACTCCACCTCATAAAATTCATGTGGAGAGAGTCATTATGTACAACCACATGGACCAATAGTTGAGGTAAACTTTTTTATTCCTAAAATTTCAACATTTTCTTTGTTTAAGTTACACATATATGCTAATTAATTTATAGACTAATTATAATTTGTCTTTTCCATTGCGTACACAGGACCATATGTAGAATGATTTTTATTCAACTATTATGTGGACACATGAGTGGGATGTTAGATTTAGAAGCATTATTGATGCAGGTCCATGAATGAAGGCCCCAATAATCGAGCCATAGGAAGGGGACCATCAAACCCATATTCATCAGACCCCCATACTATCTGACTTGTATTTGAACTCGACTAATGTTAGTAGATTCATGTATATGTAATTAAAAAAGTGGTTCAAAATAATTTATTTCCATATTATTTATTTTGCTACAATAATTATCTAATTAGTTTGAATTTGAATGTGTTATATTGCAGTACCATCTTATGGACACTTACTTTGTGCAACATGACTGAAATATGAGTTCTAGTGGTACTTAGAGTGGATAGTTTGTATATTTTCAAACTCATTTCATAGGGCACATTCACATGTGATACAAACTTTGTATATTTTCATACATGGATGGTTTATGGATGTACCCTGAACATTATTTTAGTTTATGGATGCTTACTATTGCAATTTAAGGATGTTCATGTGATATTTTTAATTTGTATATATTTTCATATGGATAGTTTATTGATACATTCACTATTTCAATTTATGGATTTGTATCTATCTTGTTTATTTATGTTCATTAATTTATGAATTTTATGGATCCATTAAAATTACTTCACTAATTTATTTATTTATTATTTTTTTTTTTTTATGATATAAATTTTATTACAAAATAGAACGGTTTTGATTTCCAGTTTCATAGACTAAGAAAATAAGTACAATCTTAATTTATGATATTAAAAGTCAAATTGATACTTAAAATGAAGTAAAATGTATCATATATCAATTTAATATTGAACATGGAATGAATTACGATCATGCTTCATATTGGCTTGTAGAAAGTGTCTTTTAGTGCAATCAATATGTATGTTATTACAATTCAAGTTTAAAAATAAAGTATTTGCATTATAAAGTCATTCATATATATATATATATATATATATATTTTGGTGAACCACCCATATACCATTGCATGGACAACTTTTTTAAGCATTTCAATAAAATCTTATCTCAAGGTTCAAATAAAAAACACAAATTGCATGGAAATAAGTTTTATTTAATTTTAAAAGATGTCATGTAAGCAACAAATAAGTTTCATTCAATGTTATTTCTTTTTAGAATATCTACAAGAGCTTAGTCATAACATGCTATAAGTAGGAATAGAATATTACATAAGGAAAATGGAGCGCAAAGGAACTAGGTCATACGAGTTAGGGTTCCATGAATCCTTGATGGCTGCTACTCTAAGGATCTCGATGGCATGGAGGGCCTTACATGATTTCGTAGACATGGCCCCCAATCGACCACAGTTCTTAGAAGGCAGTTTCTGGAAAAGGCAGACTAATCTTCTGCGTGCGACTCTTCTAGAACATCCAATAGCTGAACCCCGAAACTCATCGACACTCCCACACGCCACACTGGAGACCCCAGTCTGCAGCAAAGCCATCAAGCATAATACATATGAGCTGAGGCTATATCACTTGATTTGCGTGATAAGGTATGAATGACACCACGACTTGGGGCTTGATCTGATTTATTAGTGGTAGTGACCTGTGGCTCAAAGCCCTGTAGAATCTTCTCTCATTTGGATACGATTTACATTACCGCCTAACCCAGGGTAGGGGGCCAGGATCCCCTTAGGCCATTGTGCACAGAAATTTACTGCCATGGGGACTCGGCTCGCCCATGTCTTTCTTATCACTGTGATGCTGTTGGATCCATGCAAGACTGCTCACAATGACTTCCTCAAGACAAAACCTGAAACAAGGAGATGGGGAGACATCGACTGGTTTTATTTTCAGCCTCTTCCCCATCAACGCCAAACTGCACTTACATGGGGGCTTCCAGAACTAATGTTGAATGAAGACATCAAAAGGGCACCAGACACCAGACAACAGGTAGCCTCAACCTGTTTTCAAGTTTTTATTAGAAGTCCTATAGGGAAAAAAAAATTACTCTGGGTTTCTGACACAGAGAGGGTAATTAATACGAAAGAGAGCATCTTCCAAATAATGGGATATCAATACACACGCAATCTCGATCAGTGGTAGTAGAATTTTAAAAGAGTTAAGGTCAATCAAGGATTACCATATTAGATTAGGGTCCTCCATAACACTCAACCTCAAGCTAAGAGGAGGAGCTGTTGAACAAGGCAGATCCAAAGGTTAAGCGGGGGCTAGGGGCTACACATCAAAATAAGGCTCCTCCTACAAGAACATCCTACAAGGGAAAAACCAAGATTCCACACCTATAGAACCAGTAGGAAGCGCCTGGAGCCCATACATAGTAGAGAAACTAAATTACACACCAGAAATGTCCATAGACATACCAGATATTGATGGACATCACACAATTTATGAAGCACAATCAATTATATGCCAATTAAACTACTTTTGGCCCAAACCAATGGAACTCTTCCATTGGATTTTCACAAAATGGACCATGAACTGCGAAATTCATCTCTCCTCCAAAGGATTTTTCATCGTCAAATTTTAATCCTCGGAACATAGAGATACTATACTTTGTGAGGGACCATGGTTCTGGGGCTCTACAAGACTTTTCATTACCCCATGGTTTCCTGATTTTGATGCAAATACTATGTCTATCTCGAGAATGCTGGTTTGGGTCCGATTACACAACCTCCCCCTGCCTTTTTGGAATGCAACTGTTCTTGAAGGCATTGGAAATATCATCGGGATATACATCAAAAAAGATACACAACATTTGGAGGAGAGGATATACACATTCGCACGTATATGTGTGGAAGTAGATATCAACAAAGGATTGCTAAAAAGCATTCAGTTGAAAAATAAATAGCAAACATGGATATAACACCTAGATTATGAAAAAACTGCATTCAGATGCAAAATTTGCAGATAGGCCGAACATTTAGAAAACACATATCCAAATGCAAAAAGAGATAACCGAAAAAACAAGAAGAATGGGAAGGCACCTAAAGGGTGGAAAATTCCCATCTGTGAACTAGAGGAGGATGCAGAAGAAGAAGTGGAAGAACCCATGCCCAACGAGAAAGAAAAACCAACGATAAAGTCGAAAGAAATAGGGAAAGGATCACAAGATCCTTTTAACTTACAAAAGGCCCCTGAATGGCTTACAAAGGAGTCTATGGATACAGAAAATGGTGCGATTAAATGACAACATTTATCAGATACCTTAGATTCAGACAAGGATAATGGGGCACACATAGAGGGAAATCAGCTCACCCTCATCTCTGCTACGCCATTAGAAGGTGCATGGCACAAGGTCGAGAAGAAGAAAGGGAGAAAAACTTGATCTTCTCCTCTTTTGCATTTTTATGATCTCTTGTATGTAAATTGAACACCAGTCTTGACTAGTTGTTAGACAACAACCAACTGATGCAACATGTAATTTTATTTTCATTAATAGAATTACAAATTTTTCCTTGGAAAAAAAACATGATATAATTAAATCGTATTGAAATTTAATAAATAGGTCAATAAATAATATATGACAACATTTCTATAATTTTAGATAATGTTATCGACTTTCCTAAATTTCCAAGTAGTTAGCTAAGTATTTCAATCAATTCCTTATGATTGAAATATGTTTTATTCAATTTTAAAGGATGTGGAGATGTAAGAGTCACAAATAAATGTTTTATTCAATTTATTTCTTTTGAGGTTATCTAAAAAATATCAGTGATAATGCATGCTATCATTATTTTTTTTGTGCTTACACTAAAATCAATGCACAATGTTAAACTAATTACCTTGAAATTAATGTACACCATATATATAGCCACAACAAATCAGAAATCAACATCTTCACTAAAATCAATGTATCTAATGCAAGCAATCAAATAATATGAGAAATCAACATCTATAGTGAAATCAATACATCTAATGCAAACAATCAAATAGGATGAGAAATCAACATCTACACTAAAATCAATGCATCTAATGCAAACAATCAAATAGGATTAGAAATCAACGTCTACACTAAAATCAACGCATATAATGTTGAAAGCAATAAAATAGGATTAGAAATCAACATCTAAACTAAAATCAATGTATCTAGTTCTAGGAATCAAATAGGATTAAGAATCAACATCTACATTGAAATCAATGTATCTAATGCAAGCTCAATAACAAAAGATTATAAATTAACATATTTAATTAAATTAATGCATCTAATGCAAGCAATGAAATAGAATTAGAAATCAACATCTACAAAGAAATCAATGTATCCAATGCAATAAATCAAATAGGAATTGAAATCAACATTTGTACACTGAAATCAATGCATATAGTGCAAGAAATTTTCTTCCCTTTCTCTCCCCCCTCCATCTATATCAATATCTCCTTCCATCTCTCCTTCTTTGTCTCTTTATCTCACCCCCCTAGAGACACATGCTCTCTCTCTTCATATCTATATATCTCTCCCTCCCTCCCTCCCTCTATATCTTTGTTATTCCCTCTCTCCCCCTTCGATATATATATATATATATATATATATATATATATATATATATATATATATATCCCTTTGTATCTCCTTCTTCGTCTCTCTATATCACCCTGCTAACATACACATTGTTTCTCCATATATATCTATATATCCCACTCCCTCTCCTTATTCATCTCTCTCTCTCTCTATATCTCTCTCTCTCTTCCCCTTCTCTCCCTGTCTCTCTCTCCTTATATCTCTCTTCCCTCCCGCTCTCCTCTATTCCACTCTCTCCATCTCCTTTATCACTCCATTTATCTCCTTTCTCTCTCTCTATGTATTTCTTCTTGCCTCCCTCTCTCTCCCCTTCCAATTCCATCTCTCTCTCTCTCTCTCTCTCTATATATATATATATATATATATATATATCTCCCTTCGTTCCACAACTCTGTTCACTATCTCTCTCCCTCATTCTCTCTCCTCATCTTCTCCATCTCTCCTTCTTAGTCTTTCTATCTCACCCTCAAACATACACACCATCTCTCCATCTCTCCCTTGTCACTCCCCCTCTCCCCCTCTCCCCCTTTCTCTCTCTATATGTCTTGAACTTATTCCCTCCCTTTATTTTCCTCCAAATCCATGTCTTGATCTCCCTCTCTTTCTCCTCCACTCTCTCCTCCTCTCCCTCTCTCTCCTCTATGTTTCAAAATTTTTAAAATACTTTGACAATTAAAATATTATGTTTAAATATATTTTTTTAATTTTATTTTGATGTCGTACAACAAATTTTTATTTTATTTATTTATTTTTATATAATACATATTTAAAATACAAGATTTCAAATGTGTGTTGTACATTTACAAGGAGGGAAAATGATAATTTTCCATGGAAATCTTATCTAAAATTTTCTAAAATATTAATGTTCCACCTACCTCCATTAGATATACATAGAGCATTTCATGTCTTCCCATTGAAACTATATAGGTTTTATTTCTTTAGGTAGATTACTTTAGGATTTTAAAAATATTATAATTTATTATTTTAGATTTAAAAAAAAAAGGTTAAATAAAATTAACATATTGAATCAACCTATATGACTCTTTTTGTGATAATGAATCTTTTTATAATGCCTAGGATGCATATCAACCACATTTATTAATGTGGTTGTGCTAGTATATAGTATAATATAACAAATGTTATATTATGTTAAAGTTAATATTATATTAATCCAAAATTATTAAATTTAATAATATTAACATTAATATATATATATATATATATATATATATATATATATATATCATAAATTAATTTAATAATAATAATGATAATAATATATTTTTAATATTCATATTAAACTTAATAAGGATTCCGAATGACATGATAACAAAAATTGTAATAAAATTTGGAATTTTAAAATGCGGTAAATTTTTTTATGGGAGGTAAATTTATGATCTATTCAAACTCAAGGTATATGATAAAATATATTTTGAGCACACACAAAGATACTTACACATTACCCCCATACTAGGGTGTACAATGTGTATCTCGACGCAATAACATAAAAAATTTCTAATGTTGTTCATAACCTAGATCGAGTTGAATTTTCATTTTTAGTAAAATAATATCATATCAACCTGCATAAATTATTGATGGTTTAAATTTTAGAACTTTATTCATTCTAAAATCTAAATTATGGGATTCACATTTTTTTTTATAAAGGCTTGATCGAACTATATAGCTCGATTGAGCCTCTGTTAACCATGTAAATGGCTTAATCAAATTTTTACGAAACCCTCGATCGAAATATTTGAATTTGAAATTTAAGCACTCGATCGATCTTCTAAGTCCTACAATCCACAATTTCAACACCCCTTCTGCAAAATTTCTTGCAACACCATTTTGTACCTTGATAGACTTTGGGAAAAAATTATCCTTAGGTGGTAGAGTTGAGCATGTTGGATTAATGAAGGAATACTCTATCCAATGGCATATGAGTTTGAAATTTTCAAATTCATATGATATTTTTCATCTAATTTCTTTTAAAAATAATGCTTGAAATTTTTTTGAACAATTTTAAAGAGGTTAAATAAAAAATCGATATCATAAAATATACTAAATGAAAAAATTTCAAAAAATACCACTATATTCATTTACGAGTCCTCTTAAAAAGGGCACCCTTGGTTTTTCAATTTATTTAAATAGTTGAAAAAAACTTACGTGAGAACATGTGTATGCAAAATTCAATTGAAATATTACGTCAACTTAGAAAAATAATAAAATATATAATTTTGCATTAAAAATAAATTTTAATATGGAAAACTTATCTCTCTCCATGTAGATCATGCTCATATATACATTTTTTAAAAATTTATGGATTTTAGGCTAAGTTATGCTACGTGAACACACACATACCTATTAAGATGTGTGAAAATTTTCAAGGACAAGCATTTCATTTAATGGAAAATTGACATATTATATGACACTAATTGTTTTTTAAAAAACTATCATTGGGACAACAACATAATTCTCCACAAATTGTATTCTTACTTTGAATACAAATTCACAATGCTTATATGAATTTTGAGGGCTTCAAATCGATAAAAGAGTAAAATTTTGAAATTTCATCACCACATTTGGGCGAAAAGTGTAATCCATCTTTATGCATTCACCCCTACATACCTTTCATTCAAAAAACCATGCATGAAGGAACTAACACCTCTAATGTTTTATCATCCTCCTTGCCATGATATCACTTCCTAGCTACATATGTGATTGGAATATTGAGTGGATTGGTCTCAACATGGAAGAAAAATAACTCTCAATCTAAAAAATAATTGGATGATAATATTAGGTTTGGCCATGTTAGGGTCCTATAAGTATAGGATTTATAATTTAGAATTGACTTATGATAGTCTTGTAAAATATGTACATACCTTGCTTTCTGCAAGTTGCTTTCCCATATTTTGTAAAAAAATAAAAAATAGAAAATAAAAAAAGAGGGTAAAAGTCCTAAAAGAAAAATCAAAGGACTTAAAAGAATATAGACCCCAAAAGAAAAAGAAATAAAACATGAAAGTGTGCAAGTCCAAATGCCACTACTTTTTACCTTTTGCAAATGATTATGGAAGAGTGTCAATAAATGCCATAATCCATGATGAGTTAAACTGTTTAATCTTGACTTGCCATGCTGTCAATTTTAATGTTCTAGATAGTGAATAAAGATTAGTCAGACAATTTAATCCTGACTAATCAGTAGATAGGTAGAGAATAAAGAGGAGCTCATCAGTTTAATCTGAGCCCTCAGATGATATAAGGTAGATTTAGATAGTTTTTATGCTTTTCAAAAGAATAAAATGTTTCAAGGTAGCAAGCTCAACTGCACCTGCAAATGGAAAAAAAAATGTTAGATTAAAGTTGGGTAGGTAGAAAGAAGTGGGAAGAAGCTTGTAAATATTTGATGAAAATTACTAATTTCCTATCCCCTATAGTTATTCTGCATTCTAGACTTTCAGTCAAAGAGGCTCAGAGCATTTCTCTGACTTCCATTGGGACTGGACCCAAGGCTCAATGACTGTTCGTTAAAAGTGTTGAATTCCTATATTAATCCCCAATTATCATTATTTACCCTTCATTCACCCATCACAACTCAAAGATACATAATATCCCATTTTTATTAACTTCCTCCATTTCATAAAACATACAAACCCTCAAAAAACATCTTATCCTAAGTAAAAGTGGTGAATTCATAAAATGTTAAACTTGCTTTAAGGTTTCCACTTTACTTAGTCATATAAGTGTATTTATTGAGTCTTCCATTTTCCCTATCATATTAATTTTTAACTTATTCTATTAATTCCTTAGAAAATACCTTATCCTATTAATAAAACTCTATTTATTTAAAATATCCCCCCTAAACCCATTATTATAAGATTTTATGCCAAAGTTAATTATCCACATGTTGAAAATAAAATCCCAAAATATACCCCCTTTGGCATAAAACTAACAATATGTAAATATCCTGCTCCCTATGGTTTTAGGCCTTTAATAAACTAAAACTATATAATAAAAATAAAAATATAAATAAGCTTTCGGAAAAATGACATGTATTTGAAAATAAAACTACTACCGAGCTTATCATAAAGTTTAATTTAAACTAAACTCTATTCCCCAAAAACCTTTGTAAATACATTGTTTCTATCCCCGCATTAACTCAAGGTTTATTGCAAATGAACTAAAGCTTTAT
The DNA here is from genome assembly GCA_034641835.2 of Pinus albicaulis. NCBI lineage: Eukaryota > Viridiplantae > Streptophyta > Pinopsida > Pinales > Pinaceae > Pinus > Pinus albicaulis. The sequence continues at coordinate 1,235,543,279 of CM076581.1, read as the reverse complement.
ATCGTAATTCACATTTATTATTTCGAACTATGTAATAGCCTCACGCTATACATAGCCTAACCCATGGTTAAATCTTCATATTCCGCTTCACGCACCCATATCCTACATCTAAAAATTTGTTATAAATATATAACATTCCCTAACCCGCATTACCCTTTTGTAATTAAAATTTGGTTATAAATCATATTTTATAAAGTTTTATTACATTATTAATCCATTTCAGTGCTTATTATTTGAGTTTCCCCAGTCCCACCCAACCGTTCAACCACAACTTTCAAATCAATCTTAGCCCTTCGCTCTTTTTCCGATGATCCAACGGTTCTAGACTTGTTTCACGCTCACAAATCAATCAACCTCCTGCCGCCCAAACAGATGCAAAATGGGTGGTTTTCCCATTTCCTCCCTCGACGACATGGCAGAATCTAATTGCATCGCGTTCGTTTTGTTCAATACAACTTACAACCCAAATCTAACACGAAACCCACCAATGGTTTTCACATTCGAAAACAAAACCATTCCTGCCTGTTTGATAGGACCTGTATTTATTATGAGTAATGAAGGTTTATATCCAAATTTTACACCTTTGTTACATTATTTCTCATTGCTATTCTCGCACCCAACTGTTAAAAGAGCTTCGCCTAGCCCTTTTAAGCTTCCTAAGCCTTGTTTTAAACCACTGTTAGACAATTTCATGCCTTAAACTTAGATTTCATTCCAAATTCTTTATTTTAAGACCCGAGAAGACCTTTTTGGCTCCAGCAATTCGAACCAGAGATCGAATTCAACCGCAGAAGTTGCCAGAAACTCTCCCGACTATCAAAAAACCTGCAGTTAAGGTATTTTTCAACATTCCAACTTGCAAATTCACAGTTTAAGCCTTTAGCTGAACTAATTAAACTTCAAATAAAGAAATTTTCCACATAATTTTCCGAGAAAGTACCAAAAACAGGACAAACCCTCGCAAAATTTCCCCAGAAATTGCTGTTTTCAGAAAAACCTCTTTTTGAAGCCCAATTCCTCACTTTAAAACATATTAAAGTCAATTTAAGGAGAAGGAAAGATTTTAAAGCCCACAGATCTCTTGAAAATTCATTTTTTCAGTCTGAATTATTCAGAAAACCCCTGTTTTCTGTCTTAAACCAGTTTTACCCATCTCAGTTTCCTAATTGAGCATTGAAGCACCCACTGAAATCATCTTTGCTTATAAAATTGCTCAATTACCCTCTGTTAAGGAAATTCAACTATTGCAAACTATTTAAACTTGCTTTAGTTGTTTAAAAAAGACTGAGAAACAAATGAAATCCAAAGCTGGGGGTTCTAAGCCTATCAAACCTGGCGGATCCAAGCCTCCTAAGTTAGAAGCATCAAAAGCCATCAAATCCACTCCTGCACTCACTACAAAAACCACTGTCTCTATCAATCCCCTTCAGCCACCGGTACCTAATGAAGAAATCATTCCCTTGACTGATATAGATTATAAAATTGCAGACCCTGTGGTAGAATTCAATCTATTGGAGATTCACAATTGGTGTTTTGATAAGTTATTAGATAAAGATGAAATGCCTATTTGGGAGACTAATTTACCCAAATATATGGTTCTAATAACACACCCTGGCCAAGACCTTGTGAGATTATGTCAGAAACACTATGTACCAGATCAGAGAGCAATTTTTAATGCTGATAGGGAGATTCTATTTTCTATTACTGTAGAATCCATTAATGAGATGTTACAATTAAAATTTGATCCCAAAGTAGTTCCTCTATCCATAGAAGAATTGTCTCAGTTATATTTAGGATTAGATTTTCCTAAGAGATTTATGATCTTCTAGAACTTTATGCCATCTCATGTGGACATTCCAAAGTTAAATCCTCCTTACTCCACTTCCAAATTTCTTGAAGGATCCATACATGTGATATCAATGCTTTCTTTCATACTAGGATACTTCACAGATGAATTCACTGATGAATCCATCCTTGGTTTTTTATCTAATTTATCTCCTGGTCAACCTCCTCCAATGATATTTGACTATGCCAGATTTATAGCTGATAGTATCCACTATCAATTGACCAAAATACCCACTGAAGGGGTGTTCAGATATTCATCATACTTATTTCACTTGTTCTTGTATTTTCAATGTGACAAGTTTCCATTGGAATTACAAAAAATGGACTTAGAGGGCAAACCTCTATCCATTGTTTTCTGGACCACTTTACTGAGGAAGGAGAGCAATGAGTTCAGTTTTATAGAATTTTCAGATCTATTCCTCCAACCAGCAATGAGCATATTATATAAAGCAGAATAGCCTAGGATAAGTGAGGACATGAAGAGAATATTGCAGTTATCAGAACAATGCAAGATGGGAGACTGGTATTTGTATGAAAAGCACATAGAATTGAGGATTTTTGGATCAAATCTACTCCCTTAAAAATTTCCTAAGTATATGAGCATGAGATTTTTTGCATTAGAGTACTTAAGATAGGTTTTAAACTCTGATTCCATTAATTTCATGGCTTCTAAAAAGAAAACTCAGTTCAAGTTGAAAAATCAGATTGGTCCTTTTATTGTAAATAACAGAAATGCTGAAAAGGAAATAGAGAAAAGATTATCAGAGTTAAAATTTCAGGAAAGCTTCCCTTGGAACTATGACCCTCAAGGCATTCTTAGCAATATAAGGGTCAGCTGCAAACTGCCTCCTTTCATACATGAGCCCAAGCCATAAATTGAAATTTTTTCAAATCAAACAGAATGGGCAGATAATACATTGAAAGATACAACAGTAAATACAGAGCCAGCAGAAAATATGAATGTTACACAAACTATGGTAGTTGCAAAGTAGACTGAAACCTCTACAAAGAGAGGTAGAGATGAGGGAACCTATATAGCTGAGACCACCATAGATACTAAATTCAAGTTGATTTACAATAAAAGGCTCAAATTCAGTTCCATAGGGAAAGAAAAAGTTATTGATGTTGAAGATACAAATGAGCCTGAGGTAAACAATGATGAGGCTACAATAATAGTAAATGAGATTCTTACAGACATACAAAAAGTTCAAATAGCAGGTGAACAAGATACTGAGATGATTGAAAGACAGAAAAAAATGGAGGCTTCTTCCTGACACATAGTGGAGGAAAATTATTTAGACATCAAAGAAAGGTACAAGCAAATCAAACAAAAGAATGAAGAGATCAAAAGTGAGATTTACTCTCAGTTTCTTAAACAGAAGCCAGGAAATCAGAATAGGCTACTTACAGCCTTTGACTATTCTACAAATAAAATGATCATGTCATATCTGCAACCAACTACTTCAACACCTAAAACAATGACAAACTACAAAAAAGTTGAGTTTGAAGTATGTTAGTCATCAGTATTTTTCACTTGTTGGTGATGACTAGTTGTAACAGCCAAGTTTTCTAGCAGCTGATCTAAAAATTTGTCAAATTTTCCAGCTGGAAAACACCCATAAAATTTTTTTCCCTCTTACCTTTCAATCCGCCCATGACAAGGTAAAACCTCATTATCAAATCCTGCCTAGCCTCAGCCATACTGGTCTGCCCATCAGCTCTAAAGAAACAATACAAATCTGTCCAAAAAGTCTCCCCTAAGTTAGGAAGTGGCGCTTTAGGCATTTATCCCTTGGAAAACTATCCTAAAGCCAAAGAACCTCCATCTGCTATAGACCAGTCATAACAGACCTTCCCATTCTGCAAATAAAGTTGGTTACAACCATAGGTCGTGCCACTAATACACCCTCAAGTCTCCGCAATACATGGACCATAAGTCAAACTGATTCTAAGTGTTTTTTACAGTGTTTTAAATGGATCTTTCAAGGACAGAGGCATACCAGCATCCCAGAAGACAATTTTTGGCTCCGCATGAGAAGACAGCTGCTTCTAAATGTGGTCTTGAGCCTGGGATGCAGCCAAAGAGCAGATAGTTTTTCATTAAGCTCTTGTGATCACATTCAAAGCCTGAAAGGACAGTAAAAGGAAAAATAGCATTGTCACAGGGCTGATGATATAACATGACTAAAAAACCTCCTTCATCTATAAGCAGAGGGTTTGAAGGCTAAAGAACCTCCTTCATTTCATAGCAGAGGTTTTGAAGGCTAAAGAACCTCCTTCATTTCATAGCAGAGGGTTAGGAGCGCCTCCTTCATCTATAAGCAGAGGGCCAAAGGTAAAGTCTGTTTTTAATTTTTTCACTAACTGTGAAGACAAACTTTGAAGTACAGTAATACAACAAATGAAGATCTCTGCATGAAAGTGATGATTAAAGGTAGAGATGGCCAAAAGAATCAAATAGTCTTGGGCTCAAGCTAATTTCTGCCATCATGTAAGAGAAGCCACTATCAGCATGTTTCATCAAACATCCTTCTTTGGATTGAGACAGAGGTTGAAAGAACATCAGGAATTTTGTCAAGATAGGCCTCCTTCATTCATAAGCAGAGGACCAGAGCAGTGACTATTTTCAGGGTTTGACTAATCAAGAGACAAATGGTAAGAACAACAAAAAACAATTTAAAGCCTTTGAGCAGGGAAATCATGTCAAAAAACAAAGGAAAAGCATCAGCGTTATAAAATATCAAAGAAGCTGGCTTACCTCCCATCAGAGTTTGCTCTCAAAGACAGTCTGGAGCCAAGAAGTGTACAAAATTTGCTAAGGGGTGTGATTTCCTTAAAAAGCTACAAAAAGCTAATCTCCTTGATAAACAGGCTTGACATTTAGTCTCTGTTCCTTTAAAAAAAATAGAGTTGAAGAATAGTTGAAAGCAGCCGAGTTAAACACAAGCCAAAGGGTGATAATTGTTTTTCAAAAGGTCCTGGAACAAACATTTAGAAGCTATACCTGCATGCCACTATTACAAATAAAGGCAGTCTCCTTATGAAAATAGGTCAAAGGTTCTTTGCTGTTACATTTTGAGTAAAGAAGAAGTTGTCAGAAGAAGTGCCCTCTTGATGGAAAAATGACAGTGAAGCCCAGGTTTCTTGCAGACCTCCTTCACAGAAAAACAAAGGGGTAGTTTCTCTTATTCACTTTTCAGCTCTAGTGCATCATCCCTTGTTTATTTTTACCCACAATCAAAGAAGAAACTCAAAGCATCACCTGCCATCTCATCTAGTTTTCACAATGGCCATGCCCACATTCAAAGCATCTGGAGCAAGATGTCAGTTTAGGTTACAAAAGGGAGAAGCTACCTCCTTCAAAGTGTCAAAGAAAACCTCATACAACACAAAGTATCTTCTACAGGTGTCCTCTTTTCAAATGACAAAAACAAATGGATGATGATGATATTCAGAGGTGCTTCTCTTCCTTTTTCATAAAACCCTTTTTCAACTGATCAAGAGTAACAACAGATGAGCCATACAAAGACAAGAGGTGGAAAGGGATTTTTGAAATTACAGTTACGTTTCTTCCCCTAGAAAAAGGTAGTTGCACTCAAAAGGCATCTCTACAATCCTTCGCAGGGCTCAGAGCAATTTTTCCTTCCATAGTGCAGATATCAAAAGGAGGAAATTTTCTCATTCCTTAAATGAGAAAACAGTCAAAGTTTTAAATTCTAAAAAGGGTCGTTTCATTACAAGAAGAGGTCAGGATCATAAAAGAACTGCTCATTTCCACTATGACATTTAGCCAGAAAAAAGAGTATCAGATTATGTTCTAGAGGATAAAGGTTCAGGTTTTGTTTAAAAGCAAAGACTTGTTCAAAACATCTCTTAAAAACCCTCACCGATCAAGTGCGAAAAGAACTTTGGCCTTTTCACTTTCAAAAAGTTAGAGACCGTTGCAAACACCTTTGAATTTCTCAAAACATAAGACAAACTCCACTTTGTTGTTTCACTGGACCGGAGAAAGACGTTTTGAGCTAATTCACAGAGTTTTTCAAGCTTAAAGATTGTGCGGCGCACCTGTACAGTTGCGCGGCGCGTTCAGGCGCATTTTTTTAATGGGAATACACTACCGTGCGGCGCGCCTGTAGCAGCACGCGGTGCACCTGTAGGCGTTGGTCACGTCGGCCCGAAAAGTGACCCGACAGTTGTTTTGCGCGATGCTCTCTCATTCTAAACGTGCCGCACATGTGTTCAACATTCAAGGTGCCTCCAAACCAATCCTGAAGTGGATCAAAACCCTCAAAAAACAGCTGCTACCGATTTTCAAGGTATGTTGGGGACAAGGGTTTGAAAAATATTGTTATAGTTAAGTTGAAAGTGAAGTGGTCGTTTTTATGTGAAAGGGCTAAACTCTGCCCTCAGAACAGTGCATTAACATAAACTTGCAACTTAGAATATGCACATTAGTGAAGGCTTTGTCAAAAATTGTGAAGTTAACCCTACTGTGGTAAAACAAAGTTAAACTCTGTCAGCTACATAGTGGAAGAAAAAAGTTCTTGGGAGGTTTGATATTTTGTTTTAAAAACTCAAGAGTTGCTGTAGTTTGTGATTGCCCAGCAGTGAGCATAGCAAAAATGGTGGGTTCCTATTAATGTTTCAAAAACCTAACAAACTGCCCTCAAACAGTATTGAAAGGTGTAAGACAGTGTCCAAAAAGAGAGACAGAGTTTTGAAAGGTGAAACAATGGGTCTATTTTCAAATAGCAGTGATCATAATGTAAATTTTTTTTTCATTTCAAAGGTCTCCTCTGTATGGTAAAAAGGGGAAAAATACCAGTGCTTTCTCCTTTACTCCATAAAACAAACTTTAGTGTGTGAAGCTGTAAATCACCATTTGGAGGAGTTGTCAGAATCTGTGTGAAGAATAGTTAATACAAGGGAAGTGTCTTGATTAGGAGAAGGTGTTTTCCTGCTACAAGGCTGTTTTTTTGTCCTCAAAACACCTAGAGCCATGTGACCTTACACTAACATAGAAATCACTTGACTGTGTATGCATTTTGTTTGACTGTGCACTTGTCATTTAAATATTGGCTGTTTGGCATACAAAGGGAAGAAAAGACAGTGTTCTAAGAGGGCAGAGACCTAATAGCAAAGAAAACATTTTATACAGCTTTGAGGCAAATCTACCTTGATCAAACAGTGATTGATAGCTGAGACAGAGTTGTGTTTGAAAGGACATTTCAAGAAATCCTTTTTCAGGCAGTTTTATTTTGTAGAGAGCGTCCAAGACAAGATGCCTCCCAGGCAGGATAGTAGGAGTGGTTTACATAAGTGATTTGAGCCTACTTCCACTGAAGAAGTGAATGCCCACCCATCAATCTTATTCAATTTCCATGAGGTGGGATGTTTAGATTTTTTCCAAAGGGTGCAAGAGGTGAAGAGTTTTTCTCCTTTGACACACCTTTGCGCTTTGAAGTTTCAAGATAAACATTTCAAATTGGTAGGCCTTGACTTCAAGTTCTCCCCAAGATCCATCTCCAAGGCCACTAAAATTCCCTATATTGGTGAGAAATGGTTTAAACAAATCCATTTGTACTTAGATGATTACAAGCCCTTTCTAAAGCCTGAACACAGAGATGCTTGTCCTTCTATTTTCCCTTTCTCATATCTTTTAGCCAGCTACGCCCCCCTCATGAAGATTATCATGAAGTACTTCACTTGCGAGGGGAGATTCTCCCGAATTTATGCTTATCACATTCGACTGCTGATGCATTTCACAAGGACCAAGTAGCTAAATCTTCCTTTCTTCTTACACAAGAGCATTGAGAAAATGGCCTCCACTGTCCAGAAGAAACCTCCTTCACAGCAAATAGCCTGTCTTTTCCATCACTCTCTCATCAAAATCATCATTCTTCATCAGCTTGAGAAGAGAGAGGTCTCTTGGGATGTTTTCACCACTCATCTGGATTTCTCCACTGTCCCTCCAGTCCATACATCCCCTACACCTCCTACTCATCGCCCCTCGCCTTCTTCTAGAAGACCTACTCCTAAAAGGCTCAAGTTTACTACAGAACAAACAAAGGAACATGAAGAAGGAGAAGGAAGTGACCAGCAAGAGGAGGAAGGACATGAGCAAGAGGAAGAATGTGTTGAAGAGCAGCAAACTCATGATGAGGGTGAACAGAAGCATGACAGTGATGAGGGTGAACAACAGCATGACAGTGATGAGGGTGAGCAGCAGCAGACTCATGATGAGGCTGAACAACAGCCTTATGGTGACACACAACAACATCACAGTGGTGATGAATAACAGCAAGGAAAAGAGGAAGAAAGTGCTGAACAACAGCATGACAGTGAGGGTGAGACAAGGCAGCAACATGAAGATAATGAACAAGGATAGGAAAGGGATGAACATGGGCAGCCTTGTGAGACAGAGTAGCAGCATGAGCGTAATAAGAAAGAGCAGCCTCCAAAAGATGATACACAACAGCCTCCTCAAGAAGAACAACAAACTCAAAAGGAAGAAGAGCAAAGTGAAAAAGGTAAAGGTGCCATGCCCGCTTCTCCAAAAGTCGCCAAGCCCAGGACAGCAAGAAAAATAGTGCCTAGAGTTGTCACTCCAAATGTGACAAGGGCCCTCTGAAGTAAAGGAAAGTTTCCAAAGAAGCCCATGGTTGATTTTCCTAGGAGAAAGAGCAGTAGAATAGCCACCCAAAGCAAAGGGAAGGGTAAGGAAGAAGGCAGTCATAAACAAGAGAGTGCATTCGACATCATCCCAATCCAAAGCGATGATAGTGATAATGAGGCCCGGATTCTAGAAAACCTCTTGATACATAGGGAAGGCCAAATTGATGCCTTGAAGGATGACCTTCATAGAGCTAGGAATTTCAATCAATTTTTGCAAATCCAAAATAGGCAAATGAGTGTCCATATGGCTGTTTATGAAACAAGGGTGACCAAGTACAAGAAGGAGGCCTCCAAAGCCCAAGCAAGGTTAGAAGAACTCATGGGCGATTTTGATGAAAGTGAAGGCGAAGATCGGCCTAGGTGAAAGAGGCCAAGAACCATAGGGCCTAAAAAGGCCCTTGAGAAGCAAAAAGAAGAGGAAAATGTCCTTTTCCAATCCACCCCTCTCACTGTATTGTTCGAACAGGAGATAGAGAACAATAGGGAGGCATGGCTTGAGAGAGTCAATGACCACTTGGAGAAGAAATTGGAGAGGGAAAATAGGGATTTAGACCTTCAAAGGAGAATGACGGGGCATTACAAAAAGCTAAATCAGTTTGCCCGATGCAAGTTAAAGGCTGCTCAAGAAAAGCTCAAGGAAGCTAAAGGGAAGCGCCCAACACGGAAAGTGAGGAAAGACACATCAGGACTTTAGATTTTGGCCTTTGCTTCGCAATATGTTGCTGAGAACCCTTGAGGGTCATGCTCACCAATTTTGGGCAAAGTTCGACATATTTTGGTTTTTTGGCATGTTTGGGTTTTTGGTCAAAACTCATGGGCTTCACCATTTCAGTTTTGGGGATCATCAAAGGAGGAGAATGGTATCATTAGATGCCATAATTTCAGGAGCACATACTCAGCGATTTTTAGGACATTTGAAGATCATTTTCTCCCCCGAAATGGCGAAAAATTCTCGGTTTTTCTACACTCTACTCGGTCTATCAGCAAACCTTATTTTTTGGTTTTTTACACATAGGCCTATTTTTGGGGGACTTCTAGGTATCATATTGGGAAAATTCTAGTTTTTCCATAAAGAATACACTCAGATCTTTCCAACGAGATATCATGAGCCTCGTTTTGACATCAGGAAGGCTGCCAAATGTTGCCAGCAAGTCAGGGGACCTTTTGCTGATGTAATTTTTGAGTATTTTTGTAAAAATTGAACCTTTAAAAAATGCTTTTTCCTAATGTGCGTTTAGCTATTTTTGCACATGAAAAGTTGTGAAAAGTCAATTTATTTCCCTTTTTTAGCATTTTTTAGATATTTTATGAGATATTTTGTGCCTTGGGCTTTGCAAAGCCTCAAGGACAAGTTTAGATATTTTGAATAGGCCAATGAGAGTGAAAATTGAACTAAGAGGTTTTCCTCACTTGAGCCTATATATTCAAAAGGCTTTCATTGTAAACAAGGCTGAACTTGATGATAGACGCAATATATGGTTATATAAGCTTTGGAAGAAATACTTGTCTCATGATTTTGGATAGTCTCTTGGATGTTCTTGGATGATGAAAGAGGATTGTTGTTGGATTCCATGACTTGGTAGAATGGTATAGTGTCTCTCTCTTTGTTTTGTTTCCTAGTTTTCATTCATGAATCCATGTTTCTTGCTTGCTATAGAATAGTAGAGAAAAAATTTGAGACATGCCCTTGGAGGCACCTCAAATTTCATGTTTCTTCATAGCTTCCATGTTTTCTTCATTCTTAGTCACATTAAAGAATTCTTGATTGCTCTTTAATAACTTAAGGATATTTTTGCTTATTTCATTCATGGTTTTATGCATGCTAAGTATGATTTACGGTATGCCCTACTTACCAATGGATAGCCATAGCTCCATCCATGAAATTTCTCTTTGACTGATTAGATTGTCATTTGTTGAACCAAGGAGGTCTTGTTCTGATCTTGCCCTTTGTCTAAGACTATGCAATCTTGTTTTCAAAATGCCAAATAAATTGAAGTACTGTGTTTAGGCGTTCCTGCATAGTGATTTGAGTTGTTTGTCTGTCTTAAGTGTTTTTCCCCAAAGTCCGATAGCCATTTCCCGAAGTTAGAGAGTTATATATCTCTATGCATGGCTTGAATTTTTATTTCTATGTATTGATTAGCTTATAGTTACATTTCTCATGATTAATGGTTTTCCCTACCATGTTTATGTCTGCTATTAAACTAGTTATGCTTGAAATCCTTTGTTGTTCACAAACTTGATGTCCATTTTACTCCATTTTTCCCAAAGATCCTTTCTACCTTGAATCAAATCGGCCCTTCAACAACCTTGTATCACCATATAATAGCTTTTTTGACCTTTTCGACCCCATATCCAAGTTGATCTAACATATTTTTACCTATCTTATATCTTTGATCAGTTTCATCCCTCAGAACCTAAAAACTAAAACCAAAAAACCTACTTCATAACTAGCCTAAAATCAGAACACCATAAGCAAACACACAGATATCCCATACACAAATAGAGAGAGCCCTCTCTATGTCCAGGAAGGCTAGGTCCTTGGGCTCCAAAGACTGGTTTGATGTTACACTGTCATTTGGCTTGCCAATTAACCAAATCACAGGACCCTAACATAATGGCGATCACGGTGGGACTCTGAGTGATAAACAAGCTTAGTGTCCCTAAACCTTTAGAGACCTTTGAAAATACTATATTGTTGACTTATCCCACCTCTCACTAACATAATGGCGATCACGGTGGGACCTTTCAAGTTAGTGACAATCTAAGTACTCCTTAGTAACTCTCGAAGTCTCAATCAAGCTTAGAAAACTTAAGTGGTGTCTGAAGAGTAGAAGCTAGCTTTTTCACCATCTTAGCAAAATCATGAATCAGCTATAGGAAACTCTTCCAAACCTCATAGGCCACACATAAACACTTAGAAAACCCCAAAACATCCCCAGATTGGTTTTTTCCCTAGTTATTGGTGGTGGACCATAGCTACATCCCTACAAAAACAACCAAGTTCCACCTGGCGACTCCACTAGCCTCCAGTAGGCCTATTACTCCACTAGTCCTTATAAAATCTCTTGGGAATGCATTAAGCAATCCCAATCACGTTGATGGTGGAAAACATAGTTCAAATCCTCCACCTGGTGACTCCACAACCTTCATTAGACCAAAAAACTCCACTGGTAGAGAACTTTAGACTGATCGAAAAGACACAGTGACCCTATCTGATTAACAAAGATGGATCCAAGGACACAAAGGAGATATGCTCCGATGAGCAGAGAACATATCCCTGGATTCCCGCACAAAATGCCTAAAGACATAAACTGGATAGAAAACCTACGTATCTTTCGAGATGAAAAGGTTGATGACCCTTTGTTACATCTCATCAATTTTCATATACATGTATGGAGGTTAAAGGTTGAATGGCATGAGGACTGCCTTATGAAAATGTTCATGGGTACATTAGAAGGAAAGGCAAGAAAATGGTATGAAGGCCTAGAACCTTGCATCTTGTTTTCTTTGAAGGATTTTCACAAAGTATTTTGTAAACACTCTATAGGGCATTGTCCATCTCTATCATTGGCTGAAATTTTTTGTGATCAATCTGAAAACCTCATACAACACCTTGTAAGCATTGATGAAAACTTAGGAAATTGGCATCCTGAGGATTATTTAGAGGAGATAAAAAATTTTCTTACCCAAACTAATCATCAAGATGACCAAGAAGAGTTGATCCTAGATGAAATCCATCAAAAAATAAGAGAGGATCCACAAGAGCTCTTTGAAAAGGTTGAAACAAATAACAATCCATCCGCCTTTCCTTGTAAAATACAAGAGGACATTCAGCCACAAGATCAACTTCCACAAAAAATGGAAAACAATTGTTGCCCAATCCAAAGAAAACAGAAAATACCTCCTCCTTTAACTGAAAAGGAAATAGATCAGATGTTATCCACTACTGCCTTACCTACTAAAGAAATTGCTCATAAAGAAACAATAGAACAAATTTTTGTTGAGGTTGAAATACCTCCTCAAGAATACATTCATCCTTGTAAGCAGTCACAAAAGGAAGAGAAACATCATGGTTCCATCCAGAGAAAAATAAAAACACCACCTCTTCTAACAAAAGAAGAAAACACTAAAATCCTAAGCATACAGCCAGCATCCAAACCTCTTTGTGAAGAAGATATGTATGTGTTTTCTATTACTAACTTATCTACTAATGTATTTTCTCATACTAAAAGTACAGAACAGATTGATGCTGATACTACAATATCTTCTCAAGAAGACCTGGTGCTAAAGAATAGTCCTACTCATCAGGATAATGGCTCACAAACAGGAATCATCTCACTAAATCAGGGTGTACCAAGATTGCTTGAAGGTAGCATAACATTACTTTCTGAAGTTTCCAAATCAGATAATCATAAAGAGGGAGAAGGGATTCTTTCTCAAAAGAATCCCAAGGTTAGTCAAGTAAATGAGGGAGTAATCCTAAATAAGGTCTATTTTTCAAATCCTCTAGGCCAACTATTATTCGAATACCCCTTTGCTGTTTCCCTAGAAACCTTTAAGGAAGGAGTAGTGTGCTCTATCATCAACAAGTTGCTACCAAGAATGAGAAAAAACTTAAGCACTACTGTCCAAAAACAAGCCAAATGGGAGTGGCCTTTTCATTACTTCAGCATCATGAAAGAACTAAACCAAGATCAACCATGCAATCATTTACTTGACTGGCTATATTGGAAAGAAGAGTTCACCAAATGAATGTATGTTGTGTATAGTTTATACTTGGATAGATAGATAGATAGCTGTGAAAAATAAGCTCAGCCTTGTGAACATCTTTTCAGTTTTAGATTGTTTGAAGAAAAAGTGAAAAAGAAGAAAATTCAAAAAACAATAGAAAAATAGAAAAAGAGGGCGGGTTGAAAAATAGAAAAAGGCCCCATGTTCCAAAAAATAGTCCTTCAGAAAGCGCGCAAGTCTAAATGCCACTACTAGTACTCAAATGTCTTGTTCAGTTATCTAGCCTAATCATAGCTGAACATGTTTAAATTTATTTGCTGATAAGTTAGTGAGTGAAAAAGATGGTCAACATTGTGTAAGCTTGACTTATCAAAGAGAGTAGATTAGGAAAAGATACTGGTTCCACACGCCCAAAATAGAACCAAAGAGGGAAAACGGGGATGAAAAAAAAATTGTGCATCTTAGCCCTATTTTTCCTTGTTTCCATTTTATGCAAAATAATATTTGTGTGCAGCTTGTCCTTCATGCCACAAAAACATGACAAATCATAATGTCTAACCCTGATTTGATCATTTTAAATTTCATGTTTTACATTAGAGAACAAAATCCTGTCAAACAACTTAACCTTGACAATTGATCTAGCATAGGTAGAGTAATGAAGGAGTTCATCCGTTTAATCTGAATTCCCAGCAGATATAAGTGTAGAATTAGATAGGTTCATTTTCCAAAAAGAAAAAAAATATATATTGTCAAAAGGGTTGCTAGTGTAAATGCACCCAAAGGAAGAAAAAATGTTAGGGAAGATAATGGGGTAGGTAGAAATATCATTGATGCTAATCATGCTGTCAATTTTCAGAAGTAGCATCAAGGAAGAATGAAATTTGCGCCAATGGGTAAGGCACTGGTCTTCATAAGCCAAAGATCTGAAATTCTGGACACCTCCTGAAAAGGAGCTGCCCTCCCCAAATGGAGCCACTGTTAGTCATCAGTATTTTTCACTTGTTGGTGATGACTAGTTGTAACAGCCAAGTTTTCTAGCAGCTGATCTAAAAATTTGTCAAATTTTCCAGCTGGAAAACACCCATAAATTTTTTTGCCCTCTTACCTTTCAGTCCTTCCATGATGAGGTAAAACCTCATTATCAAATCCTGCCTAGCCTCAGCCATACTAGTCTACCCATCAGCTCTAAAGAAACAATCCAAATCTGTCCAAAAAGTCTCCCCTAAGTTAGGAAGTGGCGCTTTAGGCATTTCTCCCTTTGAAAAATATCCTAAAGCCAAAGAACCTCCATCTGCTATAGACCAGTCATAACAGACCTTCCCATTCTGCAAATATAGTTGGTTACAACCATAGGTCGCGCTACTAATACACCCTCAAGTCTCAACAATACATGGACCATAAGTCAAACTGATTCTAGGTGTTTTTACAGTGTTTTAAATGGATCTTTCAAGGACAGAGGCATACCAGCATCCCAGAAGACAATTTTTGGCTCCACATGAGAAGACAACTGCTTCTAAATGTGATCTTGAGCCTGGGATGCAGCCAAAGAGTAGAGAGTTTTTCATTAAGCTGATCACATTCAAAGCCTGAAAGGACAGTTAAAGGAAAAATAGCACTGTCACAGGGCTGATGATATAACATGACTGAAAAACCTCCTTCATCTATAAGCAGAGGGTTTGAAGACTGAAGAACCTCCTTCATTTCACAGCAGAGGGTTAGGAGTGCCTCCTTCATCTATAAGCAGAGGGCCAAAGGTAAAGTCTGTTTTTAAGTTTTTCACTAACTGTGAAGACAAAATTTGAAGTACAGTAAGACAACAAATGAAGATCTCTGCATGAAAGTGATGATTAAAGGCAGAGATGGCCAAAAGAATCTAATAGTCTTGGGCTCAAGCTAATTTCTTCCATCATGTAAGATAAGCCACTATCAGCAAGATTCATCAGACATCCTTCTTTGGATTGAGACAGAGGTTGAAAGAACATTAGGCATTTTGTCAAGATAGGCCTGCTTCATTCATAAGTAGAGGACTAGAGCAGTGACTGTTTTTAGGGTTTGAATAATCAAGAGACAAATGGTAAGAACAACAGAAAACAGTTTAAAGCCTCTGAGCAGGGCAATCATGTCAAAAAACAAAGGAAAAGCATCAGCGCTATAAAATATCAAAGAAGTTGGCTTACCTCTCATCAGAGTTTGCTCTCAAAGACAGTCTGGAGTCAAGAAGTGTACAAACTTTGCTAAGGGGTGTGATTTCCTTAAAAAGCTACAAAAAGCTCATCTCCTTGATAAACAGGCTTGACATTTAGTCTCTGTTCCTTTAAACAAAACATAGTTGAAGAATAGTTGAAATCAGCTGAGTTAAACATAAGCCAAAGGGTGATAATTGTTTTTCAAAAGGTCCTGGAACAAACATTCAAAAGCTATACCTGCATGCCACTATTACAAATAAAGGCAGTCTCCTTATGAAAATAGGTCAAAGGTTCTTTGCTGTTACATTTTGAGTAAAGAAGAAGTTGTCAGAATAAGTGCCCTCTTGATGGACAAATGATAGTGAAGCCTAGGTTTCTTGTAGACCTCCTTCACAGAAAAACAAAGGGGCAGTTTCCCTTATTCACTTTTCAGCTCTAGTGCATCATCCCTTATTTATTTTTACCCACAGTCAAAGAAGAAACTCAAAGCATCACCTGCCATCTCATCTAGTTTTCACAATGGCCATGACCACATCCAAAGCATCCGGAGTAAGATGTCAGTTTAGGTTACAAAAGGGAGAAGCTACCTCCTTCAAAGTGTCAAAGAAAACCTCATACAACACAAAGTATCTTCTACAGGTGTCCTCTTTTCAAATGACAAAAACAAATGGATGATGATGATATTCAGAGGTGCTTCTCTTCCTTTTTCATAAAAACCTTTTTCAACTGATCAAGAGTAACAACAGATGAGCCATACAAAGACAAGAGGTGGAAAGGGATTTTTGAAATTATAGTTATGTTTCTTCCCCTAGAAAAAAGGTAGTTGCACTCAAAAGGCATCTCTACAATCCTTCACAGGGCTCAGAGAAATTTTGCCTTCCATAGTGAAGATATCAAAAGGAGGACATTTTCTCATTCCTTAAATGAGAAAACAGTCAAAGTTTTAAATTCTCAAAAGGGTTGTTTCATTTCAAGAAGAGTTCAGGCTCATAAAAGAACTGCTCATTTCCACTATGACATTTAGCCAGACAAAATAGTATCAGATTATTTTCTAGAGGATAAAGGTTCAGATTTTGTTTAAAAGCAAAGACTTGTTCAAAACATCTCTTAAAAACCCTCACCGATCAAGTGTGAAAAGAACTTTGGCTTTTTCACTTTCAAAAAGTTAGAGACCATTGCAAACACCTTTGAATTTCTCAAAACACAAGACAAACTCCCCTTCGCTGTTTCACTGGACCGGAGAAAGAAGTTTTGAGCGAATTCATAGAGTTTTTCGGGCTTAAAGATTGTGCGGGCACCTGTACAGTTGCACGGCGTGTTCAGGCGCATTTTTTCAATGGGAATACACTACTACGTGGCATGCCTATAGCAGCACACGGCGCACCTGTAGGTGTTGGTCACGTCGGCCCGAAAAGTGCCCCGACAGTTGTTTTGCATGGCGCTCTCTCATTCTAAACGTGCCGCTCATGTGTTTAACGTTCAAGGTGCCTCCAAACCAATCCTGAAGCGGATCAAACCCCTCAAAAAAAAGCTGCTATCGATTTTCAAGGTATGTTGGGGACAAGGGTTTGAAAAATATTGTTATAGTTAAGTTTAAAGTGAAATGGTCATTTTTATGTGAAAGGCCTAAGCTCTGCCCTCATAATAGTGCATTAACATAAACTTGCAACTCAGAATATGCACATTAGTGAAGGCTTTGTCAAAAATTGTGAAGTTAACCCTACTGTGGTAAAACAAAGTTAAACTCTGTCAGCTACATAGTGGAAGAAAAAAGTGCTTGGGAGGTTTGATCTTTTGTTTTAGAAACTCAAGAGTTTCTATAGTTTGTGATTGGCCAGCAATGAGCATAGCAAAAATGGTGGGTTCCTATTAATGTTTCAAAAACCTAAAAAACTACCCTAAAACAGTATTGAAAGGTGTAAGACAGTGTCTAAAAGGAGAGAAAGAGTTTTGAAAGGTGAAACAGTGGGTCTATTTTCAAATAGCAGTGATCATAATGTAAATGTTTTTGTCATTTCAAAGGTCTCCTCTGTATGGTAAAAAGGGGAAAAATACCAGTGCTTTCTCCTTTACTCCATAAAACAAACTTTAGTGTGTGAAGCTATAAATCGCCATTTGGAGGAGTTGTCAGAATCTGTGTGAAGAACAGTTAATACAAGGGCAACATCTTGATTAGGAGAAGGTCTTTGCCTGCTACAAGGCTGTTTTGTTGTCCTCAAAACACCTAGAGCCATGTGACCTTACACTAACGTAGAAATCACTTGACTGTGTATGCATTTTGTTTGACTGTGCACTTGCCATTTAAATATTGGCTGTTTGGCATACAAAGGGAAGAAAAGATAGTGTTATAAGAGGGCAGAGACCTAATAGCAAAGAAAATATTTTATATAGCTTTGAGGCAAATCTACCTTGATTAAACAGTGATTGTTAGCTGAGACAGATTTGTGTTTGAAAGGACATTTCAAGAAATCCCTTTTGAGGCAGTTTGATTTTGCAGAGAGCGTCCAAGACAAGATGCCTCCCAGGCAAGACAGTAGGAGTGGTTTACATAAGCGATTTGAGCCTACTTCCACTGAAGAAGTGAATGCCCACCCATCAATATTATTCAATTTCCATGAGGTGGGATGTTTAGATTTTTGCCAAAGGGTACAAGAGGTGAAGAGTTTTTCTCCTTTGACACACCTTTGCGCTTTGAAGTTTCAAGATAAACATTTCAAATTGGTAGGCCTTGACTTCAAGTTCTCCCCAAGATCCATCTCCAAGGCCACTAAAATTCCCTATATTGGCGAGAAATGGTTTAAACAAATCCATTTGGACTTAGATGATTACAAGCCCTTTCTAAAGCCTGAACACAGAGATGCTTGTCCTTCTATTTTCCCTTTCTCATATCTTTTAGCCAGCTACGCCCCCCTCATGAATATTATCATGAAGTACTTCACTTGCGAGGGGAGATTCTCCCGAATCTATGCTTATCACATTCGACTGCTGATGCATTTCACAAGGACCAAGTAGCTAAATCTTCCTTTCTTCTTACACAAGAGCATTGAGAAAATGGCCTCCACTGTCCAGAAGAAACCTCCTTCACAACAAATAGCCTGTCTTTTCCATCACTCTCTCATCAAAATCATCATTCTTCATCATCTTGAAAAGAGAGAGGTCTCTTGGGATGTTTTCATCACTCATCCGGATTTCTCCACTGTCCCTCCAGTCCATACATCCCCTACACCTCCTACTCATCACCCCTCGCCTTCTTCTAGTAGACCTACTCCTAAAAGGCTCAATTTTACTATAGAACAAACAAAGGAACATGAAGAAGGAGAAGGAAGTGACCAGCAAGAGGAGGAAGGACATGAGCAAGAGGAAGAAAGTGCTGAAGAGCAGCAAACTCATGATGAGGGTGAACAACAGCATGACAGTGATGAGGGTGAACAACAGCATGATAGTGATGAGGGTGAGCAGTAGCAGACTCATGATGAGGCTGAAAAATAGCCTTATGATGACACACAACAACATCACAGTGGTGATGAATAACAACAAGGAAAAGAGGAAGAAAGTGCTGAACAACAGCATGACAGTGAGGGTGAGACAAGGCAGTAGCATGAAGATAATGAACAAGGACATGAAAGGGATGAACAGGGGTAGCCTTGTGAGATAGAGCAACAACATGATAGTAATGAGAAAGAGCAGCCTCCAAAAGATGATACACAACAGCCTCCTCAAGAAGAACAACAAACTCAAAAGGAAGAAGAGAAAAGTGACAAAGGTAAAGGTGCCATGCCCGCTTCTCCAAAAGTCGCCAAGCCCAGGACAACAAGAAAAAGAGTGCCTAGAGTTGTCACTCCAAATGTGACAAGGGCCCTCCGAAGTAAAGGAAAGTTGCCAAAGAAGCCCATGGTTGATTTGCCTAGGAGAAAGAGCACTAGAATAGCCACCCAAAGCAAAGGGAAGGGTAAGGAAGAAGGCAGTCATAAACAAGAGAGTGCATTCGACATCATCCCAATCCAAAGTGATGATAGTGATAATGAGGCCTGGATTCTAGAAAACCTCTTGATACACAGGGAAGGCCAAATTGATGCCTTGAAGGATGACCTTCATAGAGCTAGGAATTTCAATCAATTTTTGCAAATCCAAAATAGGTAAATGAGTGTCCATATGGCTGTTTATGAAACAAGGGTGAAAAAGTACAAGAAGAAGGCCTCCAAAGCCCAAGCAAGGTTAGAGGAACTCATGGGCGAGTTAGATGAAAGTGAAGGCGAAGATCGGGCTAGGCGAAAGAGGCCAAGAACCATAGGGCTTAAAAAGGCCCTTGAGAAGCAAAAAGAAGAGGAAAATGCCATTTTCCAATCCTCCCCTCTCACTATATTGTTCGAACAAGAGATAGAGAAAAATAGGGAGGCATGGCTTGAGAGAGTCAATGACCACTTGGAGAAGAAATTGGAGAGGGAAAACAGGGGTTTAGACCTTCAAAGGAGAATGACGGGGCATTACAAAAAGCTAAATCAGTTTTCCCAACGCAAGTTAAAGGCTGCTCAAGAAAAGCTCAAGGAAGCTAAAGGGAAGCGCCCGGCACGGAAAGTGAGGAAAGACACATCAGGACTTTGAATTTTAGGGCCAAGAGAGTTGAAGGGAAAATCAAAAGCCTACAAAAAGAATTGAATTTCACTGAACAAATTTCTTACATAAGAAATTACCTTTGGACAAATATAATTGATGCCATTCATCTCCAATGGCCTTCAATTCAAATTATCTATGAACAGAGAAACTTCTAGCAGCACAAGTGGAAATCCAAAAGACACAGTGTACCTATCTGTGGGTGAAATTGGAAAAAATAAATCATAAGATTTATATGCAGATATGAAGAGCAGATCTTGTACACATGTCACAATTGATGAGAGGCCTGATTGGAATTCTCTTAGCGTCTTATTCCTAGTATGTGTGAAGAGAAAATTTCTGAATCAAAGCTAATTGCAAATCCTGGGACCTGTTTTCTGGATTTCAAAAATATTTCTGTGTATATACCAAGGAGAAACTGCAGCTGGAATTCTCATTCCATGAATCAACAACGCAAATCAATTAGTAATGGAGAGCGCACAGTCAGTTCAAGGATCTCGTCCAACTTTAGTTTCTGAAATTAAAAGGTATTTCATTTTATAATGAGTAGAATGCGTTATTCATAGGGCTGAGGTTTTATATATAAGATTCCATGAAATCCATGATGTGAATTTAATCCACGACAATCTAATGCTCAAAGAATATGTGTTGGATGAAACTAGAAATCCGTGAATGTAAATACAGAGAGCTAAATTTGAAGTTTGTGAGGCGCATCATGGTTTTCATGTTTCTTTTATGAGAATTAACTGTTGAAAATCTGGTGAAAGTGAATTCTTTTGGCCACATACATCACATCTCACTTTTTTCCCAAGTTTTTCAGTGTTGTCCTTGTTTTCAAATCCCTCAAGCTTCTTCCTGTAAGAATTAGTTTTCGGTGAGGTTTGTTTTTATTTATTGGAATGCTTGGTGGATGTATGGGAGTGGGCCACAAATAATCCAGGTTGAAATCTCAGCGCATTCCTATTTTTTGCTTTGAAAATCTCGGAAACTGTCGTGTCTTAGAATTTTACAACTTGCTGGGACTAAAAAAATTGAACGATTGATGTCAATAAAATAAAGTGAAATTTGGATCTACGATGGAGGAAAAAAGGTCCTTGGCACAGACAAGTTAGATGCATATTTGAACAATATCGAATTGAGCTTGATCCTCATCTCAAAGCACTTGTTAGAAGGCCTAGTAGAAAGCCGTGATCAAAATTCATTAATGCTGACAGACATCATCTAGTTGTTCTGGAGGTAGTTGATTTTCTGGGAAAATTGCTTAGATATAATCACCAGGTAAGATCAACTACAAAAAAAGGAATTGTACACCCTTATTTTATCATGTGAGATCTACAAAAGCGAGTGGGACTCGTACATACTCAATAAAGACTCACCCTCTCGTAGTCCAGATTTTTGAGTTTGTGAAGATAACACTCTGGCTTTGTGTTTTATAGCCAGATGCAAATGGTTCAAGGTTTTCCATTTTGTTGTTTCTCAAGTTTCTTTGAATTAGCTTGGAACCGGCCCACTTTTTGTTTAAACTCTGTTCATGTTTGTTTCGATTTGGGAACTGGAAAACAAAAATGATATTTTCAATTCTGGAAAATGTACAGTGAACACTTACAACAATGTGTCAACTAACTATTTGAAGAAATACTTCAAAGAAACTTAAAACAAAGAATGAAATTCCTGGGACATGTATTTTCCATACAGTTGATATGCATTTTAAACTTGTTGGAATGTCTAATGGAGTAAATGCGGCTTAGGCTGCATCATTTTGGTATCAGAGCAAGCATAGCTCTTTTGAAGATTAAACTTTTTTTTTTATTTGTAAGAATGCATGCATGATGAAGGAAATAAGGAAAGCTCAGATTTTAAGTTCGATTGACAACAGTTGTAGATTGGAAAGATATGCATTGAAAGCATGATAATGAGGAAATTCAAATTTGTAGAATCTTGGTTAAAAACAAAAAGCTAATGTCTTTTGAAGATTTAAGAAGTTATGTTTTGGAAGATGTGATTACAAGTAAAATGGTGATGGCAGAAAGGAAAAAAGAGATAAAATTTGAATGTGACAGATAGCATGTAGTGTAGCAGAATATTGGAAGAATTGCAAAAGCAAGCACAAATGAGTGTTGAAAAAAATCTTGAAGGTGAGGTATTTTCATTTTGTTAGAAGATTTGTTTGTAGAATTCAAGTTGTAGAAAATTGAGGAGAATCTCAGCAAGAAGATCACAACTTTAAGAGCAGTGATAAAGGAAGCCAGTAAAGGTTTCTAAGTGAAAGAAGAATGTGGCAAAACCTTGAATAATTCCAACAAAGGTTGGATAAAAAGAACAATTGTGTTCTTAAAAGGTGCAGATGAGTTGAAGCCTAGAAGGAGCAGAGAGAATGCTCAAGAGGTTCCAGATAATAGAGAACCAGTGCTTGCCAAAATACCAAGTCTAGAGAGGGGATTGGTAAGGTAAGTGGCAACAGGGAGGACTTCCTGTTGCAGAGGTTTTAGTATAGCTCATGATTAATGAGTGAGGAACTCATGAAGATAGAAGTGGAGAAGAATATGACTACTGATAGTCATAGTAGAAATGGCAGAGGTTCTGAGAGAAACCACAACATAATGAAAGTGAAGAAAGAAGATGCCAAAGAAAATGACATACAAAGATAGTTAAGTAAGGAAGAGTATGAGAGAGAGAAAGCTGAGATAACAATCCAACTTGAAGTGTTGCTAGATTTGTTACAGAGGAAAGAGGAAGACCAGAGGTGTGGTTTTCTTGTAAGAAGAAAGATAAGGTGGCATAAGCTATAGATGAAGAAAGAAAAAATGACAAATGCTCGGCTGAAGGAAAAATTACTCAGAACAAATGAGTATTTGGGGAAAGAGTTGAAGAATAAAACTTCAATTGACACCAAGAGCTCACATGATTTTAAATTTGATAAATTTTGTATGTTTGAAGGAAGAACATGTGAAGAAAATAAAACTGTTGATATTGTAATGAAGGAAGAAAATGGGACAACCAGATCTCATGTAAATGTCCATGCATAGTTGGGGAAATTTTTTACTTTTCAACATATTTAAAGTAGAGGAATTTTAACTCATGATGATGGCCAAAAGCAGGAAGAAATGGAGAAGAATATTAGCAGGAGTGGATTCAATGGCATGGATGGATTTAAACTATTCTACTATCCCATGACGACCCTTTTCTAAAATCTTCCCCATTTAATGGGAGTTGATGAAAGTAAGAGCACTAGTCTGGAGTCCCTGTAGTGTATGTGTGGTCATTCTGCTTAAAGCTCATATATAAATCCTAGAATTACATCATGATAAGGCCTAATGTGCAGAGCCATTCAACGCCAAGGACAATGTCACAACTACCCATTTCACTGGTATACATGTGGGTTTTGAGGTGATAATCCCCCATCTGAAGCTTAATTTTTTCACAACATACTTCAAATTTCATGATCCCCCCATCAACAATAAGGACTTGGAAATCATATACCACTCTAAAATCACAATGAACGGATTTTGCTAATCTCTTATGTGAAAAAACCTAGATCTGGATTCCTAATGCAACAAATATGAATTACTTCTCCTATTATTTTGATAATTATTTCATTACATTGAAATTCCAAAGTACTTACTGAAGCATTATACAAAAATAATGCTCCGGAATAAATCTAAGTGCTGAAACAATCTGAAAAAAATACAATGAAAAACAACCACATTGACACAGTTGTTTTTGGACTATGTCCCCGGAAAAACCCAACTTGGGAAAACCGGTGCAGTAGATCTGAGGGTTTGTATTTTTAAGCAGCAGAATCTTGAATACAACTAGGGTCCCAACATCGGTCAAACCCTTCAGAGAAATATAGACAACAAAAATAACTGTGAGATATACCTCACTCAGCAAGTCTCCAGATGATAAAAAACAATGCTGATGAAGCCCTCACTGCCTCTGCGTGATTGCTTACGCTGGATCTGCGTAAGACTATGAAGGCAAGCTTGAGGAATTGCATCACCCTTCTCTGTAGCTGATTCAGTTGATCTGAAATTGGATCTTGGCCTCCCTGGCTCAGAACCCCAGCCTCTAGCTTTCTTTGTACTGACTCCAAGTGACACTACGCTGGCTCTGTGTGATTCTCTGTAGGAAATGCATCACCTCTGCCAGAAAATGCATTGTCTCTTTCTTGTGTGGATGCTGCATCACTCTAAAATGTATTCTTGGTCCACCTGACCAATCTCTGCTTCTGCCCCTCTCTAGATTTGATCACTGAATCAAATCACTTAGCAAACCTAGCCCTAGTGATTTGTTCTTGATCAAAAGCTATGTTTCCTCGCAAAAATTCGAAAATGCTTAATGGCTCAAGTGTTAAGTGTGTTTTCCATAGGCCCTTCACCCTCCTTCTTATAATATGTCCTTGACTCTTCAACGACCGAGATTAAAACATAGTCAAGGGATAAGATTATCTTGGATGTGATCCATGAATTTCTCTAGAAGATTCATACTTGATTTAATTAATACCCTTTAATTATTCAGTTTCCCTAAGTTTAGACTTAGGAAAAGATTAAAAAAAAATTAATTAATTAAATTAAATCATCTTTAAGTGAAATTTTTTAAAACCATTTCTGGGTTTTATGGAATATATGTGTCTTAGCCTATATACAAAATTACAAGGCTAGAGAACGTCTGATGCTACCATAAATCAACACTCCCTCTTAGTGAGGAAAGTGCTCTAGCAAGACAACTCAATGTGTTGTTGATCTGACTTCTGTAACATCTGCTGCTGTGCTGTTGATGCTGCTCACAACCACTGCACAAAAATGCTGCAATTGTACTGCTGTTGACTCTACATGCCACTTCCAACTTCCACTGTACTACAAATCGCTATAAATTCTGCACACATGTTGTTGCACTGTGTTAGCACTGCTCTGCACCGCGTGAGAAATAATTTTCTCTACGCTGCACCACCTGTGCGCTGCGCTGTTGTTGCTGCTCAACTACTACTGCTGCTGCACTGTTGCTAATTGCAACAAAAAAAATCCGAAATTGGACAAGTAAATCTGCAACTGAAGAATAAGACTGACTGCTGCTAGTTTTTGCACCAGCTCTCTGAAAATATGGCGCTGTTGCTGCTTTGCATTGCATGAGCACTGCTCTGCAATATGCTGCTGATGCTTAATTACTGATGCTGCAGCTCCCTCTCTACGCTAATCATGCTCTAGTACTACTAGCTACTGCACCGTCTTCTCATTTTCTGCTACAACTGTCCATATTGCTACTGTCTTTATGCTGTCGTAGCTCACATGTGATCAGAGAGTTAGGAAATACTCAAAGATTCCGCCTCCTGTAGATTCTATATCTACAAATCCAATTCAACCCATTTCTCTTCTCTTGAACTATGAGCTAACATAGCACAGTATCTTTCTGCCTCAATCTTGGTAGCTCCTACTTGTGGATCTTCCTTTTCCTCTTTATCATTTTTCTTAAGAGGAAATTGTGTGGCATAATGTCCCATTT
Organism: Pinus albicaulis; assembly: GCA_034641835.2. Classification (NCBI taxonomy): domain Eukaryota; kingdom Viridiplantae; phylum Streptophyta; class Pinopsida; order Pinales; family Pinaceae; genus Pinus; species Pinus albicaulis. The sequence goes on along the minus strand of CM076581.1, from coordinate 1,235,517,729 downwards.
CACCACATCGAAAGCACTTGATCTTGGATAGATCTTTCTTCTTATGCTTCTATTTCCCTTTTAATGCAAGGGAAGTGTTATCTTCTTCCTCCTTCCTTATCTTTGAACTGCTACTACCATCCTCCAAGTGGATTTTTAGGAGATCTCTCCTCAACTCTTCTTGCTGTAATGCTGCCCACATTGCTTCCCATCCTGGAAGCCTTTCTCTGCCCAATATACTTTGGACAAAGACCTAATAATCCTTTGAAACAGAGTTCAGTGTGAGCCTTACTTGCTCTAGTCTCTAGGAGAAAATCCTACTGCAGATAATTGATCTCAGTTTTCTTGAATTCGAGACAAGAAGGAGTCAAAACGCTCTCCCGTCTTCATCTCGATATTCCGCATTTTCTCTTCAAGATACATGTTCTGCTACTCAGAAGATCCTTGGTATAGATTTTCCAGCCCTACCCACATTTCTCTAGCAGTGGCTTTGGCTACTATATGAGGTACGATATGATCCTTCACTCCATCTAGGATCAATTGCTTGGCTCTAGCCATATTCTTCTTGAACTGCCTTAGGTGTGCTGCATCAAGAGGTTCTGCAACTATGCTATCTATGAGGGCTTTCAGATCGTGCTCATCAAGGAGAAATTCTATCCTTGATTTCCAGATAACATAGTTGGAAGCACCCTCCAATCTATCTTGGTGACGCAGTCCGTTGTTGGTCATCTCCTCAACTGTCGATACATTTCTCTAACCCTCTGCTTGGCTTGACTTATGGACTCCTTATGGAGTAAGTCACTTCTTCTACTGCTGTACAGGAAAAACTGAGTTTCTTTGAGTAAGAAACTCTTATGAGGTCAAGAAATCCCCAACTGTGTTTTTCATAATTTTCTGACGCTTACGCACCAGCTCTCACTGCTGTGCAGTAACTGCGTCCTTCAGCTATGCTGCTTCTTCTGCAACTGAAAAAAACTTACCCCTCTATCAACTCTCTCAGAGGGAGCCTTTTCTGCACTGAAATGCCCTCCTGGCCTAGACAACGTAATTTTCTGGGAGGATCTTCTGCTAATTACGCAGATCCCAGACTCTTCAACACCGATCTTCTGGTTCTCTTCGTTTCTCCTACACTTCAACTTAAATAAGCTTTGCTACCATGTGAAAGAACCTAGATATGGATTCCTACAACAAAAAATCTGAATTACTTCTCCTATTATTTTGATAATTATTTCATTACATTGAAATACCGAAGTAATTAATGAAGCAGTCTACGCAAATAATGTTGTGGAATAAATCTAAGTGCTAAAACAATTTGAACAAAATACAATGAAAAACAACCACATTGACATAGTTATTTTTGGACTAAGTCCCCGGAAAAACCCAACTTGGGAAAATCGGTGCAACAGATCTGAGGGTTTGTATTATTAAGCAGCAAAATATTGAATACAACTAGGGTGCCAACATCTAGAAAACCCTTCAGAGAAATCTAGACAACAAAAATAACTGTGAGATATACCTCACTCAGCAAGTCTTCGGCTGATAAAAAACAACGTTGATGAAGCCCTCACTGCCTCTACGTGATTGCTTACATTGGATCTGCGTAATCCTGCGTAGGCAAGCTTAAGGAACTACGTCACCCTTCTTTGTAGCTGATCTGGCTAATCTGAAGCTGGATCTTGGCCTCCCTGGCTCAGAACACCAACCTCTAGTTTTCTACAGATTTAATCCAAGATACATTGTGCTGGCTCTGCGTGATTCTCTACAGGAACTGCATCACCTCTTCCAGAATCTGTGTCATCTCTTTCTTGCGTGGATGTTTCCTCACTATGAAATGTATTCTTGGTCAACCTGAACAATCTATGCTTCTGCCCCTCTCTGGATTTGATCACTGAATCAAATCATTTAGCAAACCCAGCCCTAGTGATTTTTTTTTGATCAAAATCTGTGTCTCCTCACACAAATTCGAAATGCTCAATGGCTCAAGTGACAAGTGTGTTTTCCATATGCCCCTCACCCTCCTTCTTATAATATTTCATTGAATCTTCAACGAACAAGATTAAAACATAATTAAGGGCTAAGATTAAATTCGAGGTGATCCATGACTTTCCCTAGAATATTCACACTTGATTTAATTAATACCCTTTAATTAATCAGTTTCCCTAAGTTTAGACTTAGGAAAACTTTAAAAAATGATTAATTAATTTAATTAAATCATCTGTAAGTGGAATTTTCCAAAACCATTTCTGGGTTTTATGGAATACATGTGTCTTAGCCTATATATAAAATTACAAGGCTAGAGCACATCTGATGCTACCATAAATAAACATCTTATGGACAAAGTTATGCATGCTACCATTATCAATCAACACCACTACTGGCCGATGTTTAAGAAAAGCTATAAATTTGAGAGTCTTGGGAGACGAACGTTGGCCAAGGCATGGAGAGAGATAATTGACTCTTCTGTTGTAACTGTAATATCATTTTCAGGGGTTGTTTGGGGTTCACCCTCTTCCTCTTTAGGAACTTCAGTGGATGGAGCTTCGTTGGCAGAGATGTTTCTAGTAGCATCGATTTGAAATAATGTTGGTTCCTCGCATTTATGTCCCGAGGAGTATTTGTCATCACAGCAGTATTAGAGTCCTTATTTCCTTCTTTCTGCCACTTTTGTTGGCAACACCTTTTGAACCTTAAGTCTTTGGGTGGAGCTTGTGGCCGGGGTGGGACATGCCTGTGTGACATAATTTTGACTATTAGATTGGGAATTTAAAGTGACTTTTGCATCTAAGGCTTTGAAACATGCTTCCAACCAAGTAGTTGAGTGATTCATTCATACATGGGCTTTGATGGATTCCTTTATGCCACTAATGAAACATTCCAAGTGAAAGGAATCCCCTAGTCCCTCAGTCCATATGGCTAATTTTTCAAAGGTTGTAATGTAGTATCATAATATACTTATTTTCCTTAGCTTAGTGAGATGACCCAAAACATGAGATTCCTGATCAAAGTGGTCATAAATGGATTTTGAGAACATGTTCCAATTTAGCCTCCCTGGATAGAATTTCTAATGCCATTGCCACCACTTCCATCGCTCTTGGTCCAAGTAAAGAGATCCAACATGTAGTTTAGTGTCATCATCCTAGATACTGTTAAGGTGGAAATATTGCTCCATTTGTGTCACCCATATGTCGGGTTAGAGCCATCAAATTTGTACATGTCCAGCTTGGGTGTTCGATGGCTCAAATATTGGTGGCCTCCATGGAAATGAATGCGATGGATGGAATCTCCTTCTATGTGTGTATCAATGTTGCATTCTCCCCCATGAGTTCTCGAGACTTTATAAGGGCTTGCAATACTTCTAAGAAATTTTCTTCAAATGTTTCCTAGAATTCATTGAATTTTTTCTTGAGGGCATTGACTCTTTCTACATTACCTGGTGTTATGCAGAATCTACAATTGCAGACAAAAGTATATTTTCTAGACCTAGTGGCATGGTCTAGAACAACATAAGGAAAAATAACATATTTTTTCCCTTAAGTTAATCAAACAATGAGATGAGGCCTACCTGGAATCCATCACAAGCTTCAGTCTCTTCTTGGATTATATGCTCTAATCCTAGGTGTGATCAATATAATTAGAACCTGCAGATACATACACAACAAGCCAAATATCTAATATATTTATGTAGAATTATCCAATCACTTCATTCAATGGATCAACATAACATCAACATCATATATAGGGAAACAATGTACTCATTGTATTGATAGAAATGGAGAGAGTTACAACCAAATATAGGAGTTGATCATGTAGAGAAACTCCCCAAGTTGAATTGTCCTTCCTTACCACAAAGTACACCTCTTATGTCACCTCAATGCATGGAATGATGACTCTCCTTAGATTCAGGACAACAACATGAGGGTAATCAATCTCCAAAATTTGTGGATGGCAATAAATATATAAGACAACATGGTAGGTTAGGAATTCTTATCCATTTACTAATCTAGGATTGAGATCCACTCTTTATGGGAGGATGAGCTCAAGTGATAAGGAGTGAAATATCCAAGTTAGGATGATATGGGATTCGAAGGTATTATCCAAGGTAAATGATTGAAACAAATCCTGGAAGCTTATAGAAGAGAAAGATTTGGGATTCTATTTATTTTTCCAAAATTTCTAGAATCAACGCACCCCAAGGAGGCATAACCTATTGATGATTAGTGCAGGTGTAGAGTGGAGAAACCTACTCTGAATGCAGCCTCCATAGGTAGTAGAGTACGTTGAGCCTTAAAAGCATGGAAATGAAGCAGTTAAGCCCATAAAATAAGGGATTAGGGAGAGGTAGGAAAAGGAATTTGTGAAAGGGTGATTACAATATGTTTATGGATGTTGATGGAGGCCTATTGGCCAGATGTGAAAAAATGTCCTATAACAGATTTCCCCCTAAAGTGCAAAGTTAGAGGAAGCGAGTGATGACTAAAGTGCTTTACTTTGTGAAAAGTGTGGATCAAGAAAAATCGGTTGAGATCGTCATCTGTTACAATACATTTACATCATAATGTCTTTGTTGAGGGAGGAATACCCATGCTAAGAACATAAGAAAATATCACACGTACAATGATAAAAAATACATTTCGTCTAATGCAAAAGGGTGGAATCATGACTAGATGACTTTCTATATGATCATAGCCATCATACTTTTTAATCTCATATCAATTGTGAAATCAGAGTCCAGATGGATGAAACTAGATCCAGGGTCTTCTATCTCATTCACACGATCGTCCAATGTCCAAGTCTAACCAAGTGAATAAATGAGATGAGGTCGAACATGGTAGACGACATTTGATTACCGACCAATGATGTAAGTCATTAACAGATGCGAGAGAAACCACCGATGATGTTAATGGATCTCAAGGTACCACCACACAATTTGTATATTATAAATGAATGAGTTGAAGTCGAACACCACAAATAATATGCCGGTCGAAGGCCATTGATGTAAACTTGTCGCCGAAAGCGAGGAAACCTGCCATTAATGTATGAAAGTACCAATGTACCAAAGGGTGTTTCTAAGTCTACTTCCCCGATAATGAGATGATGTTGACAGGAAGTGACCCGTCTTAGGAGGGCCTAACTATATCCCTCATCAATGACATGAAATTAATATCATTATTTGAGACATAATGTTGTGAATACAGAACTGAAGGTTTAAGAGTATTATAGAAAATATTGATTGAATTACTTCTCTTGAACACATCAGCGACACTTAATGGAGTTGGAATCATTGACCCAAAACCAAAAGAGGAGGCTTTGAAACAATGTGATGAGCCAAAATACAAATATATTTCTAGACCCAACAACCATGAATATGAAGTGGATGAGTGCCATGTTCAAGAGTGACTCACTTCCATTAACAAGTGGAGTACCTTGTTTTCCCAATTTCCCAAACCATGCTAGTCAGTACCTCTTTATTTTTTAACAAGCTCGAGGAGGATAACATATGCTTGATTTGTAAGTTCATCCTTAAGATGAATCCCTCCAAGTATGTTTAACGAACCCTGAGAAGGAGTGGTTCGGCCTCGTCATGATTGATGAGTCCATCAATATTTGATGTTTTTAAGAGTCCAACAAAGGTATAACTCAACATACTTTTCATATTTAGAGAGTTTGGAAAAGAGGTGAAGAAGAAAAATCCAAAGTTTCCTTTTTGTAGATAGTACCTTGATTCTGAAAAAGCAGAAAATGATACCCATTATAAACTCTTAGCCGTGATCGAGTAGGGTATTCATTTTTCATAAATAGTCTATCTTAGTCCAGAAAAGGGTTAAAATTCTATTAAGTATATGTCTTTTAATTTACTTTAACGATTTCGTAAAGACAAGTGCTCGAAAATATTTTCATATTTGGGAGTCTGAAAAGAGTTGAAAGAGGACTCTATGGTTTTTCCTTTTCGTGAGTTTATAGAGCCCCAAAAAGTGATAAAAGTGTGCTCTGCGGTCAAAATGATTGATAACGGGATAAAATCCTTTAAACAACTGTTGACCTTCTTAGAACACCATCAAAAGATTTAAAATACTCGTTTCATGATCAAAGTGAGTCATAAATAGGTCAAAACATTAAATATTTAATAAAATAATGATAATAATAACCATATATAATCAAAATTACATTTCATTTTTTCCATTTTACATTTACCCTTTGAAGTTTGAGTTTTGAGTGATTTTTCCCTGGATCTTCTATAGTTTATTATGGTCAATCTAGTGGATCGTTTTAGGTGTCGTCACTTCTAGGTAGGAGCTAAAGCCTTTCTATTTCATTTAATGGTTTTGTTTTGTGATTTTTTTCATGTTTTCATGGTTTTTTTAGGGCCCTAGGGCTATAATACTTCTCCCAAGGATTAATGCACCACCAAAAAATTCAAAAGGAGCATTGATACGAGGTTAATTACACCGGGGACAAAATTACAACACTCTATATTTCTTGGGAGGGTGCGTTGGGAATAATTCCCAACTTTGTTTCACCATTTTTCTCAAACTTTGTCAAGTTTTTTTGCATGAAATGGCCTCTAATGAATATCCTTGTGACGTTTCAGGACTTCATTAGATAAAAATGGCTTTGATATGGAGATAAAGAGAACATGAAGAACAATATATGAATGTAGAAAATTATACTGCTACCATCCATGCACTAAGAGGTTGTGGACTACTGAAATTATGTTGGCTTCTCGAAATGAGGGAACAGATGGAGATACTATAATATCTTGTGCATGCATGGGATGTTCAGGCTCAAGAATTCATGCTAGGAGTACATATGCTTGATATACAGGTTAATGAAATATATTTATTGACTGGTTTATCTAGAAGAGGTTCCCCTGACTCTTTCAAAAGCACGAGAAGGGGGGAGAGACAATCAAAGATTATGTCATGAACCATTGCAGACCTCAAGCCCAGCCTACCAAGGATGGGAAGATAAACATAAAATATTTGGTATGATTTATATTAAGAACGATCCTATTCATTATTTCTAGATTGGATAATAGTTCTACACTTCACGTCGCCAATAGGTCATACATCCAGTGCACTCTAGAATGTATAGAACCAACAATTTTCAACTTGATTGAGGGAGTATTGATCAACATGAAAGAAAATATGACTAAAGAAAAATATGGACGATTGAAGAATTTTGGTTATGGTTCAATCCTAATAATCTTGATCTCCTTTGCAGAAAGGATTTTGTTGCTACAACCTTACCATATCACACTCGATCACATTGATCTGAGAGTCGCACAAATGAGAAGGTGGGTGGATCTCATGTCCCAAAATGCAGGTCCGTTGGCTATAAGCTTCTCAACGGCCTTATTCAGATGGATACGTAGGAAAATCATTATGATAGAAGAGTACCAATATGTAGGAGTGGATTTTCGTGGAGACCCTTAGCTCGTCCTTCTTGATGCTAAGTGATGGGGTGTTATACATAAGAGGTTTTGACTATTTTTTATTTTTAAATTTTACAATTTTTTGTGTTTTTAATGTATATGAGACTAAAATATCATTTATACATATCGATGTTGGACCCATTTGACTTGTGGGTTCCTCATATATCCAACGTGTGGGAGACCCATAGTAGGTATTAGCACCAACACAAGTTGTTGTAGCAGGAGGGGATGTACTACAATATCTCAATGTGACTAAGACCCTAGCATAGATAGAGCGTCATATGGAAGGGCTGACACATGGAATAAATGATATCGCGGCCGACCAACTTCTTATTAGATTGCAATGACACACTATCGGAGTAATTGGTCACATTAGTCGACTACTATGCAAGATGGCTCATGTTGTGGTATGTTACCATGAGCACTATGACTATTCTACTAAGAGGCTTATAACCATATTTTCATATGTGTTTTGGATATGATAGCCTGTGTGGCCATATGTGTCTCAGGATTTTTTTTTTTTTGGTAAAAAAATACTCTTATATATATACATCTACATTTAATGTTTCTATTTTCTCTTTCAATGGATGTGACGTGCATTAAAATTTATTCACATATATAAAAAATGTCTATCTAAAACATGATTAGCCACTGGATCTATCAACATGTTTATATTTCTAGAAATGTGTTGATATTTGATGTAATCAAAGTATCTTTCTAGAAGACAAACCCTCAAGAACATACACAGCATAGTTGGAATTCTAACTGAATAGAAGTTAGTCAGTTGTAGTACTACAAGTTTTGAGTCAAGTATGATGAACATATAATAGATATCATGCGAAATAGAATTAGAAAATAGCTCTATTATGGTGCTATAATCAGTGATGTTGTTGGTAGAGCGACCAATACAAATCCCTTGTAGACTCATTAACTCACCTTTTGGAGCAAATATAGCCCACGTTGCAGAGGATATATTCTGAGTAGTACAACTAGTGCCATCAGTGTAACTAACATATGGTTCGAGGGATGTCGAAATCTACAAACCAAATGTAAATAGTATTAACAAAAAAATAAGGAAACTCTAACGGGACACACTGCAAACATAATAGCACGCTTATATACATTATGTACACACTATAGTACACAAAGAATCAAGCATAAGGTACAACCAATTTCTAGGCTGCACCATTGGAACTCCATCAAAATAGACTAACGCATAGGCCCCTTTAGAAACAACACACTTGATAATATATGGAACTAGCCACATGGGTTGGAACTTTCATGGTCCTAATTTATCAAACTCTTAATCGTATAGCAGGAAGATGTCTCCTTCTGAGAAGACACTAGGATTGATAGTCTTGTCATATAGCGCCTTGATACATTTCTTATGGGCTTCATTAGCCATGGTGGAATATCACCGAGTCTCGTATAATAAATTCATATGTAAGAGATGATCCTCTTCTATGGAAGTGGTAGGAAGAAGTTCTACAAAAAGTTTCAATGAAGAAATTTCACATTCAATCGGAAGGATAACTTCCAACCCATAAACCAATTAGAACAATGTGAATCTGATAGCAGTCCTAATGGAGGTTCATTATGCCCACAAAGAGGCATAAATAATCAATACCATTCTGATATGTGGACCCCTATCATACGTTGAAGCATTGCCTTGAGAACTTTATTAATAGACTCAACTTTCCTATTCGCCTAAATGTAGTAAGGAGTGGAACTTTCATGGGAGAGTCCCAACTTGGAAGTTAGTTCGGAAATCATGTGATTATGAAAATTCTTTCCATGGTTCGTAACAATGGATTGCGGAACACAAAACTACAAAATAACATGTTTAAAGAAAAAATAATTAGTTGTTTCGCTGGTATTTTTAAATGTAGGCTTCGCCTCGACCCATTTGGTGAAGTAATCTACTGCTACGATGATATAGCCATGCCCCACGACCAAGTGAGGGTTACATGTCATGAAATCAATACCCCATTTCGAAAATGGACCTATGGTGATAACAAGATGCAATGGTGTGGGCAGAGCATGGGTCTTACAATCGTAAATCAAGTAGGTGTGACACTTCTGGACAATAAGAATATAATAGTGAAAAATGGTAGGGGAAAAGTAACTTGCATATAGGATATTATGTGCAGTAGCATAGCCAGATAAATGATTTCCACATGCTCTTGAGTGGCATTCATTTAAGACTTTCTCAGCCTCCTCATGAGTTAGGTACCTTCGAAAAACCATATCGATACTGCGACGATAAAGGGTGTCGCCAATGATGATGTAATTCTTGGCTTGATATAAAATACTTTGTTGTTCAGAGTGAGGAGTATTAGACTAGAAAGTATGGCTCTGGAGATATATAAGGATGTATCCATACCATGGGTTAGATGATGAGATAAGAAACAACGATTCTTCTGGGATGGAATATTCAGATGTTGATTCAAAATCAAGTCGCATATCAACTCAACAAAAACTAAGGATTTTTTTGACTTGGCCGATTTGATGAATTCCAAATCAAACTCCTATAGGATGATAATCCATTTGGAGTATACTACCCCATGTAATTTACCTGAACAAATTTATTTCATAGGGTTGGAATATGAAATTACGATAGTTTTACAAAGAAATATACAATGGCGAAATATTTGGATAGCTTGAACAACTGTGAAGGCTAACTTTTCGATGTGGGTGTACTTAACCTAAGTATCGCTAATATTTTGAATCAAGTAATAGATATGATTATCAATACCTACATCGTCATTCTGTACCAATACCATTGAAATAGTAGTAAACTACAGTGGAGAGATATAAGAAATAATCTCGTTGGTAGTTTGGGGGGTATAACAAGGATGACCGAATTTTTACATTTTTCAAGGCATCAAGTGATTTATGAGCAACATCATCCCAATGGAAGGGAACCCCTTTATTTAACATATGAGAAAATCCTTTGGTCAATTCAACGTAGTTAGGGATAAACCTACATATAAAGTTAGCCTTCACTTGGAGTCATTGAAGCTGAAGGAGGGAAGAAAGAGCAGGAAAATTGATGGTTGCCTGAAATTTCAAGGGATTGATATGAATTCCATGTTTTGAAACAAAAAAAATCGAGAAGATGACCAAAACTAACATAAAACACAAATTTGTGAGGATTAAGTTGAATATTATAATGCCTACATCGTAAAAATATGGCTCGAAGAAGCATTGGGTGATCAGTCTGATGTTTCAAGTGAGTAGGAAAATCGTCCAAATATCGTTGCCCGATATGATTGATGTCATGGAAGGTATAATCCATTTCCCTTTGAAATGTAGCCCCAACATTATTTAATATAAAAGGGAGTTTCCAGTATGGAAATGTGCCCTAGGGCCAAATGAATGCAATTTTAGGTTGGTCTGTCGGGAGAATGTTGGTCTAATTACAGCCAGAGAAACCATCCATAAATGAAAATATTTCACATCCAAAACAATAATCAACAATTTGGTCGATGAATGGGGATAATTATCCTTTGGACAAGCAAAATTGACATCCCGATAATCAACACACACATAGATTTTTCCTTGTCTCTTCATGATAAGAACAATATTTGACACCCAATCAGTCAAATGTATCAGGTAGATGAAACCAACGCATAGAATTTTTCCAACTTCATATTTAATTGTGGTATCCTTCTTGGGATGGATTGGAAAGAGGCGTTGCTGAACTGGTTTAGCATCAAGATAAGTTTTTATTTCATGCACCACGATGTTTGGATTGATGTCTAGAATTTATTCATAAGACCAAGTAAATACATCTCGAAATTCCTGGAATAGGGCTTTATAGGTCTTAATCTCATCTAGAGAGAAAGACGCTCCGATATGTAGATTCTCGACAATGTCGGGTTTGGTCAAGATATAGAAATTGATGGTCTCTTCAATATTCAATAGTTTCTTTTTAGAATCATCTTCTTGAATGGATACATAACTCATAGAAAACTTGACGATATTGGGAAGATATAGGTCACTGAAATGATCCTTAATGGAATCTGGTAAGGAGGAACGATGATGATGATCATCCCATGGTGCATTGTCTGACATCATGATCTCGATGATGATCTCATTGGTGGGAAATGTGCAAGATAAAATATCAAAGGATGTGCCATAATCTAATGAACGATAAACCCAATTTATCGAAGAGAAGAGATTGGAACAAGCCAAATAAATGGATTCGTAATCAATCTTGATGGGGCTAAGTGACATATGGTCACCAAAACAGTTGATATTAGACTCATATGGTACTATCCAAGGATTAGTTGGAATAGTAGAATAAGATATTATATTGATATAGGCAACCAAAGGGAAACGAAGGAGGAGGAAGTGAAAAGGTTCCCATAAGAGAGGAGTCCTTAAGCAACCCAACCCCAAAAGAAAAAAAGGTTCCCATAAGAGATGAGTCCTTAAGCAGGCCAACCCTGACATGCTGATATGGGTGTAGAGTTTCCCCTATGAGAGGGACACTTCCAGTAACTTGAGAACTAAAGGCAAAGAAGTTGAGTTGATGGATGACTACTATACCTATGTTATGAGGAAAATAAATTGTCCAGAAATAAGTTGAAACGACAGGAGCCATGGTGTAAAATCACATGCACCTAATAAAATATTACATTCTAATAGTCCATCAATAACTTCAAATTCTATGGAAACATATTTAACTCATAATTCTACTTGTATCTAATTTAAAATTCCACAAGGTTTATATGTTCTTCCATCAAAATCCTTCAAGGTGTTCACCGAATGACTCAATTGAGGAGAACCGACAACCTTCCAACAAGATAAGGACATAATATAGGTTAAGTTTCCCTCATCTACAATATTACAATGGATGTTATTACTATGAACAAAAACCTGTATCATGAAAGATAATTGGGCCAAAAGTCGAGGTGAATAGTTTTCATGATTGAAAACAACAAGGTTGGAATCTAAAGGATCAATACATCTGATAGCAGAAAGAAAATACTTCTTCTGGGTGGGGTAGTTTTGCAACACCTCGAGAGTGGAAATGGAGGATGGAGACTGAGAAAATTCCTCAACTACATTGTAATTTTGAGCAGCTCTCGGGCGAGGGTTGAAATGCAATTTATGAATAATGCCTTTGAGAGGCTTAATAGTTAATTACTTAGGAATCGTAGGAGGAGTAGGATCCAATGAAGATGCAGATTAACTGGTAGGTTGATCAATAGGCTGACCATTCAGAGGATTCACATTACCATTATACTTACTTCTGGGGGTCACCATAATATCAAATTTTGGCTTAGTGAAGAAAAGCATTAAAACTGAGTTAGAGGAAAACCATGTGATTCTCCTGATTTGGAAACAGGTCAGTCAACACAACCGTGAATTATAATATTTTAGGAATTGGTTCACTTCAGCCCGGTGGGGAAAATCATGAGTGAATTTCTCCTTGTTATAGATCAAACATGGATAACAAGGTTTCTATTTTCGTTAGAATACTGATTGTTTTTTTTTGTCCCGCAGAGGATAATATTTCTTCTTATTACCCTTGCCTTTCTTCTTACTTCCTGGTTGCTGTCGATATTTCCATTTATTGGATTGAATGATATTGATCTCAAAATTAGAAGCTCCAGGAGGAGTGGATGGAGGGTTTTGGGCAGTTGCAGAAAGAGAAACACCAGATGGTTTACTTTCTGACTGCGCGCTAGCATAAAAAATCATGCCATAAGAAACATATTCTTATTTACCAGAGGGAAAAGGAACAATGTTGGAGGGTCTCAAAGCTTTCATTATTTTCTCATAAATTGTGCCTGATTGGGTATAAATGAGATCCAAATACTGGGCATGAGCAATGACTTTCTCTTCAGTCACAACTTTTCCCTTAGTCTCATCCTATGCAATGGATGGTAACAGAGATTTAATGAACCATTCTGCTAACAGTTGATTAAGAACATACGTTTTAATCAACTGACAATGATGTCATCTCTCATGAATATGATCAAATATGTGAGTAGAATTATTCTATTTAAAGTTGGTCAAAAGTTTCGATCTAGTCTCATATCGTATGTGTAACTGGGAATGTGTTAGGAATGTAGTGGCTAAGGAACTGAAGTTATTGAATGAAGCTATAAGTATTTCAATTTACTATTTGGTTGTCGAACTAATAAGCATGCCCTAGAAAATACGCAGAAGAATCGAATAGGGAAAATTTTAAGAACCCCCCTAAATTTATATATATAATAAATGGACGAATCCCCATGATACATAGGAAAAATGGAAGGCGATTTTATTAATAATATAATATGTATATATAATTTTTTGGCGAATTTCTCATGAGATTATATTATCTTGTAAAATCATGGCGAATCACTACTACAAAATGGTGAATCGTTCTCTAGTGGAGTTCGGGGTTTTGGTTCCAATGAAGATATGGTAGTTGAACCAAGAGTAGAAGGAAGAGAACCACCGATACCAAGCATGGCATATGGTGACTCGTGAGGGAAGTAGTTCTTGTGCAGTTTGGAAAACACATTCTTCTAGTTCTGCTAAGCGTAGTGTTGTTTCTCATGCTACTACTAGCACTGATATTGAGGTTGGAGAGGAGTTTGAGGAGAAATGAACAACAACGGGAAGAAAAGAAAACATGCTATTAAAAAAGTGTTGATAAACATTGGATCCAATCCAGGTGCCATGATACAATAACAATATCGCAAAATACATCAAATGTTCAACTATGGAAACATAATTTACATTACAACACCATCACGACTCTCACACAACCATATTTATGGAAATGATTTGATGCTAGGAATATCTTAAAGGAAGACCTAGCATGGTAACTATAATAAGGTGAACTGCTTCTCACTTCTTCAAAATATTATTCCTTCTCATGCCTTCAAAATATGGATATTGAAAGGAATATGTGCCAGTTGCAGCCACCTTGCTGAATCTGTTAAAATTATAACCAGCAACATGAAGAGAACCATTAGAAAAACTCCATTCAGAATTCACCATGTCATGCCCATGCCATGCCATGAATCTGTTTGTAGAAGAATCCCACAAGTAGTAGCATTGGCACCCTGTATTTACCTGATAGCTCCATTGATTGGAGAGGAGGTCCACTCTAGAACTTGCGAATGCTCTCCTAGTATTGTTGTACAAATGATGTCTTGTTTTAAATTTGTACAAGGAGAGATACATTTTCAGTATATGCATCTTTTCAAATCTGGTAATTATAACTTATAAGTCCAAATAAAATGTAGCCCAAAGAACCATGTTGTTCTATAGGCATGACAAATCTGGCCAGATATCAATTACTGGCAAGTTGTTCGTGGATGTGATGAAGTCAATTATGACTGAAACAGTTTTCACCCTGGATGAACCTTGACCTAATCTTACTTTCAACAATGAAATGTGGCCAGAATGGACAAGATAAAGGGATGAATTGGCTTTGGATTATAAAAAAATCTAAGCATTGAACTGTGTATTAAACTCAATCCCAGTTCAGTGCCACACATAATTCACAATAGTAATAAACACCTGCACAACAAGGAAACCTATTTTGGTTAAGTTGAGCGTGAATTAACTAATCAATGGGTTGTAAATTTATTTTTTGATTGCCTTAAAGAGAAAATAATTAGTGGTAAGAGAACATAACTAATTATTAGAGAGACGGCCAAAAATAAAGTGCATAAGGGTTAAAGTTAAGTGTTTTCTCGTAGGAAGTTTGTGTAGACTTTAACAGTAATACACCAATTGAATCCAATTTAATATCTGACTTGCATTAAAGATGAAGCATGTAATAAAACATGCCATATAGACACAATCTTTAGTGACAAAATGAAAATTACTCAACGTTATTCTACTTCATACAATTCTTGGAGGTATCTTCACACTCTGGTAGGCTGTTTGTATATCCTCCTTTGATAGCTACTACTTTTTGTGGTTACAATTCTTCATCTGTAGATGCCTAATTAAAGGTTAAAATACACTACAATTCTCAATACAATAACCAGACAGCAAAGCCTCATGACTACCTTTAAATGATAGAAGAGATTCAGCGAAGTTACTGTCAATCATTCATCCATGATGTACCGCATTGTTATACATCTATTCCTTTGTCATCATCTCTTTGATAGAACAATCTCAAAACAGGCTACCCTGCATATGATGTTTCATATTTGTGCTGCAAAAATTCCCTATTATATACACTAAAGGGAATGTGAAACTCAACTTGATTCTTGTTTTGAAGGCTATGCTACAGAACAACAGCTCATATGCGTGCTGATATCAAGAGAGTGAGATTCTAGCTGTGTTATGACTTGTTACCAAAGAGGCATGTAGCCATAGAGCAAGAAGAAGTAGAAATCCTTATTGCTGGTAGACAACTCTAGAGAGGGTGTAGATTCAGATTATGTAGGCCCAAGGCTACAAAAGCAAGAAATGTGCAACATCACAATATAAGTTGAATAGTTGTGGCAGATAAACTTTCATACAAAAGGTTTATGAACAATTGCAATAAAACTGGACCAAAATAACAATTAGCATGCAAATTACAAGTATAGAAAGAGAACTATAACAGTTACTGTACATGCTTTAATACAACCTGATCTAAATCTACAAGGATTGAAACCTATGTGAAAACACTTTGGCTACTGCATCTCTCAGTTTGCAAATTGATTCATCTAATCTATCTTGATATGCCAAGTTACTTCTTGGTTGGTGATGTCAGTTGTGGCTTGGTAGGGTTTTTCTGTGCAAAGGCCATTATGAGGCTTTAGGATTACTATGTTTATTTTATTTATCCATGTTAGAAAGGCTTCCAAT
This sequence comes from Pinus albicaulis, assembly GCA_034641835.2. Lineage (NCBI taxonomy): Eukaryota > Viridiplantae > Streptophyta > Pinopsida > Pinales > Pinaceae > Pinus > Pinus albicaulis. Next base: position 1,235,501,501 of record CM076581.1, on the reverse strand, counting down.
AAGGATTTCCTGGATCGGTGAAAGAAGGGCACTATTACTGCACCCACCAAGGTTCATGTCTTCCCTACAACATGTGGTTACTTGTGCTCATGTTTGTGTTTCTGTTTTTGGTTGGGGGTAGGTGCAAATCCTAGGAAACATAGGTGGAACAGACAACTTGCACTCATGGCTTCTAGCCGAAGGATTCCAAATTGAATGCAATGAGAACAGGGGTGGGTACACTTGCCATGTATGGACAAGAGGAAGCTAGTCAAAAGAAAGAAAAAAAGTTAGAAAGGCTAGCAAAGTGTTAATATCATATTTTTCTATTGATCTAGTGTTATATAATTATATGTATTTAATAAAATGACAAAACTTGCATTAGAGATCAGTCTTAACACAACATTAAATCAATGTGTTCTTAACTAAGATGTATGGAATAAATGAACTGTGAATTCGAGGAACAAATAAAAAGGTGACAGGTTATTTGAAGTTTCTTATTACATGGGAGGGTATATTTTATAAATTGGCAGCTCCTTAATGTGGCCACTAATAATGATATAAAAGATTATAAAAAATGCAGTCTAATTCCTAATACTAGTAAAAGGATTTGTTCCCCAGCCCAGTAGAAAAATAATCACACCAAAAGGAGAATCTTATAATAGCTAAAAGATCGAAATTAAAAGACTTCAAATTTGGAAAAATTTATATAATGCATGCCTTGAGACAAACAATGTGGCAACATGCATCACCAACACATTTTCTTGATTTGTTGGTAACTTGGTCAAATACACCTCAATAAATAGCCCAATTTAGAAGGATATATTGATGTTTCAAATAAATATCTACACCATTGCTACATTAAACAAGAAGATTTCTCCAAACGAGGCAAGGAAACAAAAGCAATAGATAAAGGAGCTACTAGAATAGGTAGCCCAGAATCAACCTTGACAAGATCTAATGAAGGAATATCCCTATCTTCAATTAACTCCAAAATTGCACCATTTAAAAGCGCTGTTTGACTATGGAGGTCACCATATTTTGGTGTTAAGTGGTATTCCATTCTATAATCTTTCACCTTTGATGTTTTGATTCCAGCCCAGGCTACGAATTTCTTAATATTATGTATGAAAGACTCTTTTGCATTCAGTCTTCCCTTGTACATGGTAGAATTTGGATGAAAAGAAACATGAACATCAATTTTTGGGTCATTGCTGAGGTTTATCAAGAGTAAAGTTATTCCAATCTGCAGAAAGAAATAAACAAAAGTGAGATACTGATCCACACAAAAATCAATCTAAAGTTCACACATTATATTAGTTATGAGAAATGCAATCAGGAACGCAAACAATTGAGGGATGTAATAAATGCAGACGTAAATGTATGCTGTTGTTCTTAGTGTTGCATTTTCTTCCTTTTAAAAATCAAGGGGAATTGAACAGATGTTTGATAATTATGCTAACATTACATTTTAATGACTACCCATTGTTCTCGATACAATGTTATTCCCACTTTATTAAAATTACAGAGTTTCATTCAACTTTAAAAGTGCAAAAATAACCAACAAGAAAAAGTTATCTGTCCACATATTAACTAGGATAAAGAAAGAATGAAAAGAGTACTGCACGATATTGACATCATTCTTTGCACAATGGGCATATGCGCGCACATAGGGTGGCCCTATAGTATTGATGGAAAGTACACCTCTCCCCATCAACCAATGCCAAAGCAGTGCACTGAATCATAAATAAAAAAGACAAGCGTGAAGACTTCCCTCTGTTTCTATATAAACAATAATCTTTTACTCCCTCAATAACGGAGACAGTTCTTTCAAATTCCAAATTGAATTCTTGGGAGTTTCTTGACATTAACTAAAACAGTGCCACAATTTGAAGAGGTCTAATAAATCATGAACTGCTCACCTATAATAATCAGGATTGGGTGCAAAATTTGTTGTGTTAAGAAGGCCATAGTTACCACTAATCAAGCTTTGTCTACAATAAAATTTAGTATCATATGTCGATGACATTCCAAGCTGATCTAGATACCTACACAAGGTAGAGAAAGAATTCATTAATATGCAGCAAGTTCTCATATGAGTATTTGTCATTTTCCCAAAGAAGAGAAAAGTTTAACAGAAAGGTAAGTGCATCAAGTAGACAAATTGAATGAAAAAAAAATTGCTCAAGGACGAGATGAGACTCAAGAGAGATAACAATAGAGAATTGGGATTGAAGTTTTGAACATTATGTGTCTGTATAAAATTTAAATGTGCCATTGAATAATTTCTTTGCTAAACAATTGCTTTATTAAATACAACATAGACTAGAATTCTCTAAAATATATAGTCGTGGATATTTCCAAGGTAGAACAAGAAAAATGAAAAAAGTCTCACCAAAAACCATTCACAAAAGCATCTGAAATGCGATGCTTTCCACTGTTATAAGCTCCACCTGCTTCTCCGACCCAAGGGTTGTATTATCGCAAAATAGATTGCATTTGTCTGAACTTTGGAGCTTCTCGACTCAAGTATCCTGGATTAAGTATCTTCTGCATCAAATGCTTATCCACACCTAAGCAGCAGAGAAACATAATTACTTCCTATCCAAACTTCTGAATACAAACTGAAACACATATGATGGATTTTATCTTTATCTTATCTACCTGCTCCAAGATTGTATCTATGTCGTGTAACAACATTCAGAACATTTGGCCCTGTTTGTTGAAGAAGCTTTTGAAACCAGGTCAGATCAAAGAATCCATCTGGTGCTACTGTTAATGGTTTCTTAAGAGAATGCTTGTATATGTCTTTCAAAATCTTACTAAGCTCAATTACATCAGTAGCATATTGTGTAGCACTAACTTTTGTGCCAATACCACTTCCACTCAACTCATTTCCTGACCCCAAAATGAAAGTATTGGTTGTCACAATGATGTACAAATGAACAAGATTGATAAACCCCACATGCTAAACTAATAATAGAAGGTCCAGTTAAATAATATTACCAAATTCCCATGCATATATCTTATAACCATGGTCGACTGTGTACTAAATAAAGTTGCGAGCATTGCTTGAATTCCAAGGACCTCCCCAAAGACTATCTTCAGACATATGATGCCGACCATACAATGCATTTAAACCAAATGCCACCATAGAACTGTATCACAATAATAGAAGTATTGATTATTTGATGACTGAGAAAACACCTTGGACTACCAATATAATTAATGGTTAGTTTAATTTATATACTGTGAAAAGTAATGCTCTCAATTACCCTGTTTTTGTGAAAAACTTGTTGAGTTTATCCCATCTGTCCATCGTAAGACAACCTTTTGAGAAACTAAACACCTTAGAAGCATCACTAACAAAAGGATGGCAGGGTTTTGACAGAGGCCCAACGCCATATATCAGTTTGTCTTGTAAAGTTCCACCCAACCTGATTTTCATTGGCAAGAATGTTGCATGCCACCATAATTCCGCATTATATCACACTTCTTTATAGACAATGTTACACATCTTGTACTCTATATTACTAAAGCCAAGAAGTTTTGAAAATAGAAAAGCAATGTCATTTCTATACATGTCATGATGTCTCAGGCTGGTGCAGAAATGCATCAAAATTCAGGATGGAAATTTATCAACATATATTTCACTGAATCTATAAGGAAAAATGCATTGGGCTGTAGTCTACTGGTAAGTGGGGGTGCTTCTTCACTTCTTCCACAGAAAAGAATCTAGTAATTTTATTTATAAAATCGAAATCATTATCTTGAAAAATTTGTTATCAGTGGGCATTGAACTTGAAAAATAAGGAGAGAGGAACTTGAATTTCTTCCATAAGGCTATGGTGAAGCACATACATAACAATAGAATATTTTCTCTCACCTCTTATGATGGGCATGCAACATGAAAAATTGGAACAAGAACTTGTCTCCCATTACCACTCCTTATTAACATATTCGATACCCTGTAGAGAAGAAGCCATTCAAAGAATTACATCTCACATTCTAACATTAATACATTTATCCCAGAATGAAGCCTTAATGTGGAAAATCTCTTTCATAAAGGTGGAGAACACAATGTTGGCGAGACCTAGTGGATTGAAGGAGAGCGTGAACTTAAGCAGTCACCACTGACTAGCACAGAGCACCCGCATTCACCGCGCTGTTAGACTCGCAGCCTATCAAAGTGAAAGAGGACGTATGGAGGACCATCTAACCGCTGATCCAAAGGTCTTCTTCCCAGAACATCTAACCATTCCTTCCTAACCATTGTTTCAATCCATGTCATAAGACAAAACCTTTGTACATGTATCACCAAAATATCTGATCAGAGAAAGCCTGGCATCCGTTAGTTGAGCTGTCTAGGTATGGATGCAGCTCCCAGAAGATGCAATCTCCTCCCTAACCATTCCAACCATTCCAAATATTATTAGAAACTTTCAATCTTATGGTTATTTATACATTGATTCCCTTTGCTCTGTACACTTTTTTGCTCCAAGTTTCTACCAAAGTCTCCACAGGAATGTCTGCATCCTCAGGAAATTTTCTGCTGCACTCAGTAAATGGTTATAACTCCATTTCAGAGGAGCTCGGCATCAATGGTTGGCTCGGAAGGAGATATTTGTGAGACTTCATGATTATCGTGATGCCATTCTCCTCCATTAACGTCCAGGCTCCATCTCTGAATCTCTGGCAGCATATCAGCTGCATATCCCTCAACCATATCTCCAAAATTTCGCATGCATTGCCCACACAGTGCAAGAAATTCTCACGGTAATTACTGAAACAAAAATTTACCCTAAATCGACAGAATGAAGCTCAGCACTATGCCCATATCAGCGAGCCTATGCACAAAGCCCTAGTCACCTCTCCTAAATTCCAGAAAACGAGTGAAAAAATGGGGTGAATCAGTCTAACCCCTCCCTCCGACCTTGTAAATCCAGGCAAATGCCATGGAAATCTGCTCCAACCAAAGAAAATCGGGGGCGGATTTTTTTTTTTTTTCTTTTTTCAGTTTTATGCGCTTTTTTTTGGTGGGCTAATACTAAATAAATAATTATTTTTAAAATAATTATTGGGCTAACTTTATTAAACTATAGAAAATGGGTTTTATATAAAAAATTCGCCCTATTAAAATTTAAAATCCCTTAAAATTCGCCTTTGGGCTAAAATTCGCCCCTAAAATTTTCCATGGAATCGAATCATTAATAAGGGAGTTTGAATAACACCACAGATGATAAGTCATGACATGTGTGGACATGTATTCTCTAGGATTCCCATTTAATTTTGGGATATCATAAGACAATTTGGTAGGAATTATCAGCCACCAAGGAGAATGATCGATAGGATCATTCGTGAGCTGAGTAAAATCTGAAAATTCAAGAGTTTCCAAAAAAGGCAACTACCTATTGAAATACGGTGGATGATACCCTATATAGGATGGGATATCCTGAGAAATAGGGATTTGTGCTCCATGATAAGGAGGTTTCTGATAAAGAGGAATCCGGGTACTAGGATAGGGAGGATTATGATAACCAGAATATGCATAACCTTGTTGATGAAATCCAATATAACCTTGTGAATGTTAGAATGACTATGTTGGCCTTGATAAGCCACTTGAGTGATACCCTGATAGGATTGATACTGTTCCCCAGCGGGATTTTTCATCATCACAACATAAGGTGGAGTCAGTGGAGGCTATTCCATACCATATTTAGTCTATCCTACCAGAATTTTAGGAATGCCTTGTCCAAGTGATTGAGATTGCAAGTTACCTTGAAAAGGATAAATAAGTGGGACTTGGGAGGTACCATATACATATGAGATCGATTAATTCATATGTGAAACCTATAATATTTGGATTACACTAATTTTAGCTTCTTTAGGTAGGAATTTTGGATGTAGATGTCACAGGTTGAGAAATTAAAGATGGATCCATGAAGTTACTAGGTTGTACGAGAATAGTAGATTTCCAAACATTAGTAGTCATCCCAGAAGATGAAGGATTCAAATAATTTTGATCACTAATATGAGGAATACCAATGACTGGTTTCCCCCTTGCCAATGGGGGAGGGGATGATTGATCAAGAGTTCATGATTTTTTCTCAAAATTTAAAGTGCTCGAAACTGTATTGAACCTAAGCGACCGAGTAGATCTTGTTGCTCTAATTCTGGCACTGTGAACGGTTCGAAAAACTGATGTTATATGAAGGAGATATCACATTCTGTTCGATTTCCCAAACAACTAAAATTGCAACAGGTTTGACTGGGATGCCCAGTCATCATGTAGGTGTAAAGTCAACAAAAAAGGGGAATATTCCTGAAAATATTCTATTTTCCAAACCTACAGGATTTCACCAAGTGGCACCTTCTGGTTTGTTGATGTGGTTGCACATATGTGGATGGGCCAATGGTTGGGTGACATGTAGATAACCCTGAGGTTGCCACATGTCCCCTGTTTGGTTATATAAAATTTTGGTTGAGGTCGGAGGGGTTCGACCTCATGACCTCCAAGCATGCGCGCAAGGCTCTTTTCCACCTGGGCTACCATGTATTGCTTACCCTCTAAGGGTGCCACACCGTTATATGTTTTACAATGATTTCATTTGGGGGGGGGGGGGGACCGCTAGAGGTCCCAACCTGCCAACGGTCCATAAGTTGTGTTCACATGACTTTGCAATCACCATTACCACAAATGCTAATGCAAGCAAAAATGTACAAGAATAGTAGATTTCCAAACATTAGCAGTCATCCCAGAAGATGAAGGATTCAAATAATTTTGATCACTAATATGAGGAATACCAACGACTGGTTTCCCCCTGCCAATGGAGGAGGGGATGATTGATAAGGATTTCATGAATTTTTCTCAAAATTTAAAGTGCTCGAAACTATACTGAACCTAAGTGGTTGGGTAGATCTTGTTGTTCTAATTTTTGCGCCGTGAATGGTTCGAAAAACCAATGTAATATGAGGGAGATATCACGTTCTGTTCGATTTCCCAAATAGCTAAAATTGCAATAGGTTTGACTCGGATGCCCAGTCAGCATGTAGGTGTACAGTCAGAAAAAAGGGGAATATTCCGTTTTCCCAAACTTACAGGATTTCACCAAGTGGCACCTTCTGGTTCGTTGATGTGGTTGTACGTATGTGGATGGGTTCGACCCTATGACCTCCAAGTGCACGCACAAGGCTCTTTGTCATCCAGGCTACCATGTATTGCTTACCCTCTAAGGGCGCCACACCATTATATGTTTTAAAATGATTTCATTTTGGGGGGGGGGGGTGCTGTTGACGGTCCCAACCTGCCAACAGTCCACAAGTTTTGTTCAAATGACTTTGCAATCACCGTTACGACAAATTCTAACACAAACAAACAACTCTAACTGTTGCGGTTTGAAGACTTATCACATTGCAACTGTTGTGAAACCAGCTCCAAAAATAGAATAAAAGAGATATCAATGCCTTAGAAATAAGCCACTTCGAGGGGGCAACCTCCAATACATTACATGAATGAACAATTCTTGGATGATACAAATTACAAAACTTCCTTTCTATATATAGGAGTCCATGGGGCCACAATGTAATCCTAGTGGGGCCACAATGTAATCCTAGCCGACCTAACAATAATAATTTAAGGGCACAATAATAACGATATGGGGGTTACAAGGGTACAATAATAACAATAAGGGGGTTACACTAACAACAATAAGGGACTATACTAGTAATATAGGGACCTAACATGCCCCTCTCCTTCAAAAAAGTGTTGTCCTCAACGCTTGAGTAGCTACGGGTGCTTCTGTATAAAATTCTCATCCTCCCATGTAGAATCTTCAGTGGGTAAGTTCTTCCACTTGATGAGATACTCTGAAATTGATCGATTCCGTAGCTGTCGAGTTCTTGTTTCCGTGACCGCTTCAGGTTCCAATATGATTTTTCCTTCCTCATCAAGTTCTGGCAATATTGTTTGAACTGGAATATTTTCACCTATAACCTTCTTTAAGCATGAAACATGGAAAACTGGATGTACTCGCGAAGAAGCAGGAAGCTCCAATTTGTATGCCATAGTACCAATCTTTTGCAACACCTTGTAAGGACCATAGTACCTTGGTGATAATTTATTATCCTTCTTAGCTTGCTTGAGGGACATTTGTTTGTATGGTTGTAGCCGTAAAAATACCCAATCTCCTACATCAAAACTTCTCTCGCTGCGATGTTGATCTGCCTGTTGTTTCATTCGGTTTTGTGCCAAATTCAGGTTATCCTTTAAGAGTTGGAGAACTTCTTGTTGATGCTCGATGTGATCTTCCACTGCTTGAACCTTCGAATTTTTTCTTAAAGATGATGTGATGGATGGTGGATGATATCCATAAAGTGCCATAAATGGGGTCATTTTTGCTGTAGTATGGAAGGAAGTGTTATACCACCATTCAGCGAGAGGTAACCACTTGACCCATTGTGTTTGTTTATCGGATACAAAACAACGAAGATATCCTTCCAAAAATTTATTTACTATCTCAGTTTGACCATCGGATTGAGGATGATAAGATGAGCTATGAGCTAATTGAGTACCCAAACAAGAAAATAACTCCGTCCAAAAATTTCCAGTAAAAATGGGATCTCTGTCGCTCAAAATAACCCTTGGGTTTCCATGTAGCTTTTGAATTGTGTCCATAAATGTAGTAGCAACTGTACTTGCTTTAAATGGATGAGATAATGCACAAAAGTGTGCATACTTGGTAAGGCTATCAACTACCACCATGATGACACTCTTTCCTTCGGACTTAGGTAAACCTGTGATAAAATCCATTGAAATCTCCTCCCAACGTTGACTTGGAATGGATAAGGGTTGTAGAAGTCCTGGGGTCTTAATTGTTTCCACTTTATTCTGCTGGCAAACCAAACATTCCGCCACAAACTTTCGAATATCAGATTTAAGGCCATCCCAAAAAAATTCTTTCTTCACCCTGTGATAAGTTTTTAAAAATCCTGAGTGTCCTCCTAAAGGAGAAGTGTGCAATTCCAAAAGAATATTTTGTTTTAGTTGGGAATTCTTACAAAGATATAAGCAATATTTGTACCATAAAGAATCATTTTTCCAACTAAATGTATCAGATGTACTAGGATCTTGCTGCAACTTTTGAATGAGTGCCCATACTTCTTTGTCCTTCTACCATTCATCTCTTGCTTCGGTTATCCAATCTGGTTGGATAATAGAAATGGCACAGAGCAATGCTTCCACCTCTTCATTATTTCTTGAGAGTGCATCTGCAACAACATTAAGCTTCCCTTTTTTGTAGATTATTTTAAAGTCATAACCCAACATCTTTGTGACCCATTTTTGCTGCTCTTCTAAAGATAGTCTTTGTTCCAAAAAGTGTTTAAGACTATCATGATCAGTTTTTACCTTGAAGTGTCTTCCCATTGGGTAAGTTCACCATTTCTTTAGTGCATGCAGTATTGCTAACATTTCCTTCTCATAAATAGGTTTTTGTAAATACTTTCCTTTGATTGGACGACTTTCAAAAGCAATGGGTCTTCCTTCCTGCATTAAAACAACACCAATTCCATTTCCTGAGGCATCACATTCCACGATAAAAGTTTTTGTGAAGTCTGGCGTAGCTAAGACCGGTGCTAGGCACATTGCCTCTTTAAGATGTTCAAAGGCCTTAGTTGCTTCAGGAGTCCATGAAAATGCATCTTTCTTCAATAATGTTGTTAGAGTTGCTGCTATTCTCCCATAATTCTTAACAAACTTGCGATAATACCCTGTTAACCCGAGAAATCCTCGCAACTGCTTTATGGTTGTGGGGACTTTCCATTCCTTAATGGCTTTAATTTTTTTAGGGTCTACTTTAACACCCTCGTGAGATACAATATGACCCAGATATTTCACCTCTTGTACTCCAAAGAAACATTTGGATGTTTTTGCATATAATTGTTTCTCCTGCAATAGTTTGAGCACCCTGTCAACATGTTCAACATGATCCTTCCAAGACCTGCTATAGATTAGTATATCATCAAAAAATAATAGCACAAATTTTCTAAGGAAGGGTTTGAAAATGGAATTCATCAACCCTTGAAATGGAGAAGGTGCATTGGTAAGGCCAAAAGGCATGACCAAAAATTCATAATGACCCTCATGAGTTCGAAATGTTGTTTTTGGAATATCTTCAGTCTTCATTCTAATTTGATGATATCCTGAACGAAGATCCAACTTGGTAAAATAAATTGCTCCATGTAATTCATCCAATAATTCATCAATCACAGGAATGGGAAATTTATCTTTAATGGTGAGCTTATTGAGCTCCCTATAATCCGAGCACATTCACCATGATCCATCCTTCTTGTGTACCAATACTACGGGAGCAGAGAAAGAACTTTGACTAGGTTGAATTATACCCGCCTCTAACATTTCTGCAATCATATGTTCAATTTCGCTCTTTTGGACGTAAGGATATCTATAAGGCCTGATGTTTGGAGGAACACTTCCTGGAATAAAATGAATAGCATGATCATGATCATGAATAAGTGGGAGTCCTTTGGGAGTTTCAAACACCTTGGAATGATTGTCCAAGACTTGTTGGAGATCTGCAGAAATAGATGATTTTGATGTTGGAACTTCTAGTGAGCATAATTGTACAATTACGCCTCGTTGTTCTTTCTTTAGAAGCTTTGTCATGACATTAGAGCTTATTATCCTTCCTGGCTTCCCCGCAATACCCCGTAATTCGACTTCCTTTCCTTCTGAAAAAAAATTCAAGAAAAGTTCTTGAAAATTAAAAGCTACCGTCCCAAAAGATTGTAACCATTGTACTCCTAGTACAACATCAGCACCTCCCATAGGAATGGAAAGCATTGGACTAGTCAATACATATTCCCCCATGGTTAGCTTGATATTATGGCATTTTCTAGAGCAATTTATAGTTCCTCCATTCGAAACCATCACTTGACATTCTGGAGCTGGGTATAGGAAACAATTTAATTCCTTGGCTACCTTACAATGAATAAAATTATGGGTGCTACCTGAATCAATCAACACTATTACCTTTTCTTCTTGATATTTCCTTCTATCTTGAGAGTTTGAGGAGTGGTAATTCCTACCAGTGCATTACACAATATGGTCGGATTCATTTCTTCCTCTTCTAGGGCTGGTTCCTGGTGTATATCCTCTTCTTGTTCATTTTCTTCTTCTTCTTCACAATCTATGTAAAATAATTTCTTCTCAGCACACTTATGACCTTTAGTGTATTTTCTATCACAACTATAACAAAGCCCTTTTGCTCTTTTTTCTTCCAATTGTTGTGGTGTCAACCTTGTAGGTTGTGGAAATCTAGGCGTAGCAACACTTCCTTCTTTATAGAATTGAGTGGTAGGCTTCCTTGTCGCCATAATTTTACATTCAACTTTTCTTGCCAACCTGAATGCCTTCTCCAATGAATCAGGTTCCAAAACGCGAACTTCATGTTGGACGTTATCCTTTAAAGTGCCTAGGAAGAGATCAATCCTGTGTTCCTCTGTAAGATCAGTTACCCTTATATTCAATTTTTGGAAGTCCTCAATGTGCTGCCCCACTAAACCCTTTTGTTTGAGGTTTATCAATTGGGTAAAGAAGGTGTTGCTCTTTGTATCCTCATAATGTGCTATCATTTCCTCCGTAAAAATTGACCAAGTGACAATTTTTTTACGGGAGAAAAGCCATTGATACCATAAAAATGTATTTTGTTCTAAATGTAAAGTTGCAATGCGTACCTTTTGTGTGTTTTGCACATTATGGAGATCAAAATATTGCTCCATTTGTAGTATCCATGTTACAAGATCCTTTCCATCAAACTTCCTCATATCCATTTTTAGAATATGGTGGTTCTTCCCGTTAACATTAGAGTTTATGAAGTCACGATTAACATTTATTTTTTTCTCATCATGAGTTTCCTATACTATCTTTTCACCATTAGAAAACAATTCTTGTATCAACTTTGTCAAACTTTCCATGTCTGCTTTTAGATCATTCTTCATGTTTTCCATGTTGTCTTTCATTTTTTCATCGATCTTAGCTTCCATGTCATCCATCTTATATTCCATGCCATCTATCTTAGATTCCACACCTTTCTTCAAACCATCCATCTTCACTTCCACGCCTTTCTGCAAAACATCCATTTCATTTTTTTTTCTCTTTGCGAGAGCGAAATTTGGTGCACTTGCTCTTGTAATTTTGATGGATCATGTTGCAATTCTTCATCTTCATGAGTCATAGTAGAGCCTTTTGGAGGCTTAATGGGTGTTGAATTATTTTTACGGGGAATTTTTTTTGAACCCAATACTGATATACATTCTACAATATTCCCTTGGAATCAATTCAAATTGATTCTTCAAACAAGACTTATGAAATTCGTAAAAACAATACACACCTTTTTCTTACTTTTGAGGAGCTCGATATTGAAATTGGATTATCTTTGTGATTGCGGCTCTTCAATATTTGAAATTGGGCATTGAGGTAGCCTTCTGAATTATCTTTTGAATGCCATAGGTCTGACTTGATTTGGATTCTCCAAGGAAAAGTTATGTCCAACTCCCACAATGACCTAATTATGGACTGGTTCAATAGAGCGAACTTGTATGACTTGTCACGTCTCATTGTTTCGTATTTTAGCTCTGAAATTGATATCAAAGAAACTACATTCCGTGTGATTGCGACCAATTTTTACGGCACTCCAATCCGATGCTCAGAGAGAGAGTTATGAAGATTTTCCCACGATCACCTCTTTGAGATGAAATTCAGGAGCTTGAAAAAGCACTAGCTTCCACATATCATATCTCCGAAAATGTTGTGAAACAAGCTCTGAGATTTTTCAACAAGTTTCCTCAGGATTTCAGCTTTGCACCCTAAAAATTTCATATTCTGAACCTTCGTATAAAAAACGTTATAGCGCAAATTCCACGATGACCTGTTTATATTAAATTGAGGAGCCTACAAAAAGACCTAAATTACACAGATCATATCTCCGAAAATATTGCAAACCAAGCTTTGACTGTTTTTGACGATTTTCCTCAGGATTTCGTCTTCGCACCCTAAAAATTTCAGCTTCTAAAACTTCATAGAAAAAATGTTATAGAGAAAATTCCATGATGACCTGTTTGGAGCAGCGAAACCCTAGAATCCAAAGCTCTGATACGAAATGTTGAGAAACCAACTCCAAAAATCAAAGAAAAGAGATATCAACAACTTAGAAATAAGCCACTTCGAGGGGGAAACCTCCAATACATTACATGAATGAAAAATTCTTGGATGATACAATTTACAAAACCTCCTTTCTATATATAGGAGTCCATGGGGCCATAATGTAATCCTAGTGGGGCCACAATGTAATCCTAACCGACCTAACAATAATAATTTAACGGCACAATAATAATAATATGGGGTTTACAGGGGTACAATAATAACAATAAGGGGGTTGCACTAACAACAATAAGGGACTGTACTAGTAATATAGGGACCTAACAACAACGTTTTGCTCCAGTGGTTACGCCGATGAATCTGGTTCAGACCTGCAACATTTAACTCCAGAAATGGTATCACATACAGTGGTTTCTTGACCTTTATCCACGTGGTTAGTCCACCATTTATTCCAGTTAACACAACCATTAACGCGGGTTTTAATACAATTGTAACCCCAGTTCTTGTAGAGTTCCGCTTGGCGGTTATGAAAACCGTAGGGGTTCAGGTGTTGGAATATGGCCACCCCTTCCCCTTAGCATTAAATCTCACAGTTTAAACTAGTGGTAGTATAGGTGCGCCACCAAAATTTGCGGAAATGTGCCACTTTTAACTGTAGATAAGTGCAATTCTCCATATTTAGTGGAGGATTTTTAGGTGTCATTGGGAAAAAGGATAGGAGGGTCAATTTTCAACCAATTTGGGTGAAACAAGAGTCTACCTAGACTAATTTGAGCATTCTGGAGCCATTGGTGTAGAGAAAAAAACCATTGGAGCCTTGTAAACAAATGTATTTGCAAAATTTTGAGCATAATGAAAGATGGACATGCCATTGGGAGCTGAACCAAAAGACGTAGCCTAGGAGGGGTGAACTGATTCATCATGCCTACTGTGTAAATCTTATGTGTGGTTTTATTTCTCTGTTATACACTGCTATTCAGTGCTATTTAGGCTTATTTTCATGCTTAAAATTCACAATTTCATTTATTTTTCATGGTTAAATTCCTCAATCCTTAAGAAAACAAATGGAGACAACTATGTACATGTTTTGTAACTAAAAAAACACTTATAAGAACAAACTAATGTTGTCCTTTTAGATCAGGTTGGTATCAGAGCTAGAGTTTATTCTCTGGTGCAGTTGTGTGGAAATATTTGTTTAACTATTTGCAAGTGTTCACATGCTTACTAGGCTCAATATTAAGAGAGGAGAAGGAAAATTGGTGGAAGCAAGAGGGTCTCAAAGTAAGCCACAACAAATGAGGGCAAGATTGCCACATTCTCCACCAGCTATTTCACCTCCTAAAGAAGTAGAAGAAACATTAAGCATGCTTCCATAGGAAGAAGAAATACATGAAGAGGTGTATCCAAAAGAAGAAGAAAGAGTGTTCAGGAAAGCATTCCTTGACATGACTGAGATGGTGAGAATCCTTTATCCAGAAAGGAATGAGAAACTAGAAGGAGAAGGATCCAAACTTCACAAGGAAGGAAGGGATCATCAAGAGGTCAAAATGATGAAGACAAATCAAAGAAGGGAAATGGAGGAAATAGAGGCAATGGAAAATCACCATCCTCGCCCTCATCATCATCATCCTCTACTTCATCTTTAGTACATCAGCCACACAAGTCAAAGAACACCGGTAAAAGTACTTTTATAAACTAGATGTTAAGGTTGAATTCCCAATGTTTAATGGTTAAGTAAATGCATAAAATCTTTATAACTAGATTAGGCAATTGGAGGTTTATTTGAGAATTCATAACCTTCATGATGATGATACCAAAATCTAATTAGCTTCATTGAGAATGGAAGGTGCAACACTTATTTGGTGGGAAGCCAAGACAAAGGAGGAGATCAAGAAGCATGGTAAGATTATCCTATCATGGATTGATTTCATTACTGCAATAAAACAAAATTTTTATCCATTAGATCGTATGCCGAAAGCCATAATGATCTGGAAAAACTTTAGACAATTGAAAGGACAGAATGTGCAAGTTTACACCCAAGAATTTAGGAGAAGAGCTCTCTTATTAGGGTTATATTTTCAGAGCCAATATACTTTGCTCAAGTACATATGAGGCTTACATAGCTACCTAAGGCGTACTATTCTCATGTTTAACCCCACAAGTATACTATTCAGGCCATACATCTAGAAGCTAGAGGGAAAAACATTTCTCATGAGGGTACAAACAAACCTTTTAAGGGGAAAAACAAAGAGAAGACCTCAAAAGGTAAAGGCAAAAAGAATGCATCTGTCAATAAAGAGGGAGAAAAAGTGGTCTGTAAACATTGTTCAAGAGAAGGCCATGATGAAAATCATTGTTGGAAATTACATCTTGAAAAGAGGCCCAAATATCAGAACAAAAAGGGGAAACATAAAATTGCAGCTACAACTCAACATGATTTAGGAGAGGATTTAGGTGATGAATCTAAAATTACAGCCATGGGATTGAAGAACATGAAGGGGAAATAAATTGAAACTAAACCCAGTACTAGTACATCAAATTGTCACATACAAGCTCCAAATGAAGAAGAGAGAATTGAACTATTTCATGTGAGGGTTGTTGAACCTCAGAATTACCCTCTCTTTGACAGTTTTTCTCACCTCTTTCCCTCACTTTCTCATAAGATTACAGACCCCAATCAATGATAAATGCTAGGTTTTGTCGTAAGGATGCATTAAAATGATTGCCATATTATATTTTCATGCTCTTTCTATTTGGATAGATTTTTTCAATTTAGCTACATAATGCAGCCCGTTCTGTAGCTAAGTGTGGATTCCATAGCTACTCTCATGGTTTATTAGGTTCCAGGTGTGGACTGAAGAATTGGGCCACATGGATGTTTCTAGAATCATTCCTACATGGATTCTATCCTATTCACTCGGTCCAAGTTGACAGAAAAGTGAGCCAAAGATCATGGTCAAAGATGGAGTCAAAGTACATTAGTTGAAATTAGTAGGACTCTTGATTTTCTCTTCGTAGAAAATCAAGAAGTCCAACAGCCCTATTACAATTATAATTCGAAGTAGCCACCTATAGCTATTTTAACTCATAAACAAGTATGTAATTTTCCTTTAAATATCGGTTGCATAGAACCGAGAACATAGTTCATAAATTAAGTGTTAAACTAAGGCTTTTTGCTGATACTCTGTATTCAGACTTCATTTTATCATAACACAAAGTTCATGTTGCCAATGATTGCTTGATTACATCCTTAATCAGTTAGAAGTTCAACCACATCAGTTGCAGAGGGCCCCTGCATCTGAAGTAGGTTTTTCATTTATGTTTTTATCTTAATTTCATTACTTTTCTTTTCAACAAATCTATTTTCTAATTAGGTTTATGCTTAATTTCAGTTTTTGATCAATAGCATAGGGATAAATCACAACTGTGCAGCCTTTCTCTTCTAAAATATTTCGAGAAGATAGATAACTCTATTTTCCAATCGAATCAAGATTGAAGAATTAAGAACACATAGTTGGCTAGTTTCCTTACTGTTTTATCATTCATTTTCTCAGAATGGAATTTTCAATTAACTATGTTAATGGATGTTTTCAAAAACCATTTCAAGATGATGATGATCCTAAATTGAATGGTTGAATCTCTAATTCATACACATTTACTCTGCACATTGTTATTTGCTTTCTAGGAATTTAGAAACTAAGGCATAATTGACTTCTCACACAACACTTCAAGAAGGTAGTACTTCATATTGAAATGTTAGAGAAAGTAAAATATACATTAGTTGTTTATGCTTTCACATTTTTCTTTCAGATCCTCACTTAGTTGCATCAATGATATTCCTAAAGATCATTCCAAGGAGATTGATTTAGTCATACTTCATAAATTGGATGATTGAATGTTTGAAGAATGCAATTAATGAATTACCTTCTACATGACTTATTTGATTTTATAGACCATCAAGTACAGAAAGTTGCTTAATACATCATTTCAAGAAGGTCATACTTCATAATTGAATGCTGGAGTAACCAGACGTACATTAGTTGATTTCATTTTCTGTCTTTACTTTCAAGCACTGCAATTTCATTCTTAGCTCTAAAACTTAAATCGATGGAATAGGACTAATAATAAGATCAACTAGATACTTTGTTTTCCAAATTAGGTTTTTAACTAGTCAACAGTTTTTGTTTTATTTTTATGAAAATTAGATTAATTTAGGAACACTTATTTTTCTTCCTTCTTAAAAGTTTATTAGATTCTTTTAATTATTTCCATAGTTTTAGATTAACATTATTATACATCAAGGAATAGAAAACCCCCAAAAACAACATAAAATACAAACAACGAAGTAAGAAAAAGGTTAGATAAGTACATATAGTACACCCACACTTCATCAGTATACAAAACCTGGTTGATAATTTATGAAAGCAATTTAGGACACTAAATTGACTAAGAATTTTGGTGACGTTGCCGATGAAGTGTAATTAGGTAACCTCATTTATTACATACAAAAACAATGATATGCATAGAGAAAGAGACTCTAGGGGAAAATTCATAGCCAGAGGCAGGAGTTTAATCCCTACAACACCACTCACTCCACCAAGACTAAGAAGTGATACACCTCCATCTCAAACCCATATTCCATATTTTATTAGACATAGACTTCATGAAGTTCTAAGTTCAGAAATCTAATTAGGAGGATCTCCTACTTCATCCACTGAAGCAGTCTTAGAGGAAGAAGATCCTAGGTATCCAATAGAAGGAGTAACCCTTTTCACTTCTACAGGGGAACATATTCTAGTTGAAGAGATAGAAATTCCTAGTGGAGAGGAAGAAGAAGAACCTTTCTTCAATATAACATTGATGGAAGAACTAGAGGAAGAGAAGTTAACCTTACAAGTTGATTCTCATATCAGCTCTGAAGAATATATAATGGCAGGAAGAGGAAAAGAATAAGGAGAAGGAGAAATACTAAATGGAGAAAATGTACTACTTGGAGGAGGATATAGAGGTAGAGGTAGAGGAGGAGATAGAGGAATAAGTAGAGGAAATGCAGAAGGAGGTAGAATAAATAGGGTAATTGAGAGTTCTTTTGGATTCCCTATAGTTGATGAGGATACAAATGCTACCATGAAAAATATCTCACCTTCTGTTCTCCCAAATTTTCATGGATTGAAAAGTGAAGACCTTGAAACCTTTTTGTTTGAATTTTAAGTCTTGTGAAGAACTTATGATTATTTAAAAGACTCTCAAAAACTCAAACTGTTTCCTTCAACATTGAAAGGAGTAGCTCTAAAATGGTTCATGAGTCTAATCACTAGGTCTATTAGGACATGGAATGATATGAAGAGAGAATTCTTAGAAAGGTATTTGGATTATTTCATACCTATTAATCACAAGGAGGAAGTGTTTAAAATGATGCAAAGAGAGGATGAAAATTTGGAGGATTTACTTGAAAGATTCAACTATAACATAAAAAGAGGAAAAATGGAAAATTTAGATCAAGACACTTTAAAAGTTATTTTGTTGAAAAAAATTAGAGATGAGTGTAGACATACTCAATATGATGGGGAAATGGGACATCTCCCAACTTCCATTACCTGATATTGGGGAATTATGTATTCATCTCTCAAGAGGAAAATCAAAAACTGGGAAAGGTCCAAGAGATCCTGCTCTTGCTACGGTAAATAGATCTGCAACTGGAACATTGAGTAGGGCAGAAATTGGAAATATGCTTGATGAATTTAAAAGATACATTTTAGGGATTCTTAGTGAATAGATAGACATCCTTAAGTTACAAAACAAACATAAATTCGAGACTGATGCTTTAGCTATTTTATGTCCCAAATGCAGAAAGAAGCATGCTTTAAGAGAATGCCTTCTTGATGCAAAAGTTATGAGACCTGTATGATTTGTTCATAAATTCATGAGACTAAGAATTTTCCTTCAATTCCTGGTCTTAAGGATATTTTTCAAGAAGAAACAACTTCAAATCCAATAGAATCTCTTTGTTTTTTCTCTAGAATACCATGGAAGGGGCCACAAACTCAAGGGTTTAACAACCAAATGTATACTCAGCTCCCACCAAACTGGAATTCTTGGTAGCAACCTTGGCCTCAATCTTAATCTCAATCTCAACCTTGGGCTCAAGGAATGCAAAATCCCTATGGAAGATTCTCTTAGTATTATCAATATCCTCCATCATATCCAAATTATCCTCCCCAACAAATTCTTTAACAAAGTCAACAACCCCAACTCTAAAACCAAAACCAAAATCCACAACTCTCACTACCATTCCCTTAGAAACCAAATCAGTTACCTTCCCAACCATTACCAAACCCCAAAAATAAAAATCCTCAGAATGCCTATATGATAGAAGGACAACAATTTCCAACCTACATGATTACTCATCTAGATATTAATGATGTCCAACTTAGATCTGGTAGGATATTAGAAAAGAAAAATCCTTCTATAGTCATTCAAGAACAAGACAATTCTGAGGAAGATTCTCTACAGCCAAATACAAGTTTTGAAGGAGGAATATCTCTTCAAAACCAAAATTTTGAAGATGAAAAACAAAAAGAACCAATAAATTCAACTCCTATCATAGAGCAACCATCAATATCTACTTCTACACCTCCTTTTGCTGAAAGATTAAAAGTTGATAGAGGGGTAGAAAAGCATATTATGTTGCGTAATTATGATTTTCTAGATAAATTGAAAAATATTTGCATCAAAATCCCTTTGTTACAAGCCATCAAGGAAATTCCAATTTTAGCTAAAAAAATAAAGGAGTTGAGTATGAAGAAACCGGGAAGAAAAATAAAAGAAATAAAAATAATTTAGCTTGTAGGAAAAATAACAGACATAATCATGGGAAAAATTTCCATTCAAAAATATTTAGACCCTGGAAGTCAAGTTTTGAAAACACATATCAATGGAGTTGAAATTCAAATACATTGATTGATTTAGGAGCAGAAATAAACAT
The DNA here is from genome assembly GCA_034641835.2 of Pinus albicaulis. Taxonomy (NCBI): domain Eukaryota; kingdom Viridiplantae; phylum Streptophyta; class Pinopsida; order Pinales; family Pinaceae; genus Pinus; species Pinus albicaulis. The sequence goes on along the minus strand of CM076581.1, from coordinate 1,235,481,363 downwards.
CATGAGAAAAAAACCATGGAAAAGCTCAAGATTTCTAATCTTGTTTATACACCTACGTTACTGTAGTTAGCAGATAGATCTGTGATCAAGCCATATGGTGTGTTAGAAGATATCTCAGTGTCCTTATATTCTTGGGAGAATCCTGTTGATTTTATGATTTTAACTCTTAAGAATAATCTAGGAGGACACCCACTTATATTAGGAAGACCTTGGTTGGCTACAACTGATGCTTTCATTAGCTGTAGATCTGGTGAAATGTATATTTTTGATGGTAATTCAACTAAGAAATTCACTCTATATCCTCCAGCAAGAACAATCACAGAGATAGATGACAAAGAATGGATTGATGATGAAGATGATATACAACCTCTGTTTACTATTTCAACCATTAGTGAAGATAGTGAAATCTTAAATATAATAGAAAATTATGAATCATCTCTAGAATATGAACATGATCAATTTCAAGAAAAATCCACTATTGAATATTTGTCATCTAGGCAGATGTATCTTTACTCTATGGAAGAATTTGGTAGCTCTACAATTGAAATATTTCTAGGGAAAACCTTGAACATAAACAATAACTTGGGAAAATTACAACATGACAAGCTAATCAAAACATTACAACAACATTCTTCTGCATATGCATGGGAATACACTGACATGAAAGGAATTAGTCCTAAGACTTGTATACATCACATCTACATTGAGGAAAATTGTAAACCTATCAGACAACCTCAAAGAAGGATGAATCCAAATCTTAGGGAAATTGTGAAAGAGGAGTTGCAAAAATTGCTGAATGTAGAATTCATTTACCCACTTTTAGACAGCTAGTGGGTTTCCCCCTTAGTTATTGTGCCTAAAAATAATGGTAAATGGAGGGTATGCATTGATTATCTAGAATTGAATAAAGCCACCCTAAAAGATCATTTTTATTTTCCTTTTATAGATCAAGTGTTAGATACATTAGTAGGTAAGACGTATTTCTCATTCTTGGATGGTTTTAGTGGTTACAATCGAATTCAGGTAGCACTTGAAGATCAAGATAAAACCACATTCACCTATCCATATGGGACTTATGCCTACTAGGTACTTCCTTTTGGATTATGTAATGCTCCTGCAACATTCCAAAGGGCAGTACTAGGAATGTTTTCTGATCTAATACATGATTGTGTAGAGGTTTATATGGATGACTTTACAGTTTATGGGACATTTTAAGAAGCTTTAGAAAACTTGGAAAAGGTTCTTAAAAGATGTAAGGAAGAAAACCTTTCACTCAGACATAAAAAATGTTTTATGATGTTTACAGAAGGGATTGTTTTAGGACATCACATTTCAGAAGATGGAATTAAAGTTGATAAATCTAAACTTGAAGTCATCTTTAAATTATCGATTCCAAGTTGTCAAAGAGATGTTATAATTTTTCTAGGATTCACAGGATATTATAAAAGATTTATAGAAAATTTCACTAAACTAGCACCCCCACTCTTCAAGTTACTCACCAAAGATTATGAATTCAATTAGAATTCTGATTGCCAGTTGGCATTTGAGACCTTAAATGCAAAATTTTTTGAAGCACCCATCTTAAGAGGTCCAAATTGGAAACTACCTTTTCACATTTCAACAGATGCTTCAGATACAGCTCTGGGAGCTGTATTACGACAAAAATATTTTATCACCTATGCCATCTATTACACAAGCAATAATTTCACTCCCATAGAGTTAATTACACTGTAACTGAAAAGGAATTCTTAGCTGTTGTTCATGCTATCAACAAATTTAGAAAAATTACATAACAGGCTATGAAATCTTTGTCCATACAGAGCACTCTGCAATTACGTACTTAATGAATAAATCTATCACTAATGGCAGAGTTACAAGATGGTTATTACTCCTGCAAGAATTCAACATCATTGTTTTAGACAGACCTAGAAAACAAAAACAGTTGCTGATTTCCTGTCTAGAATTCAAAATATCAAAGATGATACTCTAGTTGAAGATAAATTTCCTGATGAATATCTTTTTGCAGTAACTACTCAGACCCCTTGGTTTGCAGATATTGATAATTACTTAGTCACAGGGAGATTACCTTCACATATGTTTCCTAGAGAGAAAAGAAAAATCATTCAAACAGGTGCAAGATACTCATGGATTACTAATGAATTGTATAAAACAGGTCCAGATCTCATTATGAGGAGATGTGTTCAAGAAGATGAAATGCCTGAAATTCTTAAGGCATGTCATGATGAAACTTGTGGAGGACACTTTTCTAACAAGAGGATAGCCTATAAAGTCCTTCATCTAGGATATTATTGGCCATCCATCTTCAAAGATTCCAAAGAATATGTCAAAAGGTGTGACAGCTACCAAAGGGCATGAAAACCTACTCCTTCAGATGAAATTCCACTACAAACTGAAGTACTCATTGAACCTTTTGAAAAATGGGCCTTGGATTTTGTTGAACCTATCAATCCTCCATCTAAACAAAAGAAGTATATTTTGGTATGCACTGATTATGTCACTAAATGGGTAGAGGCTAAAGCATTACTTTTTTCTAATGAGAAATCTATAGTTAATTTTCTCTTTGAGGATATCTTCACTTGTTTTGGTGTTCCAAGAGAAATTGTGATAGATTAGGGATCTCAGTTTACATCCAAGGTGGTGAAAAAGCTCGTGGAAGATTATAAGATCAAACACAGAAAGTCCACTCCTTACCATCCGTAAGAAAATGGTCAAGTAGAATCTACCAATAAGGTGATTGAAGGAATTCTCACTAAGATTGTACATCTACACATAAGAGATTGGGCATAAAGACTTCCTGAATCCTTATGGGCCTACAAAAATACATGGACAAACACAACATGACATACTCCCTATGAACTTGTTTATGGGAAGAAAGTCCTATTCCCTATAGAGTTTCAGATCCAAACCTTCAAGATGGCAGTCCAATTGCGACTTGATTTATCAGAAGCACATAAACATATATTGGAGCAAATAAACGAGCTTGATGAAATCAGGCAAGATGCAGTTCAAAGAACCAGTATAGGCCAGTAGCAAAGGGCTAAATGGCATGATAAGTATATCAAGGAGAAGAAGTTTCAAGCAGAGGATTGGGAAATTTTGTTCGATCCAAAATTCAAGGATTTTCAAGGGAAGTTTCAGACTCATTGGCTTAGGTCATATGAGATCGAAAAATTCTTTGATAATGGAGTAGTGAAAATAAGGACAATAGATGAAGAAAAGGTACCTCTTCTTGTGAATGGTCATCGGTTTAAAGTATATCATAAACCAATTTCAAAAGAAGAGTTTGTCAAGATATTTCAAAATAACATTGATATGAAGTTAGTGGAGAAGAATCCTTCTTCTTCACTAACCTAGCTTTTATTTTTCCTACATTCATTAAAATATATATATATATATATATATATATATATATATATATATATATATATATATATATATATATATATATATATATATATATATATATATATATATATATATATATATATATATTTTTTTTTTTTTTCATTTTGTGTACAAGTATGAAAACCAATCAATTATTGGAATATTTATACAGAAAATACAGGGTGAAAATTAAAGATTTCTGACATCCTATATTTTCCATTTTATTTTCTGTAATAAGTAGTGGCACAAAACTACATTCATTGCAGTTCATAATCTAGAAATTGATTTCATTCTCCAGTTTCATTCCATCACACTCCACTGTCATTTTACATTCCATTCCATAAGTCACTCATTCCATTAAGTCATATTCCACTTCCACTCCATTTTTACATTCATTCCATTCATGTTCCATATTTCATTCTTTTTACATAGCACATTCTGCAGCTGACTGTATTCTACAGTTGAATCTATTCTGCAACCAATTTGATTCTGCAGCCACTTCAGCAGTTCTGACATGATGATTGCAAGAGATTAAAGGATTATGTTTTGAAGACCAACATGCTACAAATATTACCTAAGGATCAACACCAAAGAAAACAAAAAACAAAAAGGTTAAGTTCTAAAGGTAAAGTGAAAACATTTATTTTTAATAGCAAGGTTAAAACATGAAACATGTATAATATGAACATTCATATGTTTCCTTGACAACTCATAATTTGATTTGATTACAATCTCCATCATACTACATATCAGTCACATCCTCCGTATTAAGTTGCATAACGGTCCATCATTACTTCCCTCGTTGATGACTAAAGGTCATGATCTATGACGTGACATACTTGTCTAAGTCTCTCCAAGACCCTACCATCTATTTATTCCTACAAAACCTCCATATTCTTCCAACGGATACACAACCAATTCATTTCCATCAAATAGAAGGGTAATTCTGAAGGTTGAAGAACTCTGCATAGTAGAAGGATGGGGCTCATTTTCAGATCAGAACCAGTTGGAGCAAAGTACATGGAAGGATACCCACAACTTAAAGAATTGTTATAGAAATCTCGATGGCTTAGGTTCATAGAGAAATTTAATGGTTTTCATAAGGAGATTACAAAATCCTTTGCTCGCTATTTTGATGGAACCAAAGTAGAAATTGGAGATATCAAGTTTGCAGTGATTGAGTCATTCATGGCCGAGGCTACAAATCTTCCAAGGCACGATGAAAGATGGTTCAAAAATAAGGAGTTCCACAGTGAATCATGGAAAGTGATACTCAAAAACCCAGGTATGGATGTCTCTGTTTTTAGAAAAGGAATCCGATGTTCAGCTCTTAAGAGTAGATGGAGGAATATGCTCTTGATTTTACAAAAAATTATAACTTGTGAAGGAAGGTTTGGTTGCATGTATGTCTACCATATCTATTTACTGAAGAATTTCCTAGAACATGGTGAAATCAATCTTCCTTTCTTTCTTCTAAATAGTTTAAGAAGGATGGATTCAAATGTGCAAAAGAGAATACAATTCATAGATACCGCCATGCATCATCATGGGTTGGTAAAGATATTGATTGAGTTTCATTTAAGAAGCATAGGAAATACTTGGGAGGATTTCCTTGTTAGGAATCATTTTCAAGAACCACCAGAGTCACCACCCAAGGAAGATAATGTCAGGAGAAGCAGAAGAAAGAAGACTGATATAAATGTTGAAGGCAGACCTGAAACCTCATTACAAAAGAATGATGAAAAGCTAATTTATGAGCAACTGACAGAAATCAAGAAAAAAATCAAGGCAAGAGGAAAGAAAATAAAAGAGAGTAGGGTTACAGATGAGGGGAATGAAGGTCCTCCAAAACTGAGAAGGATCTCTAGAATCCGAGGTACCATGAAGAAGAAATTATCAAAAGGGACAAAGCTTATAAATATAGATGAGGAAACCCAAATACCATCACCTGATCACAGTCCTCATAATTCTCTTGTTTATCATCTTGAAGAAGGCCCCAACATAAGATCTCCTAGCATAGACGCAGTCTAACAACAAATATATGATTATGTAGAATCACTAGAGAAGAGAACTGCCTCAATGAACCCAGAACCTCCTGTCAATCCACAAGAACCTCTAATTGATGCTCTTAAGAAGGATATTTATGAATTATAGATATTGAACAGACATATCAAATAGGAGAATGAGACATTGAAGGAGCAAAACAAATTGGACAAGGAAATTCATGATAATACTATTCTGCATCTAGGACTGTGGTATAAGAAAAATAGGAAATTGAAGAGGAAGAATAAGTTATTGAACAGAGTAGTCATTAACCTCAAGTACAAGCTTCTTATGAGAAGGCCTAGAATGACAGTCACTTCAAAGAAGAACACAAGGAGAAAATTAGATGTGCTAGCAGAGGTATCTAAGCAAATGCAGTAGGGAGAAAGAACTCATATTTTTGGCAAATTGCATGAGGACATGCAATGATTTTTTAGTGGGGGTATGTTGAACCTCATAATTACCCTCTCTTTGACAGTTTTTCTCACCTCTTTCCCTCACTTTCTCATAAGATTACAGACCCCAATCAATGATAAATGCTAGGTTTTGTCTTAATGATGCATTAAAATGATTTCCATTTTATATTTTCATGCTCTTGCTATTTGGATAGATTTTTTCAATTTAGCTACAGAATGCAACCTGTTCTGCAGCTAATTATGGATTCCGTAGCTACTCTCATGGTTTAGCAGGTTCCAGGTGTCAATTGAAGAATTGGGCCACATGGGTGTTTCTAGAATCATTCCTACATGGATTCTATCCTATTCACTCGGTCCAGGTCGACAGAAAAGCGAGCCTAAGATCATGGTCAAAGATGGAGTCAAAGTACGTTAGTTGAAATCAGTAGGACTCTTGATTTTCTCTTCGTAGAAAATCAAGAAGTCCAACATTCCTATTACAATTATAATTCGAAGTAGCCACCTATAGCTAGTTTAACTCATAAACAATTATGTAATTTTCCTTTAAATATCAGTTGCATAGAACTGAGAACACAGTTCAGAAATTAAGTGTTAAACTTAGGCTTTTTGCTGATAATCTGTATTCAGAATTCACTTTATCATAATACAAAGTCCATGTTGCCAATGATTGCTTGATTACATCCTTAATCAGTCAGAAGTTCAACCACATCAGTTGCAGCGGGCCCTTGCATCTGAAGGAGGTTTTTCATTTATGTTTTTAGCTTAATTTCATTACTATGTTTTTAGAAAATCTGTTTTCTAATTAGGTTTACGCTTCATTTCAGTTTTTGATCAATAGCATAGTGATAAATCACAACCATGCAACCTTTCTCTTCTTAAATATTTCGAGAAGATAGATAAATCTATTTTCCAATCGAATCAAGATTGAAGAATTAAGAACACAGTTGCCTAGTTTCCTTACTGTTTTATCATTCATTTTCTCAGAATGGAATTGTCAATTAATTGTGTTAATGGATGTTTTAAAAAGCCATTTGAAGATGATTATGATCCTAAATTGAATGGTTGAATGTATAATTCATACAGTGATTGAATTTAATCTGCACATTGTTATTGTAGGAATTTATAGGGTAAGTTCCTTAGATCAAGAACCAAAGGTCACCACTCACAAACAAATCACAAATCAGTACACCAATATAATCACATGGTTAAAACCCTCAAAGAGGGAAACAGTCCACGACCTGAGCCAATGCAGCCACTTCAGGAAATTTATTAATATAAAAAGAAAAGTCACATATGTTTCTCTCATAAATGGTTACCTGATCATGGACCAATCAGGTGTTAAGCCATAGAACAAGTGTCGTTAATACCGAGGTGAGAGATAACTGTTGGATCACTACAAATCGTGACTGTCAGATTATAAGTTACAAATTTACATGGTAAAGAAAAACACTTTACCTAAATCTACACTAGACTAAGTTATTCTTAACTATTTCCTATTTGTCGAAATATCCTAGCATCCCCCCTTAAGAACAACTTGGGGTAGGATTGAAGGATTTACAAAGGTGATACAAAATGAGCCTATTTCCTATGTGTCGAAATATCCTAACATCCCCCCTTAAGAAGAAATTAGGATATGATTGAAGGATTTACAGAAGTGACACAATACGAGAAGGAAGGAGGCATTAGAGCCTATCCCCCCTTAATGACAACTTTCCTAAACTCCAAGCATGGATCGAAGTTTGGTAAAATTCACTTCTGTGAGAGCCTTCGTAAAGATATCGGCTACTTGATCATTGGTTGGATAGTACTGCACTTCAAGAACACGATCATGAATGAGCTTTTTGATGAAGTGTATGTGGAGTTCAATGTGTTTCATACGCTGATGTTCAACTAGATCTTTACATAGCTGAATGGCACTCTGATTATCACACCAAAGTGTAGTTGGATGCCGCTGATGGAGACGAAATTCAGATGGCATTTGATGAAGCCACATGGCTTCCTTGTTGGCTTCAACTGCACCACGATACTCTGCTTCTGCTGAAGAAAGAGAGATGTTACTTTTTTTCTTAAAATTCCAAGTAATAGGTCCTAAACCAAGAGTGAATACATATCCTGCAGTAGAATTCCGATCATCAGGGTCACCAACCCAATCAGAATCAATGAAAACAATCAACAATGGAGATGCTCCTGCACTGTAATGAATCTCGAACTGAACTATACCTCGAATATATCGAAGTATTCTTTTATCTACTTTCCAGTGACTTTCATGGGGTTGGTGCATAAACCGAGCGACAAGACCAACAACAAAGGAAAGGTCAGGACGGGTATGGGTTAGATATAGAAGTTTACCAACAAGTTGACGATATAAGGGAGCATCAACTTTAGGGGTAGTATAAGTGACTGAAATCTTGAATCCAGATTTAAAGGGAGAAGGGGCCGGCTTATAATCTTCCATGTGAAAGTTGTGTAGAAGATCACAGACATACTTGGACTGAGAGAGGGTAATGCCTTCCTTGTATTGCAAGACTTGAAGACCAAGAAAATAATGGAAGTGTCCTAAGTCTGTCATTTAAAACTTATTTTTGAGGCTAGACTTCACATGGTTTATATGGTTTGGATCACTACCAGTAAGGATGAGATCATCAACATAAAGAACAAGGATGGTGAAGGACTTACCCACTTTCTTGGTTTAAACAGTGTTATCAGAATGACACCTAGAAAAGCCATTATCTAATAGAAATCTATCCATTTTGGCATACCAAGCCCGAGGAGCTTGTTTGAGACCATAGAGAGACTTCCTAAGGCGAAAAACAAGGCTAGAGTCGTTTTGGATAAAGTCAGGGGGTTGTTCCATGTAGATTTCTTCATGTAAATCTCCATGTAAGAAGGCAGCTTTAACATCCATTTGATGGACTTCCCATTTAAAGGAGGCAGCAAGGGAAAGAACAAGGCGGATAGAATTCATTTTGGCAACCGGGGATACAGTTTCAGTAAAGTCAATGCCTTCAACTTGTGAAAATCCTTTAGCGACAAGACAAGATTTATGTCTATCCACTTTACCATCTGGTCCAAACTTTGTTTTGTAAACCCATATGCATTTGACAAGTTTTTTTCCTTTTAGAAGAGGAACAAGGTCCCAAGTATCATTCGCCAATAAGGAATGATATTATTGATTAATAGCTTCATCCCAAGCTGGATGACCGGAGGCTTCTTCAAAGGTTTCTGGATCAGGATTTTCTGGAACTTGAGCCAATAAGGAAGAAGCTCTTTTGAACTGAGAAAATGTATGTCGTCGATCGGCAGGGTCACCTACAAGAGAACCTGCTGCATCCTGAATAGATGAGACCCATCTTGGAAGCGGTGGAGTATAAGGAACAATTTCAAGAGGTGGAGGAGGATTTTCATCCTCGCTGTCATCATCTGAACTAGAAGGAATGCTATTAAAAATATAAGAGAGAGAGAGAGAGAGAGGTGGCACATATGTCGAATCAGGCTCGTAGGCCAAAGGTGGCACACCTGCTGAACTAGGCTCGCAGGCCAATATATTTTCATCAAATTTTACATCTCTTCTAATGATTATATTTTTGGATTTTGGTTGAAGAAGTCTATATCCTTTGACATCTTCAGAATATCCAACAAAAATTCATTTTTCACTCTTAGGTTCTAAGGCTTTATATTTTGCATCTGGAATATGGGCCCAAGCATCACTTCCAAAAACATGAAAGTGACTTACATCTAGTTTGATTGAGCTCCAAGCTTCTTCTAGAGTTATATTCTTTAAAACCTTAGTAGGAGTGCGATTTACTATGTAATTTTCCAGTTAATGGCTTCTGCCCAAAAATTGAGACCAAGTCCTTTAGATTGAAGCATATAATTAGCCATTTCTTTTAAGGTGTGATTCTTCCTTTCAGCTACACCATTTTGTTGTGGAGTATATGGAACGATATGTTGCAATTAAATGTCATGCTCAGTGCAGAAGTTGATAAATTTGTTGTTAACATATTCCCCTCCATTGTCTGATCTTAACTTAAGAATTTGATGTCCAAATTGATTCTCAACAAAGGCCTTAAAGGCCAAGAACAAGCTAAAAAATTCACTCTTGAGTTTTAAGAAGTATACCCAAGTGCGTCTGGAAAAGTCATCAATGAAAGTTAAGAAGTACTTGCAACCAAAGAAAGAAACAATAGGAAGTGGACCACATAAATCACTGTGCACAATCTACAAAGGCGCTGAAGCATGCCAAGAGGCACTTTTGTCAAAACTATCCCGATTATGTTTTCCGAGTACACATCCAAAGCAAACACCATCTCAGCAAGATACCATAGGAAGGCTCATCACCATATTTTCCTTACATAGAGTTTGAAGAGAGCGATAGTTTGAGTGACCAAATCGCTCATGCCAAGGTTTGCTCACATCATCATTATGAGCAACAAAAACGGAGGGAAGAAATGATGACCCAAGGTTGTCAAACTTATACAACCTTGTGGAATCATCAGCAATTCCAGTAGCTAAAATATGTTGAGGATCTTTGAGGTCCTTGATTACAACATCATGAGGTGAGAATTCTACTATTTTCCCTTCACCTGAATGAGTTGTCTGATAAACGGAGAGAAGGTTGCATGACAAGGTAGGAACACATAGTACATCATTAAACTGACCATTATCTAGATGAATGGTTCCAGATCCTACAACACTAAGAGATATATCATCACCAACATAAATATGTTTGGTGTTACAATCATTTAAAGAAGAAAACATGGCTTGATTTTTGGCCATGTGGTAAGAGGCTCTAGAATCAATGATCCACTCATGAGAATGAGAAGAAGAAGATACATTTAATGCATAACCAGATCTTGATGCTTGGCAACCACAAGTAGAAAGTGCCATTCCTGAAGATGAAGGTGAAGAGTGCTCCAAATTGATGTTGTGCTTCTTCATTGCCGCTTCTAAGGCTTCCATATTCTTAAAACATTTGGACTCTAAATGGCCATCATGATTGAAAATGTTGCAATGTCTATCTGTCTTCTTTCCTTTGTTTTTATATGCCTTATCATTTTGGTGAGTTGCTTTTTCAGTTTGCAACTGAAATTGCTTAGGACCCTTGTTTGGTTTTGGACCATATTTTTTAGGATACTTCTTCTTGGGATTATTTTGATATGATTGATGTTGGACTGCTAAGGCTTTCTTAGAAGCATTTCCAAAAGTGATAAGACCAAGGTGTAAGAGTTTTTCTTGTTCTCTTATCAAAGAATCGTAAAAGGAATCAAAAGAGGGATTCTTGTAAATAGTTCTTGAAGAAATGATGGCTTCTCTAGTGGAATGGAAGGCAGAAACAAATACAGAGTATGCAGGGCCAAGCTTAGAAAGAATGCAATAAATGAGGCTACCATCTTCCTTTTTGACCTTATAACCTTCTAAAAGAATTCTAAGGGTCTTGAATTTGGACAAAACATCCTCAATAGAGGAGAAATTATTGGGGTCCAAAGTAAGCAACTCATTTTCAAGCTGATGCGCCCTGATTTGATTTTAAATTCCAAAGACAATATTTAGCTTGTCTAGGGCTTCATGAGGGGTGTCAATGTCAAGGATATGAAATCGAAGATCTTGAGCAATGGACATTCCTATCAACCCTCGTGCTTGATCTTGTTTATTTTCCCATTTAGCAACTTTATCATCATCAGAAGGTTTAGTTTTTAGCCCTGTAGCTATTCTATAAAGCCCTTTACTTCTAAGTATATCTACCATGTGAGGTAGGCATTGGAAATAATTGGTGCTGTTAAGAATAATCGGGCATGCACTTTCCATTTAAAATAAAATAAAATTTGAAGCCGAGAAAAGCTGAAAATAACTACTCCAATGGAAAGATCTCGAAAAATTAGGCCGTTTAAAAAAAAAACGTCTTGAAAAACGACTTTCAGATGAAGAAGTTATGCCTTTTGAAAAATATGAGTTGTAGATGTCGAATAGTTATGGGAACAATTTGAAATTTGGTGATGACGTTCAACTTTAAAAAAAAAAATCTCGCCCCTTTAACAATTTTTTTTTACAAAAAGAAACTTGAGAAAGAGATTTGAACCCAAGACCTCTATTCTCATAAAATAACTCCTCACCAAGTGAGATAGTAAAATGATTTTGTTAATTTTTTCACTATTTCTGATTTCCTGAGATCACACAAAGATGCAGGTAAAGAGCATACGTGGAAAAATAAACCCTTTTCCTGTTTCTGATTTGCCGAGGTCGCACACAGTGCACAACAAAGAGCATACACAGAGAAGAGGATATAGATCCAACAAATAAATAAAACCTAAAAACCGAAAATAAATAGAGGGAACCGAAATAAGCAGAACTATTAACAAATATAACTGCAAAACAGATGCTTTGTACCTCCAGATCTAAACTGTCATAACTTGGGCAGTCAAAAACCTTTTTGCATGAAACGAAAGGCGTTCCTCACTGTAATAGACGCTCTGAACACAACAGAGCAGTTATCCAAGCCCAAAAATGTTCAGAAATAGTAGATCTACAAAACAACATTCGCATGCAGTCAAACCGGCTTCAGATTTTGATCAACAATGGACGCGGCCCTCAAAATAGCTCTGATACCATGTAGGAATTTACAGGGTAAGTTCTTTAGATCAAGAACCAAAGGTCACCACTCACAAACAGATCACAAATCAGTACACCAGTATAATCACGTGGTTAAAATCCTCAAAGAGGGGAATAATCCACGGCTTGAGCCAACGCGGCCACTTCAGGAAATTTATTAATATAAAAAGAAAAGTTACATATGTTTCTCTCATAAACGATTACCCGAAAAATGACCCTCCATGCTCTTTAAATAGAGATCATGGAAAAATTGGGTATTAAGCCACGGATCAAGTGTCGTTAATAACGAGGTGAGCGATAATCGTTGGATTATAAGTTAGAAATGTGCATGGTAAAGAAACACACTTTACCTAACTCTACACTAAACTAAGTTATTCTTAACTATTTCCTATGTGTCGGAATATCCTAACAGTTATTTGCTTTCTAGGAATTTAGAAACTAAGGCATAATTGACTTCTCACACAACACTTCAAGAAGGTAGTACTTCATATTGAAATGTTGGAGAAAGTCAAATATACATTAGTTGTTTATGCTTTCACATTTTGCTTTCAGATCCTCACTTAGTTGCATCACTGATATTCCTAAAGATCATTCCAAGGAGATTGACTTAGTCATACTTCATAAATTGGATGAGTGAATGTTTAATGAATGCAATTAATGAGTTACCTTCTGCATAACTTATTTGATTTTCTAGATCATCAAGTACAGAAAGTTGCTTAATACATCATTTCAAGGAGGTCATACTTCCTAATTGAATGTTGGAGTAACTAGAAGTACATTAGTTGATTTAATTTTCTGTCTTTACTTTGAAGCACTGCAATTTCATTTTTAGCCCTAAAACTTAAATCCATGGAATAGGACTAATAATAAGATCAACTAGATACTTTGTTTTCCAAATTAGGTTTTTAACTAGTCAACAATTTTTGGTTTATTTTTATGAAAATTAGATTAATTTAGGAACACTTCCTTTTCTTCCTTCTTAAAAGTTTATTAGATTCATTTAATTCCTTCCATAGTTTTAGATTAACATTCTTAGACATCAAGGAATAGAAAACCCCTAAAAACAACATAAATACAAACAACGAAGTAAGAAAAAGGTTAGCTAAGTACATATAGTACACCCACACTTCATCAATATACAAACCCTGGTTGATAATTTATGCAAGAAATTTAGGACACTAGATTGACTAAACAAGGGTCATATCCAAACATACCAAATTGACACATTGTTTGATAGTGGGTCACAAGCAAAATTAATCTCTGAAGACTTGGTCAAGAAATTTAATATTACCATTCCACATCCAAAACCATATCCACTTGGTTGGATTTGTAAGGATGCAAATTTATAGGTTTCAAAGAAGTGCATATTGCAGTTTGCAATAACTGCACATTTTGTTGACACAGTTGAATTAGATGTGGTTCAACTTGACATAATAGGTATTATGTTGGGCAGTCCTTACTTGTATGACAAGAAAGTGATCTTCCATCGCCATGAGAACAAATTCCGTTTATTCAAATATGGAAAGGAGTACATTGTTAGAGCACATCGCAAGAAGACAAATATTGCTATGGTAAATGCTGGACAGGTAAAGAGGCTGGTAAATTCAAGTAAGAATTTTGTTCTTCTAATGATTAGGACTAAAGCTGATGTTAATCATCAATCATTTGAGGATTGTGATCCTAGGTTGGAATCAGATTTATATGATGTAGTTGATGCACATCATGAGATGTTTCAGGAGCCAACAGGATTGCCTCCAAAAAGGGAGATTCAACATGAGATTCAGTTGCAGCAAGATTGTCCTCTTCCAAACATCAACATGTATCGCATCTCGATAATGGAGAATTCTAAAATAAAGAGGGAAATCAAGGACATGTTGGACAAGGGGCTCATAAGACCAAGCACTTCACCATGTGGTTCACCCATAGTCTTGATTCCGAAGAAAGATGGGACTTAGCGCATGTGTGTAGACATTAGAGATTTGAACAAGATAATGGTAAAGAATCGATACCCACTCCCAAGCATAGATGATTTGCTTGATCAGATGAAAGAAGAAAAGTTTTTCACTAAGTTAGATTTACAAAGTGGATATCATCAAGTAAGAATTGCAGAAAGTGATATATGGAAGACAACATTCAAAACCAAACAAGGACTCTTTGGGTGGTTGGTAATGCCAATTGGTTTGTGTAATGCACCAAAAAATTTCATGCGTGTTATGGATAATGTTTTGCATCCATTTCTTAATGACTTTGTGATTGTGTATTTAGATGATATATTGATTTTCAGCAAAACAAGAGAAGAACATGTCTTGCATGTAAATAGGGTGCTTGATGTTTTGAAGAAATATAAATTATTTCTTAAGATGTCAAAGTCTGAGTTTGGAAAGACTTCTTTGGTTTATTTGGGACACATTGTAGGAGGAGGTGAGTTGAGAATTGATCCTTCTAAAGTGGAAGCCATTGTGAATTAGCCAACTCCCAAAACTGCAACCGAGGTAAGAAGTTTCTTAGGTGCAGCTCAGTATTGGAGAAAGTTTATTGCTATATTTTTTGCCATAGCAGCTCCTATGCATGCAGTGAAAAGTGTGAAGAAAGGCTTCTAATGGGGAGGAAAACCACAACAAGCTTTCAAAGCTTTAAAAGACAAGATCAGTTCAGCTCCAGTCCTTGCATTACCAAATTTGAGACATCCATTCGAGATACAAACTGATGCTAGTGATTATGCCATGGGCACAATTCTTTTGCAGCATGGTAAGCCTATCGATTTTCATTATGAAACATTCAATGGTGCTATAAATAATTATCCTACATATGAAAAAGAGATGTATGCGTTGGTACAAAGCGTCAATAAGTGGAAACACTACTTTATGGGTAAAGAGATGATTATACATACCAATCACCAACTATTACAGTACTCGTAGTCACAAACAAAATTGCAGCAATCACGACATTATAGGTGGATGGGTTTCCTTCAATAGTTTCACATGGTTATAAGGTACAAGAAAGGTATTTTCAATAAAGTTGTTGTATGCTTTCAAGGTCAATCATAAGTGCTTCTACATTACTTAAAAGTGATTCTATTGTTCATGAGAGTTACATAGAACAATATGCACACGATGTTGATTTTCAAGATGTGTGTGCTAGTTTGAGCGAAGGGAATCAAGTTTAGGAAAATGATTATCACATGCATAAAAATTTTATATTTCATTTGAGCAAGATGTGTATACCACAAGGAGTGAGGATAAGTGTCATGAGAGAGGCTCATTCGTCTCTTATTGTTGGACACTTTGGGGTAAGAAAAACAGTGGCACATCTATAGAGGTATTGCTATTGGCCTCACATGATAGATACTGTGTCACAATTTATAAGAGGTTGTTCTATGTGTTCAACAATCAAGCCTAGCAATAGGAATATTGGGTTGTACACGCCACTACTGGTACCATAAAGGCCATGGGAGAGTGTCTCCATGGACTTTGTTGGAGGTCTACATATGTCAAGAAAACAACATGATTATATTTATTTAGTTGTGGATAGATTCAGTAAAATGTGTGTATTTATGCCATGTAAGAAAACCATAACTGCTGAACAAAATACTAGACTTTATTTTCAACATGTATGGGTTCGTTATGGATTGCCAAATTCTATTGTTAGTGACAGGGATTCCATGTTCATTGGGAATTCCTGGTCCAATCTTTGGAAGATGATGGACACAATGTTGAAAAAGAGTACTGCTTTTCATCCACAAATTGAAGGCCAAACCGAGGTGGTGAACAGAAGTGTTGTGCATCTATTGAGAGGATATTGCAGAAAACATCCAGGGTTGTGGGATGAACAACTGCATTACATTCAACATGCTTACAACCAGGCAAAGAAATCTTCTACAAATACATCACCTTTTGAAGCATGCTTTGGGTATTTGCCGAAATCAACATTAGAATTCATCTTTGAGAAGGATGTTGCAATTGATGGGCATAGTGATATTGCAAGGCTCGAAAGTTCATTGAGAAAATTCAGATTATTCATCAAAAAGTTCAAGAACAACTTGAGAAGAGTCAAAGCAAATACAAGGAGAGACATTACAAACATAGAGTTGATCACAAGTTTCAAGAAGGAGATGAGGTATGGTTTCACATAAGCAAAGAAAGGATGCAAGGAGAAGGTAAAAAGATCAAGCCCATTTGCTATGGTCCATTCAAGATCATAAATCAAGTTGGTTACAATGCATTTAAAGTTGAATTGCATCCATATATGAAAATGTATTCAATTTTTAATGTTGAAAACTTACGTTTGTATGAGCCACCTTTGATCGATGATCAAGGAAGTGATGTTCAGCTACCTTCGATTGAAGATTTCTCGCCAGAATTTCTGGATGAGCTCAAAGAGGATACCATTCTTGACAAGAGGACAAGAGCATCCAAGAGGGGAAGTGTTGACTACCTTCGAGTTGGGCTCAAAGACAGTAAGCCAAGCAAGGAAATGTGGATGGAAGTTGGAAAGGTGAGGGATCTATACCCTCATCTAATGAACAGGTAATCAAAGTATTTTGGGGTCCAAAAGCTTCCCAGTGGGGAGGTGTGATAAGGAGTTCATGAATTTTTCTCAAAATTTAAAGTGCTCGAAACTATATTGAACTTGAGCGACCAGGTAGATCTCGTCGTTCTGATTTCGACGACATGAACGATTTTAAAAAAAGATGTCGTATGAGGGAGATATCACATTTTGTTCAATTTCCCAAACAACTAAAATTGTGACAGGTTTGAATGGGTTTCCCAGTCAGCATGCAGGTGTACAATCAGCAAAAAAGGGGAATATTCCTAGAATATTCCATTTTCCCATGCCTACAAGATTTTTCTAAGTGGCACCTTCTGGTTCGTTGATGTGGTTGTACGTATGTGGATGGGACTGTCCCCTGTTTGGTTATATAAATTTTTGATTTAGGTTCGAGGGGTTTGACCCTGTGACCTCCAAGTGCGTGCACAAGGCTCTTTGCCATCCGGGCTACCATGTATTGCTTACCCTTTAAGGGCACCACACCGTTATATGTTTTACAATGATTCATTTGGGGGGGATCGCTGGCGGTCTCAACCCGCCGGCGGTCCACAAGTTGTGTTTACATGACTTCGCAATCACCATTACCACAGATGCTAAAGAAAACAACAAACTCTAACTGTTGCAGTTTTAAGACTTATCACATTGCAACGTTTTGTTCCAATGGTTACGTTGATGGTTCTGGTTCAGACCTATTGCATTTAACTCCAAAAATGGCATCACATGCAGTGGTTTATTGACCTTTATTTGTGTGGTTAGTTTACCATTGATTCTGGTTAACACAACCATTAACGCAGGTTTTAACACAGTTGTAACCCCAATTCTTGTGGAGTTCCGTTCGGCGGTTATGACAACTGCGGGGGTTCGGGGGTTAGCATGTGGCCACCCCCTCCCCTTAGCATTAACTCTCATGGTTTAAACTGGCGGTAGTATAGGTGCGCCACCAATTTTTTTTGAAATGTGCCACTTTTAACTGCAGATAAGTGCAGTTCTCCACATTTAGTGGAAGATCTTTAGGTGTCACTGGGAAAAAGGCTAGGAGGGTCAATTTTTGACCAATTTGGGTGAAACAAGAGTCTACCTAGACTAATTTGAGCATTTTGGAGCCATTGGTGTAGAGAAAACAACCATTGGAGGCTTGTAAACACATGTATTTACAAAATTTGAGCATAATGAAAGATGGACATGCCATTGGGAGCTGGGTCAACAGATGTAGCCTAGGAGGGGTGAACTGCTTCATCATGCCTGCTGTGTAAATATTATGTGTGGTTTTATTTTTCTGTTATACATTGTTGTTCAATGTTATTTAGGGTTATTTTCATGCTTAAAATTCATAATTTCATCTATGTTTCATGGTTAAATTCCTCAATCCTTAAGCAAAAAAATGGAGACAAATATGTACATGTTTTGAAACTGAAAAGACACTTAGCACAAAAAACTAATACTCTCCTTTCAGATCAATGATGAGGGAAACTATGAGTACCCAAAATTAGGGTAATTGGACTATTTTAAGTATCCATACCCACTAACATAAGGGTCATCGTGTTGTTCAATTGTAGGTGTAGGTGGAAGAGAAGGAGTAGATTGTATAGTGTTCATTAAATAATTGTTGAATGGGATTATAGAATTAGATAACAAGGGATAGGTCCATGAACTGGATGCTTCACTAGATAACGTACCTAACAAGGATTGTTAACCAGGTAGGATAGACGTGCCACCATACAAATGTGTCTCTGGTGATGTCGCAAACATGGATGAGGAAGCAACATTGGTTTTATCAACCATAGTAGCAGGCTGGGAAACCATAGTAAGTTCAAACATGGTCAAATATCCTAGAGGTGATTTCCATGAGAAACTCACGGGTGAGGTGAAAGGAGAAGAATCAGGTAAAGGATATTGCAGTCAAGTTTGAGGAGGAGGAAGAGGATAAACTTGATAAAGATGATGGTTCCCTCTCAAATGAATAGGAGAGAAGGGATGAGGTTCTTCTTGTGGGATCTCTTCAATACTCACAATATCAGGTGGAAGTGGTTCATCGTCATGTCCAAGATATATTGTTTGTGGCTGTTTCTAAGACAAAGGAAGAGAAGAGAAAGGTCCTAATGTAACAGGTGAAGATGGCTGAGGTACCTTGGGTTGTATAACCTCAAGTTGTAAGGTGTCTAATTCAGTAAATTCAGACTCGATAAACTCATGCAATAAATGCTCAGGCACTCCTATTTTAGATCTGTAAGATTCACCAACAAGAGAAGAAGTAATCTCAGGCTCAGTATTGACATGGAAAGATGATTCTGGTGGATCAGTTTAAAGAGGAGGACTATAAGTAGTTCCTAATTTAGTATTTTTAATTTTATTATGCTTTGGATGGTGGTGAGGAGTTTATTTTGATGGAAGAGGAGGCTTATTTTGCATCCTATGTGAATGTTAGAGGGTAGGGTGTTTTTCTTCCACGTTGGATTAATAAATTTTAGTAATTAACACAAAAATATATAAAAAAGGAGTAAAATAGGCATAAAGGTTTACCAAGAAACTGTGAACTTCAATATACAACCTTGGAGATCAAAGGCTTTATGTACGGGCAGGAAATCTACCCAAATGTTCTCTTTGGTGTATCAGAGTGTACAGGGTGGCTGACTCGATTACCTATGGTGAGGATAGAAACCTATAGTTGAATTCAAAAATATGCTCGACGGTAAGTGGAAGTGCAATATGTATTAGTGTTGTCTAATGCGTAACCGTATGATGAGAGTGTTCCCATATAGTTTTCAGAGTTGGAGCACCATTCTATATACCCAAATGTACCTAGAGAACATTTTGATACACTTACATACGTGGAACTAGATTTCACCCTCAGGATGCAATGCTGGAAAACATCAACAACTCCTATGTTTATAGTCATTGGAACATGTGTCTAGTCTAGACCTCTAAATGTTTGTATTAATGTTACAAATTCTCCTTAGGTTGATTCATTAAATTTTAATGTTTATCTTCAATTATATTTTAGTTTCAGGGCTCACCACAAATTTAACTTGAATATCCTAAAATGTGGGCTAGCATGAAGAAATGAAACTTTCCTTTTTAATGAAAATATATCTAAAGGAGGGAAGAGAACAAATATTATGCAACATACAAAATGAAACAATCAATATGCTAAGTGTAATTCCCTTAAATGCAACTCTTCCATTTCCAATTCACACACAAAACCCTATATTCCAATGCAAATAGATTTTTCTTTTCAATTTCACTTAATTTTCAAATGAGCAAAAACTAAGATGCATGTCTAATCACTGATAAAAGAAACTATTCATAACGATAACTAAAACACCAATTCCTTCAAGCACTAAATGATAAAAAAAATTAGTTTGATAATGAACTAATGATAAGAACAAAGGAACAAAAAAAATCCCGTCAAAGGCACACAAAACCAAAAGAAAACCAGATGGACGCTTCTAAGAGACCAAAATACACTCAGGGACACAAGGAATAGTAGCTGGAACAAGGATGATCAAA
Source organism: Pinus albicaulis (assembly GCA_034641835.2). Classification (NCBI taxonomy): domain Eukaryota; kingdom Viridiplantae; phylum Streptophyta; class Pinopsida; order Pinales; family Pinaceae; genus Pinus; species Pinus albicaulis. Next base: position 1,235,460,838 of record CM076581.1, on the reverse strand, counting down.
GAGAAAATCAAAAAAAGGAAAAATTGTGCATGAAACAGGGGTCGACACATGTGATGGAAGGGCACTAGTGATTTTCAAGGAAGGTACAAAGAGGGTTGGGGTTCACTGCAACACAGTCACAAAGAAGGCTAGGGTGGAATATAACTCTCTATCTCTAGACCAAGGGGAGAATTGATCAAGGAATTCTAAGTTTTGACACACAAAATGCAATTGAAGCTCAATGAAATGTATTCCTAGGGTCGATTAAAACTGAGTGAGACAATGGAATTATAAAAAATAGGCAAAACAAGCACTAAGGACAATGAAACCACCAAGAGAATGAAACGTTCCCTAGTGGAGTTTTTAATTTGTTATGCAAAATCTATGATTGCGGGAAAAATGATCTTCCCTAGACCTAGTCACCTAGTATAAAATAATAGAAGGAAAATTAATATATTTTTTCCCTTAAAGTAATTGAACAATGAGATGAGGGCTACCTGGAATCTATCACAAGCTTCACTCTCTTCTTATCTTGTAGGCTCCAATCCTAGTTCTGATTGTTATAATTAGAACTGAAAAATGCGTACACAAAAATTCGAAGATATATGATATCTATGTAGCATTATCCAATCACTTCATTCAATGGATTGACATAACATTTAAACATGTGAACATCAAAATCATATATAAGAAAACAATGTACTCATTCTATTAATAAAAATGGAGAGAGTTACAACCAAATATAGGATTTTATCACATACAGAAACTCCCCAATTTTAATTTTCCTTCCTTGCCACAAAGTACACCTCTTATGTCACCTCAATGCATGGAATGATGACTCTCCTTAGATTTAGTGCATCAGCAGGAGGGTAATCAATCTACAAAAGAAAACCCCAAGCTTGTGGATGGCATAAAATATATAGGAGAGGATGGTAGGTTATGAATTATTATTTATTTACCAATCTAGGCTTGAGATCCACTCTTGATGGGAGGATGATATCAAGGGATAAGGGGTGAAATATCCAAGGTAGGATGAGATGGGATTAGAAGGTCTTATCCAAGGTAAATGGTTGAGAAAACTCCCATAAACTTCTAGAAGAGGAAGCTTAAGGATTATTTTTATTTTTCCCGAATTTTTGGAATCAGCACACCCCAAGGGGGGGAAATTTGCTGATGATTAGTGTAGGGGAAAAGTGGAGAAACCTTCTCTGAACGCAACCTACAAAGGTAGTAGGGTGCATTAGGCCTTAAAAGCATGGAAATGAAGTAGTTAAGCCCAGAAAATTAGGGATTAGGGAGAGGTAGGCCAAGGTATTTGTGAAAGAGTGATGACATGGTGTTGATGGATCCAGTTAACAAGCCTATTGGCCAGATGTGACAAAATTTCCTATAACTCCTGCTACCATACATACACTAGCTATGGTAACAAATTTGAGCTTACTTAAGATTACTATGGTTGAAAAGAGGAAAAGCTCAGGATTTTAGTTATGTGGGTCACTTGCAGTCTCTTCAGGAAACTTTTTGGACCGCATGAAATTTGAGGGGCTTACGTATGGGATAGGTCTCTTTCAAGCATCCTGTGAAGACCCCAAATTTTTTTTTTTTTAAATCCAAAAGGAATTTTACTCCCTATTGTTCACTACTGTGGTGGTTGAATTCCAAAATACTTGATATTTTCAAATATCATGTGAAAATTTTGGATGGAATATAATAGCAGAAACCCCAAAGTCCCAACACTACAAAATGTTCTATGGAAATATTATTTGGACTATGGCGGCCAAAATCCTTACTGCACAAAATTATGATCTATGTTGTGAAAACTAAAATAGTTGAATCTAATATATACAACGATGAAAAAATCCTAACTATTGGATTTAATATGTACAACAACGACCGACCAAATTAATGGATCTGATCTGGATGAAAAGTTAGGGGGGAAATCTTTAGATAGATGAGGGAAATATGGTCACAAAGGAGTGTCAGGTGCTACAAATCGCGATACACATAGGGGTCCAATAGTAATAATTGAACCAATATTTCAGAGAACTAACTAAGGAGGATCAACTATACCCTTAGCTGAACTACTCGACTACCCTTCTATACATGCGAGTAATCTCCCTGAGTGTCATTCTCAATGGACTGTAGCAGTAAGATGACTAATTAATTGTCTAAGGTTGGGTTTCAGGTTTCCCTGGGGGGGATTCTGATATACCCAGGGGTATGTGGAAATCAAATCCGCATACGGTTCTTCCTAATGTGTTAATACTTGAAGGGGTACCCATAGGGGTTACAAGGGATTCAACTAAGCGTGACCACCTATTATAGTTCCTGCATGCATGCCTCCCCAAATCTGCAGGTTTATGTGCTCAATGACAAATATCATTGTTTAAAGACGTCAGAACTTGTCTCTATCCTAAAAAAAATATATATGTGAAACATGGAGGTACAAATGGCCCTCGAAAGTGCTCTGATATCACTTGTTATGCACTTGACCTGCAAAGAAAACCATAATGCCAAAAATATGATACAATATTCCTAGAAACAAAGAATTATCACATGAATTGAGACAAGCTATGAAGATATTTGATTATTCAGAAGAAAAATAAAATGTTCAGTTGTCTCTTCAAGGGGGTAACCTACAATAGAGCAGAGCTCAATTACAATAAAACTCGATGATTCTTCCATTCCTATCTAAGGCTATTTCTAGGTTTATGACATCCAAAACCGTAATTACTAGTGGTCCCTTGCATAATATAGGTTAGGCACTTTATTTATTAACTATGGTCCATTTATAACTAATTGTGGTCCCTTTTCTATAATGTGTGTCAACTACTTACAATTATTATTAATGCGGATAACTGCTTATGAGATTTATTGACTCAACTAAATAATTGTGACTTTGACAAGGCCCCTTGGGCTTATTACATAAATAAAGGGGTTAGGGTTGGACCCTAACATAGATATCTAAGAAAAAATACATATCTTGTGCAATAGATGGCTTTTCAGAGCTAACATAAAGGATTTTTTGAAAGTTTTTATTGAGGCTATCCTAGTATACCAAGCACCAATGGCATGGATCCCAAAAGGAATGACATAAAAAATAGAGAACCATTCTTTCTAGTTCCTTTTTTCAACTTGTGAGGGAGAAAATCTAATAATTTTTGGACCCTGGAAAAGGTTAGCAGTACCCAAAGGATTGGGGTTTTGCAGTTTAAATAACATCTTGTTTTTCTCAAAGGTAGTAGTAGGAAAGAGTGTTTGGTGTCTAATTAAAGGTGGTGGATTGTGAGCCTAGGTTAAAAAATCCTAATAAATGGGCCCATCCTCTTTTGTGATTGGATTAAGGATAAAAAAAATAACCACAACACAACTTCATCATTTGGAAAGTCCTCATTGATTCTCTTCCTCTCACGAGTCATGGAATTCGATGGAAAATTGGTGATTGTTTGAGGGTCCTTATTTTGACAGAACCATGGATTGATATTGTGGACAACAATCTCCTTATGACCAACTTATAGAAAGGCTCAATAGGAATTGTTTTTAGTTCCTACATTGAATCTCCCAACAGGATTCTGGGGTAGGATTGGGTGCTTGAGACCAGTGTTCCTAAAGTATGGGACATGCTATTTGCTTTCCTTGCTGGTGTTGAGAACGAGTTGCTATTGTGAAGGCCATGGATGACATGATGCCTAGGATTTGTTTTGCCGGTAGAGTGAGTGGTTACTAGTGATCTTCCTGGGTTCTCATTACTCGACTATGCCATGGTAGAATATCATATCATAGTTTCTCATAGATTATCCTTTCCTTGCTAGTCCAATCTATGAACAAAAATCTATTTAATGAATTCTATTTTGTTACTAGGTTACCAAGAGAAAGTAGTGTCTCCTTATAAGAAGTTCTCTTTCTTTACTCTATTTACCAGGTTCGGCCTTAAGTTCTCCTTCATTACTGCTCTTTCATTAAAGGGAAAGCTTGTCATTTTATCACTTTAGTTACCAATTTCTCATTGTTAAAGGGCTTGGTATGCATGGGTTTCTCTTGAATCTATCTAGGCATTGTCTTGCTACTCCATATAACTACCCTTGCCTGGAGGCCAACTATTGGCATGCATACAGTTGTGCTCTCCATAAAAATTTTGTGAATCTCTAAGAACAACATCATCAACTAATTTGGGACCCAAATTTGACTGGGGCATACATTCCAAAATCTAGTTACATTTATCTTACCTAGGAACACCAATCAGACCTTGCTCCTAGGTGGGTGAAACAATCTTGAAACTCAAATTCCATCCTAAAGGACAACTTTTCATGTGGTTCTTGAATGGCATGAAATATCTCACATTTGGAAAATATAATCCAATGGACCTGATTATTTCTTTGTACTCAACCAAGATGCATAAAAATGTATTCATAGCTTTCTTACTTACCCGTTAATATCATTTGTATGGGATGCGATTAACAAATATCAGGGTCCCACTTGTCAATGGGAAGGTGGATCCATTGAAACTGCGTTACATAGATGGTTGAGTTCACAACATTAAAAAAAGCAATGTAAATCCCTCCCCTTGATATTGCTTGGGGTGTATATATAGATGGAAATTAAATCATTTTTTAACATAAGGGCCCTTGCCTTGTCCTAGGAACCTAGATTCAAAGAGACTGATAAGTGGGTCTCGACCTTCTTTTACTATGAAACATAAGATGATCGACTGGGTTATCTACCACTTACCTCATAAAAAATCACTTTCCTTGCTGGGCTCAATTCAACCACTAATAATTTATAATGGCACTTAGAATTTTGTTACATGTTTGTGAAGAATAAGGAATCACTTATGTTAGAGTCTGTTGGTTGTAAATTGAATGAATGGTTCACAAGCTTTCTAGAGCTACTCTTTTGAGAATTCATTTCAAAAAATATTTTGTCACTCTTCACTCCCATCATTGACACTTGATAGGGGCTTATGGAAAGTCAAATAATATTATGAAGAGGCTGGTAATTTTTTTTTTTTTTTATGACTATTGCCTCCAGATGGATTAATAGCCAGACTTGAAAACAGTTTCAATTTTATTTTCATGAATATTGCCTCCAAATAAATTAATATCTGGAGTTGAAAACAATTTCAAATGCTTAGTTAATAGTACCTTTAAGGCTAAAAGACAACACAAATTGTTCAAGAACATGAATGGGGCCAGATTCAATAACTCTAGGTTTTTAACATGATAAATCGATTTCATGTTGGAAGATATATTTTCCTAAATATGGCATGGTATATCTTAGAGGTTTTCAGGATACGAGGGAGAGGATGGAACACCCTACGAAGGATTCCATAGGATTGATAACCAGGACTTCCTAGCTATCATGGCCAGGAACAAGACTCTATGGACGCACCCATGGAACATGGATGGGGACTTAAAAACTGATTTTAGTGGTGCAGGTATTAGGAACATAGGTACATTTTTTTTCAGTATAGGGGAGGCACACAGGAAAATATATCAAGGTGACTAATTTAGAGACACATATAATCAACACAGAAGGTATGGACTACGTCAGAAAGCTAAAGGGGAGAAAATAAATGTGGATTCAAGACCTAAATGGACTGCCCCATTGTTAGGGCTGAGGGAATATTCTAACCATTGCAGGAGATATCTTCATTCACTATCACGAATTCGAAGGTCGGAGGGTGCACAGAAGGCTACATAGGTCGAAGACTGGGAGAAATTATCAACTAACAAATATTTTGACTGAGCACATGGGTTAACATTACTAATTTGGTGAGGAATGGGATACTTTCCTTCCATAAAGAATATTAACATTTCCTATTTACAGATTCACAATCTTAACTTCACTGGAGCATTGGAGTAGAAGAACATAAGAAGGGAAACAAAGGGAAGAATAAAAACCATAACTGAGGGACACAGATACTTTAGTGACATAATTTCGACCAACATAATAGAGATATTTATGAGGCACATGTAGAGGTTCAATCTGAACTGAATCCATATTCACTCTTCAAGTGGTGAGGATAATAGGAATCAATTCAGCCGAGATTCGAATACACTTTTTTTTCTCCCCTATAAATTTTAGTGCAGGGATATGATTTATTTAAATTAAGGGAGGACAACGAGCTCTCGAAAGGTATATATCTTATGCATTTAGTAGAAGCAGTGAGAATCTAATAAACTATATTCAATCGTCTGGATGCAAGGTTTTGGAACTAGCGAAACTAGAGAGGAAAACTGGTCAACGTTTCTCCTTGGGAGAAGTTTTGGCTCTTGGAGCCAAAAAATAGTTGAGGTATGATTCCATAGGGACCGTTGGGGGTTGGTAAGGTGTTAATAATACTGGCATGGTGTACACTATTAAATCAATTTTTTTGGGAAATTAATATGGAGTTGTCTTTAGTGCGACTTTTTGAAGTTTCAGGTGTCGGAATCCGGTGAAAAATTTTGAGGTAAAATCTTGGTTTTTGTTATTCAAACTGGTTTTTTGACTCTATCTATGGATTTAGCACCCTCAAAAACCTCTAGGGCACTTCAATTGTGAAAAGTTAGAAATCAAACTTCTCTTTTCAATAAATTCCTGCCGGAATTTAGAGAAATTACACCGTAAAAAGTCACCGTAAAAGCCTTCAAAAAGTCGCACTAAATACTACTCGAATTAATATTCCTTTTTTGGCCTTATTACTCTTGGGAAGTGGGCGCGAGACCTTCAACCCTCCGGTTTGTAATTAATATTAGTACTTGGGGTGGTCCTCCATGGAAATGGGGGTGGAAGAAATATTGACGTTGTGACATATTGACAATATTCCATCGACTCTCCCTCTGCATAAAATCAATAAACCTCCTTGATTGAAAGATGATAGTAGAGAATCAACTGGTGACAACGATGGGGAAAAAGTTTCTCGCAAGCAGTACAGGGCATTGAAAGCAGTTTCGGGGGACTCGCTTGGGGCTGAATATTTCTCATAAAGCCTTGAGAGGCTAAAATTGAAGTCATTAGTGGAAATGTGGCATCATCTGAGGATGAACGACGAAAATATATGAAGAATTGGTTGGAACATTGGTGGTTTCTAGAGCTGAAGTATCGACCCAAGATCAACATACTATCAAACGGTTGGATTTGTTTCCACTTCCTATGCACGGAAGATTATGAACTCATTTTGGCGTTTCCATGGGTGAAGGGTAGAGGGGTTCTCTTTTGAGTACTTAACAGCGAACCTCAGTAATAATAATATAGGAGTATAAAGGGTGAATAGCATGACATGCCTACTTTCATCTTCCCAGCTTCATCAATGAAATGTGTAGAGATCACTCTCTATCTCCTAGGATGAAGGCAGTAATAAAGGTAAAGGGTTCATTACTAGGATGCTAGCCTCCCCTACGTTGATTATTTCTGGCTGACTTATGAGGTTGTTAAGGACAGAACATAAAGGAACAACAAATAACACAAAGAGACAAGAATGGGGAAACAAATCCAAACACACAGAAACTAGAAAAATTAATCACATATTTATATTACAAGAGAGGCCTTACTTGCATGGCTTAGCATTTTGAGGCAAAGGCAAGAAATACAAATTTATAGTTGCAGAAAGCAGGTCTACAATTCTGCATGTGAAAAAAATATGAGATTTCTATTAAAAGAGAGGCCTTGCCTTGCTTAGCTTAGTTTTCTCACGCAGAGGAAAGAAATACAAATTTATAGTTGCAAAAAGTAGGTCTACAATTATACATGTGAAAAAAAAATGACTACATAGTCAATCACGGTGGGAAACAGTCGGTGTGATTGTCAGAGAGTCAACAAGATTGGTGGTAGATCGCGTGGGCAGCAAGGTTGTTGGTTCAACACTAACATATGAATGGAGCTTCACATTAACATTCTCCCACTTGAAGCCGAATGAAGAATCTTGAATCAAGGCACACTGAGCCCTACCACACCTCTACATAACTCATGCTTACTTCTTGGTAGAATCTTAGTGATCATATCAACAAGGTTCTTATCTATATGGTTCTTTTCCAAAGATAATTTCCCTTCCTCCAACACATGTCGGATCCAATGGTACCTTAAGTCAATGTGCTTGGTTTTTGAGTGAAATACTAGATTTTTCGCTAAATGAATGGCACTCTGACTATCACAATACAACACATACTTGTCCTGCTTGATTCCTATCTCTCCTAGGAATCATTGCATCCACAACATTTCTTTACAAGCCTCTATTGCAGCAATGTATTCTGCTTCTGTTTTAGAAAGAGCTACTATTATTTGTAGCCTTAACACCCAAGATACAATTGCACCTGCAAATGTGTACAAGTAACCTGTAGTGGAATTTCTGGTGTCGATATCTCCATCCATATCTGCATCTATAAACCTTCAAGCACAGTATCATTATGACCAAAACATAAGAAATAATGACTAGTACCCTGAAGATACCTGGAAATCCATTTCACTGCTTTCCATTGTTGTTTTCATGTATTGGAAAGGAATCTTCTCACAGCTCCCACTGAATATGCAATGTCTCGTCATGTGCATACCATGGCATAAATCAAGTTGCCAACTATTGAAACATAAGGAATCTTTCTCATTTCTTCCTTCTCTTTGTCATCACTGGGACATAACTCAACACTCAAATTGAAGTGGCCTGTAAGGGGTGTACCAACTAGTTTGGCATCCTTCATATTAAACCTGTCAAGCACCTTCTTGATATACTTTTCTTGTGACATCCACAACCTTTTATTTTCCCTATCATGCATGATCCTCATGCCCAATATCTGTTGTTCTAGACCCAAAAACTTCATTGCAAACTTGCTTCCCAAATCCTTCTTCAACCTATTGATCATATTCTTATCATGCCCAACTATTAACATGTCATCCACATATAACAATAATATGAGGTACTTTCCTTGATCATACCTCTTGATATAGACACAATGGTTGGTTTCCAACCTGTGAAAACGATGTTCTGACATGAATGGATCAAATTTCTTGTACCATTATCGAGGTGCCTGTTTCAACCCACAAAGACTCTTCTTCAACCTGCAAATAAGGTCTTCTTTGCCTTTTTCTATGAAGCCTTCTGGTTGCTTCATATAAATTTCTTCCTCTAATTCTCCATGAAGGAAAGCAATATTTACATCCAACTGTTCACATTCTAAGTCTAAAGCAGAAATAAGACCAAGAATGACTCTAATGGATGACATTTTGACAACACATGAGAAAATTTCAGTGAAGTCAATACCTTCCTTTTTGGCGAATCATTTCACCACCAACCTTGCTTTATACCTCTCCTTATTTTCATCACCTTCATGCTTAATTCTATACACCCATTTGTTTTGCAAAGAATTTATACCTTTTGGGAGATTTATTGACTCCCAAGTTTTATTTTCCAGCAAAAGTTCATTTCTTCCTCCATTTCTTTCTTCCATTCTTTACTGTGCTCAACTTTACAAGCCTCTTGAAAATAATTATGAGGCCTAGAAGATATGTGAACCAATTGTGGTGGTGCATTATCAGGTTGAATCTCCTTTAAAGGTTCCTACAAGATTCCTTCTTCTTGGTGTTCATCACTTTCCCCTTGTTGTCCTTCCCGCTCTTGAATTTGCTGCCCATTTTACTGTATTGGTGGGATGTCTTCATGCTGCTCTTCAAACCTTTCAATAACTTTCTTGACTTCCACCTCACCTACATTCCTCTTAAACATTTCTGAGTCATTACATATAACATCCCTGCTTCTAATAATTTTATGTTTGACTGGATCCCATAGACGATAACCAAATTCTTCATCCGCATATCCCAAAAAAATGCATTTCATTGATTTATCATCTAACTTAGTTCTATTTTCTTTGGGAATATGTACAAATGATTCACATCCAAAGATTTTCAAATGAGAATAATTCAACTTCTTACCAATCCAAACTTCTTCAGGGATGCCTCCATCCAAGGCTGTAGATGGAGATCTATTTATGAGGTAGCAAGTTATCCTCACAGCCTCTGCCCAAAAATTCTTGTCCAAACTAGAATTAGACAACATGCTCCTTAACTTTTCCATAATGGTGTAATTCATTCGTTCTGCAACACCATTTTGTCGAGGTGTACCAGGCACAATCTTCTCATGCTTTATGCCAAACCTGTTACAATATTCTTTGAATGCATTTGAGCAATATTATCCACCATTATTTGTTCTTAGGCACTTAAGCAATTTAATAGTCTCTCTTTCAACAACAACATGGAATTTTTGAAATATTTCAAACACTCCACTTTTACTTTTCATGGGGTAGGCCCAAACCTTCCTAGATGCATCATATATAAATGTTACAAAATATAATGTTCCTCCTAATGATTTGATGTTAACTAGTAAAGCACATTTGAGTGTATCAGTTATAACACATTTTTCTTTCTTTCATGACCACCTATAAGAAATGAAACCCTTCTTTGTCTAGCATATATACAATTCTCACAAAGATCAATATTGTTGGATCTCAAACCTGGTAGTAAATTTTTACCAACAATGATTTTTAAACCCTTATCGCTCATGTGACCTAAGCACTTATGCCACAGATTTGTTGAATTTCATTCTCTTATGACAACAACCACATCTGATTTTCCTATCATTTCCTTCAATGTATATAGTGTTCCTGTCTTGGGTCCTTTGGCTACGACCAATGATCCTTTGCTAATTTTCCAGCCTCCTTTTCCAAATCTTGTGGAATGGCCTTGATCATCCATCCGTCCCATAGAGATCAAACTCATGCACATTTATGGTACATGCCTGACCTGTTTTAAAAATATGTCTTGTCCATCTTTCATCTTGATCTGGACATCTCCCACTCCAACAATACTGCAAAAATGGTTATTCCCCAAATGCACTCTACCATAATCACCAGGATTATATGCAACAAAACTATCTTTGCATAGGGTTACAGGGTGAGATGCCCTAGAGTCAAGGATCTAATCAAAGCTACCGCCAGATGTATATAAACATGCATCCTCTACTGAAACAGTAAACAAACATCACCATCTGTGACTACAACAATTGTCTCACCTTCATTTGTGCTGGATGACTTGTGGTTTGTGTTGACCGGTCTTTGATCCTTTTGTCCTTTATTCAAGGCTCAAAATTATTTCTTCATGTGCCCGGGTTTTCCACAATGAAAGCAAATGATCCTGCCCCTCCTTGATTTTTATCGACCTCTCGGTCTTGATTGCCCTTGTCGACCTGTATCAATTCTCCTACCACAATTAGCTTGAGCTAGAGCTTCTCCTCCCTGGTTTTCCGCAATTGATTTGCGTCGCAGCTCCTCATTCATTAAACTACAGCTAACATCATTAAACATCAGGGTCCCTACAGGTGCTGAATTACTCATAGCCACAATTAAATTTTCCTAGCTATCTGGCATAGAACACATTAACAATATAGCTCTAATTTCATCATCTAGAGTTATTTTAATAGAGGCAAGCTCGCTAGTTATAATATTGAATTCATTCAAGTGCTCAACAACTGAAGCACCCTCCTTCATCTTGAGATTTTAAAGGTTCTTCATCAAGAACACTTTGTTTGATGTTGTATTCCTCTCATATAGATCATGGATCTTCTTCCATAATCCTTTTGTTGTCTTTTCTCCAGACACATTCTTTGCTAGATATTGACAGATTGTCACAATCGCCTTTCTATCTAGCTTATCCCATTCCTCATTTTTCAGCAATGAGGGTTTCTTTGTTACACCCTCAATTGGAAAATACCGATATTTTAAAATCAGTATATCCTCCATATGTGATTTCCATGGGGAAAAATTAGCCCCGCTCAACTTCTCCATATCATTAAATCCTATCTCCATTCCCAATAATTTCCAAACCAAAAAAAATCTCAAATTACCCATTACAAAGAAAAACTTTAATTATTACAACATTACCAACTTTTAAAAAATACAAGATCAATCTCCTTAAAAATTGACCTTTCTCCTTTTTCTTTTAAAATGTCCAAACTATAACAATTATCATAAAACATATATGTTATGTTTCATAATAATATATGTTTATAATAATTATGAAACATATAAAAAGGATTATAAAACATATAATCTACTTTCACCCAATAACGATTATGGCAATCTCCTTTTCCAAAAAAAATTAAATGGGCTTACGGATTGCAATGGCCGCCCTCATCCCCCCTCATCCTAGTATCGATTGTGGAAGTGTCTTCTTCATACCACTTTATCTCCTTTCTCAGCAGCCGAGTGGAGGATGATCTTATAACGATGATTTTTGATGTTGTATGGTAGCAGGGAGTCCGCTGAAACTGGAATATAACCAGCGTTGGAAAAATTCTCCAGCATCATTCTTGGCTTCTTGCTGTAGCGGGCGTGCTTCGACAACAATTCCTACAAAAAAACCTTGCTGCTAACCTTGCTGCGAACAGGAGCAACTATAAACAAGAGTATGCATAATTTCCTAGTGTCTTTAACTATTCAACGTTTTCTAGCCATAACACAAGCAATCAAATCCTCTAGCTCACGTAGACTGGAATTGATACCAACATTAGGGGAATTTTGAGGTCTAAAATGGGTTTCCTAAGGAAATTATAAAATAATAGTGGAAATAATAAAATAAGATTTGATTACATCATCAAATTTTAGAGGGAAAAAAGGAAAAACTACTTTTTCAACTCGTATTTTCAACTTATCTCCCAAAATTTTTAATCAAATTTTGAGCGGGAGTACTCATTTGATGCAAAATTCAATTCTCATCAAAGGAGTACCCATGTTGCATACTTTTGACGGACCCTGCTACACAAAAATGAGAAATATATATATATATATATATATATTTTTTTTTTCTGTAGCAGGGTCCGTCAAAAGTCTGTAACATGGGTACTCCTTGGATGATGAATTAAATTTTTCATCCAACGAGTACTCCCACTCAAAATTTGAATAAAAATTTTGGGAGATAAGTTGAAAATACGAGTTGAAAAAGTAGTTTTATTATTTTATTATTTTTTAATATTTTTATCCTTTTAATTAAAAAATGGTGAATCATCCCTTATGGTTGACATCATCATCTTGAATCCTATTGGTTCTTATAAAGTTTATTTTTGTTGTACATTTTTCTTAGGAGGCCCATTTTAGACCTCAAAATTCCCCTAATACGGATGTTGAGTACTTAACAGCGGAATATAGAACATAAAGCAACAACAGATAACACAAAGAGACAAGAATGGAGAAACAAATCTAAACACACATAAACTAGAGAAATTAATCACAGATTTCTATTACAAGAGAGGTATTTCCTTGCTTGGTTTAGCATTCTCAGGCAGAGGTAGGAAATACAAATTTATAGTTGCAGAAAGCAGGCCTACAATTCTGCATGTGAAAATAAATGACTACATAGTCAATCATGGTGGGAAGCAGTTGGTGTGATTGTCAGAGAGTTGGCAAGGTCGGTGGCAGATGGCGTGGGCGGTGAGGTTGTTGGTTCAAAAATGATGTCTGAATGTGGCTTCACAGTAACATTCTCATGCAACAAGGATGGTGAGATGGTTTCAATGGTCTGGGATAAACTGCCTGGACTACCTCTGGAGTTGTGGAATGAGACTGCCATTGGGAACATAGATAACCACATTAGAAAGTTCTATTTATGGGACAAGGGGAGTTTTGGTCAGCTAGACAAGCAGATGGCCTCGGTTTTGGTCGAAATGGACTTTGGGAGGGGTTTGCTAGCAGATTTGGAAATCCGGTGGGGATATTCATCGATTAATATCTCCATCGATTATTGGGGGATACCATTCCGCTGTTTAATCTGTCACAAGATAGGTCATCTTAAGAATGTTTGTCCTCAACGATTCTCTTTGGGAAATTTTCGTATCTCGTCGTCCCAAGCGTTTGGGGTAGGGGCAGATGATGGGAATTATCCTCCTTCTTAGCCAACAACATACTAGGAATGGGTAACAGGTAACCCTCATAACCAAAACAATTATGAACTTCTTAATAATCCTATTTCAAGCAATTGCATGCTTCAAGATAACCTGAACTATTCATGCTTGAGTGGGGATTTGTTTATTTGATTCTTGGTTTTGGTTTTGTTCCATTGGCTGAAAATAACCCGAATATGCTTGCTTTTGGGGATGTGGCTCATCCCGAGAGAGGTAAATTTGTTGTACCATGCACTCCTCTCAAATTTGTCCCTTTTTCTTCCATCAATCCCCTACCCCATAAATTTTCCATGGCTTCTTTGGTTGTACCTCTCTAACTAGATAAGGATCTAGAGCAATTATCACATTCCTCCTCTTTCAATATGGAACCTTTGGAGATCCATAGGTTCTTCTTCCAGCCTGGGAATGGGAAAGGAGGGGAGATGAAAACTAGTTCTTCTACCTTTTTAGAAGAAGAGGAAAACTAAAAACAAGAAAGTATCCAAATGTAACAATTATGTCCCCATCCTACTAGAATCATGTGACATTTTGGAGGCTGGCATATTGGATGAGACGAAAAATCCATTTTGGATGTCTTTGAAGGAATGCACCATTGACTGGGTCCTTAGATGATATACACTTAGTACACGTGCCCCCATGATCATTTTGTATCTAAGTATTCGAGGCTTCGGTGCATCCCATAAGGTTCAAGCACTCAGGGATTTGGTTTGGGTACACAATACATCCATCATCTTCCTATAAGAAACCATGTGTAATTGTGAGCGGTCATGGTCATTTATGCAGACCGTCTGTTCTGACTGGTTCATTTGTGCTAAGGATGCTATTGGACTCTCAGGTGGTTTGGGAGTGATATGAAACCAAAATCATATTTCCGTGATGGCATTATGTTGTGATGTTCGCATTCTCTTGACAGGGCATCTGTCAGGTTTCAATCTCTGAATCTTCTTCATCAATCTATATGCCCCGTATGTTGGCAAGCGATCATTTTTGGAGAATTTTTCTTCCTTCGACATTCTGGCTCTACAATCTATCTCTTTTTCTAGAGAGCTTAATCTTACTATGGGTAGACAGGATATTTGGGGATCGTGAGGTACTGTTGAACTACTTTCAAAATTATTTATGGAGTTGTTCAGTTTCTTTGACCAGTGTGACATTACTCCGGATGTAATCGTCCCGACTTGGCGGAATAGAAGAATAGGGGTGGAAGGAATATTGAAGTGACTCAATTGATTTGTCATCAGTCATTCACTAACTGGGATATTCAAGGGGGCTAAATCATCGATCAACTCATCTTTTCTTTTTGACCATCATCCTATCACTCTGTTATGGGAGGGTTTGGGGAAAAATGGGAGCTTCCCTTTTAAATTTGACTCCACCTAGTTAAGTAATTTGACTTTCAATACCATGGTTTATGAGGTTTGGAATCATCTGATCATCTCTTTTTCCTAGGGACTGATAGATATTATCGTCGCAAAACTTCAGGCATTAAAGAAGGAAGCCCATAATTGGATTAAGAATAAAAAAGTGGATGATTTCAAGGCTCTTACTAACGTTGATATTGCATTGCGATACTACAATGAAACCAATGATCCATTATTCTTCTTTGAATCTTACAATAGATGTATCATTGATCTAGAAGGGGATAAAAACAATATTCTGTTGCCACATGAGTCAGAAATAAGACTACAAATCCTCGCATTATGGGTGGTAGCCAGGGAAAAAAATTCCAAATTTTTTCATGTGTGCACAAGTAACAGGATTTAGAGAAAATGTATTAGGGGTATCAGAGGGAGTTATGGAGAAAATATTCTTGACCAAGCTGAGATTGAATATGAGGCTTACAATCATTTCAAAATCCAATTTGCTTCTCAGGAACAGGACTATGTTGCTCAGTGGGAAATGATTGAACATATGCCACATATGTTTAATCAGGAGGAGAATGAGAATTTGGATAGACTGGTTCAGAAAGAGGATATTACAAAGGTTATATAGGCTAGTGCGAAGGAAAAAAGCCCTAAACCAAATGGTTGGGGCGTGGAATTGTTTAACCATTTTCAAGAACTGATGATTCCTGGTATTCTTGCAGCTATTGAGGATTCTCGCAATAAAGTATTTATTTTTGGGGTGATAAATGAAAATTTCATTACACTTATCCCTAATAAGGACACCCAGACCTATTTTCCTTACTATAGGCCTATTTCCCTCTGTAACACAATTTAAAAGATTATTTCCAAGATAATTGCAAGGAGGATCAAGAAGACTCTTTCGGCATTCATATCCCCACAACAATTTTCGTCTTTAGATGGCAGAAAAATTCAGACGCTATAGGAATTACACAAGAATGTCTTCATTTTATGAAGGTTAGTAAAAGGAGGGAAAGTATGATCAAGGTGGATTTGATAAAGGAATTCGATTGTATTGACTGGGATTTCTTGACGTTGGTATTACAAAATGTGGGCATCTCCTCGAGAAACATTAACTGGATAATGGCATGTATACAAAAAACAATTTTTTCCATAATAATAAACAAATTTCTGACTGGTTTCTTCATTGCTCACCGGGTTCTTCACCAAGGTTCTGCATTATCGCCACTTCTATTTATACTTTCTATGGATTGTTTGAGAAACAATATGAGAGAGGAAAAATATTGGGGCTACATTCAGGGTGTGAAGGTATCGAATAACATGCAAGTAACAAATATTATGTTTGTTGACGACCTTATCTTTTGAGGCATGAATGATAATGATCATTGGAAGATCATTTACTGAATTCTCCAATATTTTAGCGAGGCTTCGGGCCTCTACATGAGCAACAAAAAAACTGTTTTAATCATGGATAACTTGAGCGATCCTTAGTGCCGAGAGATTGACAACCTATTTGGGATATCAATGACTAACCTAGAAGTAGGCATCAAATACTTGGGTTTTAAATTAAAGGAAAAGAAATATTATATCAAATATTGGGATTGGTTGCTAAACAAATTCAACAGAAAATTTTCCTGGTGGGCTTATAAATGGATTTTAATACGAGGTCAACTAACATTGGTCAGATCTATCCTTCAGAACATCTCAGTGTCTTGAATGCACTTGTTTCAGCTCCCCATGGAGGTTTGTGATAAGATTGATGAGATTATGGCAAGATTCATTGGTCGGGAAAAAATCTGAAGGGGAAGATTCACCTGGTCAGATGGGGGGCCATATCAAGACTGATTGCAGGGGGGGGTGGGGTATTTTGAGCACTCACAATTTTAATTGTGCCCTTATTATTAAAATCCTTTGGAGGGCTACAAATGATAATGGTATTTGGGGGAAAATCATTAGAGATAAATACATGAAGGGAAAAACCCTCTCGACATGGTCAAGGATGGGGGAAAAAAGAACAACTGCTGCATCTTGTATATCGAGGAGCATGTCAAAAAACTGTCACTCGTTGCTAGGGTTTATGAGATGGTTTGTTAGAGACGAAAGACATTCATAGGTTGGGCTAGACGCTTTGAAGCGATTCATTGGTAATCACACCCTTTCAACTGCCCTCATCTCCATCCTTCACGAAAAGAGATTCAGAAAATTTCAATCACATTGCTAACATGAAAAATCGATTCTCTACTCACCCATCTTGGAAGCAAGCCACTGATATTGGATTGAGTGACAACTTGACTATTGAATGGAAGGCATTTCTCACAAATTTATATGATTCAATTGCCTGTATTGGTGATGGTGTGTACAATTTGTAGTGGGAAGGACCTACAAAGAACAAAAACCCCAAAGTCAATGAAATTTACAACAATATTCCACTGGTAGAAAAAAATTTCCTCTTCAATTCTTGGTACAAGGCAGCATGGGGGTGGGAAATTCCAAAAAAAATTCTTTGTTTTGGGAGGCTAGCCATACACAAATGAATTATTACTTGGGATAACTTACAAGGCATAGGCTTTCTAGGCCTGGGCATATGTCCCATGTGCCGGGTACATGAAATGGAGACAAACCACCTACTCATTGGTTGCTCATTTGCAAGGGAGGTGTGGATGGGGGTGATGGA
This sequence comes from Pinus albicaulis, assembly GCA_034641835.2. Lineage (NCBI taxonomy): Eukaryota > Viridiplantae > Streptophyta > Pinopsida > Pinales > Pinaceae > Pinus > Pinus albicaulis. The sequence continues at coordinate 1,235,442,903 of CM076581.1, read as the reverse complement.
TTTTCTGAAGCTAGACAGTTTGGGTGATCCTCACACACTAGTAAAATTTTTCATTAATTGGACTAAGGACAAGCCAAAATATCACTTCTCCCCTTCTATATTATATGGGTCATATGGTGTAGTTGGAATGCTTGGTTAACAAGAGCCCAATGGTTTGGGACGTTGTTAGGAAGGCCATCACATATTTTTCTGAGATTGGACCTAAGAAGATAATATTAAAGACAAGGAAGATTATATATAAGAATATTAAGGGGACCTACGCCAAAGGATCCTTTGATGGTGCTTGTCAATAGATAATATGTGGATGTGGTGTGGTGATTATTTTGGAGCCGGGGTGGTTCTACCGTTTTTGGTGGTAGGGGGACTAATATTAGAGCCGAGATCATTGCACTATGGGGTGCCCTTAATTTTACAAATGGACCCGGACTAGAAAACATTTTCGTTCATGGAGATGCTAAGAGTATTATTGGTTAGGTCAAAGATTACACTCTCTTCTATCCTCATATATTGTCCAACTGGATGAGCCACATTGGACTCTTGACTTCCACCTTCCAGAACATCACTTATACACACATCTATAGAGAACAAAACCAGGTAGCTGATCTTCTATCAAAGAGGGGTATCGACTTAGAGACATGTAAGTATCACTTCAATGCATATGTGCAGACTCACGAATGATGGATGTATTGACACCAATTAGGGAACTTTCTCCAAAATTTTGATGAACTATGTTGTAAATTTATTAACTCGTTGCTCGCTGAACTGATAAGTATCTGGTATCTATTTTGTATTTAGTAGTAAAATATAACATCATTCTCATGGATAAGATAAGAAAAATATGCACTTTAAAGAGATGATTTATATATATATATATATATATATTAAAATAGAACAAAATACTCATTTTTAAAGAAAGTGATATAAGAAAAAAAATACTTGGAAATAGATGATGCACTCTCTTTTATTAATGAAAAAAAAAATTGCTTTGTGAAAAAAAACTGTGAAAAACATAAATGATATTTTTGTGCTCTTCTTGTGAGAATAGATGATGCACTCTCTTTTATTAATGAAAAAAAAATAGTTGTGAAAAAAACTGCGAAAAAAATAAATGATATTTTTGTGCTCTTCTTGTGAGAATATAATTTTTATCATTCATCTAAAGACATTAACTATTAAAATAGTTATTTTGTTTTCAATAATAAAATTGCATATTTATTTTGGATAAGTAAATTACATATTTCTCTTTTACAAGAAAAAAAATCCTTTCGTTTTAAAATTTAAATTCATTATCGTAATATATTTTAAAAAATACATAATTATATAAATGCATTTTAAAATCACTTCAAATCCTATGCTCACACTGAATACAATATTTAATACATCTATATCAGTAATTGTTAGTTTTGGGGACTCTCCGTTATCTTCTCCAACGCCCGCCCTAAAATATGTTTCGTTAACTCCCATGTGCGCTGCTGTGTGGTGCCTTGGAGCGCCAGAAGACTCTGTCCTCTGTCCTCTACACAAGTGCTCAGATCATCTGCCCTTTGCTTTCTGGAAAGCTCCTGTTTGATTCCAATTTGTTCACTGTATTTTTTTTAATGTGAGGGCATAATTTTTCGTCAAATACTTTCTTTACTTTTTGTTTTCTCTTTCTCAACTGAGCCGTTTGAATATCACAGCGACTCGAACGGTTTAGATTATTACGGAAAAAGAAGTTAGGGATGAATCCTTTTTTAAAGTTTATAAATTTTGATGAATTTTATTGGTTTCTAATATGAATATTATATATTATTTGTTGATATTTTTATAAAAGTATTTAAAATTTTAATTATTTAATAATTATAGTCTATATAGTTTTTAATTTTTTTAACACAAATTTGTCTTTATTTTTTTAATGCAAATTTGTCTTTATTTTTTTATTTTTTAAATATGCACATAAATTCTCCACTTAAAATCCTATGCTTAAGGATAAATACAACATTTAATACCTCAACATACATGAATACTTTGCCTAGTTTTAACCGATAATCATACTATATAAATCCTATTTTAATAATAATAATATATAAATCCTATTTAATCTATATATAATATTTAATACATTCAGGAATGATGGCCTGATTTTAAGTCATCATCCTATCACATTAATCATATTCAAACACTATATTTAGATGTACAAATTTATTATTTAAATTTGGAGATAAATAGTTTAGATACCTTTTCAATTTAAATTTAAATAAAATAAATAATTATTTATATTTATTTAATTTATAGTTATGACATATAATTGTAAATTAACTCACAAATTTCAATATAATCATAATATATAAATTAACATTATTTTAAAGATAAATATAAAATACATAACATGAGAGAAATTCTCTGCTACTGACTGTGAAAATATAAAATATACACGCTCACAAATTCTTAATTTTTTTTATTAAGCAGAGAAGATATGCTAACATTATATAGTTTTAGGAATATTGCTTCTGTGATCCATAAATTGAGAAAAAATCTTTCGGTAAAAATCACATCCAAATAAATTATATAGTTTTTTAATATATTCGCTTATCGGCATATACGAGGTCTATTCAATTGTTTGGTTCTGATGGCCGTGAACTTGCTCTCGCACCGTAAACGATTGCGACTAAACCGAACTGTTATAGAGTGATTCAACGCGAGGGTTCATCATGGGGTAAATATATATACTTTGGAGGTCCACGAGGCAATCCTGGATGTGTTGCATGATATTGATTACTGTATACATGGTTAATATATATCTAAAACATTTAATATAATGGGAAATATAAATTTATTAAAAAAAATAAAAATAAATGGCAAATGGAAATGTAGAAGTAGTACTAGGGAAGTGTATGATAATTAAAGTAAGCTAAGATGGTTGTGGTTTATTGAACATTATCAAAGTTTTTTAAGAATTGTTTAGCATTTAAACTTAACTTGACAGTATATTTAGAATTGGATTAGTTAAACCAATTGTTTTACTGTCAAATTCTTGATAAGGACAAAGCTCATTAAAATAAATAATTTATGACTTACATTTTAAGATTAAACTATAAAATACTCTTTATCGTATTGTTATGATTGAAGCAAAATTTCCACATGAAAATAGGGTTTAGTGACTTCGGGAACAAGTTAGAGAGATAGTTGCAGCATCCTCTGTTTCTCCACTGAGTGAGTTGGTGGAGGACGAATTATGGGCAAGCTCGAGATACCTTTCATGAATGCGCTGACCTCCCTCGGCGAGGGCGACCCCATTGGTGAAGCATATTGAATTGAGAAGAAGTTGACTGTTAGTTGAGTGAAAAGGAAGGAGTGAAAACCATCATAGAACCTGCAAGAAAAAATTCAATAACCAAAACCAAGAAATTGTTGCCCCCAATGGCTACACACTAGAATCTCAAATCTGCGAGCTTTGAAATAGGAAAGACAAGCGTCCACCCATAAAGGAGAGTTGTACAGGGTAGATACTGCCCACCACCCAATTAACCCACTAATACAGACTGAACAAACCTTATTGCACATAGGGACAAATTCATTAACACCGACCTAGGATGGGCACCCAAACCACCAACAAAACTAACCAAAGACCGAGGTAGCACCCTACACCAGTGATAACTAGATCGAATTTTTGACAAGGAGCCGATCATGGAGTGACCACATTTTAATTGAGACAAATCCCTCCAAATAAAATGATATGCAGAAGAGATTATAAACACCGAGATCTTACCGCACGCAATAGAAGGGAGTTCAAGGAACTTTCGTTTTCTTGGTGATGGCCTGTGGCCGACTATGACATGGAGATGACACGATGCCCCGTCGGCTTGGGTGCTCGGATCCCAGGGACACTACATCAGGTCGAACCCAACCCAATCCCAAATACCATTGTCTCACACTTTGCTCCTCAACCAAGGCTGAGACCCCAGTGAATCCCCATGGAATGAGACATGCACACCTCTATCCTCCCGACCCAAATTCATCGCCCAAACTTCCCAACTGGAGCTAAACACTCGCCAATTCTTGAACTTAACAGTTGAATGTGCGAGATAGATCATCGCGTGCAGGGACGACACATGAGCAAGGATTTAATCACCACATGGAGGAGGGGCAGACCCAAATGGCCTCTCATGGGACAAGTGTACATTCTCTTGGTCACCCCATCAGGGGTATTGATAGTAATAATGTTAATGTTATTAATATTATGAAATAAATGTTGTTAAATTTAATATTGAAATTAAAATGTTATTAATAATATTAATCTTATTAGGTTAACAGTTTCAAAAATTTATTATGATTAATAATATTACTAATATTATTTTTCTAAAGGAAACCCATAGTATTAGTATTATAAATTATTGAGATTACGTGACAATATAATTAATGTTATTGAAAATTTTAATGTTTCAATAAATTTTATTAATGTTAATGTTTTGATTAATTTAGTTTCATTAACTAAGGACTATTTTGAGTGCACAAGGTTGATTATTATAATAAATATAAAGTTGACCAAGTCTGAATGTGGTCATATTTGACTATATTTTATTAATGTAGTTGACTATAATAATTATGTAGTAGGTAATTTTTCTTTTAGTATGAATACTTTAATTAATATATGAGTGCTAATAAGTTAATATTATTATATTTATTTAAAGATTTTAATTAATGTTATTAATAGATATTTTAATTAATATAATGTCAAAAGTTTTAATTAATGTTATTAAATATTTTAATTAGTTAAAAAAATAGTTAAAATATGAGTGTTAATGTGTTAACACTGATATTTAATAAATTAATTAACACTGATAAATTTTTTTTTTTTTCTAAGTAAGATTAAATTTTATTAGTTTAAACATAATATACATGGAGGTTCTGGCCTCTGCAGTTCAAGCCTGTATCAATGGCATAGTTTGCAGCAAAACAACGAAAAGGAGCTACCCACGCAGGGGAAACCAGCCCAAAGAGAGTTTGAGTCGCTGCCTCACGTGAGGAAACCAACGTTATACAGACAAAATTGATTGTGCAAAACATAGATAATAACATATAACAAAATTATGATTCCGAGATCCATAAACTGGAGAAAACCTGATAGCCTAAGTGTCATGGGGTGCAAGAGGTGTTTCTTCGACAATGAGACATCTGTATTCGTCGTCATCGGCTTCCTGGGTGGCAAGTGCTGCATGTCGAGGCGCTGTGAATTCACCACCTATACCCATGGCCTGCTTGCTCTGCTCCTTGCCATCTTTACTATTGCCCGAGCTGCTGCTGCTGTCCGAGCGCGAATTGTGCTTGCCAGGAACATGTTGCTTCTCCTCATCCGCAGAAGGACCGAGGTCACTATAAGGGCACTTTTGCAGAATGGGCGGACCGTGGCTGGGAGCCTCAGCGGGTTCCTCACAGAAGGAAACCGAGATGGTGGCTACAACATGGGGGCGATCTAAGGAGCAATGAAAATGGAATTGGGCAGTGTTGGGGTTATGCAAAGTGACGGAGGGGTCCAAGCGAGGCAGAGGCTGTGGAGAGGGCTCAGAGGCAGAGGGCCTAGCAGAGGGGCGAGACAGACCAACCAGGCGACCATGTCTACTGCGAGTTTCGGGTTACCTGCCCCAAGAATGCTCCAAGGAAGAAGACGATGAACTGGACTGAGAAGAAGGCGATGGACGGGCAGCGCGACCTCTGCTGCTGCCACGCTTGCATTGCATGCGATGCCTGAGTCAAGGCATAATGGCGCAGTAGGGGCAGAAGGTGCTTTGGGTGGTAGAAGAAGCAGGGCGGTGGCTCCATCGCGACTGAAGCTCAGAGGTGGTGGAGTGGCTAGAGGCAGTAGAGAGGCGCAAATGGCAGAGGATGCTCTGCGAGTAATGGTGGCCTGAAAGAAATTCAATGCAGCACCGAAGACTGCAGCGTCTCCCTGTCGGCATGCGGGAGCTCGGCTCTGCGACTTCAGGGGGCAGCAGCTTCGCAGGGGGAAGACTGGAGAGGCATAGAACCAGGAGGCCAAAGAGCCAAACTAGAATGCTGAAAAACATAACCAGGCGAATGAGCGAGGAACGTCATTTTGAGGCAGAAGGAGCAGCCTCAACGTTTGCAATGGAGTAAATGCAGCTCAGGGTGATGGCCAGAGCTTTTAAATGAAGTTAATGTTTGTTGGTGTGGCTTGTGGGTGGCCATGTGTCCCTGCCACGCACCGACCCACAAGCCCAGTACCTTATAGTCACCATTAAGCACCCACATCTGGGGGTGTGTTGTCTTTGTGCACCAGATTAGTGCATTCCTGAATAAGGTTGCTATCATTAAGAATGGTGAGGGGTCCTACAGTAAGGATTTGAGGACTATTCACACCTTTGTTAGCCAATAGATCTGCCACCTTGTTGCCAAATCTCTTGACATGTTTGAAGGATATGGCCCTGTGTTGTTGCAACCAATCTGCTATGAGGTCCAGTCTTGTAATTAGTCTCCAGTTGTCAGCGATTTTTGAGGTAGAGGCTCCCATGTGAAGTTGATTGGACATGTTTATGAGGATTTGGGAGTCATCTTAGATTTCAACGGGGAAGTAGTTTTGTTGTTGAGCTAGGCACAACCCTTGCCATAAGCCTTCAATTTCTGTAGAGTTGTTGGAATCCCATCCTATGGATCCAAAGAAGATTAACAAGGGATTACCTTTATGGTCCTTGAAGATTCCTCCATAACCTGCTTCACTTGGATTGCCCTTTGAGGCACCGTCGAAGTTCATCTTCAATAAACTAGCTGAGGGAGGGATCCATTTTCTTGGAGCATTAACATGAGTTCTGGGTGAGCGGTCAGGAAGTAGATAGGGAGGGAGCGCGAGTTGCCAATTTTACCAAATAGATCTTTCTGAGGTTTGCATGGGTAGATCTTCCTATTGCCAATGTTGGAGAGCCAGGGTTTCTTGTATATTAACACATAGATTGTTCCATATAACGTCTAGAGGAGTGCTTTGGTTCTTGAAGATCTGCTTGTTCCTTTATTTCCAGATTGTCCAAAGAGTAAGACCTGGGATAAGCTTCCACAAAGAGTTGAGTAAGTTACTGCTGTATGGAGTGGAGGGCCAATTGCGAATGGTGGTATTCAATTCCCCTGGTGTTCGGCCTTCTCTTCTGCATATGAAGCTGATTTTTTCCCAGAGGAATTTTTCTAGTGAGTAGGTATCCATTAGATGTTGGATTGTTTCATCGTGATTCATACAGTTGGGACATCGTGAAGGCCCTGTAAAACCCCTTTTGATGAGGTTGTCCCAAGTGAGGATTCTCTTATGACATAAAAGCCACATGAATGTTGAAACTTTAGGCCATATGCTCGGAGACCAAAGGTTGTCCCAGATGGGGTCTGTGGGATCTTGGTTATGAGTTAAGAGTGTGTAGGCTTCTTTGGTACTGAATTTGTCACGCGATGTGTATCCCCATCGGAGGAGATCCTTTTCCTCCGAGTATCTGATTTTCCTGCAGTTGAGCTCTGTGTCAAGGGCGCTGTGAGTGTTCTCCTATTGTTGATTTAGGAAGTGAGCTGCCTGCTTCCACTACCTAAACCCTTGGTTAGGGGTTGCGGTCCAATAATGATTGACATTGGATTCTAGTCTGTCGATCACCTCCGGTTGTATCTGTGGTGTGATGATGCTGACAAATATGGGTCGTTGTTGCCACGAGTCCATCCAGAAGCGAGCAGTACTACCGGCACAGATTTCCCAAAAACTGTGTTCTTGTATCAGAAATCTATGTTGTTTGGCTGCATTCTAGATCTGTGAACTCGCTTCCACCGTTGTCAGGCGAATGAGATCTTCGGGTGGTCTATGATTAGCATATTTGGCTGTCCAAAGTAATGCCCATGGTGTGTGTGGAGCTAACAACCATTGCCACCATATTTTAGCTCCCATGACAGCATTACTGTGGTACGGATCACGAAAACCAAGTCCTCCAGTTTTCTTCGGTTTGAAAACCATTATCCAATTGACCAATGCCCATTTTCTGTTTTTCCCGGAGAATCCCCAAAGAAAATTGCATTGCAGTGATTTGATTTTCTTGAGGACCCACTTTGGGGCAGCAAGAACAGAGAATAAATAGAAGGGCATAGACTACAGAATGGATTTGATGAGAGTGAGATGACTAGCCAGATTAAGGGATCGGAAGGTCCAGGAGGAAAGCCTAGCTTCCAATTTTTCAAGAAGTGAATGCCAGGAGGAGTGTTTGATGGTTGAGTCTATCAGAGGGGCTCCAAGGTACGTGGCAGGTAGATGTGCTATAGTGAACCCAAGGATCTTGGGTATGTTGTTTTGTGTGGAGATCGGGGTATTGAAGAAGAAGATCTGAGATTTGGTAGCATTAAAAGAGGTGCCAAAGGCATTCGAGAAGCTATCCAGAATGGATTTATAGGTGATGGCTTCTTGGACTGAAGGGGGCCCGAATAGCATGTTATCGTTAACAAACTATTGATGAGTGGTGGCCAAGGAACCATGAACTGAGATACCGCAGAGTTGCTGGGAATGGAGAGCTTGCTAGATGAGGCGAACAAGTCCTTCTGCCATTAGAAAAAAGAGAAATGGAGATAGGGGATTACCTTGGCGAATACCACGAGACGGGGAGAAGGGGCGAGAGGGAATGCCATTGACCAATATGGAGAAGAAGGAGGAGGAAATTAGACTCATTACCCATCTGATCCAAGTAGGGCTAAAGCCATAGGCTGCTAGCATTTGCTATATATAATTCCAGCTTAACTTGTCAAATGCTTTAGATAAGTCAATTTTCAAAAGCATACATGCTTTTTTGTTTTGTTTCAAAGAGTGGATGATCTCATGCGTGCGAATGATCCCATCGAGGATCTGGCGTCCTTCCACGTAACCAGTTATTTTAGGAGAGATAAGTAGAGGCAATAGGGGCTTGAGTCTATTGGCAATCACCTTGGAGATGACTTTGTAGATGACATTACAAAGGGCGATTGGCCTGTACTTATCAAAAGTTGCAATGTTATCTTCTTTGAGTATGAGAGCAATGAAAGTGGCATTGAGAGAGGGGAGGAGCCAGTGCATGGAACGAGATTCCTCTACTAGTTGTTGGACATCGTTCTTTATAAGGTCCCAGAAATGATGGAAGAATTTGGAGGTGAAGCCGCCTGGCCCTGGAGCCTTGCCGTCTTTGCATTGTGCTACTACCTGTTCAACTTCCTGAAGGGAAACATGATGACGTAACATTTGATTGTGTTCTTCATTGATTAATTTGGGTATGTGTTGCAAGACTTTGGTAATTTCCAGCTACCTGTTGTTTTGGTTCTACTGAAGCACATATTTGAAGTGGGCTAAGAGTTCTTTTTCTATATCCTGATGCTCTTCCAGCGTTTCTCCATTTTGGCTTTGGAGTTGGATGATTTTATTGTGCATTATTATTTGGATGGTGGATCGGTGGAAAAATTTGGTGTTTCTCTCCCCTTCTTTTAGCCATCTTATTCTGTATTTTTGCTTCCAGAGTATCTCTTCTTGCTGCCTTCGTTCATCTTGTTGTTTGAGGAGAATCTGTTCCTTTGTTTCTAGTATCTCAGTTGGGTCGTCTTGCATGATACGTTGTTGAAGCTCCGCCATATTTATTTCTGGGACATTTTGTTGTTGGAATATGTTCCCGAAGATGGAGTGATTCCATATTTTGATGTGAGTTTTGAGGTCCTTGAGGTGTTGCTGAAATTGGAACATCTTGGATCCTGTTGGTGGTGTGAAAGCTTGCCAGGCCTTGGTAACCATATCCTTAAAATCCGGGTGGGTTATCTAGAAGGCTTCGAAATGGAAGGGTCTTTTAGTGGCATCGCTTGGCCTCGTCCATTGAAGAGAGATAGGCCAGTGTTTGGAACCTGAGAGAGGCAGGATAGAAGCCTGAATATCTCCTCCAACATGGATGGTTTTTTCTGAGAGGAGAAAGCGATCCAGCTTGGAGGCGATTTGCTGTGAGCCAGAGCATTTGTTGTTCCAAGTATGCATACCGTTGGAGAAAGGAAGATATATCAACTAGTTCTTTTGAATATAGTTTTTGAAGTGGATGCAGTCCAAATCTAATTTGGCTTGGCCTCCTCTCTTCTCTTCAATTTTAGTAATCATGTTTAAATCCCCGCCCGTGATCTAAAGTGGATGGGTCCTATTGGAATTGAGAATTTCCATCATGTTAAGCAGCGCTATTTTTTGCATAGAGTCTTGAGGGAAGTATAAATTGGTGAGGTGCCCATGTATATTGGTTCCTATGATATGGAAGGTAGCTTGAATGAGGTTGTGCACTGCATGAGCATCGGTAATTGAAATCTCTTGTGGATCCCAAGCTATGGCTAGTCCTCCTGAGGCTCCTGAAGCATCAATTGCAATTGAATGGTTTCCTGGCCAGGCTTTAAAGAGAATAGAGCCTAGGGTATTGCTGTTACATTTGGTTTCTTGTATGAGGAAAACCTGGGGTCTTTCCTTTTGAATCATGTTTTTAATCATTCTGTATTTCGTGGGGTCGTTTAATCCCCTTATATTCCAAGAAGTGAGCTTCATTGAGAACTATTTTCAAGTGGCTGGTAGAACTTGGTAAGCTTGGGGTACCTACCATATTCCATTAACATCTCCCTAATTATGATGGTCCTTTGTAAATCTGTTTTCCTTCCTCTCTTTTTGGATTCCTTGAAGATTTTTTTCCCATCCCACTGACTGCCTAGTTTTATTCCCAAGGATTTTTGGCGTTTTTGTGCATGAAAGAGGACCACCTCTAGAATATCTATCTGTCTGTCCGTTATTTTGTCATAATAATTTTTTCTACAAGCCTGTTCAAGGCCAAAAATGTCCATCTCACCCATGTCGATACTTTCTAGTTCCTCTTCCATGTGTCTAGCCTAGCTGCCTTCAACAACAGAGCCATCTATGTCCATGTTGTTGGGCTGCCAAATGAAAAGTTCCATTTTAGAGTTGGGATTGGTTGGTAGGAGGAAGGATTCAAGAGGAGGCTTCAAATGTGAAAGAGGAATATGAGAATCAGAAATGGGAATCGAGTCAGAAGGGGTCAAGGAGGGATCAATCTTACTGGGATTATCAGAATCGGGTTGAGAGTGCTTTGCTAGAATGTCAAAGCTATTGCTGGTGGAGGGGATGTTGGATGCTTGGGTGGGTGGTTTGGCGGTGGAGGTGGGGGTTTTCTTGTGGTGTCGTTCGCGGGTTGGAACTTTGGTGAAACCTTCTTCATCAGAGTTTGCAGAGGTGGCAGTAGGTTTCTTAGAAGGTGGATTGAGAGGGCAGTCTCTAAATAAGTGGCCATGAGCATGGCATTTTTGGCAACGGAAAGGAACATTTTCATAATCAATAGGTTGCAGCCATTCAAAATCATCATGAAAAATACTTACCGAGTCCGGAAGTGCCTTTGCCAGGTGCATGTAGACACATATTCTGGCATATGAAGTGTATCACCTGAGCTTCGTCTCCTCTGCTATCTTAATGAAATCTCCAATTCCAATACCTATATCCCTTAATGATTCTTCATCCTAGTATTCAAGGGGTAAGGAATACAACTAGATCTAGACCGGTGCCCAGCTGAAGTACTCTTTATCGGGGCTGAATCTTTCAACCTAGTCACGGAGATAAAGTCTGGATGAGTTGAAGAAGTAGCGACCTCCATCTAAGATGCGATTCCTGTCTTCGATACAGTTGAAGATGGAATTGAAGAAGCCCCTTGGCCCTAGTTGAAGTGTCACATGTCCTTTTGGTTTCCATTTGGAGTTGATCCAGCCATGCAGGGCTTTTTCAGTAGGCCAATGCAAGTTCTGTTTCAGAGTTGGGATTGGTTGGTAGGATGAAGGATTGAAGAGGAGGCTTCGAATGCGAACTAGGAATATGAGTGTTAGAACTGGTAATCGAGTCAGAAGGGGTCAAGGAGGGATCAATCTTACTGGGATTATCAGAATCAGGTTGAGAGTGCTTTGCCTGAATGTCAAAGCTGTTGCTGGTGGAGGGGATGTCGGATGCTTGGTTGGGTGGTTTGGCGGTGGAGGTGGGGGTTTTCTTGTGGTGTCATTTGCAGGTTGGAACTTTGGTGAAACCTTGTTCATCAGAGTTTGCAGAGGTGGCAGTAGGTTTCTTGGAAGGTGGATTGAGAGGGCAGTCTCTGAATAAGTGGTCATGAACATGGCATTTTCGGCAACGGAAAGGAACATGTTCATAATCAATAGGTTGTAGCCATTCAAAATCATCATGAAAAATACTTACCGAGTTTGGAAGTGCCTTTGCCAGGTGCATGTAGACGCATATTCTAGCGTATGAAGTGTATTTCCTGAGCTTGGTCTCCTTTGATATCCTGATGAACTCTCCAAGTCCATTACCTATATCCCTTAACAATTCTTCATCCCAGTATTCAATTGGTAAGGAATACAACCGGATCCTGACCGGCACCCAGTTGAAGTCCTTTTTATCGGGGCTGAATCTTTCAACCCAGTCATGGAGATAAAGTCCAGATGAGTTGAAGAAATAGGGACCTCCATCTAAGATGCGATTCCTATCTTCGATACAGTTGAAGATGGCATTGAAGAAGCCCTTTGGCCCTATCTGAAGTGTCACATATCCTTTTGGTTTCCATTTGGAGCTGATCCAGCCATGCAGGGATTTTTTAGTAGGCCAGAAACCAACAAATTTGTCGATGAGTGCATGATCCATCATGTATTGAATCTCAGCATTGATACGGTGGCTTGGAAGGTCTATCTTTGGGCGTTCTGCTGCTATTGGTCTACAGGTCGCAGAGGTTGCCTTAGGCAGAACCGTTTTGTCAAGAGGCTTTGTGGGTTTGTCCTGTTGTGCGTCAAATGAGTTGCCAGGATTCTGGGTTGCGTCAGCAGAGGGCGTTTGCGCTATGGTAGAGGACGACATCTACATTGAGGTAGAGGAGGGCATCTGTGTTGCTGCGGGACTGACAAGAATGTGATCACCTGTGGGGGAGGGCGTTTTAGTCCCCCCCTTTGGAGGATCCATTTGGTTTGGATCAGCGGCCGCTTGGAGACGCGACCTTAGTGGGAGCAGAGGGAATTACTGGAAACCCTCGCACCAGAGCTTCGCCGTCAAAGGAATTTTGTAAACCCTAACACAGAGTTTTCTAAGAGTTGTCTCGAAATTTTTTTCCCCGGCTAATTAACACTGATAAATTAATTACTAATAAATTAATAAATTTGTTAATATTGATATTTTAATTAATATTTTAAGTAAATGTGTAATGCTTTAATTAATGTTATAGGTTAGCTATTGTGAACTGAGATAAATGTAGGTTAACCAAGTGTGAATGTTCTCATATTTAATAATATGGTTAACTAAACTAATTATGCATTAAATGTTTTTTAATTATATATATATATATATATATATATATATTTTGTAAGTCAGTATCAGTATATTATATTATGAACCAGAGATTACAAAAGAGTACAAAGGCCTGAAAGCATCAGCATAAAGCGCCATAGGCCTGCTCCTTAACGAGCTGACTGTTAGACTGAGGAGACATGGACTGTGAAAAGCCAGGCTTCGTAATGACGAGACAACTAAAACCAAAACACAAACATAGGTCCACCACGTAGGGTTACTCGAGAGAATTGAGACATTCCCCAAAAAGCTCTAACGGCCGGAGGATCCCTATTACATACTCGATGCAACCAGTAGCAAATATAGATATATATATATAAAACAACAGTTGACAGGTGCAGTCTGAACATAAGACCCAAGAGAGAGCATACACATTACTGAGTGGGAGTCGAAGCTCCAGAATGACTAACCATGCTAGGATTTGCCGCCTCCTCACCCTTCGCTTTAGTTCTGGGCTTGAAACGTCGGATGATAGTGGTTTTCGAATCATCTGTAGGAACTTCAATGGACATGTTGAGGACATGGCGGAGATAAATGTCAAAACGCCGAACAAAACTGTCCAGAGCTTTGTTGTGCTTGTGGAGCTCCTCTGTGAGTGAGTTAAAGGCAATTTCCATCTTGTCCAACTGCGCGGTATTCCTGGCCGATGCCATGGAGGTAGCTGCAAAGGTTTCTTTGACCGCGGTGCCCTGCATAGAAATTTCCTTCACTAGCATAGTTTTCATTTGCCATGCGACCACTTGGGTCTGCAGGAATTGCGTATGGCAAGTGGAAGGTGTCCCGGGGTCGACTAACCAGTCGACCTCTTCACTGATAGCATTGTCGTTAGTCCAAGCCTGGGATAGTTCCACCTCTTCTTCCAGCAATTCAATCATTTGCTTCCCCCATTTTGAGATCGAGGCTTCGTAACTGTCTTTGGCCCGTTTAAGGGCCTGCGAAGCTTTAATACTGCGGAGGTTGATATCCGCCATGGTTTCCAGGTTAGAGAGATCCGAGATATAACTGAGAGGAGTAGAGTGTAACCTAGGTTTAGAGCAAGGATGGTGCACCACTAAGAGATAAGTGAGAGGAAAGAATGAGAATGCGGGACCAGAGAGCTGCATAAATAGAAAGTCGGGAGGGGGGGTGATAAATTATGCAGGATATCTAATCAAAGTGATGATGCATGGCAGATCGCCGTCCGATCCGCCCACTATATCCGGGGTCCTAAACAGAGATCCCCATCCCCTAAGCGTACCGATCACATGCTTAAAATCTCCTCTTAATTCGCCGTAAGGAATGGATCCTGTATAGTTATCCTTTCTCATTATGAACTGCCGAATCCAAGAAAAGCTCGGTAAAGTTACCACACTGTGCCATCTGATATAATTTATCATGAGATGGGTATTCATGATCTGCTTATGATGGATAGGCTGCCGTCCGTCTCCACGGTAGTACCGGCAGTTAAGTCGTGCCTCGAAATGCTATAGCACTAATCCCTAAGCTCTGCATGCAGTAGATCCATCCAACAGGTGTCCAGGGCATTAGTTGGGTTATCGACTGCATAATCTGCGAGGTGGTATGCGAGAGAATTAGCTTTTCTTCGCACTGCTTGAAGGATGATGCCACTGAGGGAGGAAAGGTGCTGCGCTATGAGCTCTGTGATAGTGGCTAGACGCCAGTGTTTTATCGCCTTTTCGGGCTTAGTTCCATACTGAATTTTCTTAATGGTTGTTATGGCGAGCTGAGAATCACCTTCTACAATGGTCAATCCTCTGCTGAGTCGGATTAAAAGCCTTAGCCCTTGTTCTAGAGCTGCGAATTCCGCATCATTGTTCGTAGTTTCTCCTAGATTTCTGCAAAGGACATGCATAATTTCTCCCTTTTCATCTCGCAGGACACCTCCCATGCCAGCCGGGCCTGGGTTGCCTTTGGAGGCCCCATCAAAATTGAATTTGAAATATCCTGGAGGAGGACAATGCCAAATTGCAGGAGAGGGTGCGGGTTGACAGGCGTGCTCCTATATATAATGCTCTGCCGTCTCAGAGAGACCGAAAATAGCCAGAATTCTGAGGTCATTAGGAGACAGCGACTCGACTTTTTCTTCTTTGCACCAGGTGAGAGTAGTCTCTGTTAGGCCTTGCATAATAATTGTTTTTATTTTGTCGATCTATTTGAAGCTACGTTTGTTAAAAATGTGATTGTTTCTCTCCTTCCATACTGTCCAGATTAAGAAACCCAGACTGAGCCTCCAAATATTATTAACCATATTGCTATTGGAGTAGTTAGAGTGCCAGTGGGTGATTGTATCGTTAATGGAATTTCTGCTTCTATTTGTTTGGTGGAAAATGCTTTGCATCCAGTCCCAAAGGTGGCTAGTCCATACACAGTCATTGAGCAGATGATTCATAGTCTCCTCCTGCTATTCACATAAGGGTCACCAAGAGGGTCCTATGAATCCTTTCTTTAAAAGATTTTCCCACGTCAGGATTTTTCCATTCTGCAGAAGCCATAAAAAGGTCTTGATTTTGTGCCAAAGGTTGCACTCCCATACATTATCATGCCAGGCCACCTTATCATCAACATTCCTGTTTTCCAAATAGGAGTGGGCTTCTTTGAGGTTAAAAGATCCTCCGGTGAGCTTACCCCAACGTAGAATGTCCGGCTCTTGTACTGTCCTGATTAGTCTCTTCCTGAGGATAGTATTGAGGGTATTGAGGAGATTCTTTAGGTGATCATCCGATGGAGGAGGAGAGAGATTCCAAGTTCTCCAATGATGCTGGTCTTTGTTACTAGCCCAGTAATGATGCACTTTCAGTTTTCCATTGTCCTGAAACCAAAGCTGTAGAGGTTGTAGGTCAGGATGTTCGATTTTCGGGAGTTGATGCCAGGCATCTTCCCAGAAAAGAGCATGGTGCCCATTCCTTAATTCCCAAAAATAGTGGTCTTGTATAATGTTCCGGTTGGCTCGGGCCAGGTTCCATATGGGAGAGCCTGCAGGGGTATTAGTTATTCTTACAAGCTCCTCAAGCTGCCATTGCGCCGCATATTTGGCTTTCCAGAGGCGTGCCCACGGGGTTTGTGATTCTGAGAGCCACCTCCACCATATTTTAGCACCGCATACCCTATTGGTAGAGCTTGGATCTTGTAAACCTAGCCCACCATATCTTTTAGGCTTGCAAAGTTTGTCCCAGGCTGCCAGCGCCCACTTAGGCTTCCCTGAGTTGCCAGACCAAAGAAAATTCCGTTGGATGTTCTTGATTTTATGAAGAACTCCTTTAGGAGCTGGAAGGATCGAGAGCATCTAGTGAGGTATAGCCTGGAGAATGGCCTTCGTCATGACCAGATGACCAACCAGGTTGAGGACCCGATTGGTCCAATGACAACACCTATCTGCCAGCTTTGAGAGAAGCTTCTCCCAGTGACATTTCTGCCAAGGTTTGTCAGTAAGGGGAATTCCCAGGTACTTGGATGGGAGACTACTTCTCTTGAAACCCAGGATGCCAGTCAAATGGCTCTGAATAGATAAATGCGTGTTGAAAAAGAAAACAGAGGATTTATCATAATTAAAGTCCAAACTCGAGGCGTGACTGAACAAGTTTAGAAGTCGCTTGAAACCTCTAGCTTCCTTAACGGTCGGGACTCCATGCAGCATTGTATCATCCATGAACTGCTGATGGGTGGTGGCCAGAAAATTGCTTAAGGGTTGGAGGCCTGTTATCACATTCCTATATTTAGCTGACTTGATGAGGCGGCTAAGGCCCTCCATAAGAATGACAAAGAGGAAGGGCGAAATGGGGTCCCCCTGCCTGATCCCTCTTGAAGGGTAAAAAGGCTGAGAGGGGGCTCCATTGATCAAAATGGAGTGACTGGGAGATTTAATCAGAGCTAAAGTCTAGGTGATCCATTTATTTCCAAAGCCAAATGCTTTGAGAACGGCTTCCAGATATTCCCAACTGACCTTATCATATGCCTTGGATAGATCCAATTGCATTATCATGCCAGCTTTTTTGTGAGTTTGCAGCGTGTGGATCATCTCATGAGCCAACAGCACATTGTCCATAATTTGTCTGCCTTCCACATAACCTGACTGTTCCTCGGAAATAATCTAAGGGAGAGTAGGTTTCAGGTGATTTGCCATGACTTTTGATATGATCTTGTACAATACATTACATAGCGCTATAGGCCTGAATTTGGAAGGGTACAGGCCTCCGCTTCCTTGGGAATTAGTGCTATGAACATGGAGTTTAGGGACTTCATAATTGAAGATGAGGTTCTGGAATCCTCCACTACCTCCCATATGTCTTCCTTTACCACGTCCCAGCAGGCTTTAAAAAAATCCATTGTAAAACCATCCGGCCCTGGAGCTTTCCCATTGGCCATCTCTTTGACTGCCTCCTCCACCTCCTGGAGGGAGATCGGTCTCTCCAGGGCTCTGTTCTGTTCCTCAGTAATGAGGAGGGGAATGGATGAGACTACTTCTTTAATGGCTTCCTGTCGTTCCACATCAGGTTCAGTGGCAATGAGTTTGAAATGATTTCTGAGTTGGCACGTGATGTCATGATGTGATTGGAAGACATTCCCTTGCTCATCTTGGATCTTGGTGATTCTGTTATTGCACCTGTAGTCCATAGCAGATCTATGGAATAATTTTGTGTTCCTTTCTCCCTCCTTAAGCCACTGAATTCGTGACTTTTCCCACCACAGAATTTCTTCCTGCTTGCATCTTTCATTCCATTGCTGCATGAGTTCCCGCTTTGTATTGATAGAATCCTGCGAAATGCTTCCTTGAATCCAAGTGTTATGGATTTCTTCCAGCTGTTGCTCAAGGTGTTGCTTTTCTGCAAGAATGTTGCCAAATACTTCTCGATTCCAAGCCTTCAATTTGGTTTTGATAAATTTGAGCCTTGCTTGCAGCTTGAACATTTTCATTCCTTCTACATGCAGGGGTTCTTTCCACCATGTTTTAATATTGCTGGAGAAATCCTTGTGAGAAAGCCAAAAATTTTCAAAACGGAAGGGCCTGTTTCTAGGAGTGCCCAAAATCGAGGCCTGGAGCATTATAGGCCAGTGGTCCGAGCCTCCAGAGGGGAGGATATCTGAATATATAATGTTCCCTTCCAAGAGGATACTTTCAGAGACCAAAAAGTGGTCCAACCTGGAGGCAATGAGCCTGTCTCCTCCTCTTCTGTTAGTCTAGGTGAAATTGCCAGTACGGGGTTGAACGTTCACCAAGTTGACATCACAAATGAAGGAGCTGAAGGCTATGGCATCATTTCCCAGTGCACGTGTGCCCCCCTTCTTTTCATTGAGCGAGGTAATCATGTTGAAATCGCCTCCATAAATTGCACTAGAGTTGAAGTGTCTCTGATGTAGCTTGATTAGATTGCTGAGTAGCATCATTTTTTCCTCTTGTCTTTGAGGGCTATATACATTGGTGAACAGAAAGGTTCCTTTCTCCCCTATGACCTGCATTTCCAGGGCTAGAAAGGTTTTGGTGGCTTCTGCGTTAAGAAGATGAAGAGATTTTGGGGTCCAAAAAGTAGCAAGACCCCTGCTCATGTCATTTACTTCTACTGCTAGGTAATCTAGCTGTCTGCCTAGACGTTTACCCACCTCATCCAATTTCTGATTCGTACATTTGGTCTCCTGGAGGAAAACTAAGTCTGGTTTTTCTTGCATGATTTTCTTTTTCAGGAGCCTCTGTTTCCTAAGGCTGCCAGTCCTCTTACATTCCATGAGAGAACTTTCATTGCTAACGAGTTCTTAAGTTGAGAAGGAGAAAGCCTCTAGGGCTTTCATCTTTCCCGAATTAATCAACATCTGACCCAATTCTTGAAGAGCATCATTGTTGGATCATCTTCCTCGTTTCCTCCTATGCTTGAGACTGGATTGAGTTTGGTGGAGAGTCTATGATTTTACGCCTAAGCCTTTGGTTGCTTCTCTACCTCGTTTCGTCCCCTTCAATGGTGCATCCTTTCTGGTTAGGAATAGGTAGTTTACCCTATTGATTTCTTCCTCTGGTATTTTGTCTATTCCTTTCTGTTTCCATTGCTCCACTATAGAATTCAGATCTAGTCCTTCTTTCTCTAGAATCTCCCCTAATTCCGATTCTTCTGTGCCCAGTTCACTGAGGACCATGTCCTCATCCTCTTCCTCGGCTTTGCCTTCCGATGTGGCTGAAAGCGGATCTGAAGGCTTGAAGGGTTCCTTAGATTGGTTGCTTTGTTCTTCTGTTCTGCTGGCATGTTACTCTACTGCTAAGGTTTGTTCTATGTTTTCGGAAGGAGAGTCTTCTCCTAATATATCGAAGGTGTTCTCTGTTTTGGTGAGCAGATCATTTGATTTAGGTATATTTCTGCGACTGGCCCGATGTCTGCCCGTGGGTCGGACAAATCCATCCGAAGCCGAGGTAGATTTCTCTTTGGGATTCTCGACTGGTTTGTTTAGCGGGAATTAGCGGATTAGATGCCCATGTTCGTGACATTTCCTGCACCTGAACGATATCTGCTCGTAGTCGATGGTCTGAAAATAGGCATCGTCTTTGTATTCCAACCATAAACCCTCACGCAGAGACCTAGATACATCCATTTCAACACAAATGTGGGCATAAGAAGTGTACCTTTTTTGAAGAGTGGCTTCAGAAGCACGGAAAAAAGTTCCCAAGGTGTTTCCAATCTGTTCCAGCGCTGCTGGTCTCCAGTAATCTATTGGTAGAGAGAACAGTCGGATCCACACCGGTACTTGGGTGAACGTTTCTTGTTCAGGGGCGAAGTTGGGTATCCAGGGTTTCATGTAGAGGCCTGCTAAGGCATAAAAGTACGGGCCTCCTTCGAAAATCCGATCCTTATCTTCCATATTCGCAAAAACGACTGTAAAGAAACCCTTGGCGCCCAAGTGCAACTGCACATCTCCTTTCGGTTTCCAGACTTGCTTGATCCATTGACAGAGGGCTTTTTCACTGGGCCAGAAACCCATGAACTTGCAGATCACAGCGTGAACGGCCATGTGGTCTCTATAAGCTTGCAGATTTGGGTCGTTGATGATGACCCTGAGGCTTTCGCTCGCCTTCGGCTTGCATCTGCCTTGGTATTTTGTGTGGTTGCTGGTATCTCCGGACTCCTTTGCATTTGATCTATTCAGATCAAGACTGTTGTTCGCCTTGTTGTTCAGATCTACTCCTCCTTCTTGCAGATCAGCTTCCTGTGAGGGCAGTTCAGGGGTTGTGTCTCGCTTTCTTGCGGTATCATCTATCGTATTGACTGTGCGATCGCTTGGGTTCGAGTTACCGCCCTTCGAGCGACCCCCGGCTGTTGAAGAGCCGGTGATTTTCAAACCCTCCATCTGCCTCTTGCCATTGTCTATTGTGACTTGCTTGAAAGTGGGGGCTTCGGGGGCCCCCGGTCTTCCCATCTTCTGAGCCAGCTCGATGCCCCTTCGCCGCAGATCTTGGAGAAGATCTGGACTTCTCGCCAGTATTCTGGCCGGAGAGCGAAACCCTCTGCGAGCCCTAGCTTCAGATCTGTCGCAGCATACCTTCCGCAAAATTTACCTAGGGAGCATCCTTCTTGGAAGCTCTTTCATCTATTTTTTTCGAATGTCTCTTCTCATTCCAAAACTCTGATTACAAAAGCTCCACTAGAAAATAAGATTATCCCTTTTTAATTATATATTATTACTTTCATTAATATTAATGAATAAATAAGTTAATATTATTATTGATGAATATTAATATATTAGTCTAAACATTTTTCAAAATAAATGTATTAATTAATATATTCTCAAATGTTTTAATTAATAAAATAGTTTAATACTGTAACCATTAAAATAATTTAATAAAACAACATAGTATAAAAAATATTATTAATGTTTTGGGTTTATAATATTAAGGTTTTAAAAATTGGATTTATAATACCACATTTAGTATAAAGGTTTGAAAGGTTGGGTATTTATATTGGACTTTATAATATTAATATAAATATTAATCTTAATTCCTTACTTTTATTAATTTATTGGGTTTACTAATCCTAAATGTTAATAATATTTATCCCTTAGGTTTATAATATTAATTCATTGGATCTATTATTTCCAAGGGTTTATAATATTAATCCCTTGAGTTTATTTTTATTAATCTTCAAATTTAATATTCTCTTAAGGCTTATAATTTTATGGTTTATATACTAATCACTTGGATTTATTATATTAATCTCTTAGGTTTATAATTTAAGGTTTATAATTGTGGGTTTATAATATTAATCCTAGGGTTTTTAATCTCTTGGATTTATAATATTGATGTTAGGGTTTATGATCATTTGTGATTACAATATAAATATTAGGGTTTAACATTGTTGTCTTGGGTTTATAATATTAATCCCTTGAGCTTATAATATTATTTGACACTTAGCTTTATTAATATAGTTAATATTATTATTATACTATATTATTTATATATGGATCAATATTATTAATATTATGATTATAATCTAAGTATATATAAAAGATATTGACAACTATATTAATATGTTAATAAATATATATTATCATTAAGATACTGGTGAGAGATAAATAAGTATTATTAGTAATAATGGTATACTAATATTATATTAATTTTGTTATTGTTATATATATATATATATATATATATAGTCAATTTTCAATAGCCACATTAACATTATACATCTAATAATTATTAATGTGATTGATAAATGTATATCGATTTATATCGCTCACATTTACTAATATGATTGTATATGTGCTTCATATATATCAACCACATTAATAAATATGTTTGTGCTAGTTGTAGTTAAATAAATTATTCAATACATTTAAGTGCAAAAAAATAGCCTAATTTTAAGAAATCTCATAAAAATTAAATCCCTCTTATTCAATCAACATACCTAAATGTATTAATTATAGTTTAATTTTAGAAAATAATTAATTTAAATATATTTTAAATTTAAATTTATCAAACAAATTATATTATATATATGTAAAGCTTTTCTACATTAAAAGATTTTAATGACATGCAATTCATGTTCTTGAAGTCTGAATCAGAACAAAATTCGTGAGTACAAGAGTACACTCCAAAAGACCCACACAATTAAATTAATCATAGATTACAATTACATTAGCCATTGATTTTAAATTTTATAAGTGATGTAGAAAATCAGGAATTAGCCATTGACTTATTGATTTTGCACTTTGTACTGACAAACAACTTAGAAAAAAAAAATACAAAACAAAAGCCATAGCAAAACGCATGACAGCAAAACCAGTCACAGTCCATAACTGCTCTAGTGAATTCCACTCTGCCCAATGTGAACAATGTTGGAGTTATCACAGCGGAAAACATTACACAATTAACACACACAGCAAATCAAACTTAAAGAACACAGGTTTTTAACGTGGTTCACCCAAACCTCCTGGGCTACGTCCACACAACAGGGCATTGACAATCTTTATTATTCAAACAGGAGATTACATAATTCACACACCCTCACTTCATTACAAACAATCCGTATGGATACCTGTTATATAGCCAGGAGAATCAAACTGCCTCATTAAATCCTCTCAACACAAATTTAGGATGCATTAACTCCCTCCCAACAAACTGGAGCTAATCTAGAAACTAATTCCTATTGTTGTCATCTACTGAGATTTTGCCTATTTTATTGAAAACAAAATCTCAACAATCTCCACCTTGACAACACTAGCTCCTGATGCCCCTCGTTTCTTTATTATTTATTTTCTTCGCAAGCCAAGAGAAGCCAAACACCAACGCACCTTCTCCAACAAACCTGGTTTCGTGAACATGTCCGCACAGCTTTTCCTTTGTATGCACCTTTTCAAGAGAGACTCCCCTTTCAAAGGATAACCCGTCTTACAAAATGGTACTTAATTGGAATAATAGATTGATTACTGATAGGCCTGATTCTGGCCCAAATGTATTGCACTTGACTATCACATAGTTAACTTAATGTTGTCTCGTAACCTACCAAACTCACTAAGCAAACCTTTTCAACCAAACCGCTTCTTTAGCATGAGAAGCGTTAATGTATTCTGCTTCAGTAGTGGATAAAGCAACAATGTTTTGTAGCTTTGACATCCAGCTAATAGCTCCACCTGCAAGAGTAAAGACATACCCTAAGGTTGACCTTCTCTTATCCAAATCACCTGCAAAGTCAGAATCAACATACCTGCAAATAGATTCACTACTCTTATTGTAAGTAATACTATAACTACTTGTGCCTCTCAAATACCGAAGCACCCATTTCATCACGATCGTTGTTCTTGCATCTTGACTTGCCATATACTCCGCCGACAACCTCTAATCGCATGTGAAATATCTGGTTGAGTACAAACCATCGCATACATCAAACATCCTACTACATTGGCATATGGAATTTGGGACATATAATCCTTTTCTTCATCTGTATTAGGACATAAACCCGAAGAAAGCTTGAAATGGGAAGCGAAAGGGACTGACACAGGCTTCACATTATTCATACCAAACCTCAAAAGTATCTTCTCAACATACTTCTGTTGTGATAGCCACAGCTTACCATTGCTCCTGTCTCTGAAAATCTCCATGCCCAAAATCTGTCTTGCTGCTCCTAGATCTTTCATATCGAATGTCCTTGCCATATGAGTCTTCAACCTGTTGATTTCTTCAATGCTTTTGCTTGCTAAAAGCATATCGTCAACATACAACACTAAGATAATGAACATGCCATTACCTAACTGCTTAAAGTAAACACAATGATCATATTCACTTCTTATATATTTTTGACTCAACATGAAAGAATCAAATTTCTTGTACCACTGTCGAGGCGACTGCTTCAGACCATACAATGACTTCTTGAGCCTGCAGACAAATTTCTTATTGCGATGCTGAACAAACCCTTCCGGTTGTTCCATATAAATTTCCTCATCTAAGTCTCCATGTAGAAATGCAGTCTTAACATCTAGTTGCTGTAACTCTAAATCAAACAAAGAAACTAAAGCTAACACAATTCTAATTGAAACAATTTTAACAACTGGTGAAAAAATCTCATGAAAGTCAATACCGGCTTTCTGAGAAAACCCTTTTGCAACCAGTCGCGCTTTGTACCTGTCCTCCGTATCATTCACACCCTGTTTCAGCTTGAAAACCCATTTGCATCCCACAGTTTTCCTGTCTTTCGGAAGCTCAACCAGATCCCATGTGCCGTTCTTACTCAAGGCCATCATTTCGTCCTTCATGGCTGCTTTCCACTTGTCACTATTCGAACCTTCTATTGCTTCCTGATAGCATAGAGGTTCATTGTCATTAGCAGTAAATGCAACTGAAGTAACATAATCATCATACCTTCTCGGTGGCCGTTTGATTCTTGTAGACCTCCTTAAGGATGTTTCTGGTGCTTCCGCAATTGGCTGACTACCATCTGTAGGAACTTCTTGCCGATCAGTATCTGAGACCTGTTCATGATCTAAACCTGAACCCTGTTCATGTTCTGATTCTGAAACTTGTTCATGACTAGTATCTGAACTATGGTCATCATGACTATCATTAGAAGTGCTGTCAAACTGAATGTGCTGAAAATCAAATACATCATCCTGTTTCAAGCTACTATCTACATCTAACTGTACAAGAGAGGATTCATTAAACCTTACATCTCTGTTGATGATGATTTTGCGGGTAGTAGGATCCCACAATCTATATCCCTTTGTTCCAACACCATACCCAACAAAGATATACCTTTTAGACTTTGGATCTAATTTAGTTCGCTGATGTTTAGGCACAAGAGCATATGCATCACAACCAAACACTCTGATTTTAGAATAGTCACAATGGTGTCCTTTCCATACCTCTTGCGGAATCTTGCAGTCTATTGCCGTCGATGGAGATCAGTTTATCACATAACAAGCTGTTGCCACCGCTTCCGTCCACAACTCCTTTTGCAACCCGACGTTACTTAGCATACTCCTTGCTCTCTCTAGAAGAGTCATGTTCATGCGTTCAACAACTCCATTTTGCTGAGGAGTATAAACCGTGGTCTTATGTCTCTCGATCCCTGCATCCTTGCAATAGCTGTCAAACTCCTTGGAAGTAAACTCACCACCATTGTTAGTTCTTAAACATTTTATTGTTCTACCAGTGATGTTTTCTACCAATGCTCTAAACTGCTTGAAAACTGAAAAAACATCAGACTTCCTTTTCAACATGTAGACCCACACTTTCCTAGAAAAGTCATCAATAAATGATACAAAATACGACGAACCACCATATGACGCTGTAGGAGATGGACCCCAAACATCTGAATGAATATAATCAAGTATCCCTTTACTAGTATGTTTGCCTGTTTTAAATTTTTGTTTACTTTGTTTTCCAAACAAGCAATGTTTACAGAAATCTAACTTTCCAGACCTTAGATTAGGAAGTAACTTGCGATCAGCCAAAATTTTCAACCCTCTTTCGCTCATATGGCCCAACCTTTGATGCCATAGGCGAATGGAACTACCGTCATGTTCAGACACCGTAGACACATGAACTGACCCTGTTCTTCCTTCTAACTGAAACAGATTTCCTACTTTCTTAGCTTTCATTACTAGTAAAATACCTTTATAGATTTTCATAACTCCACCTTGAATTACAGTTTTATATCCATTTGTGTCAAGTGCTCCCAGTGAAATTAGATTTTTCCTTAAGTCTGGAACATGTCTCACATCTGTTAACAATTTAGTTGTGCCATCAAACATTTGCAGCTGTATACTCCCTATTCCCACAATATTAGATGTGACATCATTACCCATGTACACGACTCCATCATTAACTGATCTATACGTCTTAAACCATTCTCTATGAATACACATGTGGTTTGATGGACCGGAATCTAACAACCAATGTTGATCATGATTTGACATATTAACAGACAACACTTCGTCGCTCATACCTGAACCAGATGCCGAACCTGTATCTGTCGCATTTGCCTCCTTCTTTTCTGTCGAAGAGTCTCCTTTCTTCTCTGTTTGTTGTCTCTTCCAGCAGTCTTTCTTCAAGTGCCCCGATTTGCCACAAAACCAGCACTTTACTTTGCTCTTCTTCCCTTTCGACTTTGAACACGAATCGCTGCGCTTACCTGAGCGTCTTTCTCTAGAACGACCTCTAGCCATCATGGCCTCTGATGTAGAGGTGTCAGCATTCGACTTCTTCCTCGTCTCCTCAGACAACATGGCTCCAACCACATCATCAAACTCAAGGACAGCTGCATTACTGAAGCTTATGGA
This sequence comes from Pinus albicaulis, assembly GCA_034641835.2. NCBI lineage: Eukaryota > Viridiplantae > Streptophyta > Pinopsida > Pinales > Pinaceae > Pinus > Pinus albicaulis. Next base: position 1,235,416,286 of record CM076581.1, on the reverse strand, counting down.
AGTAACAAAGTGATCCCACGATTCAGGCAATGTACACAATAGAGTTATTGCCTTATCCTCTGAATCAAATTTTACATCTAGACTTTGTGATTGTACCAATAGAGTATTGAAAACATTCAGATGGTCAGTAACCGAGGTACCTTCCTTCATCCGCAAACTGTATAGCTGTCGCTTCAGGAGAATCCGATTTGTCAAGGATTTCGTCATGTAGAGCTTTTCAAGCTTTATCCACAAGCCTGCAGCGGTCTTCTCTGACACAATGTTGAACAGAACGTCATCTGCCAGACATAACCGAATTGCGCTCAGAGCTCTGTCATCCAACTCATCCCATTCATCCTCCATCATGGAAGAAGGCCTTTTGCTCCTCCCCAACAGCACTTTCGCCACGCCTTGTTGAATCAGCATATCGTGCATCTTAAGCTTCCAGATCTCGAAATTGTTTTTGCCATTGAACTTCTCAATTTCAAACCGGGCATTTTGAGTTTTCGCCATCTTGTTTCAGCAAAAAACACAGTAATCTCCAGAACCAATTTTCAAAATAAAGAATGCCCCTTTTAATTAAAAAATGCCTTTAAAAAAAAAAAATTGCCCTTTTAATGAAATGCCTCCTTATTAAAGGACTTCATAAAAAACTTTACTCTTTTACCATATGCAAATGGTAATTTAATATTCAAATTACAAATTACTTTATAATGGCCACCCTTCTTTTCAATATAAATAAAGTGCCATCCCCTCAAATCGATTTATAAAAAAAACGATGTTAAAAACCTTTAATGCAAATCGATTGCACTTCATATATATATGGCACTTCATAAAAAAATCGATTATAAAATGTTTAAATAAACTCCAAATCGATTATAAATGTGACCTTTTCACAACGTTTGACTTTTTTCAAACTCCAAAGTCGATTTAAAAATCACATAAATGGCATAAGATTTATAATCATCGACTTTATAAAACGCTTTCAATAAAAAAGGCATACGAACCAGCGTTTAATACACTGCATGCTAGACTGTCAGGTTACCAAGCAGCAGCGCCGTTCCGGCATTCCATGTCATCGATGCCTCTCCAACTGCCGCCATTCAACGTTGTTCTGTCAACCGCACACCAGTCCACGGCAGTCGATCCAACAGTGCGCAAGTAAATACCACCAGCATGTATGGATTCAACGATTGTTTTATGAACCCGCCCGATCACCTCCAAAGCTCACGTATGCAGGACCGAGTGGAGCATTAAAAAATATGACAGCGCAACACAGCAAACGATTCACTCTGACACCAGCAATGTTCAACGCAATTCTGCGTACCATTCAAACGCACCTGCAACCTCCACGCGCAGGTAAGCAAAAAATTTCAACGCAGCAATTTCAAAACCTCCAGCAATTAACTGCGTGCTCCTCCAACTCGCTCTGATACCATTTGTTGGAGTTATCACAGCGGAAAACATTACACAATTAACACACACAACAAATCAAACTTAAAGAACACAGGTTTTTAACGTGGTTCACCCAAACCTCCTAGGCTACGTCCACACAACAGGGCATTGGCAATCTTTATTATTCAAACAGGAGATTACATTCATAATTTCACTCTGGCTGGTAACAACCCAGAGGGATACCGTGAGAAAGCAGAGAATTCAACCGCTGTAAATCTTCAATACAATGAGAGTGGCTAATCCTTCCCACAACCTGAGCTGACCAGAACTAATTCAATTTTCATCACTGAGATTTTGGTCATTATCCAAAATGACAGGTCCCACCAAATAATGTTTCAAATTGTTCCTGACACGTAGTTTAGAGAAATGATTGCTAACATTTGTCTACTGCCTGAACAATTAATGTTTTCAAAATTAATTCTTCATTATGTAGCTAGAGAAAATGAAATAACAAATAATATTAACTTAAATTTCAGCCCAACGTGACAATGTTCTTTAAAATTGTCTTCATACTGTATTAAGCAGAAATGATTGAACAAAATAACATTTATTTAATAGCAAGTTTCACGAATATAGAGAGAGAATTGTTAATTAACCTAGCCAACTCAAGAAGATAGACCAAAAGGAAATACAAATAATATAACGGCTTTACTACTAAAAACAATTCATAATGGAATTATAGTCACACCTAATGCGTATCCTACTAATCTGAACTCAAAACAGGTATTATGTTTGAGGTTTATAAAAAAAATGATATGATGGAATTTTTTTTCCATAAAAATGAATTAGTTTTATGAATTATATTAAATAATCTGAATTTTTTATTATATAAAATTTTATCTTAATAATGTGATTTTCCAAAACGCAATCTCATATTAATACATAGTTTTATAATATTCATAACAATATATATATTTTCATAATATTCTGTTTCAAATACATGGTTTCTAAACCACATGTATTTTTGTTATTAACAGCATGCCGTTTTATATTTCGGGTCCTTCGATCGCCCAATCACTGCAGTAACCGCTAATTTGAATGTATGGCGTCCCCACGTTGCTCTCGATGGTTACTTCAGTCTCAGCCAAATTTGGATAGTTACCAAGTACCTAGGGACAGCGGAGACCATAGAGGTTGGATGGGGCGTAAGTCAATAAGGAACCCATAGCTACACACGACAGAAATTCACCGCAATTATTTATAACCCTATTTATTTTAAACAGTTCTATTGCTTTATTTATTAATTATAACCGCGTTTAGATTATAGTTAATGAGTATTGAGACAATTTTTTAATAATAGATACGATTTTTCTTTTAATTATTAAACATATTTTTATAATCGTCATTCTTTCTTAATAGATCGTAAGGTGTACTTTGTTTTTTCAATAAAATTTTACTGTGAAAAAAACTAAAATATTCATAAATGTTTAAAAGATTATAATTATTTATATGATTATAATTAAATTTGAATTTTTCAAAAAACAATTTATTATTTTAAATTATTTAATTATATGTTATTTATTAATGATTTTATTTATTTATATTAAATAATCAGAGTAATCCTATCGTAATTTTTTATTTTTTATTTTTAATTATTTAATTATATGTTATTTATTTATGATTTTATTTTTATTATTTTTAATTATTTAATTGTGTATTATTTATTAATGATTTTATTATTTATATTAAATAATCAGAGTAATCCTATCGTAATTTTTTTTTTATAATAAAATCATAATTAAGATGATTTTATTTATTTAATTATTTAATTGAGTGTTATTTATTAATGATGTGATAAAATTATGATTCAGATTTTTTTTTTAATATAAAATATAAAATATTAATTTTTTTAATAAAATTATTAACAATTATTTTTTTTAAATATAAATTTATCTAATAAAAATATATATATTTTTAATATATTATTTTTAATTATTTATTAAATAATTAAATAAATTAGATACTAAGAAATTTGTTTCGATAAATTCATAGCTATATGAATTTAATTTAATATTTATTTGAATTTTAATTTATTGAGTAAAAAAATTATTTTTCCAATATTATTTTTAATTATTTAATTTTATATTAAATGATCACAAATTAGAGGTAAGAAGTTTAAACTTGTTTAAATTTTTGAATATATATATAGTTTATATATAAAAAAATTAAAATATAAAATTACTCTATGTAACCTACCGATTTAGATTTAGATATGAGAAATTAGATAATGGTTCCACATTCAAGTATATATGATAAATTTGATAACGATTCCACATTAAGAGATGCGAATAAAGAATCAAACACAGAGAGGCAAAACCTAACGTAGTGTTGAAGGGAACCACCACTAAATTAAATACTATCAACTAATGATCCTTTCTTACATGACTATCGCAAGTGCTACCATTTTGATACCATGATTACGAACCTCATCTCTTTGTTTACTGGACAGTAATTATGTTTTTTATCTTTTCCAAATTTAGGTTTCTGTAATCTATATTTTGAATATGAGATATTTTTTAGTAAAAAATCATATTAAATAAATTATATTGTTACTAAAATCATCCATAGTCTTGAGTATGAAAAACATTAAATAGTTCTAAAAAGTCGACATTTTTACCGAAAAAATGTCCCATATTCAACGTAATTACATTGTTTGAAGTTTTGTTGATGTATTTAAAAAACCATCGGTGTTGCCGATTTCTGATAACAGGGTGCTTTGGTGTAGTCGAACAACTACAAAAATGGTTGCTACGACACCGAATGTACAGGATTTGTACCAATCCAGGGCGCCACCTTTCCTGGTACACGTTTGTTTCCGTCATCAAAGTATGGAGGGAATCAATATTCCATCCAAGTACTTCTGCAAAAAGCTGTAAGAAACGCCCCTTTTTTTTACAAGTATATATGGATTTGATGGAAAAGTTGTGAAGAAGTTAAGTAGATAAAATATTATTGGATGTACAACAATTGATACCAGGCGGAGCCGTGGTATGGGCTTTACATGTGGACAACGAGTTTCTAGGTTATTGGCCGACCTCATTGTTCGTTACTCTTGCTATTGGCGCTACTGAGTTTCATGTTGGATGCGAAGTATCTCACGTCGCTAGACCAGATGGTATGCGCTTAAGTAGCACGACCATGGGTAGTGATAACTTTCCAGAGGTAGGATTCCGTCATGTTGCATATTCGAACGCTATACATGTTTTTGGTTATGATGGCAATGAGATGATACTTTCACCCAGAACGCACGCTCATAAGCCGAAATGTTATAATATTAGTTACAATCCAAATGATGGTTCAACATGGGGGCAACATATTTTCTTTGGAGGACCAGGAGGCTTTGACAATCCCAAATGTGTTCAATGATGGTTATGAAAAATAATATGTATTCTCCACCTTAAACGGTTACTACATGTTTTCACATATATAAAATCAACATCAGCTGCCTTGATGACATAGTATATATATTTTTTTTGTAAGCTTGGTAGTTTCTTTTTTTTCATTAATTTATAAAATCAAGTTACATCCACATGTAAGTAGTCAGGTGGCCTCAATTTTCCTAGAGGGAAATAAAGTCTATTGCCACCTAACATTGTGATAATCCATCCAATAACGAAAAATAATTATTCTATCCAATCAAGCTAGATAACTATTGTCTTTAAACTACCTATACTCTAGAGACATGAAAACATAACTATCAAAATACTGAAATTTAATTTTTTTTCTGCATACAGAAAATGAAAAACTAAGGACACATCCATCGAACTAATCATCATCATCAACAGACTCCACCGAGTCCTTAGCAGTGTAACTCGAAATCTCTATTTGTGTAATACAAGGGATATCATTTTCAATGCAATGTAGTTTGCCATTCTGCTTTTGGAGTTGGAACTGGAGCTTTTGAAAATCCTTTTTATAATCTGAAAAGTCTTGCACTATTGCTGCCATACCCACAAAGGTTTTCTCCAAGGATTTTTCCAGAATACTTTTCATTGACTAATACAAAAACATATTTTTCTTGAACTGTGTGGTTCGGTTGCGGGTGTGCCCTAGATCTGGCACTGGAATCCACCAATCCTCCACATCTATTTCCATAGTGTTTGTCTGTCTGTTCATGTCCTCTTCCCATTCTTCCATTAGTTGTCGAGTTTCTTCCAAAGTTCCCTCATGATATGTCGTGGCTGAACCATTTATGATGCTTGATACCAGCATGCGACCCCAAGTTCGGCCCATAGAGGAGTTGGGTTGATCGGGCGTCAGAGACCCTGTGGTCCTTTTGCCTCGACCCCTTGATCTTGGACCAATTTCCCCCCTTGCAGCAGTTGAACGAGCCATCTTCTTGTACATGCAATTTCTAGAATAAATTGAAACCAAACTTATAATTGACGCAGGTGATAGTCCGATCCCAGAAGCACCCGGCTTCTAGGAAGTACTACTGAACAACACACCGCAAAAGAAGATACATGAGCCAGAGATTGTTGGAATGAAACCAAAGGAATTTTCCCATGCATTTACATTGCTCACTTCCATTACAGACAAACCAAGATAGAAACAAGACCCCAATTAACCCAGCAGTGCACCCCATCCTCACTAGGATTTGACAGACATTACTATTAACTATCACATTCTCTTGGTTAAACACCAAGGGCACGGTAATTGGTCAAAAAACCTTCAGACACAACAACATAACCTGCGGATGGGATAGTGTAATGTTTCCAAATTGGGATTGCACAACAGGCTTGGAAAAATAACGCACCCCTTGGGAGATTGATGTACAGAAATGATTTTGCAGCCCTTAGATCCCTTGGATCATCAGATCTAAAGTCTTAATCCAAGAGGGGAGAAAAAACAAATCAAACTAGGTGTGGTAAACAGATCTCCCACAACCTAGTCTAGCTGGAAAATACCCTACAAGAGGGGCTATAGCTATGCACAGCAAAATGCTTCAAGAATAATGCAGTCTTGGAAAATATGAGCAGGAGGCCATCAAATATGATTAAAAAATGAATGTACAGTAGCAAATTAGAAGTAAAGTGAAGCTCTTTCAATATACAATAGATTACATGAGACAATAGAGAAAAATATCTTCAGAAAAGAGAGCTACAACACATATATCAACAGAAATGGCTCAACAACATTATTTTCAGGAGCTGTAGTAGCTGCATATTACAACTTAGATCTAGGACAGATCTGTGGAAAAAACATCAGATCTATATCAGATCTGGAAACTAGATAGTTTTCTTTACAAGATCCCCTCGAGGTTTTAACCAAATCATGTATAAATAAGAGTAGATATGAGATACAAGTTGCAGATTTGTAAAATGCTGCAATAATTTCTGAATATAACATTACAATACAAAATATCAGATCTAAATAGAACATGGATCAGCAAGCTAATCCATGAATCACCAAAGTGAAGGGCAAAGCCCAGCACCAGAGATCTCTAATAAAAAATGGAATCAAAACATCATAAAGAACCTCATATAAAAATAACGCAGTCCATCAATAGAAATAGTGCTGTAGCTCAAAATGACATGGATGGCCACTACCAAGTTACAGATCTGAAGTATAAACAGGAGAGGCACTCTTCTAGGAGGTTAAAAGACACACTCCATGAGAAGAGGCTCCCAAAACATGCTATATCTTCTGCAGATCTAGAATCCCACTTGCTGCAGCTTGCAAGAGCAGCAAACCCTCAATGGATCAGCGCTGCAATTGTAATTAGAGCTTGGCCTCAAACCTAATAGTGGATCGATTCAGCAAATACTCCTCCAAGAATCCTCAAAGGAAGAGGTGAAATCCCTGCATAGGAACTCCAAGCACAATCCTCCACTAAACAGCAGAGAATAGTATTTGTCTAAACAGACAAGATACTCAGAAATATGATCAATCAAAAACTTTCATTTGCTGCCTTCCCTTTCCTTTTATAAGATGAGAGCCTTTGCAAACCCTAAACCACCTTGATGAGTTAGCTCTTTTCACATGAGGGGCCTCCTTCTAAAACTATGCTGTCCCTTTAGGAGATACATTGAACCTAGACAATGCTGTAGATTTGGTCAAGGTTGACCCAGTCTCACAGCTCAAACCCCTTTCACACCTACAAGTGATTATTTACATGGCCTTGATTTATCTATGTTCAGATGGGCATTGATTTATTCATTCTTCTTAAGAGTTTTTCATGTCCTCCTTTATTCAGTTATTCATGCAATAGAAAATAAAACAAAAATGAATATTCCTCTTAGCTTAGGCTAAGTAGGAATATTACAGGTAGAGAGAAACGATAGAGGCATAACCTAGTCACAAACTCCTAACAGAATAACCATATTCGGGAACAAGGCCAGACAAAGGAAACCCATAGAAAGATAACCTAATAACAAACTTCCAACAGAATAACCCCATTCTAGAAAGAGAAAATCTGAAATTTATAGACACAGATAAACCAAAAGACCTTAAGACGTGCTTTGAATCCCAAACAGACACATGCAAATGCGTAGAGCCCTTCCTCCTCTGAGACCTTGTCGATTCAAAATGGGACATTCTAGGGGCTAGCAAATGATACGACCGATGCATGGGGGGATTGTACAAAGAGCAGACTACATACCCGTTTACCATCATGAGGAGAAGTTGAGAATAGAGCCACTTCTTGAGCCTCTTTCCATTCTGCACCTGCACCAACCCATAGAGTTGAGCACCAAAACACTATGACACACAACTCTCGTTAACGAGAAGACTTCCAACCTCACAGATGAAAAATCTCAAAAACTTCTAAGCATGACTCCCTTTGACACCTTTGACAATAGTATTAACACTTCACATGCATGCTGCCACCACTGCATATGCCTCGAGCATGTGGAGAGTGGAAGGGATGTGCCTCGAAAAGACCCCCAAGACCCCCATTAATCACCCATAATGATTATGCCATCCAACTCATACCCCAATTGAGAGTTGATGGCATAGTATTTTGATACAAAGGGAGTTTATAATGTAACAAATTTTTTATATATGTATATTTTATATAGATATAAGATTAGATTTATTTAACTCTAGATCTATTATAAAAATCAAATATCTTCAATTGTAATTTTTTTCTAAAATTATTTATCCAAAATTATTAAATCTAGTAATATTAATATTATATTTAATAATAATATTAATATTAAATTTAATGATGTCTTTTCAAATATTACAACTTTGTCGTTGAAATATGTATATCTTTAAATATTTTAATATATCTATAGGATATGTTTTTTTTCTTTAAAAATTTGTTTTACAAATATTTAATTAAGAAAAATATTAAAATATTTTGGAGTAGGAATTTGGATTTTTTGTATTTAATTGTATTGTAGTTTATTTTATCTATATAGTTATTTTCATTTTTTTTTTTTGGGTCCACATTGATTTTTTTAATTTTTTTTATTATTTTATTAGAGACATGACATACTTAGACGTCCCCTCATACTGGTTGTAGAATAGGACTCTAGGGGCAATAAAATAATTAAAATTTGGTTCTTTTCTAAGTGGTAAATGACTATGATAATAATAATTTTGGAGAAGTGTATATATTAATATTGTTAATTGGAATGATAACATTCCCTTATCCATTTTAATTCAATATCTACTAAGCATCAAGAGGGATAAAATCTCTTTTTACTCTTAAATGTGTTTGCATTTAAAGAGATTTCCTTAGTAGATCTGAAGTTAAAATGAATCGAAGCTAGTTTAATAATTAATTACAACGAATATTTTTTTTCATTTGTTGTTATTTATTTGTTTTCATTTTTATTTAATCAAGGGGGATCAAATCTCTTTTTTAATGTAAAATGTGTTTGCATTTAAAGAGATTTCCTTAGTAGACCTGAAGTTAAAATGAATGTAAGCTAGTTTAATTATTAATTACAATTAATAAATTTGTTTTCATTTGTTTTCATTTATTTATTTTCATTTTCATTTAATTTTAGTTGGGCCAATTTTGTTTTGTTTTTGTTTTTTTAGTTATGTAACTATTTTTATTTTCATTTTTATGTAATTTGGACAAGTAAAAATATTTACGTAACTTAATAGGACAAGAAAACATTTCTTCCATACTCGGTTGGAGACTGTCGTTTGCTGCAATAACCAACCTAGGTCCATCTTAACTCTAGATCTACCAAATGTTGATAGGGATCATTTCTCTTTTCATTATAAAAGAAGTTTGCAATTCAAGAGATTTGATCCCCCTGGGGCTTGATAGATCATAAGTTAAGATAGATCTAGGTTGGTTTAATTATTAATTATTATAAATTATAATTATTAATCTTATTGAATAATTTATTAATTAATTAATTTATTATGTGTATACTTTTATCATTAAAAACTTCTTATCCCCCTTAACCCCATTACTCCTAATATATAAGAAATATTTTCCACCGAAATGTATTGTTAGCACTATTGGTGGTACCACCCATGCTCTCATTAAATTCCTTGGCAAAAAGCTTTATCCATTTTCTAGCCACTCTTCCTCCTTGATTAAATACTCCTCCAATTTCATTCAAAAAATTAAGCACCTTAAGCTTGATGAAAACGACATCATGGTTAGATTTGATGTCATTTCTTTATTTACTAAAATTCCTATCCTCAAAGCCATAAATCCTTTTACCAAGCTTATAGACTCTAAAACCCTAAACCTTATAAAAAATGTCCTCACCACAACCTTTTTCACTTTTCGAGGAGTATGCTACGAGAAAAGCAAGGAAACAATAGTGAGTTCAACCCTTTCCCCTATTGTAGCTAATATTTGTATGGAGCACTTTGAAACCACCTTGCATTAGGGTAATTTTAAGGTCTAAAATGGGCCTCCTAAGGAAATAATAAAATAATAGTGGAAATAATAAAACAAGATTAGATTACATCATCAAATTTTAGAGGGAAAAACTGAAAAAACTAGTTTTTCAATTTGTATTTTCAACTTATCTCCCTATGGGTTTACTCAACTTTCAAATGGGAACACTCATTGGATGCATAATTTGATTCCTCATCGAAGGAGTACCCATGTTGCATATTTTCGATGGATCCTGCTATATGAAAAATTAGAAATATATGGAAAATGTAATTGCAATCATTTTTTTTCATATATTTCTCATTTTTCATTTAGTAGGGTGCATTGAAAGTATGCAACATGGGTACTCCTTGGATGAGGAATTAAATTTTATATCCAACAAGCACACTCACTTGAAATTTGAGTGAAACCTTATCGAGATAAGTCAAAAATACAAATTGAAAAAGTAGTTTTATTAGTTTATTATTTTTACTTTTTTATCCCAAAAATGGTGAATCATCCCCCATGGTTGACATCATCATCTTGAATCCTATTGGTTCTTATAAATTTTATCTTGGTTGTACATATTTATTAGGAGGCCCATTTTAGACCTCAAAATTTCTCTAATGAGACCTTCAACTTAAATCCTAAATGCTGGAAGAAATTTGTTGATGACACTTTTGTTACTTGGTCCCATGGTTTACCTAAAATCCAAAAAATCCTTTCCCATCTCAATCAAATTTTCACTCACATCCAATTCACTATGGAACTTATAGATAACCAATACCTCCCCTTTCTTGATGTCCTTGTCTATTGCCTCTTTCATGGCTCTCTCACTCACTAATTTTATTGAAAGAAGGCTCATATTGATAAGTACCTTCATTCCATCTCCCACCATCATCTAACCCAAAAGTTTATCATGCTTAAAATCCTTGTTGCCTGAGCCATTCAAATGTCCTCTTCTAAATAATTTCCCATTGATAAATCTCACCTTACTAAAGCTCTCAAATCTAATGGTTACTCCACATACCAAATCCACAGGTGTTGGGTGTGAGTTATATTCTTTTCAAAGCTAGTCGCACATGCAGGGGATCACAACCCCCCTGTTGATTGCGCCGACCATTGCAGGGGGGGTAGCCCCTTGTTGAGGGGTTTGTAGAGGGGAAATTCCCCCCCTACATGAGGTCTAGAGTAGCACCTAGGGAAATTTTTTGAGACCCTATAATAGGTGGGTAGACATACTGATGGTTTTGTGCATGGATTTTGCACATGGTTTTGGGCATGATAGTTTTTTGCCTATCACATTTTGTAGACCCGGTCAAGGGAAATACGATTATGTTCTAATCCAGGGTTAATGGATTGGGGTTTATGAATGTTTCGGCATGTATATATAAGTATTTTAACATTGAAGGGAATTTAATGAAAAATCAATCTAGTAGTCTCAATTTTGGGATCTAGGGGAAAATCTCGGTGTATATTTGTTTTATGTTCTTTCCATTGTACATTTTTATGTTTTAAGAATTCATTTGCAGGTAATTTGTGTACAGGGTTACAAAATACAACCAGACCTTTCATTTTTTTCTCCACTCCAATCGTAAAAACCTTTCAATAACTTCCCTTAGTGAAAGTAACCCTACCTTACATTCACTGGATTACCAATGATATATCCAAAATTATTTCTCAAAAGAACATCAAGACCTTTTCAAACCCCATAAAACCCTTAACCAACTCTTTAGATTGACCAAGGATAAGAATTCCACTATGTTAGGCCCTAAAGTCTATGAAATCCCTTGTTCTTGTGGAATGTCTTACATAGGGAAAACTAATAAATCCTTTAAAGCCTGACTTATAAAGCATATGACTGAAACCTAACATATTTTCATTTCTAAATCAATAATTTCTGAAAACTCCCATGATGCCAAGAATCTCATTTGTTTTCATAAAACCAAAGTCCTTGCCTCTTCCCCCTTCGTCTCAAACCATATCGTTAACACCAAAAAATCATACGCTATAAAAGACACCTAAGGTTGTTTAGTAAAATGTACAAATGAATATTTCCAGTAGAAGACATTATGGAAATTCCAAAAATTAAACTTCTCCTAAGGTTGTCAAGGGAAAATTTGGATCGCGCACTAGGGAAAAATTTTGAATTCATGATCACGTGACTTTACTTCGAAAGTCGCACGGTCAAAGGAAACTGCGACTTAGAAATCTGAGACCACTTCCCACACTTGGGGGAGGATTCCCTCACATTTCAAAACAAGGACAAACGACTTGGAGTTGCCATAAAGATATGAAACATTTAATGGAATCATCTTGTCCCACTCTTGAATCATTATCATTATTTAAATAAGAGAGGGAAGATGGATTGAAAATTTTGTGTATAAACAAGCCATGGGAGAACCAAAACATGAGACATTGTTATGCTCTCCAAATTTCTATCACAACAACACCAAATTTCATTGTTGAAGCAAAAGAAGTAAGAGCACTAGCATGGTTGCCATATTTCTTCTAAGAAATTAAACATCTCAGTGAGATTAGAAGATTCCACCATTTGGAGAGTATTCACACTTCTTTTGTGAGATAGGAGAAGTTTGCAAAGATACCGAGGAAAGGGACCTCCTTGCTGAGGATTTTGAGAACTATAGATCAAAGGACCTGCTTCAAGTGTTTTTAGTATTCTATTGTATTCATCTTCTACCACAAGCAGTCAATAAAGGGATTATTTTTCCATTATTGTGTTGACTTTTTTCTTCATTAATCATTATTTTGTATTTGTCTCTTTTGTTTAGTTTATGCTTTAAGATGCATTTTTTTCACTATTTTCAATGATTTTTTTTATTGAAGTATGTCCACTAACACACTAGCTATCTCCGTGATCCTTTGTAGGGAACAACCTACTGTTAAGGAGGTGTTATTTGGTACTCCATTTCCACAAAAACACTAACACATAATTGACAAATCCAATGGTTTATTTTCTTTATTCTAATGGTTGTTTTGCAGGATATCCTCTCCGCATAACCACTCCGCAAGGCACTCAACATCTCTCTAGGATTTTTGCAGGACCTCTAGGATATCACTACAAGAAAAAAGCACATTGGTGAGGGTCATGCTTGTGACGGACCTTTAAGGTTCGTCACCAATGTCACATATGGTGAAGGTCATTAAAAAACCGTCACTGTAAGTGTATATAGTGATGGTCCTTTATGGTCCGTCACCAAAGAAATTTTCAATGACACTTTTGGTGAGGGTCGTTAAAGGCCCATCATTAATTCTCTCTTTGGTGACACTTCTAGTGACGAACTTTTAATGACCCTCACCAATGCTCTTTTTGTTACTTTTGGTGACGTTCAAAAAATGTCCGTCATCATTGATCACTAAAAATCGTCACTCTAAGTGTATATAGTGATAGTCCTTTATGGTCCATCACCAAAGACATTTCACTTTTGGTGAGGGTCGTTAAAGGCCCATCACTAATTCTCTCTTTGGTGACACTTCTAGTGACTAAATTTTAATGACCCTCACCAATGCTCTTTTTGTTACTTTTGGTGATGGTCAAAAAATGTCCATCATCATTGATCACTAAAAACCATCACTGTAAGTGTATATAGTGAAGGTCCTTTATGGTCCATAACCAAAGACATTTCACTTTTGGTGAGGGTTGTTAAATGCCCATCACTAATTCTCTCTTTGGTGACACTTCTAGTGACGAACTTTTAATGACCCTCACCAATGCTCTTTTTGTTACTTTTGGTGACGATCAAAAAATGTCCGTCATCATTGATCATTCCAATGAGTTTTTGATGATGCTATTTTCCTGTTAATATATTTTTTGTCAAAAGATAATGATTTAATACCATTATTGTGGAGCATTTTTTATAATATTTCCAAGGCCATAGTGGTTAGGGCCAGTCAATTTTTTAAGAAGTAATAAGCATGTAACAGTTCCCTCAAGTAATGACTAGTCGAATAGAGATTTCCTATGAGTCAAAACATGATTCATATCTATTAAGTTTATTATCTAGAAAATTCCATTTAAATAAAGTTCCATTGTTGTGTGTAGGAAATATATTATTTAATACATATTCGAGCTCTAACAATTCTATTAATGAGAAAGACCTAACAATCCTCAACAATCTGGGCAAACCTTAAATTAATGCTTTGGCACACACTAACATTTATTAGCACCCCACATGTCTTGGAACATCTTTGTACCTAGAACATCTTGTGATGACATTGACACCCAAGCACATGGTGGCATGCGCTAGCACAACATGGAACTCTCCTAGCATGTGTTGGCATGTTGCATATAGTCCCTAGCATGCCCTGGAACACCTTGGTTGAATGCATTGACATACATTAGCACTTGGCACACAATGCCACTTGGCATGTATTGGGACCTATTATTAGTGTGCCTAGCATGCCCCTTTTCAAAAAGATAAATTCCTGACTTATTAACCCTCTTATTGGTTCTTCCTTTTGTTGCCTTGACACATCTAGCATGTATTGGCATATCTTGGCACTATTAATTGGCACATGATATAATCAGCACACCCTGGAACTCCCAAGCACACTTTGGGAATTCTTAACATGCCTTGATATTCCCTAGCATGCCTTACCAATGCTTAGCATACCTTGTCACTCCCACCTTGGCATGACAACTAACACTGACCATTAACACTAGTCTCTGGTAGTACACGTTCCTCATATTCATTAAATTCCATGAATTTTTACCTAGTGCTCCCTTAATGTTTTTTCCTAGTACTCATTAACACTCATCAACATGCGTTATCACTCTCTAGCACACCTTAGCACTCTTCAACATTCCCTTCCACTTCATAACATGCATAACACTAGTCCCTGACACATATTAGCGCTTGGCGCGTGTTGGCGCTTGGAAAGTCTTAGCATGTATGGAATACGTTGAGATGCCTTGGTATGATTTAGCATGGTTTAATATTAAATTTATTTGTGATGATCAATTTTTGGAAAGTAGATGAGAAGCAACAAAGAATACTTGGCATGAGAATGCGCTAAGACTTTGCACTTGCTTTCTCTTCCACCTGGTATTGGAAATTGGTAACCACTATTCCATCCCCCATATTAAAAGATACGTATTTGTCTTCCCTATTATGTGTTCATTTCCTTGTAGTTTAACTTTTTTCTCCCTTTTTTTGTCTTGAAAGTCCCTGACACGCATTGACACACCCTTGCACATCTTGGCATGCCTTATCACTTGGCACATCTTAGCATGTTTGACATGTATTCCCACTACTGGAACATCAAGGGGGTGAAGAGAGATGTAGTCCTAAAGTAGGTCGAGTACGAGGGCCGAGTAAGGGTTGCTAAAGGGAGGTCATGATCATCCTCCAAAAGCAAGATCATCATGTGAGGGTTCAAAAGAATGTTGCATACCTTAATGGTCAGTTTGCACTAGGAAGTAGGATGGCATATTGTTGATTCTCTTCTGGTAGATCAAGCTCAAGAGAGGTTTCTCATGAGAATCTGGGCATATTATTTCAATGGTGTATTTGTGTGAAGGCCGCATCAAATTTTGAAATGTTGAAATTTGCAACAAGAAACAGTGAGATTGGAAACCAGAAAGGAGAAAAAAAAATGCACCCACACTGGTGAGGAATTTTTATGCACCAGGAGTGAGGAATGTGGGTCGTCTAATTGATTTTTCCCTTAAATAAATTGGACAATAAATTGTAATTTCATCTCATAACAACTTGTGTCAGTTAATTAAGTCATGATGACTGAGTTAGCTCAAGAAATTCGAGTTGAGGGTCTAATATGAGGCATCTAGAGGGATTATAATATTTTTGGGGTCTAGTTGAAGTTGATGCATTAGTGGGGTGCAAGTGTAATTAACTAAATTAAATGAGTTAAAATCAGTTTAACTAGTTCTAACTGAGTGATGAGCTAGTGAGAGGTCCAGTGAATTAAATTAGATTTAATTCACAATGAGTGATCAATCAAATAACTAGTAATTCACTATTAATAGTTGCATGCATGTCAGTTTCGAGGAATACCTAGTTGAGACAGAGGTTAAAGGGAACATAAATATCATTTTTATTTAGAGAAAGTTTCCCATGTGCAATTATAAAGTCATTGGGATGCCATGATGGATTGTGCAATCTAGGAAAACTGATTTTCCTAATTAATAAGGAGTTAATTCCCTAGGAATTGCATGAGCAAGGCAGGCTAAAGTAAGGATGAGAATTGGCTAAGTATTAGATCGAGTTTTCCTAGATCAACGGGAGACAATTGACAGAGTGCTGGAGAATCTCATGAGAGATTAAGCATTGTATTGTTTCATGATTCCTTGATTTAATACACAATAGAGATAGAGGGGTTTTGATTAGTTTCTTTCCCAAAATACATCATGTTGTTGTGAAATTGATAATTTATTTCTCTTACTTATATATGATTGTGCGATCATGTTATGTTTCCGTAAATTGTAGGAAGGATTCAGTATCTTGTTTTAGTAGATTACAAGATCAGATTGAATCTCGTTGGTTAGATTTTCTACATGGTATCAGAGCAGGAATTTTTTGGGTGGCGAGTTTGTAGATAATATTTGACTACTTTGGTGTAAAATTTTCAACAAAAAATACAATATTTGGATTCCTTGTGAAAATCTACCCAAATGGAAAAAAAAAATCGGTCAAATCGGAGCTCGGATGAGGGAGATATCATCGATTTAAAATCAACTCTTTTTTAGAAAATTTTTGTAACTTCGGGACAATTACACTATGCGCGAGTCAAGAACCTATATGTACTTGAGGTACTAGATGCATGAAAAGCTTTGAGGAGAAAGGAAGAATTTAGAGACTTGGTGGTTTAGAGGGAGCATAAATTACCTCTCAACATGCATCCTCATGAGAAGCAGTCTCAAAAGGTTGTGGAGTAGCTGCCAAAATTGGAGAAGCAGAGAGGAGACCAAGTGGAAGCATCCACTCAAGAAGAGACCTCCATGAGGGGGAAATTTCGAGCTATATGGGAAGAGGGAGAATCCATACCTCGAGGTGTAAGGTGGGGTTATGTGTAGACATAATCCCAAGATAAGAAATTTGGGCAAGGTCCATTGAGATGGCGTGTCTCATGGATCGAACCTGGCTATGGGGAGCCCATAGTACAACAGTAGTAGGAAGGATCAGTTAGATTGATGTAGTCAGATGTCAGCAAGACATATATCATAGTGACAGATGTCAAAAACTGGAGCACAAATAGAGTTAGCAATAGTTCAAAGGGTAGGGATGCATATGTCAGCAATAGTGTAGAGAATCTAGTACTAGACAAGTGCAGTAGCTAGCAGCAGTCAGAAGACTTTGATGACAGATGCATTATACTGATTCAGTTGTTCAGAGGCTATTTAGTTTCAGGAGTTGCAGGTGCAAACAACACTAGAGAAGTGTAGCATGAAGAACATTCCAAAGGTACCAGATGGGGATAGATTGAATTCCTTTCTTGTTGAGAGGGAGTGTTGAAATTTGCAACAAGAAACAGTGAAATTGGCGACTAGAAAGGACAAAAAAAAATGCACCCACATTGGTGAAGAATTTTGATGTACCAGGAGTGAGGAATGTGAGGCGTTTAATTTATTTTTCCGTTAAATAAATTGGACAATAAATTGTAATTTCGTCTCATAAAAACTTGTGTTAATTAGCTAAGTCATGATGATTGAGTTAGCTCAAGAAATTCGATTTAAGGTGATCGAGGTGGATATTGGTGGCCACCCGCCTATTCCACTTGGGCCCTCACCATTGTCTCTTTCAGTTTTTTAGTTTCCTTAATTATAGCACAATTTACTATTTTTGTCAGTTTTTTGGGTCTTGAAATTTCAAAGCCATTTTGAGGCCCCAAACAATGTTTTTTTGGCATTAAAGGTTTGGTGTTTTCATAGAAATCATATTAATAGTTGTAGTCCTCAGAGAGATCTTTCTAATGAGGTATTATGTGCGTTAAACGAAGATCATATGACCAAGTTACGACCCTGGGAAGTTGGCTGCCCAACTAATCCCAACGGGGCCCATAAAATCTTGGTGTTACATCTCCTCAGGATAGGGTTTTGGTTGTTTAGGGTTTTATCTTATTTTAAATAATAAAAATACCCTTAATCCTTATTGTAACACAGTTTATAGGAACATAACTATCAGTTGTATTTATAGAAAATTTCCCATGTGCAATTATAAAGTAATTGGGATGCCATGATGGATTGCACAATCAAGGAAGGTTGATTTTCCTAATTAATATGGAGATAATTCCATAGGAATTGCATGTGCAAGGCAGGCTGAAGGAAGGCTACGAATTGGCTAAGTACTAGACCGATTTTTCCTAGATCAACAAGAAACAATTGGCAGAGTGCTGGAGAATCTTAAGAGAGATTAAGCATTGTGTTGTTTTAGGATTCCTTGACTTAATACAAAATAGAGATAGAGGTTTTTGAGCAGTTGCTTCCCCAGATACATCTTGTGTTGTGCGATTGATAACTTGTTTCTCTTACTTATATGTAATTGTGCGATTGTGTTTTGTTTCCACAAATTGTAGGAAGGATTCGGTATCTTGTTTTAGTACATGATTACAAGATCAGATTGAATCCCGTTGGTTAGATTTTCTACATGAAATAGAAGAGAGGGTTGATACCATATAATTTTCTTGTGGTGGTTAGTAGGACGCAAGGTCTGTGATAAAGACCAACATAAATGGAGGAGGGCTTGCACTATAATTTAGAGCCATAACATAAGTCGACGCAGGTGTAATATTGACTGAGTTAACCCTAGTTTGAGGGTCAACATTGAGATCTAAAGTTCATGTCAAGATTCAGTCAAAGAAATGCCCAAAATATATGGATCCATATGAGCTAGGTCGAGTCTCTTATGGAGGCAAGAGTCGTGTTTTTTCTATGTGTGGATAGGGTTTGTTCTATAACAATTAGAAGTACATAAGTATAATGCCCTAGTTAGGACAGTTTTCTAGCATGTTTAGTTCATAAGGTATGACCTTAAGACTATGACAAATTTGCATAGAAGAAGATGGGTTGTGACCCTTAGAGCGAGGTTTCTTTCTGCAATAAAGACCACATATCTGGAAGATGGTTTGCAGATTTAGTATGTGTGGAGACAATAGATCCAAAGGAGGGTGGAACCTGAGCAGAAGATTGAGCATGCAGAAGAAATGTGCCATATGAAGAATAGATTAACATGCAGAGGAGTTGATTTTGGTGGAATTTCCATAGAGTTTTATACAAAGATCTGAAGAAAACTATAAACAATTAGTAAATGGACTGTTAGTGGCTGATTTGTGACCCTAGTTTAGTCATCTACAAATTTTTAGAAGTATGATAAGAGAATTAGTTCATATTTTTTCATAGTTTGGACAACAAAGATAAAATTTTTGATACACAAGAACAGTGATCTTGAGAGGACTCAAACCATTGTTAGGTGGTAGATTTGAAGAGCCCTAGATGAAGACAATATTGTGGGCCCTAGATCAGTAAAAAGAATTGACTATGGTTGGGTAGATTGATGGTAGGCCAAGTACAGTTGGAGGGTTGTTAGGTTACTATCAAAGAAGAGCCCTGAATCTTGTTCTGGTGAAGGACAACAAAAATGGTAGAAGGGAAGGTGTATAGGGCCTAAGGATGTGCAGACTTTGAAGGACTAAAGTAACATTCAAGTGGGCCAACCAACTAGCCCTAGTTCACTATATTGTAGAGAATTGATTCAGTGAGAAGAAGGGCAACCTCCATAGCCTTGGACTTCTCATCTTGGAGCTGTAGTATGGAAAAAGTGGGCATACCAAAGAGTTGTTCACAAATGGAATTGTGAACAACTTGTTACCACTCAAACTAGTAGTGGATCTAAAAGGGGTTCCTAAGAGGGCAACTGCTAGGACAATGGAAACGATGGAGGCTTAACCCATTGTCACCATAGCTAAGGATCCTTGCTCTTCACGGAATTTCACCGATGGGTGGAGTCCCAGTAGTTTAGGAAGTCACTTGTAGAGTATAGGTCAATGAATAGGTGGGAAGTGACCCTCGAAACCCTTTCCCTAAGATAAAATAAAGAGTGGGACTTGCTTTCCTTTTAAGCAAGGGAATTATCTTCTAGGGAGAGAGGAGGGGGATTGAAGCGCTGAGGGAGAAGAATAAGACTTATGAAGGAATTTCTCAATCCCTAAAATCATCTGGGAACTTAGATTCCCAAATGGTCCTTCATGAAAGGCCTTTGACACCAAATGGGACCACACAGGGCCAAGTGGACCCAGCTCAGGTTCAAGGATGGAATTTAGCAACCAATGATGTTCCTATCCCGGACAAGGTGATGGGAAGGGTCAGAAAAGTGTTTTTACTTCGATAGGTAAAATTGATCCTACTAGGTTCTATCCTTGGGAACACCTAGGCAAAACTTGATCCTAGAGCTAGGGCTTGAGGTATCCAGAGATTCCACCGTCAGAATTGGCCCAAGTTCTGAGGAGAGTGAGGGCACCCAACAATGCAGCTGCCTCTAGGAGATAGAAGTTTTCCTCTAGCTAGATTCCTGGGAAATTGTTGTCCTAGGTGACCTAATGGGGCTAGACCAAGGGAATGTGAACATTTATTAATCTAAGAAACCCTATTGCAATATCTTGATTTACTTCTCCTACTTGAATTAAGTTACAAGTTAATTTATGAAATATTCAATAAATTAGCGAAGTAAATAGCAAATACAACTAGCAACCTACACATACAGATCAAATACTAAATAACATCCTCATAGACAAAGTGACACACGGATTTTCTGGACAAAAATCCCCGGAAAAACCCCAATGTGGGAAAATCGGTGCAGCTAGCTCTGGAGGGTTTTCATTATTATGCAGAATCTAAGTACAACAATCGTGGGCATCAAAACTAGTTCACCCAACAAAGAAATAAAAACGGCAGTAATACGCTGCTCTGAATCCCTCTAAGTCAGCCTAACTGGCATGAGTCGGCCTCTGTGCTACTCAGTAAGGGCCCGCATCACACCTAAAGGGATTACACTTCCCCTGCACTACTTTTACTGGGCCTGCGTCAGCCCTGCGTGGCTCCTGTTGCCTCTGCGCTGCCCCTGTTGGGCTCTAGCTAGACTGCGTGGCTCCAGCTGCCCTATTGCTCTGGCTGGCTGGAATGCTTAAGCAGAAAAAGCATAGGTAAGAAAGAAGGCACTGGCCAAAGGAAACACATAACAGTCAGAAAAATTGAAGAAATGAAATGAAAATAGATCAATGTCCACAATTAACTGAAATAGCTCAATGGGACTAGAGAGTAAAAGCTTTGACAACAACAATAAGTGCTTATAGAATCAACTAAGAGAACAGAGGGGAGTAATTCATGAGGTTAAAATGTTGTATAATTGTTGGCACAAGAAAACTGTAGAATTTTCAGAGTAAATATCTACAAGTACCACTAGTTGGTGATCATTGATAATCATTTCAGCTCATCAAATACCCTAATGAATGGGCCTTACAAGCTATTTGTGTAGAAAAACCCCACAAAAGTTGTGTGATGGAAAAATATTCACACTATATTGAAGAAAACACCTACCAAATAAGGATGACATTTCAAAAGGGGAAAGAAACAATAGAGAGATAGACATTGAAAAAGTTAAAATGCTAGGGAAACAGGAAAGCAACTAGGTAGCATGGTAGAAAGCACAACAAAGAAAATTATAAAAATGGAAAACCCTACAAATTAGCACCCATCCAAACATCACCACAATTTTTTCTTCAACTCTAAATCTCCAAATTCATCAAATTACATCCTGTATTCAAACCTGATACTCTCTGTTAGCCATTCTGAAGATAAGGTTGAGAACTTACTACAGAACCATCACCTACATGTAGTGATATTATTCTGTGACCAGACAACCTACTTTCATGAAGACATGGAAAGGTAAACACTCTCTGCCAAGATTTTCCACACAGCCCAGGTTGAGCAACCACATATACATCACCAGTTTTTTCTCTTCAGATTTGTAACTTAGAAGAGATTTGTTTGACCACCTCCGGGTTGCTCCCAGAGTCACCCATGCAAGCCCTCTCAACATCATCCTCTCTCTGTAGTACCTAATTAGTAATTTAATTAACCATAACAGTTTCTTGATCATGCAGGTATTTCAAATATATTTCCAATAAGCATAAAGCTTTCATGTTAAACAATCAGATCAAAAGACTTTAGACTATGATGCAAAAAATACAAAGAAACCTCACCAACACTCAAAGGACAAACAAAGTCAAACCTCTACAAAGTATAAATAGATATCTGATAAACTTCATTCCACCACAAAAATGTGCTTAAATAAATAAAATTCTAATTACTGTGCTTTCAAGACAAATCTTTCAAGGGCAGTGATGTTATAAACATGCCCCTACACCTCGTGAACAATCAATGTGTATAAATAGACCATCATAAGGCTCATTTTAAACATCATTATTATCATTTTATAAATCATTTTTATTAAATCAACAAGAAGAAAGCAACAATTTCATTCAGTTCCACTGAAGAAAAGTATATGGCATTTTCATATACTTATTATGAAGCTATCTAGATTTGCAACTTGATTGTAGAGTCAACCAATCAGTTGTTGAAGCCAAATATTGTCTCTTGTGAGAATCAAAGTTCCATCAAGCTCTATGAAAATCCAATGTGTCATGACCATTTCAAACACATTGATATTCAATACAATTTCCTAAGATTCCAAGTTCATTAGGGAGTTAGTAGTGTTGGACCACATTTTGAAAAAGTTTCATATGGTTAATAGTTTGACAAAGCTCCTAACAAAGGGGAGGTTTGACAAGTTGTGGGAGAATCTTGGGTTATTGGAAAAAAAAATTTCTCAAGAGTGTTAGATTGCCTAGTTGGTCTCACCTCAACCTTGAGAATTTGAGCAGCACCAGGATTGCAGAGCTAGATTGTGGTACACCAGTCAGAAAGATTCTTAAATATAGCTAGAAGCTTATAACGACGCCTTCGAGGATAGACGAATTAGTTGTTGGGTCACACCCACCAAGTATGGCACACTAGTTGAGGAGATTAACACCATCATCTCAGGTGAATTCATGAGTGCACACTTATGGAATGAGGCACCTTCAGGAGAGGAGTTATATCTACTATGATAATGCACTACTTTAAAAGAAAAGCCTTGCATACAAGGAAAATTTATGAGTGAGTTGCTTATGCTCAAGGGAGATGCACCACTAACGCTATCATTAGCCTGTTTTCTAACAACACCTTCTCTTAACTTATAAATGAAAAGGATGGGCACAATAGTTAGACATTTGTAGAAATAGATAATAAGAGTGAGTACTGTTAGCTTGTAGGTTTTAGTAGGAGCTTTTGTGAGATGACAACTTGCTGTGACATTCTTCTATTTGAGTAATAAATACTTCTATGCAATTGTTGTTGGAGCTTGCTCTTTTTATCTTGAATTCTCAGATTACAGATTTGTGTAGAGTAAGCCTAATATATTTGTTGTTTTAATCCATTGTACTTCTTCTCTCTCCCTTTCTCTCCTACCTCACTCTCTCTTCCCCCCTCTCTCTCTCTCGACCCTCCAATCCTCTCACTATATCCCTCCCTCTATCCTTCTTTCTACCCCCCTTCCATCTTTGAGTCACTATCTCCCTCTCTTACCCTTCTCTACCTCTCTCACTCCTCTCCCTCTCTCTCTCTCTCTCCATTCCTTCTCTCCCCTCTCCTCTTGAACATATCGGTGACAATGTGATGAGTTGGCAGCATTGACCCAAAACCGAAGTGAAGGTATGATGAAACATAGGTGATGAATGAACCGTCAAGATGATTACCCAACCCAAACAGTCACAAACATGGAGTGAAGTGTCATGTTCAAGAGCGAATTTCTACCATAAAGAAAATATTGTTTGTTCTTCCGAAATTTTTCCCCAGTCATTTGTCGACTAGTACCTCATTATTTTTTAACAAGCTTGAAGAGGATAGCGTTTGCTTGATCTATAATTTAACCTTTCGGGTGAATAAAGAATGAAGTATCGCTAATTAATAATTTAACGAGTCTAGGGATGAATGAAACTCGATTCTTGCCATGATTGACAAGCCTATCACTATTTTATGATTTAACAAGTTCAACAACAGTGACAACCCGGTCCTTTTTCATATTTAGAGAGTCTGAAAAAGAGGACGAAAGAGAAATCCATAATTACTTTTTCGTAAATTTGTCTCTCAGATCCGAAAAAGTGTAAAATAATATCTGAAAGAACCTTTTTGGTCATGTTTAACCAATGGTATTCCTTTTTCGTAAATAATCTATATCAGTCCGGAAAAGGGTTAAACTTATACTGAGTAGATATCAATTCATTTAATTTAATGAGCTCGAAATGACAAGTGTTCGACAATCTTTTCACATTATCGGAGTCTGAAAAGAACCGAAAGAAGACTCCAGGGGTTCCTTTTTCGCTGTTATGGAAGCTTGAAAAAGAGATAAAAGTGCGCTTCAAATCCATTTTCGTTTTTAGCAAAGCTCGAAAAATAAGGAGAAAAAGCATGCTTTGTGGTCAAGTCATTATTAATAAATTTGCACGACTAATCTCTTCATCAGTTGTATTTCCTATTCAGAGCAACATCAAACGGATTAAAAATACCCGTTTCATGATAAAAACATAATGAAACTATAGTCACAGCAATAAATTTAACTTGCAAATAATTAAATGACTATTTAAAAGTAGTTTTACTATTTATTTTTACCATTCCATAGTTACCATTTTCATTTTGGAGCTCTAAACTTGATTTTGTCCCCAAAATTCAATCGTTGATTGTGGTCATTTTTGTGGACATATTTCGTCGTTGTTTCTTCCAGGTTAGTGCCATGAACCTTCTCTTTCTTTTGGTAATCATTTCATTTCCATTTCTTGCAATTTTTCAGGGTTTTAAGACCCCCTAGGTTAAATTTTCCCCAAAAAGAGGGAAACTCACCCTTAAGCATCAAAACCTACATTGCATATCAGGTACAGTGAAAGGTACCTGCATGTGCAACGCACTTTCTCAAGCCTAAGCCTACGTTGGGCGCATTTCAATTTTTTTTTTTGATGTTTAGCTCAAAATTGACCTAGTTTTCTGCAATGGATGGTTTCTAATGGATCTCTTACTTATGTTTTAGGTTTCCATCGGATAAAAATGACAATTACATGGTGAGAAAGAGAATATGAAGAACAAGACATGATTTCCGTATATGACCTGGGTACTGTAAGAGCCCTGAGGGATTGTGGAATTTTAAAGTACTTCAAGTTATCTAGAATGAGGCAACAAATTGAGCTTCTTGAGTTCTTGGTTCGTGCATGGGATCCGGAAATAGAGGCATTTCACATTAAGAACCAAGTGGTTCCTATCACTGTTGAGAACATGTAATTTCTCACAGATTTGTTAAGGAGGGGTTTGCCCATTTCTCTTTCAGGGTCTACCGTTGGAGGAGAGACAGTGAGAGATTATATTTTGCAGTATTGTTATGCAAGGGTAGAACTGAGCAAAGATGGGAAGATTAACATCCGTACAGTGAGAGATTTGCCTTTGAGAACCATCCTATTCACAACCGCAAAACTTGCTGGCATAGTGACACTACATGTGGCTAACAAATCTTATATGTAGTATGCAATAGAGTGTCTCAAACCAACAGTCTTCAACTAGTCTGAAGCTATTCTTTCTCAGATAAAGGAAAAATTGAATAAAGAAAAAAGAGGAAGGAAAAATAATTTCAGTTATGGTTCGATCCTCATATCTTTCGCTTTGGAACGGATTCCATTAATGCAGCCACAACATGTGATGCTGGATATCGCTAGTCCTAGAGAGCCTTCGATGCAGAGATGGGTGGAACTTATGGGTCGACATGCAGGGCAGTCGACAATTGTATTTTCTACCGCATTCTTCTCCTGGTTCCGGCGACAGATCGTCGTCATCGATGATTATGCATACGCATCGAGGGCACCTGTATCAATTTTGCTAAGTTGTGACCACCAGGGTGCCTTATGCACGTTCGGGTGGCCCGTTTTCCATTTGATCCCTTGTGGCATTGTTCTTTTGGGCGCATTGTGTCACGCCATGTGAGCTCGCCCGACCGGGCGCGTTCGGGTTGGGCCGTTTCGTTCGAGGGTGCCCGTATCAGTTTTGCTAAGTTGTGACCACCCAGGTGCCTTGTGCACATTTGGGTGGCCCATTTTCCATTTGATTTATTGTAGCATCGTTCATTTGGGCACGTCGTGTCGCGCCGTGTGAGGTCGCCCGACTAGGCGCGTTTGGTTCGAGTCGTTTCATTCGAGGGCGCCCGTATAAGTTTTGCTAAGTTGTGACCGCCTGGGTGCCTTGTGCACGTTCAGGTGGCCTGTTTGTCATTTGCTCCCTTATGGCATCGTTCGGTTGGGTGCATCATGTCACGCCATGTGAGGTCGACTGACCGGGCACGTTCAAGTCGGGCTGTTTTGTTTGAGGGCGCCCGTATCAGTTTGGCGAAGTTGTGGCCGTCTAGATGCCTTGTGCATGTTCAGGCAGCCCATTTTCCATTTTATCCCTTGTGGCATCGTTCGGTCGGGCGTGCCGTGTGAGGTCACTAGACCGGGCGCATTCAGGTCGGGTCGTTTCGTTCGAGGGCGCCCGTATCAGTTTTACTAAGTTGTGACCGCCCGGGTGCCTTCTGCACATTCGGGTGGCACGTTTTCCATTTTCCCCCTTGTGGCATCGTTCGTTGGGCGTGCTGTGTCGCGCTGTGTTAGGTCGCCCGACCGGGCGCATTCAGGTCAGGTCGTTTCGTTCGAGGGTGCCTGTATCAATTTTGATAAGTTGTGATCGCCCGGGTGCGTTATGCACGTTCGGGTGGGTGGCCCGTTTTCCGTTTGATCCCTTGTGGCATCATTCGTTTGGGCGCGTCGTGTTGCGCCGTGTGAGGTCGCTCGACCGGGCGTGTTCGGGTCGGGCCGTTTCGTTCGAGGGCGCCCGTATCAGTTTTGCTAAGTTGTGACCACCTGAGTGCCTTGTGCACATTTGGGTGGCCTGTTTGCTGTTTGATCCCTTGTGGCATCATTCGTTTGGGCGCGTCGTGTCGCGCCGTGTGAGGTCGCCCGACCGGGCGCATTCGGGTCGGGTCATTTCGTTCGAGGGCTCCCATATCAATTTTGCTAAGTTGTGACCGCCCGGGTGCCTTGTACATGTTCGGGTGGACCGTTTTCCGTTTTCTCCCTTATGGCATCGTTTGGTCGGGCGCGGTGTTACGCGGCGTGTGAGGTCGCGCGACCGGGCTCGTTTAGGTCGGGTCGTTTCGTTCGAGGGCGCCCGTATCAGTTTTGCTAAGTTGTGACTGCCTGGGTGCCTTGTGCATGATGTTCAAGTGGCCCTTTTTCCGTTTTCTCCCTTGTGGCATCGTGATGCAGAGGCATTAGGCTAAAACAATTTCCATGCATTTTTGTTAGACTTAGGGGTTTCTAGTTTTCAAAAGAGGTAGATTTTATGTAGTGAATTTAGTGGGTTTTTTTATTTATTTTAGTTAAATGCAGATAATTGTAACTGCCCTTGAATGATTAGTGGGCATATGAAGAGATATTCAGTTTCAGTTTATCTGGGGATTAGGTTAAATTTAGAACCATAGGAATTTTAGAGTTTTGCTGAGTGTTAAGGGAAGATGAAACGATTATTGTTAATTTGTATAAATAAGCCTCTGTGGCATAGACTTGCATAGAACTGCATAGAGTTAGAGAGCCGGAGAGGCTAAGTAGGAGAATAGAAGGCCAATAAATTAGAAGATCTGGTCGAGGACCAGAAGACTGTAAGTAATTTCATTTATATGAAGGAACTTGTTTAGTCTTATATGTGCATTGATTAATTCATGAATGGTTAAATTCCTGTGTTGAGGATCTGATATATATATGGTCTGCGTGAGAATGTTTTGGACCTCTGTAGTTAACTGTGTGAATGGAACTCTGATATCTGGGGGTAATGGTGTTTCTGCACGCCTTTGATGGATAACTGGAAAACTGTGGTTGAGTCCTATGAATTTGACCCTGTGTGGTTAAATTCCTAATAGATAGAGGATATCTATTGTGTAAAGGGAGAAATCTGTGATAGAGTTCGGAGATAAGGACCTGAATGGGTGGAAGAGTTGATGTCAATTATATCGACATTGTGGTTTGCGTTGGAAACATCGAGGTGAATCAGGTGGGATGTTAACCTCTATTCGTGATATTGGAAGCGATGGCGAGGTTTTATAATGAAACCTTAACACTATGCGATGGAGTGGTTTAACTTGCAAGGACCCCGAATCGAATGAAAACGTAGTTAAGAGGTGAATGGAACCATGAGGGAGAAGGAAGTTGAACTAGGAGCGTAAACAAAGATAACGGTTTTTGGAACCAACCTGGAGGTATTCGCAAAGTTTAAAAGTGGTATTCGGTTTTTGAAATAAAAATGCGATACGTCTCTGTGCTCAACACGTGGCATAAGGCTGTATTGCAAAACAACCCATTTTGCACTTTTTTGGAGGGTTAAAGCTCGTTCAAAAGAAAGTGCGATACTCGTCCGATCGGGCAGCAACAAAGATCGACGGTGGTCGCACTCTGAAGTTGCACGGATATTAACGAGCGGAGAGGGGCGTTAAAAAGCGCACAAGTTGGTCGCGCGATGATCGTTTATTTGGCAAGGTAAAATGCGACAAGCATCTGGCTATCAGATGGGGAGGTAAGTTAAATTGTATTGTGGGACCCCATTGTTTGTCAGGTTTTGTTTTAAATCGACGTCAGAGTTGTGTTAATGGAGTATTAGGTGTTGGGACTAAGAATCCCTATTATATGGTCTAAACCATAGGGTTGATTAGATATCTCCTGCCCTCTGATTTAATTGTTGGACCTTTGTTTAATATGGGTTTTTATACAATTTCACATAGTATACAATGAGGGCTTTGTAACCTTTTAAAAGAAGCTTCCGCACAGTAATACTCTAAATTTCCAGATAAGAGGATTAAGTAGGTGCGTACATTTTGATGCATAGTAGAGGGTATGGTTTCATAACCATATAGTAAGGGTAAAGAGCTTCCATACCTATGTTATTCAAATTGCCAGTTCAAAAGATAGAACATTGTGAGGTTGCCCAGATTGTTGAGATTTATTGGGGGTGAAAATTTTGGGATGCATTTATATGCACAGGAAAGAGGAAAATGTGGGGTTATGTGAGGTAGCTCCGGCATCACATCCATCATTGGGCGCACCGTGTCACGGCGTGTGAGGTTGCCCGACCGGGCGCGTTCGAGTCGGGCCGTTTTGTTCGAGGGTGAACATATCAGTTTCGCTAAGTTGTGACTACCCGGGTGCCTTGTGCACGTTCGAGCGGCCCGTTTGCCGTTTTCTCCCTTGTGGCATCGTTAGGTCGGGTACAACATAGAAAACAAGGAAATTAGAGATACACAGAAACTCATATTAAAATTAATATAACATTAAACAAAAAATTATACATACACAGAAACTCATATTAAAATTAAGATATTATAGAAAATAATGTGAAACTTAAATTAATATTAAAATAACATCAAAACAAGAAGATTAGAAATAAATTTAAATGATTGTGGAAACTTAAATTAAAATTAACATAATATAAAAAATATATAAAAATTAAAATTAATAAAAAAATTCAAATTACAACAATAATTAAAAAAAAAAAAAATTAAAAACAATACCGAAATTAAAATTAAAATAATTTAAAAAATATGAGAGTTAATATGAGAATTAAATCTTAAAATAAAATTAAAAGCTTAAACTAAAATAATAACGATTAATAAATCATCGTAATAATAACAATAATGCGCTCTGCCAAAGACTGACTGGGCCAAAGAAAGAAAGGGAGGCATTCGTTAAGGCCGCATATATCGCACACACAAATATTTACGCCAGAGGCGTTCTCTTTGTTGGAATGGGGTGAGCAAACACTGTTCACCCCACCCAATCAAAAAATTTGCTCATCGTCCTTTTGTCAAATACAAAATTGACAAATGTCGCCACCAGATTCATCTTGCAATCTCCTGAAATCACCCGCAGGGTACTTGAATCCGAATGAGGCAAAGAAGGTCTGCGGTTGGCACAAAAGGAAAATCACTGACGGTGCTTACCCTGCGTCACTCCTAAGCAACAAGCCCAAGCCCGTAGAAACGTGCGGAACACTTACGTAATCTTTTAATCAAATAGAGGTCGAGTCGCTGATACATGGAAGGCCGATAGGAATAAACAACTCGTGAAGTGCTGCGAAAACTGGATTCCCATGTGCCACGAGTTGAATGTGAGTCCCTCCTGGATTCGAACGCACGACCAAAACCTCGTCGTGAAGCAATGGACAATCTCGTGACTATAGGGATTTCTGCAAGCAGGATTTCTGCACGCAAGAGAGGACAATGTCTTTCACTTAGCAATTTGATGCATGCGAGAGGAAGGGGACAATGTACCAGGTCATCCAGAGAAGCCAAATCTGGCGGAATTATGAATCTATGCACCTTTTCAGGATAACGTTCCTCAAATTATTCTTGAAGCAGTCTCTTAACAACATACAATGTCTTTGGAATTTCTTGGATCATAAGAGTATAAACAGAGATAGAATCAACTGAGAAATTTCCATCATGAAATCGTGTAGTGTTTAATCGCACCTCCAGTGCTCTGATACAGTAATGAACCATAGTAACTACAACCACCATAAAAAATACATGCACCCACAATAAGGGAGACCCCTTCTTAATATGAATCACAGTAGTTTTCAATAATTGATCTTCCATGGGAACTGTTCCTACATAGAGATGAGCGGGAGGAGAAGGAAGATTGCCAAAAATGAAATCATAGCAAAGGCAACAAAACTTCCACCCTCAACATAGATAAACTGAGCTGCATTAGCCCCGCAGGTTCGAGCAATCTGCTGACCGGTCGTGTGCCACCCTGCCAACAATTTGTCAACTAGGCTAGAAGGTCCTGGAACCTTGTGATCACTCCGCAATTTCACAAACAAAAACAGAAGCAGACAGCACAATGCCCCAATGGAAGAGATGTTCAAAAGATACTGTACATTTCCATACCATGTCCCCTCTCCTCTTGTATCATTGGCTGGGGCCAGAGACTCTGATATAACCAAACTATCATATGTGCCATTCAATCCAGAATTCCCACTTACACCTATCACGGTTGATCCAAACATGTACAATAGCGACAGTGCCCCAATCAAGCCCATATAAAACAGTTTCTGGGCCATCCTGGACTATACAGGGTTTAATCTAGAGACATAATAGATGCCCTCCTTTCCAAGAAGATATCATAATGTTCTTGTTTGGTTACCAGAGATACAACCCAAAGGACAAGGGTTTAAAATTTTTTTATGAGGCCTCAAACCAAGCTCCCAATCTCTCAAAATCGTCACTTCTTCATCAAATTCATGCAGAATGGAGACCCAAACACAAAAATAACCAATCAAATCCCTTATCAAACTTTAAAACAGAAACCATTTCGTAAGAGCTCCAGAATATGGACAAAATACCACAAAACATAAAAATCTATGGCTGCCCACCATCCAAAGCTGATCCCTTGATTTGAAAATATTAGATTCTGATCTTCTATAGCCTTCTTCCTTCATATCAAAAACCAAGAACAACATAATCATAACAGGGAGAAAAATTAATCAAACAAACCTGGGAAGTCTATGCATTTTATCTGTGCAGGATCGAATAAATGATATCTCCCAATATTTGACTTCAAATCCCTTGCTTATGAATAGCAAAACTTTTACATATTTCTGCCATTTCTTTAAACCACAACAAATTTTTGGACTAGTACAAAAGTAAGGGAGAACCAAATTGAGTTTTCCTAGTCTGTAAGGAACAAATCGAGTTTTCTTGCTCTCCCAGTCTCGTATCCAGAGTAAAAATTGGAATTTTATACATGAAACACGTGGGCTATTTCCATGTTTGATCAATCACCAAAGATTTGTTTGATGTCGTAGTTGTGGAGAGCCACGAGGTGGACATTGAGTGCCTAGGAAAAACTGGAAATAGCTGGTGATATCTTAGACGGAAACGTTGTGCACCACCATCAACATCCCCGTTGTCGGCAACATACTGCTGAACTCCATGTTCGGAGGCAAGCAGCGAATGGAATCCGAGCGTAGGCTCGACGAGAAATATTGTGTCACGATTAGGGACTGGGATTGGTATTGGAATGCCTTGTTGCCATAGGGAGCCAATAGGGATCATCCAAAACTGTAATCCCTTCGGCCCCCACAGCCCGAGATTAGATGGAATCCGGTTCCCCAACAGCCCGGCGGTCGTGGCGAGGCTCAATCTGTTGCAAGATTGGCAGCGAAACTATGCAGATCTATCTTCTCCCCAACACAGCTCTCTTTTTCTACGTCATGGGCAAGATCAAGAGACTTGTTAACAGAAACGGAAGCACCGAAGAAGAAGGAAACACCGCTTGTAAATTCACAACATCATATTTTCCAATGTATACTATTTTCAAATATGAAATGGTAGTTGTCCATACTTTATGAAGTTATTTATTTTAGAATTTGGTTTTCATTTATTTTATGTGGTGTATGGTGTAAAATTATTGTTCATTTATCTATATTTATATGTTTTCATTTATTCAAGGTGTAAAATTATGTTAGATTTTGTAATTAAAATTTTATATGAAAAATGTTAAGCACTCCTCATTTCTTTTTCATCACAAGAGCTCTCATACTTTTTTTTTGCAATTTTCTCCAACTCAATATTTTTAGTATTCAAATGTTTGGATCTCAATGCATTTATGGTTGGACCGTTGTGTTTCTAGACTAACCATACCAAAATTTAACCTCTTATTACATTCTTTAAAAGATATATAGAAACTAAATTTTACATATATTTTCATTAATTATTGTTTTCCACATTCTCCAACACATTCACCAATCCCCAGCATTACTTTGCACCTCTCAGTGCAAATTCTAGTTTATTTTTGTTCGATAGAAATTTGCAGCAGCAACATCTTGGACCAATGGACAGCAACCACAGGCCGAAAGACACAGGGACGGTCGGGGCGAGAAGGGGAGAGAGACAAAGGAGAGCATTTCGACGCCGAACAAGATGAGCGCGGAGCCGATCTCGTCGTCCAGCGGTTATGGCTAACTCGATGCCCAGATTGAACAACTAATGCAGTGCAAGCCCCTCTCAGAACAGGAGGCCAGTAGTTTTAGCCCTTAAACCTGTCACTTTAAATCTATGCATTTCGTATGAAGTTTCTGTTTGAGATCCATTTTTTTTTCAGAAATTTCTGTTGTGAAACCTAGGTTTTGTAAAGGTCTAAGAAAATGCGCCCTCTCTTTTCTAGGATGGTGCTTGTACACCGTGTCGGCACACGGATCCGGCGGCATATGAACCCCTGTTGGGTAGATTTTCGGGCTGTTGGCGAAAATTCTTGGTGCGAATGGCTGTTTTAGAATCTGATCCGCTGTTCTTTATGGTGTTATGGGTTTTCGAACCATTTTTTAAAGGGAAATGGTGTTTCAATGGCCTGCAAACTATGTTTTTCTAGTGCAATGCTTTCTGTTTACCATTTCATTTTGGTTAAGTGTGAGACCGTTTAGCGTTCAAGAGTTGGATCCGTCATTGTCAAGAAAATAGAACCTAGGTGGAATCTTCAGGATTTATATACCGGGTGGCCCGGGGTCTGTAGTGGTTTATAAGTGTCTTGGATAAGCGTGTATCGATCCTTTCCTTGCCTGATGATCTTGTGATTATCCTTTTAAAACTTTGGTTTTATCAGGTGCTTGCATCTTTAAAGGTTGTTTAGTCATTAATACATTTAGATGTCTTAGACAAGTGTGGAGTCACCTTGGCTACTGATCTTGTGATTAGAATTTTAAAACCTTTTTGATGCAGGAAAACAGTGTATGCTTCTCGATGCCCTTGATATCTATCAAGTAATTGAGGGCACAACGAATCGTGTCCTCGAATACCCTAAGTATTTGTTTTCTGTGGTTCTGTTTTATGTTCTGGTTTTTTCAAGAGGGCATAGGGGATTAGAATGCTAATTTTGGAGGGAGCTTAATTTACTACAGCTACTCATTTGGTTTGGGCTACTGTGACTTGTTAAGACTTTTGAAGATGTTAAATATTAAATATTTTTTTTGGCAGATGTTGCATTTGTTTGATCATTAGTTCAAACTTCAAACCATTAAGAATTTTGAAAATGACTTGTTGAAATTTTATTGCACAGATCTATTAAAGGAGTCAGTTATATATGATATCTGGGAATGTGGTTGGGATGACAATTCCAACAATATATCCTTTTTGAAACATTTTTCAGAGCCTCTCGTGAGATTGAATTATATGAATTAATGATTAATCCATTAGATCATTGATATGCTCAGATAATAAATTGCCAAGATATTATTTTACAGTGTTATGAAACAATTCAGTTGTATGTGTAGACGTCTATGTATAACTCCTCTATTCTGTAGTAAAACATACCATTGAGATTGTTTGGGATTAGGTGCGGAAATCATAAAGATGATATATAGTAGGTTATGATAATGGATTAAATTCTGTATTGAAGAAAATATATATATTTTTAAGAATTTTTTTCTCATGGTTGCAGGTTAGAGGATTGTGTGAAAAGGCCAAGGAGATTCTCATGGAAGAAAGTAATGTTCAGGTATGTCCTTTGCTTCAACTAACTTTGAAATACAAATTATAATTTGCTTTCATCTGTGCCTCAAGGTGTTCAGTGCTATTTTGCATGCATGTACACACCAGTAAAAAATATACACTGTTGGAATACAAAAAGAAGAAATAGAACAATAAAAAAATGAAATACATTTTACCATTCAAAATTCTTTTAATCTGAAAATATGAAGAAAATTCAAGATTGAAATTGGAATCTATTAATGTTATCACAAAAATTGGGACTCACGACAACATAGTATTTATGAGGTACACCGAAGAAGGGAGTTCTTGATGCATCTCTTGAGGAAATTGATCTAGCCCGTCTTCAAAACAATAACATAGAATGAAAAATAAGAGCTGGGGAAGATGGCTAAATTCTATCATTTCAAAACAGCCATTCTGCTTTTGAAGTATTCAGATGCAATATCCTTCTCATTTATTGTTCTTGTTGCCACTTTGATTTTTTATGTTTTTTCGTTGTTCTGGTACTGAGTTTTTTCAGGATTTAAATTGATTCACTTTGTCACTGTTTCTGACCGATCTATTTTTAATCTTGTTATTGTTCAGTTTTATTGTTTTTCTGCACTTATCAACCAAGGTTTCACTGTGGTCTCAGTATTTGTTGTTTTAGTAAAACTTATGAAGTTTAGAGTTAAGGGTTCCAGCATCCGTGTTTTCTAAAGACCCTGGATTTGTTATCTGCCAGGAGTCTTCAAAAACCTTGATGTGCCATTCTCATTGTTTTCACACCTCAACATGGAGATTGACACATGGAATTGATATTGACACCTCGTTTTTTTTTATACCTCTGGCATAACCAATTATCAGTTATGATGGGCTTGTGTTACTTATTAACAATTTCATGAGTGTAAGATCAACCATCTTAGCCTAGATGTATACTTTAGAAGAATTATCATATACAAGAAATATGTCACCCCAACTGTCACAAACATATAAACACTTGGGCTGTGGAATGCAGCTGTTGGTGCAGTTAGATTGAACACATGTGTCATTGCTTGGAATTTGGAAGCAATGTTCATCTAGATGTCACTAAATAGCAATTGTCATGATTTTAATCACAGAGGAGTCAGATCCAGTTACCGACAATACTATATATGTCATGCCTAGATGTCATTGGCACAACTAATCTATTTTTTGTTGTGAAATTCCATGTAATGTGCTCCTCATTATTCTTTTGTTGTAGTTCTTGGGTATGGCAACGATAAAGTTACATTGTGCTGAAGCATTTTTCATGCTTCTATGTGCAGGCTTTAAAGATGTGCTTGAAGCGGAGAAAAGCAGAATGGTTGGTGATGTTTTCAGTAGTGTTGCCTCAAAATATGACATCATGAATGACATAATGAGTGTTGGTCTTCACCGGCTTTGGAAGGATAGGTTCATATTTATTTGTTATAATTAAAACCATTGAATTTCAATTCCTCAAATCTCTGCTCAGTTTGTCTTTGGATGCATGAAAAAATTTATTTCTTCTTGTGTGATCTGGATTTTGAAGACTTGTCTCAAAATTGAGTCCATTTGCAGGAATGCAACATCTTGATGTAGCTGGTGGGACAGGTAGTTTGACCAATATATATATATATATATATATATATATATATATATGTATATATATATGTATATATATATATATGTAGATATATATGTATGTATATATATTCAAATGCTTCTTTTTAACTATTAAAAATTTAGCAATATGTCATGTCATTTAAAGAATAAAGAAAATTCACTACAAGTGTAGCTACTAGCCACCACAAATACAAGCAATGGACATTACAAGCCATTTAAATTATCAAAACTGCCTTAGATCATGTCTAGACCATGAAGTGTCAAGCTGGTGCACAAATGATAAATGCATTAACAACCCAAAATTTAGGGGTCAGAAATGTCAGTGCATTGACGTTGGTGAGGGGGATTATCCTTAGGTGTGTTGAGAAATCTAGGGCATCAAGATTAGGTGATTTCTCTTGGTTAGATACCTGCTTGTGAATGCCTTTTTACTTTTTAGGTTAGGATCTTCTTTTACTTAGGTTATTATAGTGTTCCTCATTAAACGACTACCAATGCATAAACCATAAAGAGACAAAAGACACATAATATAGGTGATCAACCAGGGCTAAAACCTCTCCCACTTGAGAGGAAAACCCAAACGAATTATTCTTCTTATAGAGACTTCAATTGAAGAATACCAAGACCAAGAACCTTGACCTATTTGACTCTCCCAGACCAAGACACAAGTTCCCTTTCACTACTTCTCTTTCGTGCCCAAGTCAACACTTGGTCCAACTGCTTGCTTGCCTTCCTTTGTACCTTGGTACCTTGGCTATACTTCAGATTTCAACTTCATTTTTCTCTGATTTAGACCTGAAAATTCTCAGCTTCCTTCACCCTAGCACGCGTGAATAATTAACTTTGGAACCTTGATTCCCTTAGCTTTAGGTTGAGACTGCTTACTTGACAACTCGGATTGATATCTTCCTTGTTCTTCACCCTAAGTACTCTCTTACGGTGACTGCAATATTTCAGCCTTCTTCCTTCCATAGGTAGGTCTGCAATCTTGCATGTGTGGAGTTTACTTGGACCCAAAATAGTCCCAAAACTATGCCAAAGACTTGGCTCTTCCTTCTCTTCTCGTCGTTGGTTATAAGGCTTCTTCTTGATGAATTTCACACCACTTTCTAGCTTCAAACCTTGACCAAAAATCTGTCTCTGAAATGAGGTTGAGCTGCCCTATTTATAGTCGTTGGATAGCATACAATGTCTATGCCATATGGGTGTCTAGATGTGTATAGATAGCATGCAATGTCTATGGGTGTCTAGATGTGTATAGCAAATAAGGTTTCAATACCTACATGGAATGTGCAAAGTCTCTGCTTAAGAAAGCAGCATTCTGTTTTTACCTTTTTTCAGTGCTCTATTTTGGGTTGTAATTGATAGTCATGACACTAATATAACATGCACATCCATTTCCATATCAAAGTTCCCTTCTACAGCAGATCTGTGTAAATTTTTCTGCTGAACTTCCTTTTTGTCATACGATGCCAATCCTGCCAGAGCTTAATCTATGGTGTTACAGTTCTAGAGACTTTTCCTTGCTCCGTGTGATGTGGCTAAATAGTTAAGGAGTTTTAGTTCATCCAACCTCAGTTTTATGATTGATGGAAACATTTGATGCATGCACTAATAAGTAATAACATGCAATATCTGTGGGTTTGTATATCTATGATTCTGTTTAGAAAGAGGGTTGCAGTGATCTTTTTCAGTTCACACCTCGGTTTACCTTTTATCCCTCTTTAAAATTCTTCTTCCAGGCTTTGATCCTTCTTCCATCCATGCTTGAAAGTAGCCATGCTGACATGATAACATGTATATGTCAGTCTGCAAGTACTTAGTGTTGGCTACATTACATATGATATATGGGTAAGTCTGCCTGCATGTACTTAATGTAGGATAGGGAGTTTTCGTTCGTTTGTCTAAATTTCCCCTATATATTCGGAACATTTACGGAAGCTAATTTTCATCATTATATTCAAGGCTTGATCAACCATATTCCCACATTACGTGAAAAGCTCATGTGACACTATTTTTTTAAGTATGATTAATACTTGTACTATTCAATTTCCTGTCCAGTTTTAAAGTTTCATTTTTTTTTTTATAAATTTAACCAACACACGAGAATTTATAATGTATATCCACTTTTTATCCTATTTCCATTTTAGTGACTTTAATTGAATGAAAATGTTGTTGTGAAGTGGTTTCGTAATCATGACTTTTTTTACCCTTCTTGTTTTGCAAGTTCTAATTGCTCTCTTGATGTTAATTGAGGAAATATTATTGTAATCATGTACCAAGTATTAGTATATTGCTCTCTTGATGCCTTGTGCCCTAAATTACCAAGTATTAGTGGAGAGCATGGATTGCCATCTTGCACATATTAGCATGTATGCGAGTCGAGATGTATGTGGTTTCTTTTGGAGTGAGTTTTTTTTTTTGGTGTATGCATGAAATCTGTTAAAGAAAGCGTCATTCTATTTTAACTTGTTACCTTTAGCAGTTTTCAGCTGACTGTGATGGGATTTCTAATTTCTTTAGCTTCAGAAATTGATATTCTGTTTTCACCTTTCTTCAGTCCTTTGTTTTCAGCTATTCAAGATAGTACTGGTGTCAGAGTAGAAACTGCTTGCATTTACATTAAATCATATCCAGGTTCCCTACTAGGGTAAATTTGTGGTTGAAATTCTGAATTCTTCTGCTTTGGATTGCCATATGTTTTATGATTTCAAGGTTCCCTACAAAAGTTCAAATTTTCTTTCAAGGCTCAACATGTTAATTTGTTCAGGTCATGGGTCCCATATAACCAAGCAGTTTTGGTTTATTGAGGTTAGTTACATGTTTGAGATCCATAGAGGCATTTGATGTATGTTCTGGATAGCATACAATGTCTATGCCATATGGGTGTATAGATGTGTATAGATAGCATGCAATTTCTATGGGTGTCTAGATGTGTATAGCAAATAAGGTTTCAATACTTGCATGGAATGTGCAGAGTCTCTGCTTAAGAAAGCATCATTCTGTTTTTACCTTTTTTTAGTGCTCTATTTTGGGTTGTCATTGAATAGTCATGACACTAATATAACATGCACATCCATTTACATATCAAAGTTCTCTTCTACAGTAGATCTGTGTAAATTTTTTTGCTGAACTACTTTTTTGTCATACGATGCCAATCCTGCCAGAGCTGAATCTATGGTGTTACAATTCTAGAGACTTTTCCTTTCTCTGAGTGATGTGGATAAATATTTAAGGAGTTTTAGTTCATCCAACCTCAGTTTTATGATTTATGGAAACATTTGATGCATGCACTAATAAGTAGTAACATGCAATATCTGTGGGTTTGTATATCTGTGATTCTATTTAGAAAGAGGGCTTTAGTGATATTTTTCATTTCACACCTCAGTTTATCATTTATCCTTCTCTAAAATTCATCTTCCAGGCTTTGATCCTTCTTCCATCCATGCTTTAAATTAGCCATGCTGACACGATAACATGTATATGTCAGTCTGCAAGTACTTAGTGTTGGCTGCATTACATATGATATATGGGTAAGTCTGCCTGCATGTACTTAATGTAGTATAGGGAGTTTTCGTTCGTTTGTCTAAATTTCCCCTATATATTCGGAATAATTACGGAAGCTAATTTTCATCATTATAGTCAAGGCTTGATCAACCATATTCTTCCCACATTACGTGAAAAGCTCATGTGGCACTATTTTGTTAAGTATGATTAATACTTGTACTATTCAATTTCCTGTCCAGTTTTAAAGTTTCATTTTTTTTATTTTTTTTACATTTAACCAACACATGAGAATTTCTAATGTATATCCACTTTTTATCCTATTGCCATTTCAGTGACTTTAATTGAATGCAAATGTTGTTGTGAAGTGGTTCCGTAATCATGATTTTTTTTACCCTTCTTGTTTTGCAAGTTCTAATTTCTCTCTTGATGCTAATTGAGGAAATATTATTGTAATCATGTACCAAGTATTAGTCTATTGCTCTCTTGATGCCTTGTGCACTAAATTACCAAGTATTAGTGGAGATCATGGATTGCCATCTTGCACATATTGGCTTGTATGCGAGTCGAGATGTATGTGGTTTCTTTTGAAGTTAGTTGTTTTTTTTGGTGTATGCATGAAATCCGCTAAAGAAAGCGGCATTCTGTTTTAACTTGTTACCTTTAGCAGTTTTCAGCTGACTGTGATGGGATTTCTAATTTATTTAGCTTGAGAAACTGATATTCTATTTTCACCTTTCTTCAGTCCTTTGTTTTCAGCTGTTCAAGATAGTACTAGTGTAAGAGTAGAAACTTCTTGCATTTACATTAAATAATATCCAGGTTCCCTACTAGGGTAAATTTGAGGTTTAAATTCTGAATTCTTCTGCTTTGGATTGCCATATGTTTTATGATGTCAAGGTTCCCTACAAAAGTTCAATTTTTCTTTCAAGGATCAACACGTTAATTTGTTTAGGTCATGTGTCCCATATAACCAAGCAGTTTTGGTTTATTGAGGTTAGTCACAGGTTTGAGATCCACAGAGGCATTTGATGTATGTTCTGGATAGCATACAATGTATATGCCATATGGGTGTCTAGATGTGTATATATAGCATGCAATGTCTATGGGTATCTAGATGTGTTTAGCAAATAAGGTTTCAATACCTGCATGGAATGTGCAGAGTCTCTGCTTAAGAAAGCAACATTCTGTTTTTACCTTTATTCAATGCTTTGTTTTGGGTTTTCATTGATAGTCATGAAACTAATATAACATGCACATCCATTTCCATATCAAAGTTCCCTTCTACAACAGATCTGTGTAAAATTTTCCGCTGAATTTCTTTTTTGTCATACGATGCCAATCCTGCCAGAGCTGAATCTATGGTGTCACAGTTCTAGAGGCTTTTTCTTTCTCCGAGTGATGTGGCTAAATAGTTAAGGAGTTTTAGTTCATCTAACCTCAGTTTTACGATTGATGGAAATATTTGATGCATGCACTAATAAGTAATAACATGCAATATATGTGGGTTTGTATATCTGTGATTCTATTTAGAAAGAGGGCTTCAGTGATCTTTTCAGTTCACACCTTAGTTTACCTTTTATCCCTCTTTAAAATTCATCTTCCAGGCTTTGACACTTCTTCCATCCATGCTTGAAAGTAGCCATGTTGACATGATAACATGTATATGTCAGTCTGCAAGTACTTAGTGTTGGCTGCATTACATATGATATATGGGTAAGTCTTCCTGCATGTACTTAATGTAGTATAGAGAGTTTTCGTTCGTTTGTCTAAATTTCCCCTATATATTCGGAACAATTACGGAAGCTAATTTTCGTCATTATAGTCAAGGCTTGATCAACCATATTCTTCCCACATTACGTGAAAAGCTCATGTGGCACTATTTTTTTAAGTATGATTAATACTTGTACTATTCAATTTCCTGTCCAGTTTTAAAGTTTCATTTAAAAAAAAAAAATTAACCAACACACGAGAATTTCTAATGTATATCCAATTTTTATCCTATTTACATTTTAGTGACTTTAATTGAATGCAAATGTTGTTGTGAAGTGGTTCCGTAATCATGATTTTTTTTACCCTTCTCGTTTTGCAAGTTCTAATTTCTCTCTTGATGCTAATTGAGGAAATATTCTTGTAATCATGTACCAAGTGTTAGTCTATTGCTCTCTTGATGCCTTGTGCACTAAATTAACAAGTATTAGTGGAGAGCATGGATTTCCGGCTTGCACATATTGGCCTGTATGCGAGTCCAGTTTTAAAGTTTCATTAAAAAAAATAAAAATAAATTTCATCAGTCTTGCGACATTTTATTTTTTATTTTTTAAATTTTTAAATGTCTGTCGGTATTGCGATACTTCTTCCTGGCATCGGTATTGCGACGCTTCTGCAAAGCGTCAGTATTGCGACACTTTTGAAACACGTCGGTATTGCGACACTTTAAAAGCATCGATATTACGACACTTTAAAAGCATCGGTATTACGACACTTTAAAAACGTCGGTATTACGACACTTCAATAAAGCGTCAGAACAAGTGTCGCTCTTT
Source organism: Pinus albicaulis (assembly GCA_034641835.2). Lineage (NCBI taxonomy): Eukaryota > Viridiplantae > Streptophyta > Pinopsida > Pinales > Pinaceae > Pinus > Pinus albicaulis. Next base: position 1,235,373,732 of record CM076581.1, on the reverse strand, counting down.
TGACGCTTTATTGAAGTGTTAGAATTGCGACTCTATGGCTAACCACACTTTGTCCCGCCTCAAATTGTCGCTCTTGCGATGACTATGTGTCGGAATAACGACACTTTGGCCGTCGGAAATTGGGCCAAATTTACTAGTGTTAGGTGAGTTTAGTTTAATTTTATCGACTATATTTTAGTAGCAGTTATATGTTGCATATTTCTCAAATTGTGGAGTTGTTCCTTTCGTGTCGCATGTTTTTTTATATTGTTATGTTGTGATTCAAATTTTTAGTTGTGCTTTCTAGTTATTCTCCTACATAGTACATGCTTTGATAGATTATATCAAAATTCTTACCAATACAATAACATTTATTGTTGCATGTGGACATTTGTGTTTAGGATGGTCCATTACATAATCAAGATGAGGAGCTGGATCATGCAATTGCACTTTCTCTTTTTGAAGAACTAACCAAACCAGATGGTATATGATGGAAATTTCATTTTTTTACAGTTAATTTAGTTTAATTATATCATTTAGCTCGATGCTTTTCATATATTCAACTAAAATTTTGTTGCTTAACAATACTTTGTCATTTCCATGTTTTAATGAAACTGTTTATGGTTTGATACTCTCATACAACCTTTATCAAGTTACATGCACCCTCATTAGAAAAAGCAAGAGAATTTTGCTTGCCATGACTATCCTTCTTTGTTATTATTGTCTTAAGAAAGTCTTTTAGCTAAGAAACTAGTTTCAAGGTTATGGCATAACTTGTCATATAAATTGAACAGAAGTTATATTCAAAATGTTAACTTGTAAACTACTTCACTGGTTTTAGGCTTTCCATTTAAAATCTACTTCAGTTTGAACTTTGAACGAGTTGTTCCATAGACTTGAATATTAAGAGATTTTGGTGTAAGGATTAAAAATTAGCTCGTAAGGCCTCTCAGTTATTCATTTATTTTATCTGAATATAACATTTACTATTAAATTAGAACCACTCGGCACAAATACATCATAGATCAAGATCATACTTTGTAGAGTGTTGTAGAATAAAAATAGGAACAAGGACATTGAATTCTTTCAGTTTTCCTGGTTCTTATTCCTTTGTGTATCTTTGCACCTTTAGGGGCAATTGCTAGTTTAAAGTCTAATTCTTTGAAGGGTGCTAGCTCAATGGAAGAGCACCTGCTTTAAAAGCAGGAGGTTGGTGGTTCGATTCCATCATGCCCTGATATTCATATATAGGGAATGACGAAGATCAATTTTTGGTGACGGATTCTTTTTTGACCATCACCAATGAGCTTATGGTGACATTTTTTGACCCTCACCAAAATATGAAATGGTGACGGTCAATGAACACCACCATATATATGCACCAATAGTGACGACTATTAAAGGTTTGTCATCGTAAATAGTTGTTGTTGATATGAAATGGTGAGGGTCACTATTTTTCATTATAGTCATTATTCATGACGGACCTTGATGTCACCAATGAGTTTATGGTGACGGTCAATGAACGTCGCCATATATATGCACCAATAGTGATGACCATGAAAGGTCCATAAAAAAAAATTGTTGCTATTCATATGAAATGGTGACGGTCACTATCCGTCATTATAATCAATATTCGTGACAGGATTTGAATTTCACCACAACACATACTTTTGGCGACGCCAACTTTGGTGAAGTTCAGTTTTTTGGTGACGGAGGCTATTTTCCATCACCATTGCTCATATGAAATGGTGACGGTCACTATCCGTCACTATAAATCATTATTGGTGACGAAACTTGAATTTTACCACAACACCTATACTTTCGGCAACGCCACCTTTGGTGACGTTCATTTTTTTGGTGACGGAGGCTATTGTTCGTCACCATTTCTCATATGAAATGGTGACGGTCACTATCCGTCACTATAAATCATTATTGGTGACGGAACTTGAATGTCATCAAAACATCTATACTTTCGGCGACACCACCTTTGGTGACATTTTGTTTTTGGTGACGAAGGCTCTTTTGACCCTCACCAATGAGCTTATGGTGACCATTTTCGCCCCTCACCAATGTGCCTTTTTCTCGTAGTGGATCTATTTCGAGCCCAAGGAATTGAGTTTTCATTCTCTTTTCCCTCCTCCATGGTTTTTTCTCTCACAGACACACGCGTGCATCTGTCTGTATCAAAACCCACACGGTCACCAGAAAGTAAAAAAGAGGCTTGTAATTTTTATTTTCTCAGGTGATTAGCAACCTTTAGTGAATTTCCTTCACCTATGCATTTTTTATTCTCTGTTCAATTTTCCTGATTTTTTTAATAACCTCAATTAGTGGAGAAATTGGAGTATTTTTCTTTTCATTTATATCTGTAAATACACACACAACTTAATTAGGGAGAAGAGTAAGTTTCCAAATTCCACATATGTTTTTCAAACTATTTTTTAATTTTTTTTGAAAATCACATAGTTTAATTAGAAAAGGAGTAAGTGGCCCATCATCCAAAAATATTGTTACTAAACAAAGTTATTTTCCATTTCATTAAGTTTGGGACTAGGGCTAAGTGTCAGTACATAAAACAAGTAATATCTGCTTCCCTTGCGCCTCTATGCGAACCTGGGCTTACATATGAATCTTTATTAAAGCATTTGAGTTTCCCATCCAGCTTTATACCCACATAGTGTAACAGGAAGAAACATAAGTGACCCATTATCCGCACATCATTTCTATTTTCATGCAAGGAACAATCAAAACTTAGTATAATTATAAGGATATTGTAAAGGATCACCAGATATATGCATCTTACCACACTTTGTATGTTCACTTGCATCACACACTAAGCTTGTATAAGATTTTTACAAGAAGGCATCCAATTTCTAGATCTTTGTGTACTTTTTTTTTTGCTTTCAAAATCAGTCCCTAAGTGAATCAAGACTCCTTAAAAAGAACCATAACTTGAACCAACTAGTTTTCCCCATAGGGGCCACCAAAAAAATTATAGTTCAGGATATGAACATTGGGGGTAGGCATCCCATAAGCCACCATGGTAATGTTACATCTATGGAGCATAGAAGTTGAATTTTAGGGTGCTTAAAATCCTTCAATCATCCAACGGAAAATAATACTCGAGCATAATAGAGAATCAATTTAGAGGGGTTTTGGCTTAGGTCCAACACATGTGGTACTCTTTGGGGCTACCCAACCCATCTAGTGCTCGGAACTAGTAACTGACTACCATGAAGCTAAAGACTCGAATGCCCACATGGGATGAAGGTAATTTAGTAGCCAAAATATAGGGCATAATTTCCCTATAGGGGATGATGTGATCCTCATTTCCATTACCTTGGTTGATTCTTCGACTACTAGAAGGTGTCACCAATTATTTTGGGAATTTTCGCCATGACCCAGTTACTTTGAGAGTGGCAAGGCTATTAGATCTACATAGGATTTTTTATCATACACAAACAAACAAATTTTTTTTTAATTGATTGATCACATATCTTAAATCTAAAAGGAAAATTCCATTTTATCTTTGTTTTATGTATGTAATTTTATTGCATTGATATATATCCCCTTCCCTCACAACCTACAAAGTAACTCGCACACTAAATAGGGGACCCCACAGATCCCTGTCAATATAGATGTTTTTTAAATATCCCCCCATTACCGAGAGGTGTGCCAGGCCTCCTGCCATTTAGGCGTAGAGGAAGTCACACAACTACCATTATAGGATCTTCCTTTATATGTGCAACTTTGCTGAGGAACCCTCCCCGAAAATAAACACCTTTTATGACCCCACAAGGGTCACCAATCTCTATCCCCTTGGGGAGCCTACATACCACTCCTCCAGATAGTCCAGGGAGCACCCACCATGGTAGTTCTTCTCATGCTTCCCCACAGAGGATCCATTTTCATATAATTGTTCAAAATCGTTTCGCGATGGATGATAGATTGTAAATGCATTTCTTAGCTTATTTAAACATACCAGATTTAATTAATATAACCAATGACCCAATTACGCAAGGCCAAAATTGACTAGCTATGCCCACCATTCTCCCTTCTAACATTCCAAAATTTGAAGTAAAGAAGGGGGAGGACCTAGGAAACCATGTCATGACTTTTCACCTCAGGTGTTTGTCAAATAGTATTACTGATGATACATTTTAACTATTGGAGAATTGTACAAGGCAGATACCGCCCACCACCCAATTAACCCACTAATACAAACTGCACGAACGTGATTGCACACAGGGAAAAATTCATTAACATCGACCGAGGATGGGCACCCAGAACACCAACAAAACTAACCAAAGACCGGGGTAGCACCCCCACACTAGTAATAAATAGATGGAATTTTTGACAAGGAGCTGACCATGGAGTGACCACAAACAAACTGAGACAAATCCCTCCAAATAAAATGATATGCTGAAGAAATTATAAACGCTGTGTTCTTGCCCACGCAATAGAATGGAGTTCTAGGAACTTTTGTTTTCTTGGTGACGAACTGTGGATGACTATGGTGTGGAGAAGACATGACGCCCCATCTACTTGGGTGCTCGGATCCTAGGGATAGGACATCAGGTCAAACCCAACCCAAGCCCAAATACCATTGTCTCATACTTCACTCCTCAACCAAGGCTCAGACCCCAGTGAACTGCCATGGAATAAGACATGCACACCTCTGTTCTCCTCTCGACCCAAATTCATCGCCCAAACTTCTCGACTGGAGCTAAACACTCGCTAATTCTCAAATTTAACAATTGAATGTGCGGGATAGATCATTTCACGCAGGGACGACACATGAGCAATGATTTAATCACCACATGGTGGAGGGGTAGACCCCAATGGCCTCTCATGGGACAAGTGTACATTATCTTGGTCACCCCATGAGGATTACTTATAGTAATAATATTAATGCCATTAATATTATTAAATAAATGTTGTTAAATTTAATATTGAAATTAAAATGTTATTAATAATATTAATGTTATTAGGTTAACAATCTCAAAAATTTATTATGATTAATAATATTACTAATATTATTTTTTTAATGGAAACCCATAGTTTTAGTATTGTTGAGATTACTAGACAATATAATTAATAATATAATTAATGTTATTAAAAATTTTAATGTTTCAATCAATTTTATTAATGTTAATGTTTTGATTAATTAATTAATTAATTAATTGATCTACATTAACTAAGGACTATTTTGAGTGAACAAGATTGATTATTGTGGTAAATATAAGGTTGAGCAAGTCTGAATGTGATCATATTTAACTATATTTGACTAATGTAATTGACTCTAATAATTATGTACTAGATAATCTTTCTTTTAATTATGTATGAATGCTTTAATTAATATATGAGTGTTAATAAATTGATATTATTATTAATTAATATTAGTATATTTATTTAAATATTTTAATTAATGTTATTAGTAAATAATTTAATTAATATAATGTCAAAAGTTTTAATTAATGTTATTAGATATTATAATTAATGTTTTAATTAATTAAAACAATAGTTAAAATATTAGTGTTAATGTGTTAACATGGATATTTAATAAATTAATCAACACTCATAAATTTATTATTAATAAATTTATTTATATTAATATTTTAATTAATATTATAAATAAATTTATAATGCTTTAATTAAAGAACTTTAATTAATTAATTAATGTTATAGTGACTGAAGACGACTTTGAGTGAAGTAAGGCTAGCTATTGTCAAATAAGATAAATATGGTTTAACCAAGTGTGAATGTTCTCATATTTAACTATGTTTGATTAATATAGTTAACTATATTAATTATACATTAAATAATTTTTAATTATATATTATTATTTTCATTAATATATTAATACATAAATATTAATAAATAAATAAGTTAATATTATTATTAATGAATATTAATATATTAATTTAAACATTTTTCAAAATAAATATATTAATTAATATATTCTCAAATGTTTTAATTAATAAAATAGTTTAATACTATAACCATATAAAATAATTTAATAAAACAACCTAATATAAAAAATAATATTAATCTTTTGTGTTTGTAATATTAAGATTTTTACAATTGGGTTTATAATACTACATTTAGTATAAAAGTTTGAAATGTTGGGTTTTTATATTGGAGTTTATAATATTAACATTAATTCCTTAGTTTTATTAATTTATTGGTTTTACTAATCTTAAATGTTAATAATATTTATCTCTTGGGTTTATAATATTAAATCATTGGGTCTATTATTCTTAAGGATTTATACTAGCAATTGCACCAAATGTTGCAAAGGAAACGTCGTAAGGAAAATTCGAGAAGAATTGTGACATATAAAGAATTATTGAAGATAAAATATTCTATGGAGATTTAATGTGTCTATAAAACTTAAAACTTCTCATTTTATCAAAACTTAGATAAAACAATAACAATAAATTGATATCACCATATAATTCTAAAAAAGAAATATTCTCGTAATTTAAGAGGTTTTAAAGTAATATGTCCATCGTTTTCCTTAAATTTCCATGGGAAATAATACCATATCACAACATTTTCATCCAATGCCTTGCATATATCATCAACCATGCCAATATTAATACAACCAATAGTAATAGCACAAATATGGTATTCTTCAAAGTTTTGGCTTGTGTAACTTGCGTTGTGGAGTTTTGTAAGGTCGTGAGCGTACACAAAGCTCATTTCTTGTAATTTATCTTATAGGAATATCAAATAGGGTACACAAAGCACATTTCTTGTTACATAAGAAAAAATCTACATTATCTCAGTAATTTATGTTATAGGCATATCAACTAGAAAAACCACACAAAGAAAGGAAAGAATCAAAGCAAATTTATTTCTAAGTTGTTGCAAGTGACAAGTAAATTGAAAAAAATCAAAAGAGTTAACATTGTAGGTCATATTTTTATGCCTCATGTTGTTAAACACTCATGAGTTCTCTTTTGCAAGAGATATTAAAGCCAATATTAGACTTCTTACCATTATAATTAGTTGCCAAATAAATTTTAGCCAACAAGAGTAGACACAATAGGAAAATCTTAACTTAGTAATTAGACTGAATCTTTAAGCGCCAAGAGAACAATATTATGATCACAAGACCCAAATCATAAACGTAACGCTTCAAGAAGGATTCCACAATTGTGTATTTTACATCTGGATAAAGGTCTAAGGCTTCTCCCTTTTTAGGTCCAATCTAAAAATGGGCATGGGAAATTGCAATTTGCAGTCCAAGAGGCTTACTTGGAACCAAAATTTTAAAATTCAAAACCCAAAAATGCTACATGATAATATAATCTCATATATTGAAATAAATCATAAGCCCATCAATATGCCTCTCTTTGTGCATTGCTTAAAAATATACATACATTCCATAAAATTGATCCATTCTTCGAATGAAATGCTCTTCTTCACCAAAGGGTGGCCTATAAGCCTTCCCATATCTCCACAACCTCATTTTCTAAGAGGATACTGGCTGGTGGGCAAATGTATACTGTTTTGTTCAGGGCTCGAGGATCAACACCTAGTTTTGAATGATTTGTGCACAATGAGATATAATTGAAGCGAAAAAATCATATGTTGTTCAAATGATCATAGAAGATATACATTTTAATTCAGGGGCTTGTACTTTTATCAGGTTTTTCATATTTTTTTATCTAATTATGTTGTTCTTATGTCCCATTAGTACAAAAGCATAGTGAGAATCAAAAGCTCAATCATAAAGTGTTATTGAAATTCAAACATTTCAAAAAGAATTCACAAAAATTATAATTTGTTGGAGCTCAAAACAAATGTTTAAATGCCCAATTTTATTAATATTCCTATAGGCTTTATTAGTCGGAGTGTACATTAAAACATGGACTACTAATTGAAAAGGGAGATCAAGAATTTCAGTTACTTGTATATTTGAAAATCCAAAACAGAAGGGGAAAAATACTGAAAAAAGAACACCTTTATATTGTGAACTTCCTTAATAGCATCCACTAGTTTTAGTTGTTGAATTATGTAATTGCAAACAATAGTTCCTGCCAGAGATGATATCACAACATACACTTCCTTCACCAGCAGTGACCAAACTCTCATGATCATCCAATGAACCCTGAAGAAAGTCAATGAGTAATGGACATTCTCTTGGATGCATACATGTAGTTCATGTATAACAACTGTGAGAATAAAAATAAAAATACATACTTGCAGAAGGTGGGAGCCAAATTGTTGGAAGAAAAGGAGGAGCTCTAATTTGTCAATATTTTGAGTTTTTCCAAGACAATACAAAACGTAAGTGGGATAACCAAGAGCCAAGCGTACCTCCCACCTACACATCCCATGATGAGAACTATCCTCACCTACACATCCCATGATGAGAACTATCCTCTTTTGGGATCCATTGTTTGCCATTCTAGGAAGCACACATAAACTCATGATCATCTAATGAACCCTGAAGGACGTCAATGAGTAATGGACATTCTCTTGGATGCATACGTGTAATTCATGTATAACGACTGTGAGAATAAAAATAAAAATACATACTTGCAGAAGGTGGGAACTAGATTGTTGGAAGAAAAGAAGGAGCTCTAATATGTCAATATTTACATATGTACCTTGTACCTCCCACCTACACATCCCATGATGAGAACTATCCTTGTTTGGGATCCATTGTTTACCATTCTAGGAAGCACACATAAATTTTGGTTATTTATCAAATCCAACGCTAACTCAATACTCAATTATATTATGTTGTTTATTTAAAGAATTAAAAATGAACTCTTGAGCTTTGAATGGAAAAATTGCATGCATAATTTTACTTTAGAGTGTTATTTTGCATTAGTGTTGATTGGAAGTTGGTGGGAATCTTTTGTTTTCTAATGGATAGAGATACTTTCAAGAAAATTTAAAAAGTAATCGTGGGTGTAGTCGAGCTTAAAAGCTTAAAAGCATTAAACAATGAGGATAAATTTCAAAGTGCGACACTTATTTTTGAAAACATTTATCCTATTTAGAACAACATAAAAATACTAAAATAGAGCATCCGGCATTCATATTTTACAATAGTAAGAACTCTATTTACACAAGCCAAAACATTGAATAATACCATATTTGTGTTATTATTATTGGTGTAGTCGGTGATTTATGCATGGAATTGGATCACAATTTGGTGATATGGTATTAATTCTCTTGGAAATTTAAGGAAAATGATGGAGATATTACTTTGAAACCTATGAAATTATGACAATATTGCTTTTTAAAATTAAATGATGATATAAAGTTATTGTTATTGTTTTAAAGTTTTGATAAAATGAGAAGTTATAAGTTTTATAGGCATATTTAATGTTCATAGAATTTTGGAAAAACATCATAGAAATTTCTTTATATGGTTTTTTCTTATATAACAAAAAATGACATTTGTGTAAAAAACATCATAGAAAACTTTTTAGTGTTTTTAATTAAATTAAAATGATAATCATAAATAAATCTAAGTTTAAAAAAATGGGTACATAAAACTAAATATACCAAAATGGAAAATGGACTATTCTTATGTAAATCTAAATTAAACAATTATAAGTAAATCTAAGTTAAAAAATATCATACATAGATAAATGTAATTTAAAAAATTATATAAGGAAAAAGAATTTAAACAATAAAAATAATTATACAAAATTTCTTTGTATAAAAAAATTTGAAAACTTTTAATTTATTTATTTATTATAAAATATTATAAACAATACTGCCAAAAAAATTTATCACTGAATTTGAGAAAAAGAAGAAGAAGTTATTTTAAACAATAAAAATAATAATGAGAATTTTTTTCACTACCAAATTATAAAAAAGAAGAAGATAAAAATAAAAAATAAAAAATTGTAAAACTAAAATTTCTAACCAATTTCTTGTAATCTTACATGTATGATTCATGCTGAAAATGTAAATAGAAAGTAAGAATGATTGAATTAAAATCGTGGTTTTAAGTATATTATAAAACGCGAACAAAATTTTCAGTGTTTGTCCCTTAGCGTAATTTTTATTTTTATATAAATTTTTTCTTTATAATTAAAACGAAAACATATTTTCATTGACAGCTTCCATCATCGAATCACCTCTGGATGTTTTATGGAAACGATTATTTTTTATTTTACAATAAAATCGGTTATCTTAGATATCCTAATAGTCAACAGCAATGGCTCGTTCTGGGGCCAAATTTAATAAATTTTTATACCCACCTAAATATGTTTCACAATGGTTTTCGTCCTCTTCTTCATGGCGAGTTGGAGCTTCAATTACACTAAGCACATTCGGCTGTAGTTTTACTTTTTCCCCATTCTTGAGAACCTGAAATTTCAATCAGGTCAAATAATCATAATAAAATAGTCAATGTGCCAGTTTGAACCGAATCTCTCAATTCAAACAGCAGAGCGATTTTGATTTTATCAGTTTATCCATGCACTCTTCATCCCATAGGATGTCTGGGGCTTCGAAGAATAACAGATAGTCAAATAAAAGAATGATAATAAGGTAGTAGAAATTTCCATTACCTAAATTCTAGGTGAAGATTTTGAATATGTGGACTCTAAGTCGCTGGCATTTCGCTGCAGCTTTACTTCTCCATTCTTGAGAACCTGAAATCTAAATCACATCAAATAATCTTAATCTTTGGTGGTATTGTTGTTTCGGCTGACAGTTTTGGAGACAGAGATCAGCAGTTTATCCGAACTCTAGGCTTTCAGGGTTTCTGAAACTCTTTAGTATCCACAACACAATAAGTATTAGTAAAAACCAGTTCTTGCATAGCGAGGAGATGAGATCAACTAAATGGAGGCCTAGGATTTAATAGGTTTTGGTAAGTTAGTTAGGTAGTTAGGTAAATGGAGGCATAGGATTTAATGGCTTAAATCATTTCAATCGTCTAACATTTAATTCAATGGTGCAAACAGAGACACCATCATTTAATTTAATGGTGCAAACAGAGACACCATAGCAGCGAGGGGAGTTGTTTTCAAATAATAACGCCTTACAACGTAAATATTAATGCCTTGAGTTTATTTTTATTAATCTTAAAGTTTAACATTCTCTTAAGACTTATAATTATAGAGTTTATATATTAATCTTTTAGATTTATAATATTAATCTCTTAAGTTTATAATATTAATCTTAGGTTTTTAATCTCTTAAATTTATAATATTGATGTTAGGGTTTATAATCACTTGTGCTTACAATATAAATATTAGGGTTTAATATTGTTCTATAATATTATTGGATACTTCACTTTATTAATTTCATTAATATAATTAATATGATTAATATGCTATATTATTTATATATGGGTCAATATTATTAATATTGTGATTATAATCTAAGAATATATAAAGGACATTGATAATTATATTAATATGTTAATAAATGTATATTAATCATTAAGATAATGATGAGAGATAAATAAGTATTTTTAGTAATAAATTTATACTAATATTATATTAATTTTGTTAGTGTTAGATATATAAATGTTAAGATATATAGTGTTATTATTTACAAAGTTATTAACTAGTATAAATAGCCATTTTTAATAACTACATTAACATTATACATCTAATAATTATTAATGTCACTGATAAATGCACATGCTTATATTTCCTACATTTACTAATATGGCTTTATATGTGCTTCATACATATCAACCACATTGATAAATATAGCTATGCTAATTATAATTAAATAAATTATTCAATACACTTAAGTACACAAAAAATAGCATAATTTTAAGAAAATTTCATAAAAATTAAATCCAGCACATTCAATCAATAAATCTAAATATATTAATTAGAATTTAATTTTAAAAAATAATTAATTTAGATATATTTTAAATATAAATTATTTGCAAAATAATTTATAAAATTACAAGCCACATAAATAATACTTAATTTAACAAATTCTAAACATAAAAAATATGGTTGAAAAAATCTCTCAATAAAATTTCAAACAAATAAAAAGTCAATCCTACCTCTCTACTATTATAAGCATTATTCCAACAACCAAAAAAATAAATCCTACCTCTATACCATTATAAGTATTATTCCACCTTACACACTGAACTAGGACGAATCTATTTATATGCTTAACCTTATATGGATTAGCGATATATTTATTTATCATTAAATCTGAAAAGGAGCCTCGGCTTCTGTTTTGGTTGGGTTTCCATGAGTTCGTTTTTCCTTTTCATCTGCTTGTTTTTGTTTGCTGAGTCTCTCACGTCTGGTGTTGACGTACGTGAAATGAGTATCGATGAATACATCAAATTCGTGAATCCTCCACCAGTGCACAAATATACATCAAATCTCACTACAACTCTAAAAAAAACATAAATGTTTTTTGATAATTTTTTCCGACTCCTTGTTTTTCTGTGATACGCAGGATGAGTTTGGAGATAGCATGCTTTGCGTCAAATTCAGTGATCACATATCTGTGAAGTACGCACACGATAATATAACGCGGGTATAATAGGGTACCCTTAGTGTGTATTCTCAACCTAAAATGTTATATATTCCAAAATAAAATCTAGATGGTATTGACATATACACTTGTGTCTGTGTGTGCGTTAAAAGGGTTTGAAGAAAATACCGAAATTGAAGCCCTCGACGCTAAATATTTCTCACTTTGACTCTGGCGGGGTAAATGTTTCAAAGTTGGGGATTAAGGACCGAGTGTCCAGAGGAGACAGTGGTGGTGAGGGAAATCAAACGTGAAGATGTGGAAAGAGCCGGATCTGTGGCCCAATTCTTAGACAGGGGAAGGGGGGAAACCATATAGTCACACCTAATACGTATCCTACGTATCCTACTAATGATCCGAAGATAAAACAGGTGTTATGTTTGAGGTTTATAGAAAAATGATATGATGTGACGGTATTTTTTTTTAAATTAAAAATGAAACTTCCACTAAATAAAATTTCATTGTGATTAATCCAAAAAACAATCTCATATTAATATATATATTTTCTAATATTTATAACAATATATATCTTCATAATATTCTCTCTCAAATACATTATTCTAAACGACATGTATTTTTGTTGTTAACAGCATGCCGTTGTATTATTTGTTGGAATATTTAAAATTTTAGAATAACAATGGAGAATAAAATTCCCTCTCTTCAACACAGAGAAAATATTAAAAAAAATTTATTCACTAGAGACAGAGTTTTCACTGTAAAAAATATTTCATTAAACTTCAAAATTTGGTTACAAAATCACCTCTGACTGAGAGAATACAAAAAAAACTTTGACTGCTTCAAAACACAGTTCAAAACAACTCACACTCTCTAAAATTTCTCTGTCTCTTCAAAAATGAATGCACTGTTGTGCAATTCAAAATCTGTTACACTTCTGCTGTGTGTAAAATTCCAACTTACAAAAAAATCTGAACAATGCACTGCTGTGTAAAAATTAAAAACTTACAATTCATAAGTGCACACAGGCCTTTTTTGTCCTTTTATATGCCACATCACTTTTACAATATATATAAAAAAACTATATTAAAATAAAACTATTTTAAAACTTTAAAACAAAATAATAAAAAAACTAAAATATAAAATTCACTATGGCCCACGGCCTCCTTTTGAAATGTGCAAATAATATGTATGTAATACATATATATTTGTGGACTATTCGCACGACCTTTTTTTTAAAACAAACCTTGATGCAAATAATTTTGATCTCCCATTGAACCGGACGTCAAACCAAAATTTAACCAATCTGCATAAAAATTTCGGGTGCCAAAAGTTGCCAGCTGACGTCACTTAATTTGTGATGCGGAATTTTTATTAAATCCGCTTCATGATTTTTCCGCGTCCGATTTTGGGCAATGGTACGGATGGCTGAGTGTGATGCGGAATTTTATTAAATTCGGCTTAAACTTTTTCAGATCTTGAAAAAGCTCCAAAATGGAAGGCGGCAATTTAACGCTCTGTTTTCAGATTGCACAGGACTGTACAATTTAATTTGAATCTGATTGTTCATTGATTTGGAAAGCGACTGTATGCAGGTTTTTTTTCATACTGCGATCTTGACTGATCGCTGGAATTAGAAAGCGGCTCACGTACTTGATCACAGCTGAAAGTAATTTTCAACACTCCCCCTTACTTTCAGCTGCTGGGTTATCAGTCATACCCAGACATTTCCTCAAAAACTCAAAACTCTTCTGCCCCAATGGCTTGGTCAGAATGTCTGCAAACTTCTCCTGAGTTCTGCAGTGTTCCAAAACAATTTCACCATTGTTTACCAATTCTCTGATGTAATGAAACTTTGTGTCTATGTGTTTCGTTCTCTTGTGAAACACAAAATTATTCGATAATGCAATAGCTGAGCTATTGTCACAATAAATCACTGTTCCTTTTACCTGCTCTTGGCACAAACTTCTTAACATCCTCCTCATCCAAATTGCTTGACAAGCTGCTGCTGTAGCTGCCACATATTCTGCCTCTGCTGTAGACAATGCTACAATGGGTTGTTTTTTAGAAGCCCATGAAATTGCTCCTGAACCCATGTGAAAAACATAACCGGAAGTGCTCTTTCGATCATCTACACTTCCAGCCCAATCACTGTCAGTGTATCCAACTAAATCTGAATTTTCTGAAGTAGTATATAAAATACCAAATCTTTTTGTACCTTTAACATACCTCAAAATTCTCTTTGCTGCCTGCCAATGTGCATCCTTGGGCTTCTCCATAAATCTGGAAATTAAGCTAACAGCATGCATTATGTCGGGCCTAGTTGCAGTCAAATACATGAGGCTGCCAACTATGCTCTTATACAAGCTAGGATCAAAATCCTTGCTGCTGTCCTCTCTGCTGAGTTTTAATCCCATCACTGTGGGAGTGATCGCTGCTTTGCTCTCTTGCATATTAAATCTTTCCAGCACTTCATTAACATATTTTGCTTGTGAGATAAAAATCCCATTTTCATCTTGTTCTACTTCTATAACTAAGAAGTATTTCAACAAACCCATGTCAGTCATTTCAAATTCTTCTTTCATGACTGTTTTAAAATTTTCAATAAGGTAATCATCATTACCTGTGAAAATAACATCATCAACATATAAAACTACAATCAACATTTTTCCATCTTTTTCTTTGATGTAGAAGGTGGGTTTTCCCTCACACTTTTCAAATCCATTTTCCAGTAGATAGGAATCTATCCTACTGTACCATGCTCTTGGTGCTTGCTTCAGCCCATAAAGAGCTTTCTTCAACTTGCACACTTTGTGCTCTTGGCCTTTCTTCTCATAGCCTAGAGGTTGTTCAATGTAAACCTCTTCCATTAACACTCCATTTACGAACGCTGACTTCACGTCCATTTGGTAAACTTTCCACTTATTTTGTGCTGCTATAGACGGCACTGCTCTCACGGTTTCCATTCTAGCAACCGGTGCGAAAGTTTCCTCATAATCTATCCCATGCTTTTTCTTATACCCTTTGACGACAAGTCTTGCCTTGTGTCTCTCTATTTTGCGTTCAGCATTACTCTTGGTCTTGTAGACCCATTTAACTCCAATGACATCTTTACCTTTTGGGAGTTCAACCAAATCCCAAGTCTTGTTTCTTTCTATGGCATTAATCTCCTCATCCATAGCTTCTATCCATTTCTTATCCTTAATAGCTTCTTCGAAATGAACATGATCATCAATATGACGATATAAAGCAAACAAAGAATTGATACCTTCATTTTCTGCCTCTTGTGCATAAATGCCATTCAAATTTCTGAACTTCTTACCTCTTTCACTAGGTGTACAAATGCTTGAAGAAGCACTTGAATTTCCTCCTTGTGGTGTGCTTGGAGAAGAACTCTCATTTCTCCTCAAGGGTGTCTCTTGCTGCTCTTGTGTTGGTGCTGCTATTTGGGGATGTATTTCAGCCAATTCATCATCATCTTCATCATGAGATAAACAGTGTTTAACATTCATTGTTTTCTCTATGCTTCCATCCCAAGCTTCCTCTTCAATGAACTGAACATCCCTGCTCACAATAAACTTCTTGCTGGATGGGTTATATAACCTGTATGCCTTGGATTCCTCACTGTATCCAATGAAAATACATTTCTCCCCCTTGCTGTCCAACTTCTTCCTTAGTTGATCCGGAATGTGTGCATAAGCCACACATCCAAAAACCTTCATGTGTGTGACACCTTGCTTTGTGCCACTCCATGCCTCTTCTGGCACTTTGTTCATCACTGCTTTTGTAGGGCACCTATTCAAAATGTATGCTGCACAATGTACAGCTTCAACCCAATAATCATTAGGCAAATGCTTTGCCTTTAACATACTCCTCACCATGTCCATTATGGTTCTATTCTTCCTTTCGGCTACTCCATTTTGCTGCGGAGTATATCTAGTTGTAAATTGCTTTTGAATACCATTTTCTCTACAAAAAACGTAGAAAATCTTTAGAGATATACTCACCTCCTCTATCAGTCCTTAGAACTTTGATGTGCAGCCCACTCTGGTTTTCCACAAGTGCTTTGAAATTGCAGAATTTTTCAAACACTTCACTTTTATTTTTCAAAAAGTAAACCCAAGTTTTTCTTGTAAAATCATCTATGAATGTTAACATGTAGTGGCTGCTAGCAAGCGATGGAGTTTGCATCGGTCCACACAAATCTAAGTGGACAATCTCCAAAGGTGCCTTTGCCCTTATGCTTTTCCCGGAAGGAAAAATTTCTCTGTGTTGTTTCCCCAAGATACAACATTCACAAACGCTGTCCGGCTTCTCTATCAATGGTAAACCTCTTACCATTCTTTTTCTGTTCAACAAATTAAGACCTCCAAAGTTGAGATGTCCAAATCTCAAGTGCCACAACCAATTTTCATCTTTTGGTTCGCTTTGGATAGCCTCTTTTTCCACTGCTGCTATCTTTTCTTCATTCTTCAAATTTGCTCTCATTCTAAGAGGGAACATCCTGTTCCTTGTCATCTTCACTTCAGCAATACATTGTTTACTGGGTGGTTTGTCCATGATGGTACAAACATCATCCTCAAAAAATACATTGTACCCCTTTTGAACAAGCTGTCCAATACTTAAGAGGTTACACTTCATTCCTGGAACATAATACACATCTACTATGGATTTCTTTGCACCTTTTCTTGTTAAAACATTTACATTTCCTTTTCCCATAACAAAAACTTTGCTATCAGTTCCTAGTGTGACTTGTGACTTTACACTCTCATCTAACATAGAAAACATTGCTAAGTTCCCTGTCATATGGTTACTGCAACTGGAGTCTAGAAACCATAAATCCTCATTCTTTTCTTCAGCCATATTACAAGCCAAAAACAAATTATCTTGGCTGAGATTTTCTCTAGTGAAATTTGCACTAGTTCTACTTCCCATATCATGCTGCTTCT
This sequence comes from Pinus albicaulis, assembly GCA_034641835.2. Classification (NCBI taxonomy): domain Eukaryota; kingdom Viridiplantae; phylum Streptophyta; class Pinopsida; order Pinales; family Pinaceae; genus Pinus; species Pinus albicaulis. The sequence continues at coordinate 1,235,356,351 of CM076581.1, read as the reverse complement.
TTCTACATTCATTAGCATAATGACCATATTTTTTGCAATAGTGACATTGGACATTGGACTTATCATACCTCTGTCCTTGAACATTCTGTTGACCACTCTGATGGCTGCTCCCTTGGCCTTGATGCTGATTTGGATTGCTACCTCTTCCTTCAGCATTTGCTGGACTGTTCCTTCCACCTCTGTTTTGGCTTCTGCCTCTTCCTCTTTTGTTTCCTCTGCCTTGCCCTCTTCCTCTTCCAAAAGACATCTGGGTCTTAAAGGCATGTTCCAGAGATGAGTTTTCACTTCTACCCAATCTCTGCTCATGAGTCATCAATGATGCATGTAGCTCATCCACTGTGAACTTTGTGAGATCCTTAGTCTCCTCTATGGTGGTGAAAATCACATCAAATCTTGAGGGTAGACTCCTCAAGAGTTTTTCCACAATCCTCTTGTCTTCAAAAGTCTCTCCATGAGATCTTATTTGTGTGACCATTCCAATCACATGAGTGAAGAATGAGTCAATAGTATCTGACTCTTTCATACAGAGAGTTTCAAAGTCTCTCCTCAGCAACTGAAGTTTTGTTGTCTTCACTTTTTCCATGCCTTGATAGGTTGTCTTGAGAGTTTCCCATGCTTCTCTGGATCTCTTGGCTGCTGCTATCCTTGGAAACACACTCTCATGCACTGCTTGATACAATAAGAAGAGAGCCTTGGAGTCTTTCTTCTTATTTCTCTTCAGCAACTCTCTTTCTGCCTGAGTTAAATCTTCAAATTCTTCTTCATTTGCTGGCTCTTCAAAGCCATCCTCAACAAATTCCCATAAGTCTTGGGAGACAAATAATTCTCTCATAGTTATTGACCAGTAGTCATAATTTTTCCCATTAAACATTGGGAGATGGACATTTCCCATACCCATACCAGTGCTGGCTCCAGCCATTCTGCACTCTTAACTATGATTTAAAAACACTTGACTGTGTATTCAAATAACTGACTGTTCTGCAACAGTAACACAAAATCTGTATAGAGAAATACCTTGAAGTCTTTTTGGCTGAGTCTTCACACTGCTGGAGAAGCTGCTGCAACAAAGAACTCCTTTCCTTCAGCTTCTTTGATCTTCAAAGAGCCTGGACTAGCTCCGATACCATGTTGGAATATTTAAAATTCCAGAACAACAATGGAGAATAAAATTCCCCCTTTTCAACACAGAGAAAATATTAAAAAAAATTTCTTCACCGGAGACAGAGTTTTCACTATAAAAACTATTTCATTGAACTTCAAAAACTTGGTTACAAAATCACCTCTGACTGAGGGAATACAAAAAAAACTTTGACTGCTTCAAAACACAGTTCAAAATAACTCACACTCTCTAAAATTTCACTCTGGACAAATACTCTGTCTCTTCAAAAATGAATGCACTGCTGTGCAATTCAAAATCTGTTACACTTCTGCTATGTGTAAAATTCCAACTTACAAAAAAATCTGAACAATGCACTGCTGTGCTATATATGTCTTTTACACTGCTGTGTAAAAATTAAAAACTTACAATTCATAAGTGCACACAGGTCTTTTTCGTCCTTTTATATGCCACAACACTTTTACAATATATATAAAAAAAACTATATTAAAATAAAACTATTTTAAAACTTTAAAACAAAATAATAAAAAAACTAAAATAAAAAATTCACTATGGCCCACGGCCTCCTTTTGAAATGTGCAAATAATATGTATGTAATACATATATATTTGTGGACTGTTCGCACGGCCTTTTTTTTAAAAAAAACATTAAAACAAACCTTGATGCAAATAATTTTGATCGCCCTTTGAACCAGACGTCAAACCAAAATTTAACCAATCTGCATAAAAATTTCGGGTGCCAAAAGTTGCCAGCTGACGTCACTTAATTTGTGATGCGGAATTTTTATTAAATCCGCTTCATGATTTTTCCGCGTCCGATTTTGGGCAATGGTACGGATGGCTGAGTGTGATGCGGAATTTTATTAAATCTGGCTTAAACTTTTTCAGATCCGGAAAAAGCTCCAAAATGGAAGGCGGAAAATAACGTTCTGTTTTCATATTGCACATGACTGTACAATTTAATTTGAATCTGATTGTTCATTGATTTGGAAAGCGGCTGTATGCAGGTTTTTTTTCATACTGCGATCTTGATCGCTGGAATTAGAAAGTGGCTCACGTACTTGATCACAGCTGAAAGTAATTTTCAACATTATTCGGGTCCGACGATCTCCCAATCATTGCAGTAACCGCTAATTTGAATGTATGGCGTCCCCACATTCCTCCCGATGGTTACTTCAGTCTGAGCCAAATTTGGTTGGTTACCAAGTTTCAAGGGATAGCGGAGACCATAGAGGTTGGATGGACGGTAAGTCAATAAGGAACCCATAGCTGCACACGAGAGAAATTCATCGCAATTTTTATAACCCTATTTATTTTAAGCAGTTCTATTGCTTTATTTATTAATTATAACCGCGTTTAGATTCTAGTTAAGGAGTATTGAGACAAATTTTTAATAATAGATATGATTTTTCTTTTAATTATTAAACATATGTTTATAATCGTCATTTTTTTAAAAATAGATCGCAAGGTATACTTTGTTTTTTCAATAAAATTTTACTATGAAAGAACTAAAATATAAATTCATAAATGTTTAAAAGATTATAATTATTTATATGATTATAATTAAATTTGAATTTTTCAAAAAACAATTTTTTATTTTTAATTTTTTAATTTTTTAATTTTTTTTTTTTTTTTTTTTTTTTTTTTCTGAATAAGACTAATTATATTAAGAAAAAACATATGGTACAATCAGAGCTTGCAAAGGAGCGAAGCTAAAGAGCAAGGGAGCCGAAAATGATTTAGTATCAACCTCGGTCCCATAGAGCAACCATGGCATAAGCAAAAAGATAACAGAGAGAACAGAAAAGAACGAGCTAGACTAAGGAGTCTACCCAGCATGGGCTGAGTCTCCCAATCGACATTTTTTCCCTTTCTTTTTACTGACTTTGACCCAACCATTATGGTCTGGCTGGATCGGAACCACTTGCAGACAGTTCAGTGCTGAAGGAGGAGTATCCTTGTCTGAATCGGAAGAAGAAGTCTCATGCGAGTGTTTTTGCATGATGGGAGGCGCAGGAGGATCCTCAGGGCCGGCTGAGGGCGAGTCCTTCGGATGCTCTAGCTGTTCCTTGTCCACTTCAATGCCCTCCTTATAAGAGCTAAAGGTCTCTAGGTCATCCATAGGGGGTCTGTCACAAGGTTTCCAGCTCTTGGACTTAGATTTGCGATAGATATTCTTGTTTTTGTTGAGGAATGTTGCACATGTATTCTGGAGATGCCCCGTATGATGGCAATGGCGACATTTGAAGGCTGTGTTCTCATAATCCAAGGATTGCGTCCAATGAAAGTCCCCAAATTTAAGGATGATCTGATCTGGTAGCCCTTTGCTAATATCTATTTCCGCACATATTCTGGCAAAGGTATATATTCCTTTCTCCCCCCTTGAAGTATCTGTTGCCAGGAAGCGGCCTAATGTGTCCCCGATTCCTTGAAAGACAGCAAAATGCCATAGATGCGCGGGGAGATTTTGAAGTCTGACCCAGATAGGAAGCTTGGTGATGATAGCGGTAGAGGGGTCGAAGTCTGGGAACCAGGGGGTGAGGAAAAGTCCAGCTGAACCCCAAAACCAGGGGCCTCCTGTTAGGGATTTCTAGTAATCTTCCTTGAAAGCGAAGGCGACAATAAAGAAGCCTTTAGAGCAAAAGAAGACTTTGCTGTTGTTGGTCCAATTGGAGTGGATCCACTAGTATAGATTGGTAGTACGGGGCCATAGTCCATTAAATCTGCAAATGATGGCTGTTTCTGCAAATGTCTGGTATTGATCATCTAGGGATGGATGAGTGATTTCAATGGTGGGGGTTTCCTCCAATTTTTCCACCAAGAAAGGTTTGAGAGCTTCAGCTGGATGGGCAATTTTCTTGTCAGGCTGTGCATGAACCGCATCTTTATATGAAAAACCCTTGGAGGCAGAGGATTGCCTTGCGGCTCCTCCCCTTAGCCGTAGTGATAGTATTAATGTGGCATTTCTCTCAATATTGTAGAAGGAAAGAGGCATATTATTATCCAGCTGCTTACCTGCGAAGAGGAGCCGCAAAAGTGAGGAAGGGATCCCCAACCTCTGTTCGAGAATCTTGGAGAGATCGCGCACTATAAGACAGGGCTGGACCCCAAGGAGCAGGGTTTTGCCTGTAAGAAGAATGATTTGAATCTGAAAAGTCGTTTTCTGGAGAACCGGAGGATCCTTGCTGCCAGATTTGGGAATCGAAGTTGATTCAGTGCGTTCGCAGGGCTTCAGGGCTATCTCCAGATTCTGGCAATACTGCCTCTGCATGTGAATGCACAGTGTGGTAGTAGCCAAGGGAAGGAAACTGCGGGCATAGGCGTAGAAAACGAACCGGCGATCGACCAAAGAGAAAGCCAGATCCCACCAGCATGCCTCCGCGTAGTTGGGCGGCCATAGAGTTATGGAGGCTGTGGCTGTCAAATACTGTGGAGCGCTGCGTAGAGCATTGGGAACTATTGTTGAAAGAAGGATATCAATGAGGTTTAAAAGACCTTCCCGAAGCAGTCCTCGCGTATCAAGAGGATGCAGGCACCAGAATGAAGGAGTCGATGTTCTGAAGCTGGTCGAGATGGATGGCAGCAGCTGTGGACAGGCGGCGGCCCATCGACTGAACCCATAAACCCTAGGAGCCATTGCGCCACCAATTCCTACAAACAAAAATTATAATTATATGTTATTTATTAATGATTGTAGTTATTTATATTAAATAATAGAAATCCTATGGTAGTATTATTTTATTTTTTATTTTTATTTTTTTTATAAAATCATAATTAAGATGATTTTTTTTTATTTAAGTATTTAATTGAATGTTATTTATTAATGATTTGATAAAATTATGATTAAGTTTTTTTTTTTTAATATAATATTTTAATTTTTTTTAATAAAATTATTAACATTTTTTTTTAAAATTTAAATTTATCCAATAAAAAATATATATTTTTAATATATTATTTTAATTATTTAATTTCATCTTATTTATTGGATATTAAGAAATTTGTTTTGATAAATTTATAGTTATATGAATTTAAATTTATTGAGTAAAAAAGTTATTTTTCCAATATTATTTTTAATTATTTAATTTTATATTAAATGATCACAAATTAGAGGTAAGAAGTTTGGACTTGTTTAAATTTTTGAATACATATATATAGTTTATATAAAGAATTTTTAGAATATAAAATTACTAACCGATTTAGGTTTAGATATGAGAAATTAGATAATGGTTCCACATTCAAGGATATATGCTAAATTTGATAATGGTTCCACATTAAGAGATAATGAGAATAAAGAATCAAACAAGAGAGGCAAAATCGTAGTGTTGAAGGGAAAAACTACTAAATTAAATACTATCAACTAATGATCCTTTCTTATATGACTATCGCAGGTGGTACCATTTCGATACGGTGATTATGAACCTCATCTCTTTGTTTACTGGACGGTAATTATGTTTTTTATCTTTTCCAAATTTAGATTTTTGTAATCTATATTTTGAATATGAGATATCTTTTACTAAAAAATCATAATTAAAGAAATTATATTGTTACTAAAATCATCCATTGTCTTGATTATGAAAAACATTAAATAGTTCTAAAAAGTCGACATTTTTACCGAAAAAATGTCCCATATTCAACGTAATTACATTGTTTGAAGTTTTGTTGATGTATTTAAAAAACCATCGGTGGTGCCGATTTCTAATAATCGGGTGCTTTGGTGCAGTCAAACAACTACAAAAATGGCTGCTACGACACTGAATGTACAGGATTTGTACCAATCTGGGGTGCCACCTCTCCCGGTACACGTTTGTTTCCACCATCAGAGTATGGAGGGATTCAGTATTCCATCCGAGTAGTTCTGCAAAAAGCTGTAAGAAATGCCCCCTTTTTTCACAAGTTTATATGGATTTAATGGAAAAGTTGTGAAGAAGTTCAGTAGATAAAATGTTATTGGATGTACAGCAATTGATACCAAGCGAAGCCGTGGTATGGGCTTTACATGTGGACAACGTGTTTCTAGGTTATTGGCCGACCTCATTGTTCATTACTCTTGCTACTGGCGCTCATGAATTTCATGTTGGAGGTGAAGTATCTCACGCCGCCAGACCAGATGGTATGTTAAGTAGCACGACCACGGGCAGCGGTAACTTTCCGGAGGCAGGATTCCGTCATGCTGCATATTCGAGCGCTATACGTTATTTTGGTTATGATGGCAATGAGATGAGACTTTCACACATAACGATCACTCTTAAGCCAAAATGTTATAATATCAGTTACACTCCAGATGATGGTTCAGCATGGGGGCAACGTATTTTCTTTGGAGGACCAGGAGGCTTTAACAATCCCAATTGTGTTCAATGATGGTTATGAAAAATAATATGTATTCTCCACCTTAAAAGGTTACTGTTACTACATTTTTTCACATATATAAAATCAAAAACTTCCTTGATGGCATAGCAATTCTTTTTGTAAGCTTGATTGATCCTTTATTTTTCATTAATTTATAAACGCAAGTTACATGTAAGTATTCAGGTGGCCTCAACTTTCCCATAGGGAAACAAAGCCTCTTGCCACCTAATATTTTGATAATCCATCCAATAATGAAAAATAATGATTCTATCCAATTAAGCTAGATATCTATTGTCTTTAAACTACCTACAATCTAGAGACATGAAAACATAGCTATCAACATACTAGAATTTAAAGTGTTTTTTCTGCATACGGAAAATGAAAAACTAAGGACACATCTATCGAACTAATCACCATCATCAACAAACTCCACCGGAGCTGGGTCCTTAACAGTGGAACTCGAAATCTCTATTTGTGTAATACAAGGGATATGCCTTTCAATGTGATGTAGTTTACCATCATGCTTTTGCAGTTGGAACTAGAGCTTCTGAAACTCCTTTTTATAATAAGAAAATTCATGCACTACAACTACCATACCCATAGAGATTTTCTCCAAGGATTTTTCCAGAATACTTTTCATTGACCAATACAAAAACATATTTTTCTTGAACTGTGTGGTTCGATCACAAGTGTGCCTTAGATCTGGCACCGAAACCCGCCACTTAGATCTAGCACCGGAACCCACCAATCCTCCACATCTATGTCCATAGTGTTTGTTTGTATGTTTATGTCCTCTTCCCATTCTTCCATTAGTTGTCAAATTTCTTCCAAAGTTACCTCATGATATGTCATGGCTGAATCATTTATGGTGCTTGATACTGGCTTGCGACCCCAAGTTCAGCCCATAGAGGAGCTGGGTTGATCGGGCGTCAGAGACCCCGTGGTCCTTTTGCCTCATCCCCTTGATCTTGGACCGATTTTTCCCCATTGCAACAGTTGAACAAGCCATCTTCTTGTACATGCAATTTCCAGGCTAAATTGAAACCAAACTTATAATTGACGCAGGTGGTAGTCTGATCCTAGAAGCACCCAGCTTCTAGGAAGTACTACTGAACAACACACCTGCCAAAGAAGATACATGAGCCATAGATTTCCAGAATGAAACCAAAGGAATTGTCCCATGCATTTACATTTTTTACTTCCATTACAGACAAACCAAGACAGAAACAAGACCCCAATTAACCCAACATTGCATCCCATCCTCACTAGGATTTGACAAACATTACTATTGACTATCACATCCTCTTGGTTAAACGCCAAGGGCATGGTAATTGGTCAAAAAACCTTTAGACACAACAACATACCCTGCGGATGGGGTAGAGAGAAACCATAGAGGCATAACCCAGTCACAAACGCCTAGCAGAATAACCCTATTCGGGAACAAGGCCGGACAATGAAAACCCATAGAAAGATAACCTAGTAATAAACTTCCAACATAATAACCCCATTCTAGAAAGAGAAAATCTGAAATTTACAGACATGGGTAAACCAAAATACCTTGAGACATGCTTTGAATCCCAAATAGAAACATGCAAATGCGTAGTGCCCTTCCTCCTCTAAGAACTCGTCGATTCAAAATGGAACATTATAGAGGCTAGAAAATGATACGACCGATGCATGGGGGGATTGTAAAAAGAGCAGACTACATACTTGTTTACCAGAACAAGGAGAAGTCGAGACCAGAGCCACTTCTTGAGCCTCTTTCCATGTTGCACCTGCGCCAACCCATAGAGTTGAGCACCAAAACACTATGACATGCAACTCTCATTAACTAGAAGACTTCCAACCTCACACACGAAAAATCTCAAAAACTTCTAAACATGAATCCCTTTGCCACCTTCGAAAATAGTATTAAAACTTCACATGCATGGATCCACCACTCCACATGCCTCGAGCATGTGAAGAGTGGAAGGGATATGCCTCGAAAAGACCCCCAAGACCCCCATTAATCACCCATAAAGATCGAGAGTTGATGGCGTAGTATTTTGATACAAAGGCAGTTTATACTATAACAAATGTTTTATATATGTATATTTTATATAAATACTAGCTTAGATATATTTAACTCTAGATCTATTATAAAAATTGAATATCTTCAATTGTATTTTTTTTTATAAATTATTTATCCAAAATTATTAAATCTAGTAATATTAATATTAGATTTAATAATAATATTAATATTAAGTTTCAAATATTACAACTTTGTCCTTGAAATATTTATGTCTTTAAAGATTTTAATATATCTATAGGATATGTTTTTTTCTTTAAAAACTTATTCTACAAATATTTAATTAAGAAGAAATATTAAAATATTTTGGAGTAGGATTTTTTGTATTGAGTTGTATTGTAATTTATTTTATCTATATAGTTATTTTCATTTTTGTTTTGGGGCCACATTGATTTTTTTATTTTTATTATTATTTTATAAGAGACATGACATACTTAGAGATCCCCTCATACTGGGTTGTAGAATAGGCCTCTAGGGGCAATAAAATAATTAAAATTTGGTTCTCTTCTAAGTGGTGAATGACTATGATAATAATAATTTTGGAGAAGTGTATATATATTAATATTGTTAATTGGAATGATAGCCTTCCCTTATCCATTTTAATTCAGGATACCAAGCATCAAGAGGAATCAAATCTCTTTTCAGTGTAAAATGTGTTTTCATTTAAAGATATTTCCTTAGTAGAACCGATGTTAAAATGAATCTAAGCTTGTTAATTATTAATTACAACTAATAATTTTTTCATTTATTTATTTTTATTTTATCTCTTTTCACTGTAAAATGTGTTTTCATTTAAAGATATTTCCTTAGTAGATCTGAATTTAAAATGAATGTAAGCTCGTTTAGTTATTAATTACAACTAATAAATTTGTTTTCTTTAGATACAAAACTCGGAATCTCCACAATATTCATTTTTTAGTCTGCGTTTCAAGTCTAAATCAAGACTTATCTTCAGGAAAAACTTGCAAAGAAGAGAATGGATTTATTTTCATTTTTATTTAATTTTAGTTGTGATTTTTTTTTTTTAATAGTTATATAACTATTTTTATTTTGATCTATTTTAATTTTAATTTTATGATATTTTGCCAAGTAAAAATATTTACATAACTTAATAGGACAAGACAACATTTTCTTCCATATAGGGTTGGAGAGTGTCGTTTGGTGCAATAACTAACCTAGTTCCATCTTAACTCTAGATCTACCAAATGTTGATAGGGATCATTTCTCTTTTCATTATAAAAGATGTTTGCAATTCAAGAGATTCGAACCCCTTGGGGCTTGATAGGTCATAAGTTAAGATAGATCTAGGTTGGTTTAATTATTAATTATTAATTATTATAATTATTATTAATTATAATTATAATTATTATTGATTAATTGATTAATTAATATATTTATTATATATATAATTTTATCATTAAAAGCTTCTTATCCCCCTTAACCCCATTACTCTTAATATATAAGAAAGATATTCCACTGAAATGTATTGTTAGAACTATTGGTGGTACCATCCATGCTCTCATTAGATTCCTTGGAAAATATCTTTGTCCATTTTCTAGCCACTCTTCCTCCTTCATTAAATACTCCAATTTCATTCATAAAATAATGCACCTTAATCTTAATGAAAACGACATCATGGTTAGATTTGATGTCATTTTTTTATTTACCAAAATTTCTATGCTCGAAGTCATCAATATTATTTCCAAGCTTATAGACTCTAAAAACATGAACCTTATCAAAATGTCCTCACCAAAACCTTTTTCACTTTTCAAGGAGTATACTACGAGAACACCAAGGGAACAACAATGAGTTCATCCCTTTCCCCTATTGTAGCTAATATTTTTATGGAGCACTTTGAAACAACCTTGCATTAGGGTAATTTTGAGGTAGAAAATGGGCCTTCTAAGGAAATAATAAAATAATAGCAGAAATAATAAAATAAGATTAGATTACATCATCAAAATTTAGAGGGAAAAACAGAAAAAACTAGTTTTTCAAGATGTATTTTCAACTTATCTCCCTATGGGTTTACTCAAATTTCGAGTAGGAACACTTGTTGGATGCATAATTTGATTCCTCATCGAAGGAGTACCCATGTTGCATATTTTAGATGGATCCCGGTACACGAAAAATCAGAAATACACGGAAAATGTAATTGCAATAATGTTTTTTCTTATATTTCTCATTTTTCATGTAGTAGGGTCCATCGAAAGTATGCTACATGCATACTCCTTGGATGATGAATTAAATTTTACATCCAATGAGTACACCCACTTGAAATTTGAGTGAAACCTTATGGAGATAAGTTGAAAATACAAATTGAAAAAGTAGTTTATTAGTTTATTAGTTTTTAATATTTTTACTTTTTTTACCCAAAAAATGGTGAATCATCCCCCATGGTTGACGTCATCATCTTGAATCCTATTGGTTCTTATAAATTTGATCTTGGTTGTACATATTTCTTAGGAGGCCCATTTTAGACCTCAAAAGTTCTTTAATGAGACCTTCCACTTACATCCTAAATGTTGGAAGAAATTTTTTGATGACACTTTTGTTACTTGGTCCCATGGTTTACCTAAACTCCAAAAAATCCTTTCTCATCTCAATCACATTTTCGCTCACATCCAATTCATTATGGAACTTGGAGATAACCAGTACCTCCCATTTCTTGATGTCCTTGTCTCTCGACTCTTTCATGGCTCTCTCAATCACCAATTTTATTGAAAGAAGGCTCATATTGATAGGTACCTTCATTCCATCTCCCACCATCATCCAACCCAAAAGTTTATCATGCTTAAAATCCTTGTTGCCTGAGCCATTCAAATGTCCTCTTCTAAATAATTTCCCATTGATAAATCCCACCTTACCAAATCTCTCAAATCCAATGGTTACTCCACATACCAAATCCACAAGTTTTGGGTGTGTGTTATATTTTTTTCAAAGCTAGTCACACATGTAGGGGGTCACAACCTCCCTTGTTGATTGCGCCGACCATTGTAGGGGGGGAGGGTTAGCTCCCTGTTGAGGGGTTTGTAGGGGGAAAATTTCCCCCCTAAATGAGGTATAGGGAAGCACCTAGGGAATTTCTTTTGGACCCTATAATAGGTAGGCAGACATACTTATGGTTTTATGCATGGGGTTTGCACATGATTTTGGGCATGATGGTTTTCTACCTATCACATTTTGTAGGTCCGGTCAAGAGAACTAAAACTATGTTCTAATACAGGGTTAATGGATTGGGGTTTATGAATGTTTCGGCATGTATATATAAGTATTGTAACATTGAAGGGAATATAATGAAAAATCAATCTAGTAGTCTCGGTTTTGGGATCTAGGGGAAAAATATCGGTTTGTATTTGTTTTATGTTCTTGCCATTGCATATTTTTGTGTTTTAAGAATTCATTTATAGGTAATTTCTGTACAGGGTTAAAAACTAAAACAAGGCCTTTCATTTTTTTCTCCACTCCCACCCTAAAAACCTTTCAATAACTTTCCCTTAGAGAAAGTAACCCTACCCTACATTCGTTGGGTTACCAATGATATATCCAATATTATTTCTCAAAAGAACATCAAGACCTTTTCAAACCCCATAAAACCCTTAAAAAACTCTTTAGATTGACCAAGGACAAGAATTCCACTATGTTAGGCCCTAGAGTCTATGAAATCCCTTGTTGTTGTGGACTGTCTTACATAGGGAAAACTAGTAAATCCTTTAAATCCTGACTTATAAAACATATGACTGAAACCTACCATATCTTAATTGCTAAATCAAGAATTTCTGAAAACTCCCATGATACCAAGCATCTCATTTGTTTTGATAAAACCAAAATCCTTGCCTCTGCCCCCTTCGTCTCAAACCTTATTGTTAACACCAAAAAATTGTACACTATAAAAGACACCTAAGGTTGTCTAGTAAACTGTACAAATGAATATTTTCTAGTAGAAGACATTATGGAAATTCCAAAAATTAAACTTCTCTTAAGGTTGTCAAGGGAAAATTTGGACCACGCACTACGGAAGAAGTTTGAATGCATGATCGCACAAATTTCCTTCGAAAGTCGCACGGTCAAAGGAAAGTGCGACTCAGAAATTTGAGACCACTTCCCACACTTAGGGGAGGATTCCATGACATTTCCAAAAAAGGACAAATGACTTGGAGTTTCCCTAAAGATATGAAACCTTTAATGGAATCATCTTGTCCCACTCTTGAATCACTATCATTCTTTAACCAAGAGAGGGAAGATGGATTCAAAATTTTCTATATAAACAATCCATGGGAGAACCAAAACATGAGACATTGTTATGATCTCCAAATTTCTATCACAACAACACCACATTTCATTGTTGAAGCAAAAGAAGTAAGAGCACTAGCATGTTGGCCATATTTATTCTATGTAATCAAACATCTTAGTGAGATTAGAAAAGTCCACCATTTGGAGAGTCTTCACACTTCTTTTGTGAGATAGGAGAAGTTTGCAAAGATACTAAGGAAAGGGACCTCTTTGCTGAGGATTTTGAGAACTACACCTCAAATGACCTACTTTAAGTGTTTTTAGTATTCTATTGTATTCATATTCTACCACAAGCATTCAATAAAGGGATTATTTTTCCATTATTGTGTTGAATTTTCTCTTCATTAATCATTATTTTGTATTTGTCTCTTTTGTTTAGTTTATGTCTTTAGATGCATTGTTTTCACTATTTGCAATGATTTTTTTTATTAAAGTATGTCCACTAACAACACCAACTATCTTTGTGATCCTTTGTAGGGAACAACCTACTATTAAGCAGGTGTTATTTAGTACTCCATTTCCACAAAAAAACTAACACATAGTTGATGAATCCACTGGTTTCTTTTCTTTATTCTAATGGTTGTTTTTTAGGAAATCCTCTTTGCATTACCACTCCGCAAGGTGCTCAATATCTCGCTGGGATTTTTGCAGGACCTTTAGGACCTATGCTGAGCCCAAGGAATCGAGTTTTCATTCTCTTTTCTCTCGTGCATGGTTTTTACTCTAACAGACACATGCATGCATATGTGTGTATCTAAACCAACGTGATCACCAGAAAGTAAAAAAGAGCCTTGTATTTTTTCTTTTCTCAAGTGATTAGCAACCTTTAGTGAATTTCCTTCACCTATGCATTTTTTATTCTCTGTTCAATTTTCTTGATTGTTTTACTAACCTCAATTAGTGGAGCAATTGGAGTATTTTTATTTTCATTTATATTTGCAAATACACACACAACTTAATTAGGGAGAAGAGTAAGTTTCCAAATTCCACATATGTTTTTCAAACTATTTTTTAATGTTTTATGAAAATTACATAGTTTAATTAGAAAATGAACAAGTAGCCCATTATCCACAAATATTGTTACTAAACAAAGATATTTTCCATTTAATTAAGTTTTGGGACTAGGGCTAAGTGTCAGTACATAAAACAAATATTTGCTTCCCTTGCGCCTCTACATGAACCTGCGCTTGCATATGAATGCTTTATTAAAGCATTTGAGTTTCCCATATAGCTTTAGACCCACATAGTGTAATAGGCGATCCATTATCCACACATCATTTCTATTTTCATGCAAGGAACAATCAAAACTTAGTGTAATTATAAGGATATTGTAAAGGATCACTAGATATATGCATCTTACTACACTTTGTATGTTCACCTTCATCACGCACTAAGCTTGTATAAGATTTTTACTAGAAGGCATCCAATTTCTAGATCATTGTGTACTTTTTTTTATTTTTGTTTTACAAAATCACTCCCTAAGTGAATTAAGACTCCTTAAAAAGAACCATAACTTGAACCAACTAATTTTCCCCATAGGGGCCACCAAAAAAATTATAGTTCAGGTTAGGACCATTGGGGGTAGGCATCCAAAAAGCCGCCATGGTCATGTTACATCTATGGAACATAGAATTTGAATTTTAGGGTGCTTAAAATACTTCAATCATCCCATGGAAAATAATACCCGAGCATAATAGAGACTCAATTTAGAAGGGGTTCGGCTTAAGTCCAGTGCGTGCAGTACTCTTTGGGGCTACCCAATCCATCTAGTGCTAGATACTGGTAACTGAATACTAAGAATATAAAGACTCGAATTCTCACATGGGATGAAGGTAATTTAGTAGCCAAAATATAGGGCATAATTTCCCTATAGGTGACGGTGCAGCCAACACTTGATCCTTATTTCCATTACCTTGGTTGATTCTTCGGCTGCTGGAAGGTGTCACCAATTATTTTGGGAATTTTCCCTAGGACCCAGTTACTTTAAGAGTGGTAGGGCGATTAGGTCTACATAGGATTTTTTATCATACACATATAGACAAAAATGTTTTTTTATTGATTTATCACATATCTTAAATCTAAAAGGAAAATTCCATTTTATCTTGTTTTATGTATGTCATTTTATTGCATTGATATATTTCGCTCACAACCTACAAAGTAACTCACACACTACTCAACACCATAGGGGACCCCACAGATCCCCTTCAATCTAGATGTTTTTTAAACCTCCCCCCATTATCGCGAGGTGTGCCAGGCCTCCCACCATTTAGGCGTAGAGGAAGTCACACAACCACCATTATAGGACCGTCCTTTATATGTGCAACTTTGCTGAGGAAACCTCCCCGAAAATATACACCTTTTATGACCCCACAAGGGTCACCAATATCTATCCCCTTGGGGAGCCTACATACCACTCCTTCGGATAGTCCAGGGAGCACCCACCATGGTAGTTCTTCTCATGCTTCCCCACAAAGGACCCATTTTCATATAACTGTTCAAAATCATTTCAAGATTGATGATAGCTTGTAAATTCCTTTCTTAGCTTATTTAAATCTACTAGATTTAATTAATATAACCAATGACCCAATTACACATGGCCAAAATTGGCTAGCTATGCCCACCAAGCTTCCTTCTAACATTCCAAAATTTGAAGTAAAGCAGGGGGAGGACCTAGGAAACCATGTCATGACTTTTCACCTTGTTACAAAACATTTTTTCACCATCCCTGCAATCCCCATCCCGCACATTGGAGGGTCATTTCTATGACTTCGAAGTAGTGTCATGCCTTGCAAAAAGTGTCATTGCATCCCTTTCCATGAGAAGTAGATTTCCTCTGTTGACTATTCCTGGAACAGACCATCAAAAACATTTGATTTTGGGTCGGTGCTGGTAGGCAATTATGGCCTCATGCCGATAAGGGAAATTAGCACTGCGCCCCATGCCATTGGCGCTCTGTATTAGTGGACTGCCCACGCCGAGCTGTTTTTGGAATGTCTTTTAAATATAGAAGCGAAGTTTCCATTGCTAACTACTTCGTGGTCGAGTCAGCATGGGTTTTTCGATTGAATAACATTGAGCACCTTCCTTTTTCTTCTTGTTTCCTACATTTGGGGCAACCTCCCAAAGGATAAGGTCTCCCTTCCACCATATGAGGGATCCCAACCTCGTCCTCTCCTTCTATAAATACATCTCTCTCACATAGATGCAGCTAGATGAAATGGTTTAATAGTTGAACAGTCTGATATAGCTAGTGTGAGATAGAGTAGAGAGAGAGACCCTTATCGAGAGAGAGTCTAGGCTTATCGCCTCGCCACATCCAATTCCTCGACAAATGCTCGATACACGTTTTGACTGAACCCACTGAACGAGGCTACGACGTCAAGGCTAATTTGGTTGTAATCTCTTTCTTTCTCTTAATTAATACATGACTGATGTTTTGGTTCCCCTCTTGTGTTGATGTGATTGATATTTCACAATACATTTAATTCTCCTTGACTAATTAGATAGTTATGAGTGAAAATATTGTTTTGTATTCTACTTTCGCTCCTTGATCCTTATGCAGGCACCTGAGTAGCATTTCTGAAGGGCCGCGATGTGTCGGGATGAAGATTAGGAGACTGCTACCATAGCTACGACTACTGCATTGGAACAAAGTTAGGATATCTATCCTGGCTTAGTTTAATTCATTAACTAGGAATCAACACATTAGCATGTCCTCTTGTTGTTAGACCCACCCTAGGGCTAGATGGATTGCCTTTGTCCATAGAGGGGTTTTACTTGCACAAAAAGTTGGCAATTCCATTAGGGATAAGTGCGTGTTTGTCGTCTCATTGTTTGTTTAGCCTTTAGCTTGTCGAGTCGACTTTGGTCGTTTTATTGTTTTTCTGCTTTGCTTGACTTGTTTAACTATCTTCATCCATCCTGTTCAGTTCCAGAGTATCAAGTCTGACCTCTACTCAGTGGTTTTATTTTTTTCTTATAGTTTTCTAGCTCAGCGTCAATTTTCCTTGAACAGTCGCATTTATTGGCGCATGTTGCTTTTGTCACAGGTTCGCCAACCCCTTTTTAGCTGAGATTACAACTAAACAGTCACA
The DNA here is from genome assembly GCA_034641835.2 of Pinus albicaulis. Lineage (NCBI taxonomy): Eukaryota > Viridiplantae > Streptophyta > Pinopsida > Pinales > Pinaceae > Pinus > Pinus albicaulis. Next base: position 1,235,339,434 of record CM076581.1, on the reverse strand, counting down.
CTAAATCCTGTAGGATTTGATTTGACCTCTTTTATGAGTTTTTGTTAGTGTCTCTTGGCTCTGGATTGGTTTTTTACCTTGCAATTGGTCTACTGAGATTGTTTTAACTCTGTAATATCGGTCTTCTCAGCTTTTTTTCCATCATCTTATCAGTGGATTTTGTAGCCCTAGGGTTTCTAGGTGCTTTGTGCTATTTGTTCGACCCTCTCCTCACTGAGCCTTCTGAGTTAATCTCGAGTCACTTTAATATTTGTCATTTTAGTTCGCTGACTGACTGTCTTATTCTTTCTTTCGATTCCTCGTATATTTGGTTTGTTGGATGATCACTTTTGTTTTCATTTGACTTTCCACTGGCTACTTCGAGCATAGATTACATTTATCGTTGGATCGTTTCAAAAGCCCTTTATGTTTCTTGGAAGAGTGCATTTTATGCTTGTATTACATATATCTATTTGTTTTAGATCGTTACATTCGTAGTGCTCGAAACTAGTATTTGTTTTGCTTTTAGCGTAACAGTGCATTGTGTGCTTCATTCATCTAAAAGACAAAAAATTGCATTCTTTCGCTTAAATTGAAAATGAAAATATTACTTTGCATTACTAGCTCTTAGTGAACTAGGAAAAAGTTTTTGTTTTCTCATTTGGTTGTATTAGGTGCATTTGTGAAATTATTCTTATGTTTCAATTGATTGCTACTTTGTCATAGATTCCTATCCTTCTCTTATTTAGAATTCATTGAATGAAAATGATCTTCTTTTGCATGTAGTGTGCATTTAGGAATTTGAGATCACATTCAGTAAGGCCTTAAAATTGCAACATTAATCCAAGATCAACCTTAAAATGAATTCAATCAATCTAAGGAAACATTGAAACCTAACTCACATATAGTAGAGGTCTAGGCTAGTGACGTGTTCCGACATCGTTAAACCTAGTAGTTGTCATTCGCCATCTGGCTTTAGATAGTGCTAGTATGGACTTGTGCTCCCTGTACCATTGTGTATATAAAGGGATACCCTCATAGGTTGCAATCCTTTATCCATAGAAAGTCGAGTCTGCCGCCCTATAAATATGATACACCTAACACAACATTCAGGGATACTACCTACACGTACATCAAGTCCTTGGTCATTTCTCTTTCATTTGATCACCAAGGTGTATATGGAAGTTAACGGAAACTTGGTGCACCCTCTTTTTTAGATTACGTGAGTAGTCATTTTGGTCTTTTCGTGACTCTCTAAAAGTGAAAAAACCATCGAGAACTTGTCCTTTCACGCTCGTTCAATCTGAAAGTGACTAGAGTCATCTTTTTCCCATTCCTCTATTCCTAAAACATGAAACAAAAAAGTTTCGTCTCAATGTCATAAAATTAACTACCTACGATTACATGCCCATTAAATATTTTACCTGGCTTGTTTTTAGTAGTTCCTTAGTGTTTGATCTTGAAGCCTCAAAAAGGCCATCTCGTTTTCTTCCTGTTTTGAAAAATTGTCATAGTGTTGGAACCACCAGTTTTGTCATCCTCTTCACTACCTCCTAGTGGTAATCCTTCTCCTGGCGTTTCTTCGGAAACACCTCAGTCCACTAGGTCTGTCGAGTTTTGGAAGTATATCCTTCCAAGTGTCTTGCCTCTCACTACCCAGTCTCCTCCTGAAGGGTCAGTTGATACCAATTGGCAACCTCAGGGTGCTTGGTCTAGTTTTGGGAGCGAGGAATAATTCCCCCCTCTTACTTCAGGATCACCATTTTTAGTCGCTGCCCTACTTGCTAGTCCTCATCGTATTTTTGACAATCTTAGAGCCTTGTCAGACATTGATTCTTTGAGTCCCGTCGGAAGTGAAGAGCTTCTTGTTTCTACCAGGGAATATCATATTTTCCCAGAATATTTCCCACATGTCTCCAGTCAACCTTCCCTGCAATTGGTGTCTCTTCCACTCGGTTATCGTACTTTGGGTCAGATCCTTTCTGGTGTTGTATCCATGACATTGTCTGGTACATTGAATCCCACAAGGAGCTTGGTTTTTCCTACATTAGGAATGTCTCCTTCGACACCCATCTTGTCGCCCAATGTTACATCTGTCCCGGTCTGACCCACCGTTTGTGTGGCTTCATCTACATCGGTTGTTAGTACAACTTCATCTTAAGGACCTTCTTTTGTTTGTTGGTCTATCTTCATCAATCCCACGATACCCGTTAGGCCTACCATGGGTGGATCACAACCTCATGCTGTGGAAATTAATCCTGTGTGCACTTCACCCATGGTTTCTACTTCTATTCCTAACAGTTATACATTCGATGAGTCTCCGTTTTCTATTCAGCAATGATATGATCCCTCTCTGAATTCTTAGCAACAGAATTCCACACCTCATGGTTCTCAATAAACGTAAGTTTCTGGTAATCCTCCACATCATTATGATGTATACGGTAATCCCATATATTTTCCTCCAATTGATCCAAATCAACCTGTTCCAATTTGGATAGCCCTTGGGCCTACAAGGACAACCCTTTTAGGGACAAAATTATGTCAAATAGGGACAACCCTTGGTCCATGGGGACAACCTTCGGCCCAACAAGGACAACCCTATGGTCCTTCTGTTCAACCTCAGTTCCAACAGGGAGCGTCTTATGTTCACTGGGGGGAAATCTATCCACCACAGGGAAAACCTTTCATGCAACACCATAAAAATTACATTCAGCAAGGCAAAAATCTTGTACAACAAGGAAAACCCTACGATCCTGCGCTGGGTCAACTTGGCCCATCCTAACCATCGGGCCAACATTTTCCACAAGGGCAACCCGGTGGACCTCAGTATACAAGCCAACCTGCTCCGCAGGGACAGCCTGCCTAACCTCAGTATCCGGGTCAACCTGCTCCGTAGGGACAACCTCAAGGTGCTACTTACCCTCCTCAAGGTCAATCTCAGGTAGTATATAGTGCACCCCAAGGTTTCACATATTATCCTTAAGGTTAATCCCATATGGTGTATAATCCACCTCAAGGCAATGCTTACATTCCACAACAAAATCCATATGTTTCTCGGCAAGGACCTTAGTGGTATGCTAAGAATCAATATCCTAGTCCTCAACCCATGTATGGGAAAAACTATCAGGCTTATAACCCCTATGGATAGAATCCTCCGGGAAAAAACATATGGGGGCAAAATTTATCTCAACCTGGGTGGAATGCTAATACTGGTCTTTATCAACGAATTACAATGTCTTTAGATCCTCAATTACCTTTCCTGGCAACGTTGGAATTTCCTGATGTGTCAAAGTTGACGAATGATCCCATTTTTCATAATCCATATTGGCCTCTAGTTCCAACCAAAATTCCTGGCGATTGTCCCAAATTTGAGGGCAAGTCCAGAGAAGACCCCCAAGCACATGTTATGACATACCATATTTGGTGTTCCTCTAACTCTTGGGTTGACGATTCCATTCGACTTTGTCTTTTCCAATGGAATTTTTCTGGTGTCGCTCCTAAGTGGTACATTGAATTACCTCGCGGCATTTTCCAATATTTCAACTCCTTAGCCATGGCGTTTCTGATGCACTTTCAGTTGCCAGTTTGGTATGAAACTGGGACGCACCTCCTCACATCCTTGAAACAAGATCGAACTACTCATATCTTTGATCAAATTCATGAATGGAGGCATCATTGTCGCTTGATCAAGTTTTCAATTCTTGATCAACTTCTAATTGATTGGTTCACTACCTCCTTTTTTGCTATGATTGCTAAGAATATTGCTATGGGGGCATGCATCACTGAGGAACAAGCCATTTCTCATGCCCAGTACCTTGATCTTGTGTAGTCTCAGTCCAGCACGTTGTATGAAATCTTGCCTAATGCTCCTATATTTGGGACTTCCAAAGCACTGGCGACACCATCTATTGACGGTATCATTGGTTCCGTGTCTTATACTTCTCAGAAGTCTTCTTCCTCTCCTCCGAATCCTGGGAAGAAAAAATCTACTCCTTTCAACGATACTGCTTCTTAGCCGGTCACGAATTCTGGTAAAACCATGGAAGTCAATGTCGTTCAGGCCAATTTGGTAGATAACACTTCCAAGGGTAAAAATAAGGGTAAAGGTAAGGCCAAAGTTGATACTCTGAAACATGATTCTCAGAAACCTCGTAGTGATGATGGTTTGTAGCGTAAACCGAAGTATCCTTGCTTTATTTGTGATAAATAACACTACACCAAGGACTGTCCCTGATGGGACGAAGTGAGTGGATTGCTCAAAGGCACCCAAGGAACTCCAGTTGTTCTCAAAGAACCATTTCCATCACAATAGACTCAGTTGGTAGAGAAAAATCAGTCCTCTGCCCCATTTGGTTCTCAGGTTTCATGATGAACGGTCCTGCATCCGTTTCTATTGCTACTCAGTTGAAAGACTATACCGAATCCCGTCAGGCAGCAGGGAAAGAGATTGTTGATGGTCCTCCTAGTCCGCCTGCTTCTGGCCCTCTTCAGATTGAAAGGACCAGTATTGAGCCCATTGTCCGGCCACCTTCCAAAGGTGTTCTCCGTAAGTGTTCTTACAATCCAAATGCTTGTATTGCTCAACATTACAATATTGTTGAGGATTTGGCTCAGGAGCCATCTGCTATGTTTGCATTAGAAGTGCTTCAGATTTTCCCATCTCAACGGAAGGATTTGCTATCTGCCATCGATGGGGTTGATCCTGCTAATTCGAGCCTTATCGCTTTCGACTTGGAGAATTTCGTCCCATGTCTCCCTCACCAGCTTGCGCTCATCATCCAAGTTGGGATTAATGGATTGAATATCCATCAAAAAATCATGTATGAGGGTGCGTCTACATGCTTCATGTCATCCTCCTACTAGAAAGCCATTGGTTCTCTAGCTCTCAATTCATCTCCAAATTCTCTAGAAGCGTTTGATGGAAGGTAATCTAAACCTTTTGGTGTTGTCGCTAGTTTACCGATTACTCTAGAAGGGAAAACAATAAAAATTGAGGTTGAAGTAGTTGATGCCAAGCTCAATTAAAATATTCTCCTCGGTCACAGTTGGACTCATGCCATGTTGTGTGTTCCATCCACTCTCTTTTGTGTTTTTCAATTTCCGCATAAAGGAAATATTGTTACTCTCAATCAGTTGTCTTTTTTCACTTCTTCATCTTCCGGGAGAAATGTTCCATACGTCGATCAAATTCCTATGCCTTATGAGAGCGTAGGGCTCGGTATTTTCAAAGATCCTGCCCTCATGGGTATTTTTCCTCTTCCTCCACCCAAAATTGTTTAGGTTAATATGATCTCTAGGTCTGATGATCCGTGGATCATCCCTTCACTCGAACAGATCGATTTGTTTGGGGATTCGATGCCATTAATTCGTATTGAGATTGATTATTGAAAACTGAATTCGGCATCAGATCCTCTGCCTCCTGATCATGCTAATTTGAGTATGTATCTTGAAATTTATTCTCAATGCCCTTGGCTCGGCGATTCAGATTCCTCGATCCTTTAAGTGAGACATTTCCCTCTGATGAAGCCATCATGGAAACTATGTTGCTTGAAGATCCTTCATGGGACGATAGTCATCATCGTTCCTCATTCATGCCCAGCCTTGGGATTTGCTTCTAAAGTTCCTTATCCTCCACTTCAAATGCCCATCCTGACACATGAAGTATTGCGGAAGTTATCTTAGGCAACATAACACAGACAATTCCTATTGGCATCTCCATTAAACCGGGGGTTTTCAAGAACATCTATATTGGGGTGACCTGTTATCCCGATGAGATCGAGGTCTACACTAGTCTCTTCCATGAGTTTCATGACGTTTTCACGTGGTCTTATGAAGAAATTCCCAGCATCGACTTGAGTATAGTGGTGCATGAAATTCCTACCTATCCTGGTGCGAAGCCTATTCGCCAGTGCCATCGTCCTGTGCACCCTAGAAAGGCGATCACTATTAAGGGTGAAGTTGAAAAAATTATTAAAGATGGTTTTATCTATCTGATTCCCTTGAAAGAATGGGTTTCCAATATTGTCCCTATGGATAAGAAGTAGGGTACTATTTGTGTCTGAGTTGATTACCGTAAGGATAACTATCCCACTACTTTTATTGACTAGATCATTGATGAATGCATTGGGAGTGAGATCTTTTGCCTTAGGGATGGGTTCTCTAGGTACAACCAGATTTAAAATTTTTTGGAAGATCAACACAAGACCACCTTTATCTGTCCTTGGGGTACTTTCGCATATAAAAAGCTCCCTTTCAGTCTTAAAAATGTTGGGGCTAAATTTTAGCGGGAAATGCCATATGATTTTCATGATATCAAGCACATTGTTCAGCCTTATCTGGATGATCTTCCGACTCATTCAGCTAAGTGTAAAGATCACCCTGATCATCTTTTTTAGATTTTTCTCCATTGTCGATGCTAAAACATCCAGCTCAATTTGCACAAGTGCGTCTTCTGCTTTGACTCCAGTAGACTCTTAGGGTTTATCATTTCTAAAGACGGGATATGTCCCGATCCCCTCAAAGTTGAAGCTATTGTTAATCTCCCCTCTCGTTCCTCCTTACAACAGCTGCAGACTCTGCAGGGGAAAGCTAACTTTCTACGTCATTTTATACCTAATTATGCTGAAGTGGCCAAAGGATTTACGCGATTACTAAAGAAGGACATCCAATTTCTTTGGGATGAGATCGCTCAAAAGTCCTTTGATGCACTGAAGGCATTGCTCGTCAATGCTCCTCTATTGTGTCCTCCAAATTATAATCGCGATTAATCCCTCTATTTGGCCGCCATGTTTAGCATGATTGCCATGGTTTTGGTACAAGACAATGATGATGGTGCTAAGCATGTCATTTAATATCTGTCTCATAACCTTCTCGATACTGAGATGTGTTATGCACATGTCTAGAAGTTGGCATTAGCTGTTGTTCAAGCTATTCAATGTTTTCATCACTATATTCTATTACGCACAGTGACTGTGAATTTTGATTGAAACCCTATGACTTACATTTTGACTCGTCAATTGTTGGGGGGAAAATAATTGAAGTGGATTGTTATCCTCCAAGAGTTTGATTTGGAGTTCACTACTGCCAAGTCAAAGAAGTCATTGGTCTTCATTGATTTGATCTGCTCTCTCCCTTCTGATTCTGCTCCATTTGGTTCCGAGGAATGCATTCTGGATGACACGCTTTTTCTGATTAGCACTCTCGATCCTTAGTACAGTGATATCATCATATATCTTTAGACTTCTACTTTCCGATCTGGGTTGGCGAAAGATTCCCACTGACGCATTCGCCATCTTTTGTAACTCTATCGCATAGTCGAAGATACACTCTACTGCATCGGAGTTGATTCCATTCTCCGCCGGTGTTTGACTCTCAAGGAGGCTGAAAAGGTCCTGAATGATTGTCACAGTGGCGTCTGTGGCAGTCACATGTCTGGATATGCTACTGCACATAAGATTCTTCATGCTAGGTATTTCAGGCCCACCATCTTTAAAGACTGCATTGTTGTTGTTTGTAAGTGCCATGCTTGCTAGGTCTATCAACACAAGATGCGCGCGCCACCCTCACATCTTCACTCTGTCATTACTTTTGGTCCCTTTGTGAAGTGGGGCATTGATTTTATGATGTGTAACCCTCACTCGGCTAAGGGGGCATGCTTATATTATCGTTGGTGTTGATTCCTTCACGAAATGGGCCAAAGAAATGCCTACACTTACAGCTGACAGTAAGACAAGAAAACCGCTCACTTTCTATTCAATCACGTCATTACTAGGTTTGGTGTCCCTCAAGCCATTGTTACTGATCATGGATCTAATTTTCATTATTACATGATGGCTAAGTTCACTTCTAAGTTGGGTATACGTCATGACAACTCAACGCCATACTACCCTCAGGCCAATGGTCAGGTTGAGGACGTAAACAAAGCTCTTATCACGATGCTTCAACGTACGATTGGGATGCACAAGTCAAATTGGCCTCTCATGTTCTTTCAGCTCTTTGGGCTTACTGAACCTCAATGAAGGATGCAACCAGATTTACTCCATTCCATATTGTCTATGGTCTAGAAGCTACCCTTTTGATTGAATGTGAAATACCTTCTCTCAATATAGTTGTAGAGTTGCTGCCACATACATTGCCGGAAGAAGACTGTCTCCTATATTTAGAGAGGCTTGATGAAACTCACTGCTTTGATGCTCTGGTTATAGAAGCACAGAAAAAGTGAGTCAAAACTCATTTTGACCAGTCAGTTTCCCCTTATTCCTTCATAGAAGGAGACCTTGTCCTCCTGTACGACCAATGTCAAGATAAGCTGTGGGCAAGAAAATTTCAACCCATGTGACATGGGCCGTACATTGTTAATCATGTTTTACAGAACAGGGCTTATGAGCTTATTGATTACGAAGGATCCTCTGAATCAGCCCAGAAATGGGCTGTATCTCAAAAAATATTATGCATGAGTCATTCATGCATGTTTATTTGTACATTGGTGTTTTCATATTTTTTTGTACATTTTTGGCTTCGTGTGTTTTGCGAGAATTTTTGTGCTTATTGGGTTATTTCTTATTATGTAGATGTCTATAACTCCTTATGTTGGTTTCAAGGATGGTGCCTCCCACATCACCTAGAACCTATCTTCCGCAGCCTGGGTGATTTATAATCCTGTTGGTGAGTTGAGAGATCTACAAGGTATTTGTCTAGGACGAACTACAAACAATGTCACTGAATATAGTGCTGCTATTGAACTATTAACCAAGGCCATTTCTCTTGACATTTGTGCATTGATTGTTAACCAAGACTCATAGATTGTTGGTCTTCAGCTTAATGGGCATTATTCTGTTAGAAATATTCACATATTAAGGTTGTATTTGCGTGTATGTTTACTGTAAAGACATTTTGATTACATCGCATATCAACATATTCCTAGACGAATGAATGCATTAACTGATACAGTAGCTAATAATGTGTTAGATAGACATTTGCGTAATTGGTAAAACAACATCACATGACAAGATCCATACAGGAAAGTAGATATATATATATATATATATATATATATATATATATATATATATATATATATATATATATATATATATATATCGAGTGTTTGCATCCACGTGCATCATAAATTCAAAAAATATGTGTGTTTTGGTTACATCTTGAGACATCATGTCCCTCAAAAAATATGCGAAAATGAAAACCTAGGTGTATAGTCGACGTGATGCTCATGATAGCATGTCACTGCCCGTACAAGCCATCTCAATAAGCGGTGAACATGATTCGACACTTCTGTACTGTGTCTCTAGTATGTGCGAGGAACATCATCGAATCAAGCATAGTCTAGGATCCCATGGGAGATTCCCTCTAAGTTGTGTATGATTTCCTCCTCCTCCCCTCCCTCACCATGAGGGGCCGCATCAAAGTTGCGAGGAATCATTCGCTCTATTGGGGAAATACCTGCAGGTCTCTCTAGGCCAACATCTATAATTACATGGATTAATATCAGAATATTCATAACAAAAAAAATCATAATACTCATCAAAATAAAAAATGAGTCTTACCCAGTACTTCATCCCAATCCTCTCCTTCTGGGAGTGGGAGATCTGGATCACTAGTGAAATTCGTGCCAGAGTAGGGCTAGTCCTCCACGATGATCAGATGTAGGCAGAGCCACTCAAAGAACTCTGGGCTCTAGGAAATATTTTGACCACCCCCGACCTTGGCATCAAAGCTTCCCAATGGACCATCCGTGGCTCTTGGGCTGGTGGTGTTGAAAATATTACCTCCTGACGTTGGAATATTGGTAACCGTTCCAAGATGAAAGGTACCATTATGGACCCGTACCCAAACTGCTTTAGCTTAGTGTTCTTGCATTTTGTCAGTTTACGTTTGATGTTGATTGTTACTACCTCTGCCTAGTTGTAGAGTGTCTGTTCCATAAAATCCACTGCAAGAAGTAGCTGTGTTTTTGTGGCCTTGTGTGGAGCTCGTGATCCAACAACTCATGTGATGGTGTGCAACACTACTCTGAGTGCCAAATCAGGAATGGTATGGATATCCACCTTCCTGCTTTTAGATCCTTTCCGTGCTACTCAGCACACTCTATCAATAACCATAGCCATGTTTTCCATTATGGGCCAAGTACCAGCCAGGATTAGTACTGCCCCCCTTCGCGACAATCCAGTTATGAAATAAATATTTGAGACCTCAATCTCAAGTTCCTGGTCATGAATGATGAATTTTTCGTGATCAATGTCCCAAACATTGATCAAGTACTGAAACAAATCTGGTTGAGCTCTGAGATATGGTGCCATAAAGAATTTCTTGAGCTCATAATCTCTGAGAGCTTCCATGCATCTCACATTGCTCATGGCTTTCTCATCTTCTTCACTTTATTCTCGTTCTTTCCATTCAATCACCATTTTGTCCTTTCGCATATGCAAAAACATCCATATGGTTGTCATTAGCCAAATACAATGCTTTTGAATGGTTAAATTGGGCTTGCTTGTTTGAATTTACATGCTAAAAATGGTTTTCGTGGTTGGCGCACGAATGCTTTAGAAATATTCGTGCCAATTGGCGGGCCCCCATTCAATTTTTAGGCCAGTTGGCGCAAGTCTGTGCCTGATACTCACGCTAACCTCCACGCCCTAGATTTTACAAAATCACGCCATAGATCTACAAAATTGTTGTTGCAGGTAATGAAAATGCTATCAAAATGTAGGGAAGGATGTGATTTCTTACCTGGAATAGACGGATTCATGATTCACTTTCCAGATTTCCCACTGTCGGCTTTGCAAAATCACAATGAAAAAGGTTAACAAATTTCTTGCAAGAGGTAAAAATGAAAATTAATTTATTTTTTACCATTTTTGGCATTTTATAACTTTTCAGAACCCTAATTAGGTTTTAAAGCATATTTTTCGTTTATTTCGCTATGTTATTTCGAGAAATGGGTTTTACGTGTATCTCTTGTGTAGAGACATGTCCTCAATGTGACGACGATGAAGTAACGAGTTGTATTTTATACTTTTTCAGACTTGGTAAAAACACAAAAAAAGTCACTGTTGGAGTCATCTTTCAGCTCTTTTCTGACTCTCGAAATTTGAAAATATTACCAAGACTCTTGTCATTTTGAACTCGTTAAATGGCTACGAAACAATATCTAACCAGTATACATTTACCCCTTTCTTGGGCTGGGATGGATTATTTACGAAAAAGGAATACCTTAGCCTATTGTGATTAAGACGTTCTCTCAGACACAGTTTTCTACCTTTTCGGATCTGTGAGACTACCCGCGAAAAGGGATTGCTGGAGTTTTCTTTTTTCCTTCTTTTCAAACTGTCTAAACATGAAAAGACGTCAAGTTATTCCTTTTTCAGACTCGTTAAAACCTAAATGACATCAGAAACTGTCACCATGACATCACCTCCTTCCTCCTTCCTAGGGCTCATAAAATTTACTAGGATGGATTTGTCTCAAGGAAAAACTTACATGACAAACATATGCTAACCCCTTCAATCTTTTTTTCCAAAAATAAGTGGGGTACTCGTGAGTAATGGTGGGGGAAAGTTGAACTAGTTCTTAGTCATGTCGGTAGTATGTTGCTCTTGAACATGACACTCATCTACATTCATGACGAGTTGGGGACATCTGATTTTGTAATTTTTTGCCTCCATGGGTTTGGGTAATCTGCTTTAACCTCTTATTTTTTCTTTTCCATGTGATCATGACCTCAGATCCCTTGATGTCAAATACTGCCAAATCTGGAGTCGTGTTGCAGATATGTTCAAGAGTAGTTTCCGTTTGCAGTTTTCAACCTCCCTCTGATTCTCTTTTTGGTCTTGATTCACTATCATCATTTCCTTTGTCTCGTGTCGAGGATGTAGGAAACATTATGGCCCTCCTTTGACTTCAGCTCATTATCCAGGAAGTTGATCTAGAGAATCCCTTCTGGTACCTTGGAGCTTGCATGCCTCAATGGAAATTTCTTCGCATTTGATGACAGGTCCTCGTCATTGGCCTTCGATCGAGTGATTTTGTAGGTGTTCGACACCAGATCACTGTTCAAATTCCATGGATTTTACTTGTCGTACCTTGAGAGCCATTGCCATTATTGGTGGTTTCTCTCATGCCTGTTAACAACTTTCATCATTGGCTGGTAATCAGGTGATTTTCTTGCATGTTTTACTTTAGATCACATATTCGCATGCTTGAATTTTTACTTGTTCAAGTCGAGATGGAGCGCAAGACCCTGGGTTTTTTCTTGATGAAATGTATGCTGCAAGATTATTTTCGTTTATCAGGACTATATGCATGACTCTTCTGATTGGATGGCTGCAACTATACCTGAGTCTATTTATTTATCCTTACTACTGGATGGTTACGTCCATACCTCGGATCTCAGTTTTATATGTACTCTATTATGGATGGCTGCGCCCATGCCACGTGCTCATGTATCAGATATATCAGTTGTATTTGTACTTACAGGTCTTTTGACGGTGGTGTTTGGTTTGAATGTTTTCTCATAAAGCATTTCACTCCTCCCTCTCTCTCGGACCTCATGCTTTAGAGGGCATCTGTTACATAACATTTTGTCATCGTTCCTGTAATCCCCATCCCGCACATTGGAGGGCTATTTATATGACTTATGAATAATGTCATTGCATCCCTTTCCATGAGAAGTACATTTCCTCTGTTGACTATTCCTAGAATAGATCATCAAAAACATATGATTTTGGGTCGGTGCTGGTAGGCAGTTATGGCCTCGCACCAATAAGGGAAATTAGCACTGGGCCCCATGCCCATTGGCGCTTTATCTCAGTGGACTTCATGCGCCGAGATTTTATTGGAAAGTTTTTCAAATATAAAAGAAAAGTCTCCATTGCTAACTACTTTGTGATTGAGTAAGCATGGGTTGTTTGACTAAATAACGTTGAGTAGCTTCCTTTGGCTTCTTGTTTCCTACATTTGTGGCAACCTCCCAAAGGATAAGGCCTCCCTTCCACCATATGAGGGATCCCAACCTCCTCCTCTCCTTCTATAAATACATCTCTCTCACATAGATACAGCTAGCTGAAATGGTTGAATAGTTGAACAATCTGGTATAGCTAGTGTGAGATAGAGAATAGAGAGAGACCCTTGTCGAGAGAGAGTCTAGGCTTATCGCCTCACCACATCCAATTCCCCGAAGAATGCTCGAGACGCGTTTTGACTGAATCCACTGAAGGAGGCTGCGATGTCAAGGCTCATTTGGTTGTAATATCTTTCTTTATCTTGATTAATACATGACTGATTTTTTGGCTCCTACCTTGTGTTGATGTGATTGATATTTCACGATACGTTTAATTCTCCTTGAAAAATTAGATAGTTATGAATGAAAATATTGTTTCGTACTTGAGTACCATTGCTGAAGGGTCGCGACGCGTCGAGAAGAAGATCAGGAGACCACTGCCACAACTGTGACAAATGTGTTGGAACAAATGTAGGATATCCATCCTGACTCAGTTTCATTCATTAACTAGGAATCAACACATTAGCATGTCCTCTTGCTGCTAGACCCACCCTAGGGCTAAAGGGATCGCCTATGTCTGGAGAGGGGATTTACCTACATAACAACATGAGGTGTTTGTCAAATAGTATTACTGATGATCAAATACGAATATTTCAATGAACCCTTACTGGGCCAACAACAAAATGGTACATTGACTAGCCTTTTGAGCCACATGGAAGCTTAGTCCTCTAGCTACAACATTCCTCATATTCTTCCAACTCCAAATTTGACATGACTCTGTTGGTCACTTTAATTGCTTATTAATCTAAAAAATCAAGTGCTACATAAATAGTCAACCCAGGGAAGTTTGTTTATTTCAAAGGCAATCACACACTGTATATGCTCAATCTCAAAATAAATGAAAAGTTGTAGTAGAAATTACACTAATCACACCTTGCTTCAAACAAACTAAAGTTCTACTTTGAGTTACAACAAAAGCAATCTTTCTATTGCAGAAAATTATCAGAAGAATCCTGGATTACATTAAGAAAACAACAATCTAGGGAAGGAAACCAATCTGCAGAAGAAAAGACTAATTATGCTATAATAGAGAACAAGACCCTATTCCCCAAGTAGGAATCTTCAGCACCTGTTTCTAACTACCGCGCTTTCACAACCTCATTTTGTAAACAAGATTACCAATTTGAACTAATCAACGATTACCTAGGAATGAATTATATGAAAACTATGCAATAATCAATGGAAACAAAGTTTCAGCAATAGATAATAGAGTTTCAATAATGCATAAATAATTTCAGCAAAACAGAGTGTTAACAAGGCGTGAATGAAAATAACGATTAACACACTATGAAAATTAATGGGTGAATCTTGTGAGGAAGGTGGGCCCTTTCCTTCTCACAAGATTCCCTAGAAAAAGGAATTAAGAAGAAATGCTCAGAACAATATTTTATTCATCTGTCAAATGTAACACATTACAAAATGATCCAGTTCCTTCTCTATAATTCCTTTTCAGCTAAACCTTCCATAATCTCCCTCTACTGCTGATGTCTCCTCTCTTTAAAGAGGAGACATTTATTACACATTTGATTACATCATATAAATCCTATTCTTAACCCGATCTGATCTTCTATGCTGGAATAGGATATTCCATTCTTCCATAGCAAAAAATTTGTTACAATGGTTATGATGGTGCTGGCTTCGAGGTGCAATTGTTGTGGCCACTGTAACAACTCCCTTAATTATCCTTTCTTGTTGCTTCCGTACCTGAAATACTATTTCAGCATCACAAATCACAGACTGTTTCAGCAACGGGATTTGTGTATTGTTTGGATTGTTTCAGCAACGGGATTTGCGTATTGTGGGCTGTTTCAGCAATGCGGTCTTCAGACAACAACGATGAATTAACTGCAGCCTTCAAATTGTTTTAGCAAATATATATTTCCAATTAATGGCTAAATATGAAAGTAATGTAAAATTACATGGAAAACAAGTTAAACATATAGTAAAGAGAAGAAACGTTATATACCTTTGGAAGAACAAATTAAAGTGATGATATAGGCTTTAAATATGAACTGGAAAAGGATGGGATGATAGCAAAATATATGAGAAAAAAGGTACATTACAGGGTCCTAACATCCCCCCCAACTAAAAAGGTTGCATGTCCTCAGGCAACTTCAATCTGAATCAGAATCCGGATACTAGCTCTTAGCGTGCAAGTTACTTATGCAGTAGCTATAGAAGGTACTGTCTGTTGAAGCTCTAAACCCTTGCACATTTTTTAGCTTTCTCCAGGCTGCTGCTTCATCCTTATTAGCCAACCTATGATGAGAATGATATTCCTCTGTTGGCATCCACAAAATAGGAAAATGAAAGTGATACCCTATCCACTTTTCAGCACATTGCTGAACACACTTGATGTAGTCGGGTACCCTGGAAATTGATGTTTCAAGATTAGTAGGACTGAAAGGATTGTGCTCCTGCTTTTCCTTAGAATATTGTTGCCAAAACATGTTATTTTCTTTTAAGGCAATAGTTTCTTTGGCCTTAATAAAGTGTTGACAGTCCTGGAGTATTGTTTCCTGTAGTTGTCACATATGTTGAGTCATTCCTGGTTTCTGCAGAAATTGATAATATTCTGCAACAAAGGTGGCAGGGTTCTGTGGTTCTAGCCGTATCCAGAGGAGATAGTTATCTTAATTATTCCTGGCCGCTAGAAAAGCAGTCTGCCACGTAATCTGGTTGGCAAGGAAAGAGGCAAATGCTCGAATCTGGATATCGCCAACAAGAGGGTTAAGATTAAGGTTTCTGTTTTTAGGAATGGCTTCATTGTGAAGATACAATTCACATAGTAAATGCTATTCACTAGTAGAGGCCTCTGCAAAATTTTGCACAAAA
This sequence comes from Pinus albicaulis, assembly GCA_034641835.2. Classification (NCBI taxonomy): domain Eukaryota; kingdom Viridiplantae; phylum Streptophyta; class Pinopsida; order Pinales; family Pinaceae; genus Pinus; species Pinus albicaulis. The sequence continues at coordinate 1,235,323,548 of CM076581.1, read as the reverse complement.
TCTTCAGATTTAAACACCTTATAGGGCCTTCCATATTTGATTGCTTTTATATGAAAGAATGTCAGGTGTTCTGCAAGGAAAAGAGAGTAATTTAAAGATGGTTTTCTGGCAGCCAATAGTTTCTGTACCAAATAAAACATCAAGAGAAATTTTCTTTTTAACTCTTTATTATGGTTCTTATGAACGCGAGATTGTTGGAGTATTTTCTCCAAAGCCTCCTAGTTTGAATATATGTGGTTGTGCCAAAGTAATTTATGCTCCTGCAAGATTTTGCCTTGCGAAATGGCATATTATTTCCTCCACTTGTTCATTATTTCCAGCTCATCCCATGGTTCATTTTGTGTTTCAGCATTGCAAGTGGTAGGCTAAGTAGAAAAAATAGGAACTTCAGATTTAACAGTTATAGTAGGCCGGGGTACTTGTGAATTAGCTTCTTTTTCAAAAAATTTTGAAGGCCCTACTGGTTCTTGTGTAACAGTAAGGTGTTCCTCTTTGACTATAGAGGACATAGATGCTCCCGACATTGGGACTTGAACTACTTTATATCCCGCTTGATGATAAATATTCCAAAATTGGCTGCACATGTATTATTATACTGATCATTTTCTTTGTTTTTCTCTGCCATGGATTCTGCATGAGCCAAGGTATACAAATTAAGCTCCTTGTCATAGGCTTCCCTTTCCATGACCAATTCTTGCTTGTAGGCTTCCAATTCTGATCTTAAAAACTCATTTTCTTGTAAGAGGGAAGCCAGGGTGACTAGGATTTGTGTAACAGTCACAGTCTTAGTAGCTGGTTCTTGTGTTGCAGCTACGTGATGTGCAGCATCCTGGGCATCTAGTTCTTGTACATCAACAACTAGTTCTTGTGTTTCAGCTATAGCTAGTTCTTATGTAACAGCTATAGCTGGTTCTTGTGTGACAACTACTGAATGAGTAGTTGGTTCTTGTATGACAGCTAGTTTTTCTAGAGAAAATGATGTCGCAGTACCCTGGGCATCTGGTTCTTGTGTTTCAGTGCCCCTGGGTGAGATAGGTAAATATTCCAGGATTTGGGGTTGTGGTGGTGTATGGGCTTTTAGAAGAATGGGTTGTGAGTGTAGGGTAGTGGCAATGGTGGCTGCTTCAGTTGACGCCCTCATTCGTCTTCTAGGTAAAAAGGCAAGGAAAGTAGAAGTTTGTTTTTTTATTTTATGAGTGGATTTTTCCTAAGGGGGAGGACTATCAAAAGTGGCGGCTACTTTGGTTGAGGCCCTCATTCGTCTTTTTGGTAGAAAGGCGATTGTGGTTTTCCTTTTCCTTTTACGAGTAGAGGAGGGAGGGTTATCTGCTTGAGAATCATCACTAGAGATATGAATAGTAGGATCAGATGATTCTGCTAAATTGTGAGATCAAATTGGTATGGTAGGAGGGTAAATTGGATAAATTGGTTCTGCGGGTGAAATTTCTAGAGGGTCAGGGGTGTTTTGTGGTCGCTGATCATGGGGATTTTCAGCAATTTCCTGAGGATTTTTAGCAGCTTGCTGAGGGTTTATGGGTGGATTGTTTAAGGGAAGGTTTTGTTGAGAAAAAAAATTTCAGATTAGTAACTGGACAAGACGGTGATGGGTGAGGCAAATGAGGGGGAATTTTACCTGTCTACAATAATGTGACATATTTCTAAGACATCCAAGTAAATAATAAGGAATGTTCAACAGTCTACCATGTCATAAATGATTTAACAAGACAAAATCATGCTGGTAAACTACCTAGTATCGGCCTTCATAGGTGAGGTAATGTTTGAAAAACTTTGCAACTTTCGGCCAAGGAGGCGGCAACGATTTGAGTCAGACACCTCGGCCTTTAGGTTTAACTTGTTCCCCTGGCAGGAGAAAATCCGACTGTGCATTAAGAATGATATGTTTTTGGCTGAACCATCGAATTCCAGTGACAGGAAGGCCCGAAACCTGTGCTATGTCATCCTATGAGACTGGAATTCGAACTCCTTGAATAATAAAATGATCTTCCTTAAGATTCTGTGCAAATTCAAGAACCTTTTGTGGATAAAATTCATGAAGCCTCTGAAAATAACCTACCCAGCCTGCCTGCTGAAAAATATGATATGCTTCTGGGTATAATTCGAGCAGGGCTATCATAGCAGGTTCATGTCGAATAGCAGGTCCTCCCATAGCTAATCATCTTTGGTAAAATGCACAGTCAAAGAGCCAAGTTACCGCACTCGAAAAGAGTAAGTTTTGTGAATGAGAACATGGAATGATGGTAAAGAGAAGAGGTAATGGGTAAGAAAAATGATGGTAATCGACTTGTTGTGAGATGATGGCATAAAGTTTTGATATTCCCCCCAACTACGACTAAAATGATGACTTTAAGTGTGTGGGGATTGTGGTAGTAATAAATGAAATCTTCTCATTTAGCCATAGTTTAATTGTACTTACATATAAAATTTACATACCTCATGTTTACCTTTAATTGGTACTTCGAAAAATATAGTGCTTGCTCATAGTAGATTGAAAATAGTTATGGAAGGAACTTGGAAGCTTTTTGAAACATGAAGGAGATTATATTAGAGGTCTATTTAATCATAGGAGAAGGCAATGAAAGGATAGGATTAACATGAGAAATAAGAGAAGTGAAAATAAAAGAACTAAAGAAGATGATTTCATGACGAGAAATGCTGCATGGTCATGTCTTTGAAAAAAATGGTGTTTCAGCAATGGGAAAAGTGGGTAAGGTGTTGCTGAAGAGTGGTGTTTTAGTAATGGGAAAAATAGGGAAAATGTTACTCAAGAGTGCTATTTCATCAATGGGAAAGATGGGGAAAATATTGCTGAAGAATGTTGTTTCAGAAAAGGGAAAAATAGGGAAAATGTTGCTGAAGAGTGATGTTTCAACAATGGGAAATATGGGGAAAATATTGTTGAAGAGTGTTGTTTCAGCAATGGGAAAAATAAGGAAAATGAAATGAAAAGGGGAAAATAAATGAGGGGGAATGGATGATGGAAATGTTGAAATAAAATTGGAAGATGGGGAATGAACTATGAATGGGTTGGAGCAATGCCTCACAAAATGAAGCTTGTATCTGCTTGTAGTAAAATTTTCCTTTCTTAGTAAGACTTTCCTGAAACGAGAATATGCAACATAACCAATTGTAACATGCCAGCCCTTGATAGGGATTATTAGGTAAGAAATCTAATTCTAATGCTAAAAATAGAATTCAGAAAAATTAGATGCAATGAGGGGCAGGAGACTCCCGTAAAAATAGATAATGTGAATCTGCCATGCAAGTAGCCTTAAAATCTTCTTTTTAAATGGGGCGTTGGTACAGACGGAGCTGATGACCATTCACTAATAACGGTGTTTTAGAGTCATCAATTGTTAAGAGTCTTACTGTTCTATTGGGAAAAATAGTATCTATTTCGTAGGGTCATAGCCATCTCGTACGTAATTTCCCTCGAAAGTTTTCAAACCGAGAGTCATACAATAAAGCCCAATTACCTTTTTGGAATTGCTTATGCTTGATGATTTTATCATGCCATTTTGTTCTCTGTTGTTGGATCATAGTTTTCTGATGAATGGCATCTAATCTTTTTTCATCTAATTCATGAAGCTGTTGCAACCTGGCTGTCTGTGCATCAGTCAAATCAAGGTTAACAGCTAAAGTATTCCTTAAGGTTTTAATTTCAAATTCCATAGGAAAAACAACACTTTTACCATAAACCAATTCATAGGGATAAAATCCTGTAGTATTTCTCCAGGTAGTTCTGTAAGCCCATAGCGCTTCAGGGAGCCTTTGAGACCAATCCTTCCAGTTTTCCTTCACTGTTTTGGTTAGAATGGATTCTATTACTTTGATTGTACTTTCCACCTGTCCATTGGCTTGGGGGTGTTATGGTGTAGTCATTCTATGATGAATATGATATTTTTTAAGGGTGGCTTTAAAGCCACGAGAAGTAAAAGGAGGTCCTACATCTGTAACTAGCTCTCTAGGCACTCCAAATCTAACAAATATCTCTTCAAATAAGAAAGCTAGGACAAATTCTTCATTAGCTCTAAGGAGTGATTTAGCCTCCACCCATTTAGTCATATAATCTGTACAGACCAATATATAAACTGTTTGGTTGGATGGAGGATTAATGGGTCCTACAAAGTCCAAGGCCCATCTTTCAAATGGTTCAATTATTACCTGGGGTTTAATGGAATTTCATCTCTATGATTAGGTTGACCCATTCTCTGACAGCTATCATAGGCCCAGAGGTATTTCTTTGCATCTTTAAAGAGTGAGGTCCAATAATAACCCATCCTAAGAATTTTATGTGCCATTCTCTTATCAGCAAAATGCCCTCCACAAGGGCCATCATGACAAGCTTTTAGTACATCATAAGCCTCATATTCTCTAATGCATCTTTGAATTTCATGATCAAGTCCTGTATAGAAAAGACACCCACTTATCCAACTATACCAAGCACTTTTTTGAATGATTTTTATTTTCTCTCAATGGGATAGGTGTGATGGTAACTTCCTTGAAACCAGATAATTGGTAATGTCTGCATACCACGGTGAGTGAGCAGATATTGCAAATAAATATTCATCAGGAAAGGAATCATCCACTGGAGTATTATCATCATCTTTTAACCGAGAAAGGAAATCAACAACTACATTTTCTTTTCTTGGTCGATCTACAATTGTAATATCAAATTCTTGTAATAACAATAACCATCTGGTGACTCGAGCATTTGTGATATATTTTTTCATTAAATACTTAATTGTTGAGTGGTCAGTATGGACAAAAGTAGAGTAACCAGTAATGTAATGTCAAAATTTTTTAATAGAATAAATGACTGCTAAAAATTCCCTTTCGGTAACTATGTAATTAAGCTCAGCAGGAGTCATATTCTTACTAATGAAGTAGATAGCATAAGGAAGATGGTTTTCCTCTTGTCCCAAGACAACTCCAATCACAATATCCGAAGAATCATAGGATATATGAAAGGGAAGTGCCCAATCAGGTCCCCTTAAAATAGGAGCTGTAGATAACTGATGCTTGAGTTCAACAAATGCTTCCTGGCAAAGATTAGTCTACTTGAATTCAACATTTTTCATAAGTAACACAAACAAAGGAGAAGCTATTTTGGAATTTTTTTTAATAAATATCCTATAATATCCTGCATGTCCTAAGCAACTTCTCACATCTGTTTGTGTTCTAAGAATAGGAAGGTTCTGAATGACTTGTATTTTGGATGGATTTGCCTGAATTCCTTGAGATGAAATAAAATGTCCAAGTACTCCTCCACTCATCATCATATGACATTTTTCGGTACTTAAGGAGAGGTGAGCTTGTACACATCGTTTAAGTACTTTCTCAAGATTCTGTAATGCATCCTCAAAAGACACACCGTAAGGGGTAAAGTCATCCATAAATATTTCCATAGAGTCATTAAGCATATCAGAAAATATTCCTATAACTTCTCTTTGAAAGGTTGCTGGTGCATTACATATTCCAAATGGGAGAACTCTATAAGAAAAAGTTCCCCAATGACTAGTAAAAGTGGTCTTTTCTTGGTCTTGGGGCACAATTTTTATTTGATTATACCCACTAAACCCATCTAAAAAGGAGAAGAATTTCTTCCCTGAAAAGCTATCTAATACCTGATCAATGAATGGTAAAGGAAAGTGATCTTTTTGAGTGGCTTTATTTAAGGCTCTATAATCTACACACACTCTCCATTTCCCGTTTTTATTAGGAACTATTACCAACGGGGAACCCATTCACTGTCAGATATAGGATATATAACCCTACATTAAGCAATTTTTGAAGTTCCTCTTTAACAATTTCCCTTAAATTAGGGTTCATTCGTCGTTGAGGTTGACAGATTGGTCGACAACCTTCCTTGATAAAGATACGATGAGTACATAATTCAGGAGGTATTCCCTTCATATCTATATAGTCCCATGCGAATGCTTCCTCATTTTCAAGAAGTAACTTCATTAGTTGTTGTGTTTTAGCAACTGTCAAGTTGGGGTTTATGTTCAGTGTTTTGCCAATTTCAATTTCTACTGGTATACTTTTAGAAGAGATGGTGGTTGATGTTTGAGGAAGATCTTCAGGTCTAAGCTTTTCCTGGGTATCTGATTTCAAAAGTGTAGCCAGCTGATTATGTGTTTCTGGAATCACAGAGGAGGGTTCACAAATAAAATTATTAATTACCTCATCCTCATTGGTATATTTAAGGTTTAAATCTTGTCCGATAGTCAAAATAGGTTGAATAGCATGATCATCATAGTCCATCCATACATAATTATCATTATTAATCATGGGTGTAGCGTGAGGGTAGAGAGTAAGCTGCTTAGTTTCATATCCATTGGAAATTGACATTGAACCAGATCTACAGCTGATAAAGGCATCGGTTGTGGCTAACCAGGGCCTTCCAAAAATTATAGGATGTCCCCCCAAATTTGTTTTAGTTTGTAACACCACAAAGTCGGCTGGATAATTCCAGGATTCAACTGAGATGATTAGGTCCTCAATAACTCCTTCCAATTTGATTATAGAACGGTCAACTAATTCTAGAATGGTTGGTGTATCTCTGATTACGTTTTCCAGCTGTAACAGTTGTGAAATTTCAAGAGTCATAATATTTATAGCAGCACCTAAATCTACCAGAACTCGATGAATTATTTTTTTTTCAATTTGCACTGTGACAATAAGATGGTCGGGTTCACCATATTTAATTGGAGGAGCTTTACCGGACATTAATGCAGATAGATCACCCATAACATGAACTGTAAGGGAATCTTTATCTTTCCTATCGGGTTTCTTAACACAAATATCTCTCATAGTTCTGGAATAAATTGGTACATCTCTTAGTTCTTGTAAGAGTGGAATTTTAACATAAAGATTCTGTAATTCCCCTAGAATATTTAAAGCAGGTGGCTCAGGCGTTTTAGTTAAAGCTAAATGCTCAGGGAATGGTAGTTTTGCTGTTCCAGTACCCTTATTAGAGGGTGGTTGTACCTCTTCACGCGATTCACATTTTTCTATCTCTTCCTTATTAGAATCAGAATAGGTAACGCCATCAATAATGGGTTCAACTATTTTCCCAGATCGTAAATGAATATCATTGCATTGTGCAGGGAAAACATGAAGTATAGGATGGTTCTAAATATCAATAAACTACACAGCTTTATTATTGGGGTTAGGGTTTGGTTGTACATGTAGCTGGGGTCTCATCATTTTATTATTCGGTGGAGCACCTGATGGTAGAGGGAGTGGTTACTGAAATTGAGGAAATTGATTTGGAAATAGGAGTTGTTGACCCCTCCAATTTGGATTCCATTGGTTCAAGTAAGATTGTTGTTGTGGAGGCCAAGGAGTCCACATTGCTGGGTCTACAAAGGGAGGGTTTGTTTGTTGCATGGGTGGGTAATTCATTTTATTGAAGGGCAGGTATTGCATTTGGTTAAAGGGAGGGTAATTTTCTTGACTAAAATAAAGATAATTGTTCCAACGATTAGAAGATGTAAATGGCATATTAGAGTTCATACCTTGTCCTCGCAGTTGCCATTGCCTTCTCTGTGTCAATAGATAGACCGCTTTAGCTTCTTCTTCGGTTGGTTGCAATGCTGCTTTTATTCTTGGTAAAGAAGGGCATTGTTGCGTCTCATGATCTTTCTCACAAAGGGTGCAAATTAGCACCTTGTCCAATGGGAATTCCCTTAGTGGGTGTTTATCTCTGCATTTGGGGCAAAAGACAGACAAAGCCACTTCTACTTCGGCTTGTTTCTTCTTAACCTGCAAGGTGTCAATCTGTGAAGCAAAAGAACTTAACATTTCAGTTTTAAATTCCTCAAGTAAATTACCTATTTCAGCTCTTGTTGCTCCTCCACTGGTAGATTTTTTAACTCTTGAATATGTGGTATCCCTGCTATTTGACTTGTTCCTTGCAGCTCCTCTTAAACATGTTTTACAAAGATTAACAATTTCATCATATGATTCTTTAGATATGTCCCATTTACCAAGAATATTTAGCATATCTAGACAGTCATCCCTCACTCCTTTTAATAATATTGTTTTAAGAATATCCTTACTTACATCGGGATGATTGGATCTCTGCAAGTTATATTGTAGTCTTTCCACAAAGTCCTCTAGATTTTCGTCCTCCTTCTGTACCATCTTAAATAGTTCCTCTCTTTTATCTCTCGTCCGGCAGTAGTCTTGATATTTGAGCAGAAATTTCTGTTTCATATGATCCCATGTTGTGATTACATGGCCTCCAAGACTCATGAACCACCTTAATGCATTTCCTTTTAATGTTACTGGAAATAGCTTCAATTTTTGGGCATTTCTAATGTAATCGTAACTTATACATAATATATCAAACTCGAAAAGAAATTCATTAGGATCTTCAGAAGATAAACCATGAAATTTAGGTAAAGCTAAAAGTGGCATATTCTTCATGGGAGTTTCTCCTCTAGGGAGATCACCAATAAGGAACCCCAAGGTAGAGAGATAATTCTCATATCTTCCTTCTCCTTTAGGATCTACTTGTCCTCCACCGAAGAATCCTTCATTGTTCCCCTCCATTGCTTGTTCTCCTACTGCACTTGCTCGATCCTCAATGTTTTCTACTGGCTCCTCAATGTTTTCTGCTATATCTTCAAAAAATTTTGCTGGCTCCTCAACGTTTTCTGCTGGCTCCTTGAAGTTTTCTGCTGACTCTTCAATGTCTTCTGCTGGCTCTTTAACATTTTATGCTGGCTCCTCAACGTTTTCTGCTGGCTCCTCAATGTTTTTAGGGCTCACAATTTCTTCTGTTTCGTAGTTCGATTGAGGGGAATATTGAGGCTTGGGCCTTTGAGAGCTTAGCCTCTGAGAAGATTCAGATTTTGATATGATCTCGTCAATAAAGGTCTTTCTTCCTCCCCTTCCTCTGCCACTCCACCTGTAGGGTTAGTTTTCTTGTGGGCTCCGTGTCCTTTCATGCAATCTGCATATCTGAAAGAAAAACATCAATGGTTTTGAAATTTATAATTGCCTTCCCCGACAACGATGCCAAAATGTTGGTCACTTTAATTGATTATTAATCTAAACAATCAAGTGCTACATAAATTGTCAACCCAGGGAAGTCTGTTTATTTCAAAGGCAATCACACACTGTATATGCTCAATCTCAAAAGAAATGAAAATTTGTAGTAGAAATTACACTAATCACACCTTGCTTCAAACAAACTGAAGTTCTACTTTGAGTTACAACAAAAGAAATCTTTCTATTGCAGAAAATTATCAGAAGAATCCTGGATTACATTAAGAAAACAATAATCTAGGGAAGGAAACCAATCTGCAGAAGAAAAGACCAATTATGCTATAACAGAGAACAAGACCCTATTCCCCAAGTAGGAATCTTCAACACCTGTTTCTGACTACCACACTTTCACAACCTCATTCTATAAACAAGATTACCAATTTGAAATAATCAACAATTACCTAGGAATGAATTATATGAAAACTATGCAATAATCAATGGAAACAGAGTTTTAGCAATAAATAACAGAGTTTCAATAATGCATAAATAATTTTAGCAAAACAAAGTGTTAACAAGGCGTGAATGAAAATAACGATTAACACACTATGGAAATTAATGGGCAAATCTTGTGATGAAGGTGGGCCCTTTCCTTCTCACAAGATTACCCAGAAAAAGGAATTAAGAAGATATGCTTAGAACAATCTTTTATTCATCTGTCAAATGTAACACATTACAAAACGATCCAGTTCCTTCTCTGTAATTCCTTTTCAGCTAAACCTTCCGTAATCTCCCTCTACTGCTGATGTCTCTTCCGTAATCAACCCAACAAAACCTACCAGTATCATGAATACTCATTCATTAGCCAATCGTTTGACGCTACAAAAAACACACCACATAGATGATACTACCCCGATTAACCCGCACCGATACAAAATATGATTAGAAATGTTAATCAATATCATCCTCCACAAGGAGGACCCTATCCTCCCCTACAGGGAAAAAAATACTCCTCTAGGAACATGGACATAATTTTCTCTTCCCAAAATCCATATACCAATCAAGCACAAGGAAACCAATATTCTCCTTTTCCCACACAACTACAAAAGAACCCACAAGCACAAAATAATGCAGGGGTTAATTTAGTGCAACCCTCCCATGCTTAATATCAACCATCATTTAACTAGGTGAATACAAGAAATCACCTAATTTTTATAAGAAAAATCCATAGAGAAAACCAAAGGGAGAACTTGGCCAGGGGGTAGTAATTAGCAATGCCCCCTAGGAATGTTGGTTGTGGAAACCCCAAACGAATTAAAACTAGGAAGAATCCGTAAAAAAATTGTAAAGGAAGAACAAGAGCACTAGTCTTAGGATAAATCATTATTTTTCCATATGTGGGGAATACAATCATTATACTCACCATTGTCATCAATGCCCTGAGTTAAAAATGATTCAGTATAATAGAGAACAGGGAGGGAAAAACCAAAAAAATGTGGTAATGCATGACCCTTTCCCCCATCACGGAGTGGTTAACAATCAACAACATCTACCATCCCACCAAAAAACTCATGGAGGGAGTACCCATAATAACTCTAATCACGATATTTTCATGGCAGGAGAATACATTCTCCTGCAAATGTGAAATATAAACTATGAATCTCCCCCAGAGACCAAACCATCTACCTCAACCACGACCATTCCTATAACACCATTGACCATTCCCTGGATTCCCATATAACTATGCCAAAAATGGTAAAAAGGTCCCTTGAGGCAAGCATGATATAATTTGAAAGCTTCCCATAACTACAACGTAGTCGATGAATTGGCTCAATCTCCTTTATCTATGTTAGCATTAGAAGTCATGCAATCTTTCCCAGCCCAACAAAAAGCCCTACATTTCGTATTATGCACAATCAACCCTTATGATTCTCGCTTAATGATTTTTGACCTAGATAAAGCAAGCCCATGACTCCCTTCTCTAGTCACCTTGCAAATCCCTGTCTCGATACAAAACATCACCATTCATCATTGCATCATAGATGGAGGAGCATCCTCATGTATCATGTCAAAACTTGTTTGGCAGAAACTAGGATCTCTAGAACTCAAACCATCTGAGATTATGCTTAGAGCATATGATGAGTTCCCTTCTGAACCCATAGGTATATTCCAAGACGTACAAATACATCTTGTTGACAAGACTACGGTCATTGGCATTGAAGTAATAGATTCATAGTTGGATTAAAAAATCCTTCTTGTCGGAGTTATATGTATGTAATGACTACAGTATCATCTATCGCATTGAGAGTAATGATGTTCCCCCATGAAGGGAAATTCATTACTATTGAACATCTCAGATATTATGGAAAAGGATAGTAACTTCCCTTGACGACGTCCTACCATATGTAGGATCTTCTCCTGAGTTGATTGCAACATACACGGAGTTCGCTCCCTATCAATTAAAACCATCCACTTTCTTTGGAACATATCCTGGGGAACCCCCAATGTTACCAGAGGAGGCTACATTAACAACAAGAGTTGCAGTGTGCATGATGATTTCATCAAACAACCAACCGAGTCAACAAATAGTGTTCGATACCTAGAATATCGCCGCTACCGACACAACATTCCTCCCATATGGAATCACCCAAACCCCCTTTTTATACCCTCCACCTAGTTTTGTCTTGCACCAAGTCGTGGTAACACTTACATTTCCAAATATGGCTCTCACGATACCAGTCTAGTATTTGGCCCCTCTAGCCATGTCAGGAAACTCAAGTATCACCTCTACTTATGTCATTCCTATTGCCTCTCAAGAGGTAGTGATAACTCAGGAAGCACATGTATTGACACCAGTCAGTGCCACTCAAAATGATAATAAAAAAGGGAAGAAGGTGGACACACTAAAGAATCCTAGAACAATTCCACATTGTGCTTTATGCAATATAGTTGGACATCCTACCAACACTTGCCCCAACTTAGAGGGGTTACAAACTATCCTACATGCCTAAAAATGACCATGAAACCAACTATACCTATTAGATAAAAGGTCATAATTGTTTACAAAAAGGAATTATGCACCAACCACACATGCACGATATGTGCAGAATACGCCCATTATACACATCATTGCCACAAAATCCATCAATATAGAGATGAATTATGCACACACGTGCAATATAATTCCTAGGTTCCATAAAAAACAACCACACAAGTATGTGATGAGGGATCCAAGAAAATATTATATGTTCAATAGGAACCAGCTTCGTGCTCGTATCCACCTCGTTCAACCTAGAAAAATATAATAATGCAAACAGAGTATACACCTCCTGCCCTAGTATGTGCCTTGTGCGATGAAAATGACCATTTTATCACCCAATTCCCTGAGTTAAGGGCATTTAATCAATGGTACCTAGTCAAACAAGTTTCCCAAAGTAATGTATTTAGAAGAAGATGTCACACTTTTCAGATTTGAACAAGTAACCATCACGTACGACATTGTCTCCACCTTTCTTTATTCTGCTCTATGTTAGACTTCATGTGACACTTCATCGTTGAAAAATCTGACTTAGACAGCTTGGAAGCCGAATCTTCCGACAACACTACACCCTAGGAGGATGAAGAATATAGGTCCCTCTTATGTGTGTTTGAGGAGAAAAAATTGTCAATAATTCCTTTGGCCTCCTCTCACCATCACCAACCTAGATATGGGAAAAATACGAAACACCCTAAAACCGTGTGGTCGAAGCCAACCCTCACATGTGATATATGCGATAAACCCAACCACTTAATTAACCAATGTCAGGATTTTGAAAAGTTTACTGATATACTTCACATAGTAACCCCTATTCCCAAAATTCACCTCTCTAGCTAAGAGAAAATCACATGTTTCTATTGTTGCATATGCTCTCAATTTAGAACTGTTAATATCTTCCATGTTTGAGAGTAGCTCGAGAAAAATTAAACCAAACTCACCCTAGGACACCACACCACACTACTACTAAGACCCGAATATGGATCAAGAATGCCCCATTTGATGACCCTAACCAAGAATCATCATCTTACGCTATGAGAAGTATTGACTCACATATCATCTACTCAGTTGGTGCTTATCCTGTGTGTGACATATGCACTGGTAACTCTCATAGTGCAAAATAATGCCCTATGTTACACACATTTTAGCATCTTAGAATTCAACACCAACCTCCTATTATAGAGGAAACCTTTACTCCTTTTACACGAACAAAGTCGCAGGAACTCCCTCCCGTTGACTATAAACCAACCATTACGGAAATTATTACACCACCCTATGATGACGACACACAACATCACTTACAATTCATCTCATCATCTATGGGAACCATGATTCATGTTTTCTAATCATCATTTTTTGGTGCCGATACCACTAAAACTACCTTACCTATAGTAACACCACCGACGATGTAGACCCATCTTATTTGCACGCTATCAACTTCACTTGGTTCTACAAAATCAACCACCGAATCATGTTATTGCTTGTCAAATAGCACTACTAATCCAAAAATCCCTCCTCACGGCCTCACACAAACCAATTCAAATTTATATGGCCATGCCCGAATTCCCATGTGACGCCATGCACCATCATTCATTTTTTATACTTGAAAAATCATTTGTGCCTACCAGCACACCAACCCATGATATTTGTGCCATAAAATAAAAATATTTCCTACTATCAGGAAGGACATATTTGTTAAAAATCCCATCCCAGTGCCTGATGTGTTTGAGGAAGGAAAAATGACAATTATTTAACCTACCATTAATGTAAATATTTCAAAAAAACCTCGCAAGGTCGAAGAAATATCCCTAGGGGCAACATGCTCTCTAGAAGAGGTAGACTGACACGCCTCCTTATTTAAACAATATAGGGATATTTTCGCATGGGATTTCTGAGAGATGTCAGGCATCAATCCCACCATTGTGGAACACCGTATTGACACATGGCCTGACGCCCATCCCATCTGATAAAAACAACATCAATTACACCCCCTTAAGGGAAAAGAGATCAAACAAGAAATAGATAAACTCCACAAAGATGGATTTATCCATCTGATCACTTCCTTGTCTTGGTTTTCCAACCCTATACCCGTCATGAAAAAATAGGGCACCATCCACATTTGTAACAATTTCTGAGATCTACACAAATCTTGTCGCAAAGGAAATTATCCCACAACATTCATCAACCAAGTTAGAGATGCTTGCACCATCCATGAGGCCCTATTCTTCATGGATGGATTCTATGGGTACAATTAGATCCAAATTCACTATACGAATCGATACAAAACTGCATTTACTACCCCTCAGGGTACCTTCACATACATAGTTATGTCATTCAGTCTTAAAAATGCTTACGCCACCTTCCAGCGGGCCATAAAATACATCTTTCACAACTTCTCTCATCTCATCCTTGCCTAATTGGAAGACCTTACCATACAATGTAAGACGTGTGTTGACCATTTAGAAGACCTCGACCTAGTTTTTCAAATATGTCGACAATGTAACCTAGGCTTGAACCCTCTCATGTGTGTTTTTTGCGTCAACGTCAGAAGATTGCTGGGATTCATAGTATCCCATTAAGGTATTAGAATTGACCCTCTAAAAGTCTAGGAAATTAAAGAAGTACCACCTCCAAAAAAATTAAATTAACTACAAAGCCAGTAGGGTAAGGTGAACTTCTTACAACGCTTTTTCCCAAACTACATTACATATATACAAGGCTTCCTGCCTCTCCTTTGTCAAGACATCCCTTTCCCATTGGATGAATAGGATTAAAAATCATTCGAAGCTTTAAAATATGCATTATATTCAACTACTTTGATTAGCTGACCTTACCACAATAAATATTTCGCCTTATATATATCGACATCATATATTTCCATTGCTAGGGTGTTAGTCCAGGATGGACCAAACAATAGTGAAAACATAATTTATTACGTTAGAAAAAACATATGCAGGCTTACGTTGAAGTATGAGCCATAAGAAAAAAAAACCCTAGCCCTAGTACACTCAATAAATAAGCTTCGACATTATATCATCCTTCGAACCACCATCATCGTAGAATCTATAAATCCTATGCGATATCTACTCACACGCCGTATGATCAATCACAAATATGATTGATGGATATTTATACTGCAATAATTTTATCTATATTTTAATGCCCATAAAATGAAAAAGGTGCTCATTCTCAATGAATTCATCACTTATCTCCCAACAACGATCCAAGGATCTCTTGTTAATGATGCACTACCATATTGACATATTTTCTTAATTTCAATGGACGACCCTTGGTACAGTGACATCCTTCTCTTTTTACGAACTCAAAAGTTCAAACCACAAATCACTTGTGACAACCGAAGGAAAATATGCCATGAGGCCCATTGTTACCTCCTTTTAGGAGATTCCCTTTACAAATGAGGTGTAGACACCATCCTTCGTAGGTCCCTCACTCAAGAGAAATCCAAGCATGTCCTGAATGACTGTCATAGTGGCACTTGCAGTGGCCATATTTTGGAGATGGCCACCACTCAAAAATTCCTATGTTTCAGTTACTTTTGTCCCGCCCTCTTTCATGACTACATTCAAGTAGTTAAATGATGTGAGCAATGCCAATGATATGATCATAAGACATGAGCCCCTCCAGCTCCCTTGCACCCGGTCATTGTCGTTGGCCCCTTCTACAAATAGGGCATAGACTTCATGACATGCAACCCCACAAAATCTAGAAATCACAAATACATAGTGGGGGTCGTCAATAATTTCACTAAGCGGGAAGAAGCCATGCCCACATACAACAACACCAAAAAAATTTCCACACAATTTTTATTTAACCATGTCATCACATGGGTCAATGTGACTAAGGAATGCATATATAATCACATAAAACATTTTAGAAATGAAATATTCCAGGAATTATCCCAACACCTTGGTTTTTCTCACGAATTCATATCACCATACTACCCCCAATCAAATGGTCACATAGAAGCTATTAACAAAGTCCTAAAAATAATGTCACAATGCAAGGTGAAAAATCACAAAACCAATTTCCACTATATGGTGTTCTCAGCCTTATGGGAGTACCGCACAATGATTAAACCATCAATAGGGTTGACACCCTTCCAATTAATCTATGGGGTGGAGGTCATGCTTCCCATTGAAAACGAATTCACCACCCTAAATTCATCTATTGAGCTTCTCACTGATACCAAAGACCTATAACAAAGGTTGGCACAATTAGAACATGTCTTGAAAGTTGACGAAAGTCTCTCCAACATAAATAAGCCCACAAAAAGAGGGTCAAAATCTCATTTTATTGCAACATCATCCCTCGCTCATTCACCAAAGGAGAGCTAGTCCTTTGTTATGATGTCGACCAAGAAGCTTTAGGAACTTGGAATTTAGAGACATTATGGCAGGGTCCATAAATTATTAAGAATTTCCTCCTCAAAGGGGCATACATTTTAGCAGAGCCCGATGTGACATGCCTAAGAACCCACATCAATGGACTCTACCTCAAAAAAATTCACCCATAAAGAAATGCCCTCAGTGCCATAGAATAAATATATATGCACCACAATTTATTTTTATGATGATCACCTCATCATGGATTCACTCTAAGAGTGCTCTCTCATCCTGTGTGATAGATGGATCATCCTCCAATATATCATTACGAATTTGCTAATGGCACCTCTCAAAGGTCACAAAACCTTGCTATTGCATCCTGGGTGATATACTCTCCTAACATGACACCCTTCCTCACCAATGGAATTTGTATCGGGTCAACCACCAACAATTAAGGTGAATATGATGTCGTCATAGGCCTTTTGGTAGATTCCTCTCTCCTAGGTATTCATCGCATGCATGTCTTCCTTGATTCCCAACTGGTTGTATCAGAGTTAAATCAAACCTTTCAGGCGTGTGATCCATGGTTGTTTAGGAAATATCTGCATGCACAAATATTAGCTCAACTTTTTGATCACATCACATTTACACATATACTTAGAGATCAAAATCACATAGTTGATCGCATAGCTAATCAAGTCCTAGATTGGAATGCATCAAATATATACCATCAACCATAAAATAATTAATATCCATTGCATATATATATAAAAAAATATAAATCACATACAGGAAATACACCATAAATTATCATGTACACATCATGAGAGCCGCAAAAATAAATCTCGCATATACACAAAAAAATATGTGTCCAGGTATACAAAAATGAATATACAATCCACTTGGTCATAGCTAGGAAAAAATATGTCATAAAAAATGAAGGGATCATCCTCATACTGGGTACTTACCAGGTACATACATAAAATGAATCTAGGGCTGAGGCCCTCCCTCCCGATCCTATGGACCAATCTCTACACCAGGAGCCAAAATGGGACTAGTCAAGGCCATTGGAAAAGCTATACGGTGCAAATTTTTTTGATGCACCTGCTCATGCAGCATCGTCATCTCCACAAAGACCTAAGCCATCCCCATCCCTTAGTGGGCATAGCTCTAGTCAGGAAATTAACCCTACCCCAAGTATCTTGGCAAACTTGCAGCTCGAACTCCTCAACTGCTAAATGTTGCTATTCTACCTCGGCATGCTCACACCAATGCTCTGTGTCCCTGGCTACTACCGCACTGCTACCCTCTCCAGAGGGTCCACCAATCTCCAACCGATGCTACTGCGCTGGCTGCTCAGGCCTAGCAGGAGGCATCACATCTCTAGGTCTCTGTGGCATGGGTGTCGTCCCTACGACACCCATGCATCTCGAATAATTGCCTACGAATTAGGCTAGTGGTCACCCCTTAGTCCCTGCATCTATAAGTAAATAAGCATGGTATCAATGTCATCATATATAAACACATATATACATGTGAAAAATACATAAATGTAGAAAACAAAAAATCTCATACTTGCTGGTCCCCATGAATCACCAGGAGGAAGACCCATGTCAAAATTCCCTTGGAAGTCCACACCATGGTGTGGCTACTCAAATATCAGTTGACGGTTGGAGTTAAACCAACCCTCCATGGTGGAAATCAAATTACACCTCATAGTACCACCACCATCTTGTGGCATTATCGGTTCCCATCGTTGTATGCATGGGTCCCTCGCAAGCCCATGCACCACTGCTAGAAAGGGTCGAAGCATAAATAACCTCTCGTACATAATGCTACACAAAATACTTGTGTAGAAAAAGCTGAAGCTTGCCATGTCAGACCTGTGTAAACTGAGGTGTCATGCCCCTATACACAAATCAAGCCCAACCAAAGAAATGGCCCGCCTACAATAGTTGTAGGACCACCATCTAGGGCCCTAATACTCTATGGGGTGAATTTGATCCCCCCAATTGAATGATCATATCTAGAGTTCCCCACTCAGTGAGATATGAAATAGAGGCTACCTAAATGCAATACTCATCATATGGGTCGGGCCCATATTCATAATTACCCTCAGTCTCTGCCCATTGGTGGATGTTCACATTCCCAGCTAGAAGTATATAACGTAAAGCCTCTGCACAAGGCATCAACCATGTCATGAAGTACACATCAATCTAGGCTGAGATGGGAAGATCGACCCTTCGCACCACCATGATATGTCGGTCATCATCCGAGCAGTGAATCAAAAAGCGCAGGAATCTATCCTACAATCTCAATATTGGGTTCTAAAGAAACTATTGTAACCCCCCTCGAGCCAAGGTCTGGCTAACTTCTTCGTTCCCCACAACCACTCCATGCAAGGTCACCCAATCCCGCTCTCTCCAAATCATCTTTCCATAAAGGATATCAATAATCAATTTTATAACTTCATAACCTATAAAAATGAGAAAATATCCAATTTCTAACAAGCACACACCTATGCCCCACACAGGCATGCGTGTTGCATGCCTAGTTTTTGAATAGACACGCGGGTCCCACATCTGTCAGGCCTTAGGCCATGAAAAATGCTAGACTGAGGTTCGAACATCTATGTTTAACACACATGCACAGTCCATGTGTTAGACACATATGCATGAATCGTGCTTGGTCAAGCGACCAAGTCGTGGTGACCCCTGGATGGACATCTTCACGGCTTATCGTGACCCAGTCGCTCCAACCATGCTACTTAGGGGCAGGTTTTTGTACTGTGACCACGTAAACATTAGATGTTCACATGGCGACCACACGAATCTACCTGAGTCACCCCCACGACCCTAGAATTTCACCCTAAAAAGGTCGTACAGGGGAACCCTTTATGACCTACCTACCATACAAATACTAAAAATGAAAAGGCTAGGTTGCAAGCTCCTACCTGGCTCTCCCCACGAGTGTCCCTGTTACTATGTCTGACCGTAATGACAAGAGAGGATCCTCGATCAAGCTTTGGCCTCTCAATCTAGACAATCAAAATGGAATGATATTTGACCCCCTTAGCCCTATATATTTCCATGTTTAACATTTTCTAGATCCCATTATAGAAGCTCAGGACCTTCGTTATCAAAACCGTCAGAGTCATAAGGATCGGTATCACATTATCTTCATCATGGAACTCTTTGTTCTAGTTTTTACCAAAACTCATTTTTGGACCTGCCACACACCCATAATATCATTGTAGGTGTGTCGTATCCTGCTTTTTAATTCATATCATTTAGTCAATCATAGATTATTAATATGTTTTAAAAATATTCTTTCACTTGGGGTATTGGCCGTGGATATTGTAGGTACATCAAAAACAATTTGCTTCGAAAAACACCCCATAAGACAAACAAAAGAGTAGGTATCATTCACAACTCAACATGAAAGGCTTCCTCTTAACTTTGCATATCATGACATCATTTCTCCAAAATTCACCATAGGGTCCATCATCTAGACCATTTTTATTACCACCTCGCCTTGCTTATGATAAACATCCACGCTGATCGATAGAGCCTTCACACTCATGTCTCTATTTATACTCATATACCCCCATCCACTATTGAGATCCATGACCACCTATTTAGGCCTGAGAACCACTTCACTTGCATGCCTTGAATATCAAGCTCATTATTCTTCACTCATCACTCATCAAACCCATTCTCGGGCCACCCCTAATATTTTACGGAGAATCAAGAAAGACACACTACCATGTTCCACATTTGACCTATAATCCCTCTACTTACATAACCCATTTGCATCACTTCATCTGCCTCATGAACCCCATATCGATACTAGCCATTGGGGCCTCCACCCTAAATAGACAGAAACCATCCTTGCATCATTTTTCATGGAAACATGTTTTTTAGGGCACCTGTCTCTGTGTTTGTACATCCAACCCACGTTTACATTATTTTTTCAAATATAAATTTTTTTTTAGGAAAAAGACACTCACCCATATTTTTACGTCTTATACCTTATGATAGTTTCGAGTCACCCTTGGTTAGAGCTCACACATTATCCACTTATCCCCATCACACTAGTCAGAGGATACTTACAAATACCCGGGATGTCCTATCAACTCTAGGGATACCCCTACCAAGATTTTTTTTACTTCCACCACTCGCATTACAACTTCGACCTTAGGCCAGTTTTCCATAACCGTTACTATGGCTAGCTTTTGTTATCATGCCTTGTTAACCCAACAAGTTACGATATTCTTCACCACAAACCTTGATCCCATATATTAGCACTTATTGGATGGTTTGTGCTTCTCTCATGTCGAATCCACCACTCATATTCCAAGATTAAGGTGGTACCTTGGATACATTTTCCCATTAGGGAACATCCACGGGTGGCACAGTGGGAATCAAAATTTCCCATTGATGTGATGGTCCACCTGACATTCGACACCAACACCAGTTTTCATGTCAAGGTGATATCTTACTTCATAACTGATGTAGGTATGCCATTTATTCGAAGACCCACACATCACTAAGCATCTCATTCAATATTTATTATACCATGATGAAAGGGAGGTTCCCAAAGTCAAGGACCCATGCGATGTATGGGGGAACTAAATTCAGTCTATTTTTTCAAGAAAATTCTCTTGAGGACATCATTTTTTATAATCATCAGCCATCAGCATGTCACCTTATACAGTGTGACTTGAAAAAACCATATTTGTCATATTGTATTAATTAGTCATCTTAACGAGCATGGGACATGCCTACCTCATATAAGTGCTTTCTATTTATCACTTAGGTTTTCTACAAAGAATGGTTACTCTTTCTCCTGAATCAAGGGGTTCCTCTACTCATCTCTACGATAAGTTATCCTCTCTCTCTCTAAAATAAGTTACGCAGACTCTAGTCATAATAGAAAATCATGATGCGTTTTAGCTATACAATTTATCCTAACCTCATACATAAGGGGGAAACTACTAACACTAGAAATTCACACTGTGAAAGACACCTAAAGTTGTGTAGTAAAATGTAAAAATGAATATTTTCCATCTAAAGACATGATGGAAATTCCAAAAATTAAACTTCTTCGAAGGTTGTCAAGATAAAATTTAGACTGCGCAACAAGAAAGAAGGTTGAATGCATGACCGCGTGACTTTTCCTTCGAAAGTCGCACAGTCAAAGGAAAGTGTAACTAAAAAATTTGGGACCACTTCCCACAAATGGCGGAGGATTACTTAACATTTCCAGTCAAGGATAGATGACTTGGAGTCACCCTAAAGACATATATCCCTCAATGGAATCATCTTTTCCTACTTTTGAGTCACTATCATTCTTGAACTAACAGATGGAAGATAGGTTCAAAATTTTCTATATAAACAAGCTATGGGAGAACCAAAACATGAGACATTGTTATGCTATCCAAATTGCTATAAAAAAAACACCACGTTTCATTGTTGAAGTAAAATAAGTAAGAGCACTAGCATGTTGGCCATATTGTTTCTAAGCAATGCAACATCTTAGTGAGAGTAGAAGAGTCCACCATTTGGAGAGTCTTCACACTTCTTTGAGATAGAGGAGAAGATTGCAAAGAGGATGAGGAAAGGGACCTCCTTGCTAATTATTTTGAGCAACATTAGCTCAAACGATCCTCTTCAAGTGTTTTTAGTATTGTATTGTATTCAAGTTCTACCACCAACAATCAATAAAGGGAGTATTTTTCCATTATTGTGTTGACTTGTTTCTTCATTAATCATTATTTTGTATTTGTCTCTTTTGGTTAGTTTATGTTTGTAGATGCATTGTTTTCACTATTTGCAATGCGTTGTTTTATTTAATTATTTCCACTAACAACACCAACTGCCTCTCTCATCCTTTTCAGGGAGCAACCAATTTTCATGGAGGTGTTATTTGGTACTGCATTTCCAGAAAAAAACTAAGACTCGTATCCTTAAGAAACATTAGAAATTGAAAAACACCCCAAAAAATTTAATGGGGAAAATGTATACTAATTAAGCCGTTTTTGGAAGTCATTTATTCATTTATTATTTTCTAAACCAAGTTCCACTTTCTCTAATATGTCTTCTAACCCCTTTTAAACCAACCAATGCCTCCCACCTCCCCCCACCTCTTCTCTTCCTCTTCTTTCTCTTTCCTTTTTCTACATATTTCCTTTCCCTTCCTTTCTTTTACCTATATTTCTTTTACTTTGTTTCCAATCATTTTTCATTTACAATCCTCTTTATTGTTTATTAAAAAAAAATATTAATTTTAAAATACATAATCACATTTATTGAAATTCTATCTAATTCATTCTATATTTCTTATTCAATTTCTTTTATTTTTGTTTTCTATATTATTTTAATTTACTCCAAATTCATTTAATGTTTTTGTATTTATGAACTTAATTCCTCACCTTAAATCATATAAGTTTCTCAAATATTAATTTAATTAATTCATAATCTATACATTAATTTTATTATATTAATTCTAATTTGACCCTTATTATTTTTATTCTACTATATTTAATTCAAATTTCTTATCATTTAGTATTTCCATCACGTAATATTTTCCCATAAATATTGATTCCAATAACATAGTAGTTTTTTATTCAAACAAATTATTCTTCTTAGTAAAATATTTGACATATTATTAATAACATTTTAGTTTTTATTCAATTAAATAAATTCTTACTCAATATTTGACCCTTTATTTGAGTAAGTATTTCCAATTCTTAATACTAATTTAATTTAATTTAAATTAAATTAATTCAAATTTCAAATTTTTCATTTTAGTTTTTATTCAGTTAAATCAAATTTTAATCAATATTTGATCGTTTATTTGAGTAAGTATTCCAATTATTAATACTAATTTAATTTAATTTAAATTAAATTTTCCAATTATTAATACTAATTTAATTTAATTTAAATTAAATTAATTCAAATTTCAAATTTTTATTTGATATTTTATTTCAAAATTGTTTTAATGCGATTTTTTGGAGTTTCAGGTGGATTTTTTTGGCTGAAATCTGACAAAATATTTTGAGGTAAAATCTTGTTTTGCGTTATTTAAACTGGGTTTTTGAGTGCATATATCAATTCAACGCCCTGAAAAACTTTTAAGAAACTTCGATTGTGCAAAGTTTACCCATCAAACTTGTGATTTCAATGAATTCCTACCAAATTTTAAACAAATTAAATCAGAAAAATAAATCAGAAAACTTTTCAAAAAATCACATTAAAAATAATTTGTTTTATTTCCTTATTTTCTTAATAACTCAATTATTTAATAATTATTAAATTATTTAATAATTAATAAATTATTTAATAAATTATTAATTAGTTAATAATATCAATGGTTTCATCATTCTTGTGCCATAACGACTATACTTTCACTCTATCCTCTATTTATATTGGTGTAGCAATATTAGCATCATCAATTTTCTTTATGTCACTGAAAATGAGTGAAGTATTGCTCGAAATGGGAAACATCAACGAACAAAACACCCCCAGTTTATAAGAATATTTAATCTATTAATAGCACTACAAATTTTCATGCTAAAATTCATCAACATTATATTTTTAAATATATTTTTTATTATTATTATTTTTTATTTTCACTTTTATCTCTTCTATTCCATTATCTCTTCCCTGTTGAGCTCGAGAATGCCTTAACACAAAGATATTGTAATTGAAATAGTTTTATTCAAATTTTGTTTGCTAATTTTTTTCTTAATAAATACTTACAATAAATATTAAATTTATGGAAGGAAAGTGATAATATTGATAAATTCTAAAACTTTGATATATATTTTAGTGTATGCCTAAAACTTACATATATTTTAGTGTATGTCTAGTTTAAGTAATAGAGAAAATGAATTTTTGCTAGTAATATTTTTCATGTAATTTTTCTCTAAATCCAATAAATATTTATAAGAATCATTTGTTTAATTTGTAGTGCTTTTTTCTCAAGTTTTTTTTTTTTTTTAATATCATCAAATTTCAACAAGAAAGAATATTTTGTATATTAGTTGGATTGCACTATGATTTTTAATTGTTGATGATAATGTATGTTAGAAATAATATATTTTGTTCATATATTTTTGGGTAATAAAAATATTTCATAACATTATTTATATATATGGATTAATTGTAAAACTCTATAGTCAAATTTAAGATTTTATATTAATCTTTTGGGTTTATAATTTTTAATATTAATTTCTTGGGTTTATAATACTAATTCTTTGGGTTTACGAATCCCCTAAGTTTACACGTGAAAAATACAGAAATGCATAAAACAAAAAATCTCGTACTTGCTGGTCCTCATGCATCACCAGGATGAAGACCCATGTCAAAATTCCCTTGGAAGTCCACACCATGGTGTGGGTACTCGAATATCAGTTGAGGGTTGGAGTTAAACCAACCCTCCATTGTGGAAATCCAATTACACCTCATAGAACCACCACCATCTTGTGGCATTATCGACTCCCACCATTGTATGCATGGGTCCCTCGTAAGCCCGTGCACCATTGCTAGAAAGGGTCGAAGCATAAGGACCCTATCGTACATAATGCTACACAAAATACTCGTGTAGAAAAATATTTGAAGCTTGGCATGTCAAACCTGTGTCAACTGAGGTTTCATGCCCCTATACAAAAATCAAGCCCAACTAAAGAAATGGCCCACCTACAACAGTTATAGGACCACCATCTAGGGCCCTGATACTCTATGGGGTGAATTTGATCCCGCCAACCGAATGATCATATCTAGAGTTTCCCACTTAGTGAGATCTAAAATATAGGCTACCCGAATGCAATACTCGTCATATGGGTCGGGCCCATAATTACCCTTAGTCTCTGCCTATTGGTCGATGTCCACATTCCTAGCTAGAAGTGTATATGGTAAAGCCTCTGCACAAGGCATAAACCATGTCATGAAGTACACATCAATCTAGGATGAGATGGGAATATCGACCCTCTGCACCACCATGATATGTCAGTCATCATCCCAACAGCGAATCAAAAAGTGCAGGAATATATCCTACAATCTCAATATTGGGTTCTGAAGAAACTTTTGTAACCCCCATCGAGCCAAGGCCTGGCTAACTTCTTGGTTCCCCACAACCACTGCACATAAGGTCAACCAATCTCGTTCTCTCTAAATCATCTTGCCATAAAGGATATCAATAATCATTTTTATAACTTCATAAGCTATAAAAATGAGAAAATATCCCGTTTCTAACAAGCACACACCTATGCCACACATGCATGCATGTTACATGCCTATTTTTTGAACAGACACACAGGTCCCACATCTGTCATGCCTTAGGCCACGATGAACACTAGACTGAGGTTTGCACACCTATGTTTAACACACATGCACAATCCACATGCCTCTGTTAAAAACATATGCGTGAATCGTGCCTGGTTGAGCGACCAAGCTGTGGTGACCCCTAGATGGACATCTTCACGACGTATCGTGACCTAGTCGCACCAACCATGCTACTTAGGGGCACCTTTTTGCAGTGTGACCACGTAAATATTATATGTTCACATGGCGACTGTTCGAATCTACCTGAGTCACCACCGCGACCATAAAATTTCACCCTAAAAAGGTTGTACAGGGGAACCCTGTATGACCTACCTACCCTACATATACTAAAAATGAAAAGGCTAGGTTACAAGCTCCTACCTGGCTCTCCTCGTGAGCATCCCTGTTACTATGTTTGACCGCAATGACAAGAAAGGCTCCTCGATCAAGCTCTGGCCTCTTAATCTAGACAATGAAAATGGAATGATATTTGACCCCATTAACCCAATCTATTTCCTTGTTTACCATTTTCTAGATCCCATTATAGAAGCTCAGGACCTTCATTATCAAAACCATCAGAGACATAAGGATCAGTATCACATCATCTTCATCATGGAACTCTCTGTTCTAGTTTTCACCAAAACTCATTTTTGGACCTGCCACATGCCCATAATATCATTGTAGGTGTGTCTTATCCTGCATTTTAATTCATATCATTTAGTCAATCATAGATTATTAATAATTTATAAAAATATTCTTTCACTTGGGGTATTGGCTGTGGATATTGCAGGTACATAAAAAACAACTTGCTTCGACCAACACCCCAAAAGAAAAATAAAGGAGCAGGTATCATTCACAAATCAGCATGATATGCCTCCTCTTAACTTTCCATATCATGACATCATTTCTCCAAAATTCACCATAGGGTCCATCATCTCGACCATGTTTATCACCATATCGCCTTGCATATGATAAAAATCCACACTGATAGATAGAGCCTTCACACTCATGTCACTCTTTATACTCATAGACCCCCATCCACTATTGAGATCCATGACCACCTACTTAGGCCCGAGAAGCACTTCAATTGCACACCTTGAATATCAAGCTCATTTTGATTCACTCATCACTCATAAAACCCATTCCTGGGCGACCCTAATATTTTATGGAGAATCAAGCAGTACACACTCCCATGTTCCACATTTGACCTATAATCCCTTTACTTACATAACCCATTTGCATCACTTCATCTGCCTCACTAACCCCATATCGATACTAGCCATTGGGGCATCCACCCTCAACAAATAGACACCATAATTGCATCATTTTGCATGGAAACATGTTTTTTGGGGCACCCGTCTTTGTGTTTGTACATTCAACCCACGTTTACAATATTTTTTCAAATATACAATTTTTTTGGGAAAAAGACAGTCACCCATATTTTTACGTCTTATACCTTATGATAGTTTCCAGTCACCTTTGGTCAGAGCTCACACATTATCCACTTATCCCTATCACACCAGTCATAGGATACTTACACATACCTGGGATGTCCTATCAACTCCAGGGATACCCCTACCAAGAATGTTTTTGACTTCCACCACTCGCATTACAACTTCGACCTCATGCCAGTTGTCCATAACTGTTACTATAGCTAGCTTTTGTTATCATACCTTGTTAACCCAACATGTTACAATCTTCTTTACCAGAAACCTTTATCCCCTATATTAGCACTTATTGGATGGTTTATGGTTATTTCCTGTCGAATTCACCATTCATATTCCAAGATTAGGTGGTACCTTGGATACGTTTCCCCATTAGGGAACATCCACGGGTGGCACAGTGGGAATCAACATTTCCCATTGATGTGAAGGTCCACCTGACATTTGACACCAACACCAATTTTCATGTCAAGGTGATATCTTACTTCATAACCGATGTAGTTATTCCATTTATTCGAAGACCCGCACATCACTAATAACCTCATTCAATAGTTCTTATACCATGATGAAAGGGAGGTTCCCATAGTCAAGGACCCATACATATATAAGCACCTCACTCAGAAAGTGTTTCACCCAAACAATGCATGGGGGAACCAAATTCATTCTATTTTTTCAAGAAAATTCTCTTGAGGACATCAGTTTTTATAATCATCAGCCATCAACATGTCACCTTATACAGTGTGACTTGAAAAAACCATATATGTCAGATTGTATTAATTAGTCATCTTAACGAGCATGGGACATGCCTGCCTCGTATAAGTGCTTTCTATTTATCACTTAGGTTTTCTAAAAAGAATGGTTACTCTTTCTCCTGAATTAAGGGGTTCTTCTACTCATCTCTGCAATAAGTTATCCTCTCTCTCTCTAAAATAAGCTACGCAGAATCTCAGTCATAATAGAAAAGCGTGATGTGTTTAAGCTATACAGTTTCTGCTAACCTCATACATAAGGGGGAAACTGCTAACACTAGAAATTCATACACTGTGAAAGACACCTAAGATTGTCTAGCAAAATGTAAAAATGAACATTTTCCATCTAAAGACATGATGGAAATTCCAAAAATTAAACTTCTCTGAAGGTTGTCAAGGTAAAATTTAGACTGCGCAACAAGAAAGAAGGTTGAAAGCATGAACACGTGGCTTTTCCTTCGAAAGTCGCCTAGTCAAATGAAAGTGAGAATAAAAACTTCGGGACCACTTCCCACAAGTGGCAGAGGATTCCTTGACATTTCCAGTCAAGGATAGATGACTTAGAGTCACCCTAAAGACATGCATCCCTCAATGGAATCATCTTTTCCTACTTTTGAGTCACTATCATTCTTGAACTAAGAGATGGAATATGGGATCAAAATTTTCTATATAAGAAAGCTATGGGAGAACCAAAACATGATACATTGTTATGCTATCCAAATTGCTATAAAAAAACACCACATTTCATTGTTGAAGTAAAATAAGTAAGAGCGCTAGCATGTTGGACATATTGTTTCTAAGCAATGCAACATCTTAGTGAGAGTAGAAGAGTCCACCATTTGGAGAGTCTTCACACTTCTTTTGAGATAGAGGAGAAGATTACAAAGAGGATGAGGAAAGGGACCTCCTTGCTAATTATTTTGAGCAACATTAGCTCAAATGATCCTCTTCAAGTGTTTTTAGTGTTGTATTGTATTCAAGTTCTACCACCAAAAATCAATAAAGGGAGTATTTTTCCATTATTGTGTTGACTTGTTTCTTCATTAAGCATTATTTTGTATTTGTCTTTTTTGGTTAGTTTATGTTTGTAGATGTTCACTATTTGCAATGCTTTGTTTTATTTAATTATTTCCACTAACAACACCAACTGCCTCTGTCATCCTTTTCAAGGAGAAACCAATTGTGAAGGAGGTATTATTTGGTACTCCATTTCCACAAAAACACTAAGACATGTATCCTTAGGAAACATTAGAAATTGAAAAACACCCTAGCAACTTTCATGGGGAAAATGTATACTAGTTAAGCCATTTTTGGAAGCCATTTATTCATTTGTTATTTTCTAAACCAAGTTCCACTTTCTCTAATACGTCTTCTAACCACTTTTAAAGCAACCAATGCCTCCCACCTCCCCCCACCTCTTCTCTTCCTCTTCTTTCTCTTTCCTTTTTCTACATATTTCCTTTCCCTTCCTTTCTTTTACCTCTATTTCTTTTACTTTGTTTCCAATCATTTTTAGTTTACAATCCTCTTTATTATTTATTTTAAAAAAAAATCTTAATTTTAAAATACATAACCACATTTATTGAAATTCTATCTAATTCATTCTATATTTCTTATTCAATTTCTTTTATTTTTTCTTTCTATATTATTTTAATTTATTCCAAATTCATTTAATGTTTTTGTATTTATGAACTAAATTTCTCACCTTAAATCATATAATTTTCCAAATATTAATTTGAATTAATTCATAATCTATGCATGATTTTTATTATATATTAATTCTAATTTGGCCCTTATTATTTTTATTCTACTATATTTTATTCAAATTTCTTATCATTTAGTATTTCCATCCCGTAATATTTTCCCATAATTATTGATTCCAATAACATAGTAGTTTTTTATTCAAACAAATTATTCTTCTTAGTAAAATATTTGACATATTATTAATAACATTTTAGTTTTTATTCAATTAAATCAATTCTTAATCAATATGTGACCCTTTACTTGAGTAAGTATTTTCATTTTTTAATATTAATTTAATTTATTTTAAATTAATTTAATTCAAATTTCAAATTTTCATTTGATATTTTATTTTATAATTGTTTTTAATGCTATTTTTTGGAGTTTAGGTGGATTTGTTTAGTTGAAATTTGACAAAACATTTTGAGGTAAAATCTTGTTTTTCTTTATTTAAACTAGTTTTTTTAGTGCATATATCTATTCAAGGCCCTCAAAAACCTTTAGGGAACTTCAATTGTGTAATGTTTACCGATTAAACTTGTGATTTCAATGAATACTTGCCAAATTTTAGATAAATTAGATCAGAAAAATAAATCAATCTATTTTTTTCCTTATTTTCTTAATGACTCGATTATTTAATAATTATGAAATTATTTAATAGTTAATAAATTATTTAATAAATAATCAATTAGTTAATAATATCAATGGTTTCATCATTCTCACCTAAAGACTATACTTTCACTCTATCCTCTATTTATATTAGTGTAGCACTTGGTGTAGCAATATTAGCTTCATCAATTTTCTTTAAGTCACTAAAAATAAGTAAAGTATTGATTAAAATAAGAAACATCAACAAGAAAAACACACAATTTATGAGAATATTTAATCTATTAATAACACTACACATTTTCATGTTAAAATTTATCAACATTATATTTCTAAATATAATTTTAATTATTATTTTTTATTTTCACTTTTATCTCTTCCATTCCAGTATCTCTTCACTGTTAGAGCTCGAGAATGCCTGTGAACACAAAGATATTGTAATTAAAATAGTTTTATTCAAATTTTGTTCGCTATTTTTTTTCTTAATAAGTACTTACAATAAATATTAAATTAATGGAAGGAAATTGATAATAGAGATAAATTCTAAAACTTGACATATATTTTAGTGTATGCCTAAAACTTACATATATTTTAGTATATTTTTAGTTTAAATAATAGAGAAAATGAATTTTTACTAGTAATATTTTTCATTTAATTTTGCTCCAAATCCAATAAATATTTGTAAGAATCATTTGTTTAATTTGTAGTGTTTTTTTTCCAAGGTTTTTCTTTTGGAATATCATCAAATTTCAAGAAAAAAAGAATGTTTTGTATATTAGTTGGATTGCACTATGCTTTTTAAGTGTTGATGATAATGCATGTTAGAAATAATATATTTCGTTCATATATTTTTAGGTAATAAAACTATTTCATAACAATATTTATATATATGGATTAATAGTAAAATTCTATAATCAAATTTAAGATTTTATATTAATCTTTTGGGTTTATAATTTTTAATATTAATATCTTGGGTTTATAATATTAATCTTTTGGGTTTACCAATTTCTTGAGTTTATAATATTAATCTTTTGGGTTTACCAATCTCTTGAATTTATAATATTAATCTTTTGAGTTTATTAAACCCTTTAGTTTTTAATCCTTTGGGTTTATAATATTAGTAATTAGTTGGGTTCATTAATCCCTTGGGTTTATAATATTAATCCATTGTGTGTATTGAGAGCTTGCTTTAATAATCCCAAAATTTTATAATATCAATCCTAGGGTTTACAATATTAATCCCTTGGGTTTAATATTATTTCTTTCGATTTAAAATTATTCCCTTATCTTTATAATATTAGTCCCTTGGATTTAAAATTATTCCCCTCATATTATAATCCATTCATTTTATAATATTAATCTTTTAGATTTTTAAATTCCTTGGATTTAGAGTATTAATATATCATTTTTACAATGTTAATTCTAAGGTTTATAATATTAATATGAAGGTTTATATTCTTAGGTTTAATATTAATCCTAGGCTCTAATGTTATTCCATCAGTTTTATAATATGTTGGGTTTATAATCCCTCAGGTTTTTAATATTAATCCAATGAGTTTATTAATCTCTTGGGTTATAATATTGATCCAAGGGTGTCTAATATTAATCATAGGGTTTAGATTCCGAGGGTTTAATATTAAGCCTATGGTTTATAATATTAATCTTAGGGTTCAATATTAATCTTTTTAGTTTATAATCAATTGGGTTTATAATATTAATCCCTTGAGTTATTAATCTTAAGGTTTATTATCCAATGATTTAATATTAATTTTAAGGTTTAATGTTATTCCATTGTGCTTGAAATTCTTTGGGTTTTTAATAATAATCCCTTGGGTTTATTAATATTATAGGTTTCTAATGTTAATTCTAAGATTTCTAATGTTCAACTTAGGGGTAAATGTCTATTTTAAGGTTTATAGTATTTACCTTAGGGTTTATATCCCTTGGGTTTATAATATTAAATACTTGTGTTTACTATTATTCTCATGGGTTTATAATCCCTTAGGTTTATCAATCCTTTGTGTTTATGGTAACAGTAACTTGAGTGTATTAATCCAAGGTTTCATATTTCTAGGTTATAATATTATTCATAAGGTTTATAATATTAATATTAGGGTTTAATTTAATTCGTAAAGCCCGCAAGCATAAAGGTGCATAACCTCAAAGCAAAATATTATATTCTTATAATACATATTCCTTGGGTTTATTAATCCTTTGGTTTAGAATATTAATATCTTTGGTTTTCAATATTAATCCCTCACGTTCTTAATATCAATGCCTTGGGTTTATAATTAGATTTATAATTTTCAATATTAGGGATTATAATAATAAACTCATGGGGTTATAATACTAATCCCTTGCCCTAGATGTGGGTGACTAAGGCCCACAAGAGGAAAGAATGGTGCCATGCACATTGGCCCACTTGGAGGTCAAGCATACGCGAGGGGCA
The DNA here is from genome assembly GCA_034641835.2 of Pinus albicaulis. Classification (NCBI taxonomy): domain Eukaryota; kingdom Viridiplantae; phylum Streptophyta; class Pinopsida; order Pinales; family Pinaceae; genus Pinus; species Pinus albicaulis. Next base: position 1,235,290,844 of record CM076581.1, on the reverse strand, counting down.
TGCAGGCGGTGACGTGGAGGTAGGCGTGAAAGAGGATGGCAATATAAGTGAGGCAAAGACGGTGGAAACAAACATTACAATACAAAGCTAGATAAAGGAGGTGGTGGAAATGGATTTACAAGATCCCAAGGGAGGGAGGCACCTAGATGTCCCAGTCCGTTCGAGTGTGGAGTTAATGGTGTTGGAAGGCGTAGGGACGAAGGCAAAGAAAAATGGGGATCTTGGGATGGGTTTATAAGAAGTTGTAGGGGACGAGGTGGAACCATCCTAACTTAGTGCAACAAGGTGAATGGGAAGAAAGGGCAAGGGATATCAGTGGCGACGCAGGAGGTAGTTTTTGTGGTCTACCAACGCTCTCTCCTAGAGGGGAGGATGGCAAGACATCTTACTCAAGCCCACTGCTCAGTCTAACGCAAAAGAGGTAGAGGTAGAGGAGAGACATCTAGAGGCAGGGAATTGAGGCGACACATATCTCAGCCAAAGTTTGAGAACAAAATGATGGATCTGGAGGTGTTTTTCTTCATCAAGAATGATGACCCGAACATGAATTCCATCTCCAAATTGGAGATGAACTTGGTCAAGTCCTTGCGGCTGGAGTATGGGGAGCAGGTCGAGGTGAAAACGGTTTGGGTGACCTGAGTCATCCTGGGCCGCCTGATACGTGAGAGAGGGTGAATTGGCCAAGCTATTGGAGAGAACCTCTACAGCATCAAGGAAGGGCTCGAAAAAAGTATCAACAAGCTACAAAACACCTTGATGATTGCGGGGTACCTAGACATTCTCTCACCAGATTGTGTGCCTCCGTCGAATGATCCCAGGGGTGGAGAAGAGGAGGACATTGTGACAATGTAGAAGTCAAACAACCCGGGAGGAGAGAACTAGCATTGAGACTGTACATGTGATTTTTTGTGTTATGATAAGCTTTCGGTGGGCTTCTAGCCCTGTAATATTCATAATTTGAAGCCTTAGCAGGTTTAGGTGGTTAAATTTTGAAGCTCTAGCCTATAAATCTGTTTTAGGGGTCATTAGACTTGATATCCCTCCATTTTTCCGTGTTGGGTAGACATGTTTTGATAATTTTGGACACAGGGTCTAGTTTCCGACAGGCCAACAGATCTATGACTGTAAATGTTTAACAAGTTAATAGAGAGAGTCCCATACTTGTTATTAAAAAAAATACTAATCCCTTGGGTTTATAGTACTAATCCCTTCGGTTTACCAATCCCATGGGTTTATAATATTAATGTGTCAGGTTTATTAATCCCTTTTGTTTATAATCCTAATAATTAGTTGGATTCATTAATCCCTTGTTTTTATGATATTATTTCTAGGGGTTTTTAATCCCTAGGGTTTATAATATTTATAATTAGTTTGGTTTATTAATCCCTTGGGTTTATTGATATCTTGTGCTAATAATCCCCAAAGTTTATAATATTAATCATTGAGTTTACTAATTCCTTGGGTTTGTAATGTTAATAGCTTGAATTTATTAATCCCTTAGACTTTTAATATTAATCCCTTGAGTTTTTTATGTGTTTGGTTTTTAATATGAATAATCAATTTAATAATTAATTACTAATTATTAATTAATAATTGTTTATTTTATTTTAATATTAATATTAATATTATTTTTAATTATTAATTATAAATATTTATATTTATGTTTATGGGATTAATATGAACTTCATATTATTGCATTCTTAAAATTAATTCCTTGGGTTTATAATCTTAAGGTCTATAATCATAAGGTTTATAAGACTAATAGGTCTAAAACTATAGTTTATAATCTTGGGTTTATAATATTAATACTTTGAGTTTATTTCCCACTAGGGTTTATAATATCAATCCTCTGGGTTTATAATATAGAGATTTTTAATATTGGGTTTATAATAACTCATTTAATATAGGGGTTTGAAATATTGGGTTTTTATATAGGATTTTATTAATTTATTGGGTTTATAATCCTAAAGGTTTATATTATTTACCCCTTGGGTTTATAATATTAATCCCTTGGGTTTATTTTTATTAATATTAAGGTTTAATATTCTCTTAAAGCTTATAATAATAGGTTTTATATATTAATCTATTGGTTTTATAATATTAATCTCTTAGATTTATAATTTAAGATTTGTAATTGTAGGGTTTATAATATTAATCCTAGGGTTTTTAATCCCTTGAATTTATAATATTAATGCTAGGGTTTATAATTATATTGTAAGAAATATAACTATTAGGGTTTAATATTATTCCCTTGAGTTTATAATATCAATCGTTTGAATTTATAATATTATTGGACCCTTGGGTTTATTAATCTCTATTAATATAGTTAATATATTATATTATTTATATATGGGTCAATATTATTAATATTGTGATTATAATATGAGTATATATAAAATATATTGATAGTTATATTAATATTTAAATAAATGTATATTAATAATTAAGATAATGGTGAGAGACGAATAAATATTATTTGTAATAACTATATACTAATATTATATTAATATATTATGTTAATTTTGTTATTGTTAGATATATAAATATTAATATGTACATAGTTGTTATTATATATATAGTTATTAATATGTACAAATAGTAAATTTCTAATAGCCATATTAGCACTATAAATCTAATAATTATTAATGTGATTGATAAATGCCTATCTGTGTATAACCACATTTACTAATGTTGTTGTATATGTGCTTCATATATGCCTATTTAGGCATATCAACCACATTGGTAAATATGATTGTGCTAGTTGTAGTTAAATAAATCATTCAATACGTCTGTATGCACAAAAAATCGACTAATTTTAATAATTAATCATAAGATATAAATCCCTCCTATTCAATCTACACATCTAGATGTATTAATTATACTTTAATTTTAGGAAATAATTAATTTAAGTATTATTTAAATTTAAATTTATTAAAAAAATTATATATATATATATATATATATATATATATATATATAATTTCTTAAATAATATATATAATTATTTCTAATTTTTAATATAATAATATACGAAGACATCTCCTAAATATTATTATATTATAAAGCCTTTTTAAATTCAAGGATCTCAATTGACATGTAACTGGCGTTCTTGAAATCTGAATCACTACAAGATCCATCAACGTACAAGACAAGAGACTCACACAATTAAATTGGTGATTCATTTTCTAAGTGACGTGGAGAATCACTAATTTAAATATATTCCTTTGTTAATCAATTAATTTTTCACTTTTTACAAACAAAAAACTAAAAAACTTAAAAGAACAATACAAAAGGAAAATAAAGGGAGAATTACTCCTGGGATATGTTTGGAACAAGAAACCATGCATAATGTATGGGATGTTCAAGAACTAGAATATATCGCACATGTTTATGTTCATTGTAGGTGAGGTAAACTTTAAAGTATAGGACCAAAAGAAAGACGACGTACAAATAATTTAACCGCTCTAGTAGTAAAAGAAATTCATAATGGAAAATCAACATTGAAACCAATAATATAATTATATTCCTATGTTAATCAATTGATTTTTCACTTTTTACAAACAAAGAACTTAAAATGACAAAGAAAAAACCATAACAACAAAACCAATCATAGTCCGTAAGTACGCTAGTCGATTCCACTCCGCACAATGTGAATCATTCTCTTCAAAATTGGTTACTTCATACTATGTAGTTGGAGAAAATTGATTGAAATAAATAATCTCAATGAATAGTCACGCTCCTGGTATACTTAAGGAAAATAAAGGGAGAATTACGCCAACGAATCCAAACCAAATCCCTAGATATGCCTAGAACATGAAACCACACAACATGTATAGGATGTTCAACAACCAAAATATATTACACATCTTTATGTTCATTGTAGTTGAGGTAAATGTAACACTCCTTTTTGACATCTACCCAAGTAACTGGCCAACCAGGGTAAATATGTGACGAGAGGCTAGTATGGTAAGATTCAACGTCCTAGGTGATCTTAAGGAAGTGGAATTGACAAAAACTCTTCATACAGACCTTTTACACCAACAATAACACTCATAAGAGCCAACCCAACCATTCAAGCATCTTTCCCCTGGGTCCCATTGAGCTTTTTAGCTTCTGGGCCTTTGAATGCATGCATAGGCCTGTAAGCCAACATCTATGAGGCTCTGGATGCATGCATAATCCCACATGCCAGCATCCATGGAGTCAATTACCCAATTTTGTGCTAGTCCCTGCGATTTGAGCCACTTTTTCAGGCCCAGAATGCAGTGCACTACCCAGAATTTCATGACAAGTTCAGAGATGAATTATAATGACCAAAAAGTGATATATATATATATATATATATATATATATATACAGAAACATCCATGAGGACTAAACTAGACCCTTACTATCCATGAGAGGAATTTTGTCAAACATGCCACAAACTTGAAAGCTATAGGTATAAACAGTAGAACGTAGCACAGGGGTTTCATACTTATCTGTGAATCACTAAGAAACATTGCTCCCTTACATCATTATCTACAGTACCATCTATTTGAACATAGATACATTGTGCATTCATTTACAAGTAAAAACATGGGGAGAGACATACAACATCAAAGTTAAAATACATGCTCATAACCATCATAATAAAAACATAAATACCATGGATACAACAATCATAGAATCCACATATAAAAAATTACATTTATACATCAAATTTCAAAGGAATGAGCTTCTCATTAATGAACGTGAAAACCAACTAGAGATGGGACTTCCACGTTCCACCTGACCATAGATTGGATGAGCCAAATCTCTCTTTATCCAATCACCCATGTGCCATATTCCAAGCATGAATGTGGGACTCAAACTGAAAGAACCAACTAGGGCATCCAGAGGCTAAACCACCACACCCTTGTCAATAGAAATAAGGCTTTACTGTGATCCACACCAGATCACTAGGTAAACACAATAAACATGTCATAAACAACTTTATCGTGATCTACACCCAATCACTAGGCCAACACAAGCATGTATAACACCATATTCTCTCCACGTAAACTGTGATAAATTTTCTTTTCTCCTAGTCTCTCAGGCTTTACCGTAATCCACAGTTTGAATCAAGGATCACTAGGCCCTAAACCAAGACATACTCTCTAGGATTTATAGTATATCCCAACCTGGTATTCCTAGGTTTGATGGAGAGCACCCACCTCTCAGGATTTGCCACAATCCACACTAGATCACTGGGCCCTAAACCGAGGCAACACACTATTTGAATTTATCGCAACCCATAGTCTGATTCAGGGTATACTGGGCCATGTGTTATATCATTTTGGAGATCCACCACACTTAGCCTTGAATCCATCTAGAAATCCAAGTAAACCAAACCATGAGAACTCCACAACACCATGGCTATCCGGAAATGTCATGTTTAGGCTGAAAACACTATCATACATGGAAAAACCCATGATAAGATAGAAAATAACCACATGTAATACCATGCATGTCAAATCTAGCAAGGAAATCACACATGCAAATAAATACTTGCAAAGAATCTTGTTGTAGCTGCTCAATTCCTACTCTTCCTTACTTGCTTCCTCTTTCTTCTTGCTTTCTTTCATTTCTTGCTCCAATGCCGAAGTGCTCCAATAAACTCTAAGTCTCCAAGAGAGAGAGAGAGAGAGAGAGAGAGAGAGAGAGAGAGAGGTCCAAAACTGAACAGAAAAAGGGTTTGAGAAAAAGCTTCTCAATTGATCCTCAGAAGCATTTTTATTAACGAAGCCTCCATTTTCTTCATTTTCCACTATTTCCCTTCAATTTCCTCCTGAAATACAACCTGTGACCTTTCACCTTCATTTTCTCCTAATTTCCACCATTTTCATAAATAAATGTGCCAAAAATTCATTTTTCCTTTCCAAAGCCTTAGCCTTAGCATTTTCTAGTTTCCTTAGCCATTATAAACCAAATGAACATCCACTAGGATATTTTTCCTAACATTTAGCTTCGAATACGTGTCTCATCAACCGTGGTTATTATTTTTAAGTTTTTTACATGGAATTTTCACCAGGGTTGTTAGAGTAAACTCTGAAGTATAGGGCCAAAAGAAATAGGGCGTACAAATAATATAACCACTCTATTAATAAAAGAAATTCATTATGGAAAATAAGCATTGAGATGCAACGTCTTGGAAAATCAGTTCCTAAAACTATAAATCACAACAACTTCAGATTGGTGGAGAATTGTTCGAAGCCTATAGTAAAGAGCTTGATGCAACTTTGATTATCACAGTAGATCATAGTAGGATCCACCATCTGGAAAAATAACCCAACACGAATCTTTCTCATCTAGATTAGCTCACATGTTGCTTGACTGGAATCCATGTACTTTGCTTCTACTTAGCTTAGTTCTACATATCTTTGCTTCCCTGTACCAAGAAACCGTTGCAGACCCAACACTAAATATTCCTCCTCATGTGCTCTTCAATTCTGATGGACTCCTCGCCCAATCTACATCTGTGAAGCCACATAGATTCACTCTTTTGTTCATATGTACGATAGTCCAAACTGAGTAGTGATTATGAGGTATCGTAGAACATGTTTAGCAACCCTCCAAAATAATTTGGTTGGTCGAACCATGGCATGGATGAATTGGTTGAATGCATAACACATGTATGGTCTTGTTTTCACAACGTACACGAGTGAACCCACCAATTTTCTGTACATGGTAGCATCCACTTCCTTACCTGAAGTAGAATACTCCTTCCTCTAGTTGGTCATTAGAGGAGCCTCCATGAGTTTTAATATGTCCATGTGGAACTTATGAAGTATCTCTTTCACATACTTTCCCTAAGAGACCAACATTTCCACATCTCCTTGTCATACTTCCAAACCGAGGAAATAGTGCATGAGACCCATTTTATTCATTTCAAACTCTCTTGTAAGGTACTCCTTGCAAGATCTGATAATTTTTTTAACACCGAAAAAAATCAAGTCATCAACATATAAGACAATAATCAACATTTTATTTTCTATCAAAATGTGGTAAAGGTTTGCAACTGCTTCACTTTTGGTGAAGCTCGAACCAGTGAGATAGATATCGATCTTGGTGTACCAAGCACAGGGTGATTGGTTTAACCCATAAAACGTTTTCTTGAGTCTACATACATATGCCTCTCTATCAAAGGTCTTAAAACCTTAAGTTTGTTCTATGTATATCTCCTCCTCAATAATTCTATTTATGAATGTCGTCTTCACATCCATCTAGTGTTACTTCCACCCCATTTGTGCAGCCAAAGAAATGATTGATTTTATGGAAGAGTACCTTACTACAGGAGAAAATGTTTCCTCATATCCAATCCCTTCAACCTGAGAGTACCCCTTGGACACAAATCTAACCTTGTGCTTCTCTATGCTTTTGTCTACTACATTCTTTACCTTTTAAATCCATATCGAACCTACCACTTATTTGTCTACTGGTATTGGGACCTCTTCCAAAACATTGTTTCTAAAAATGGAATAATATTCCTCTACCATAGGATCAACCCATATGGGGTGTTGTAATTCTTCCTCAAATGAGGATGGTTCTGTCTCTACTAGCTCAGTCATCAAAGCCATGTATCCAGTGTACTGATCCCGTGACCTTTTCTGCATGCCTTGTGATGTGGGTGCTCCAAAATTCTCTCTAGCATCCTGAATTAATATTTCAGCTTCCATGGTTTGTTTCCTTCCTTCTTGGATGTCTATGTTTGAGTGGCGGTCTCCACTCTCTTCTCCTCTTCTTGTGGCTTCTCTACAACTTCTCGAGGTTCTTCCTTTAGAGTAAAAATCCCATGATTATCATGCAATTGAAGCTCCCTCTCAAGGGAACATGTCATGCCTTATCCTCATCGAAATTAACATGCCTTCGAAGAACTGTCATTTTGAGGGATGGAAGGTACACACGATAGTTTTGAGGTGTATCAGAGTACCCCATAAACATCCCCAACTCTATTGTCGGCACTAGATTTTTCCTTGATTTCTTGGAGACATGGAAATATATTGATGCTCCAAAGATACTGAAGTGTGATACATTTGGTTTACTATCTAAAAAAACTTATTCTAGTGTACTCATTCTATTATGAAAGATAACCATTAGGTTTGTTTTGAGTCACAAGTCAATATGGTTGGGTTATTTAGGGTTTAATAAGATCTTTAAGTCTTTGATTTTGAAAAAAAAAAATCACATGCATAAAGGTCCTTTAGTGATTTTGAAAGGTCATCATTAGTGTTTATAGGAGTCATTGTCAAAGAAAAATCCAAAATTTCATTTTGCATGAGCTAATCTTGTCATTATGGTGAATTTTACACTTTTACATACTTCCGCAACAACTCTAGTTTAAACAGGTCACGATTTGCTACATAAGTTCTTAACACTTTCGTAGTAAATATGTCTTCTCCAACACAGTTTTCACTATGGAAGTTGGTTTTTCTGCTAAGGGTAGGGAAAAACATACAATTTCAAAAAGGGTCAGGTTAAACACTTAGAATCACATATGGAAATGTTACAGGCTAAATTGTTGAAAAAATGCCTAAAAATGATTGTACAAAATGATGACGTGGCTCCATAAACATGGTAATATTACACATTTTTTGTCTATATTATGGCTTATGCTCTTATACAAGCATGTATAGTCTTCTACAAATTTTTTGGAGGTGATACAAATGTTTTGAAGGTGAAAAAGGAAGGAAATATAAAATCTCAGAAAACTAGGTACTTCCGTAGCAACTCCCAGGCTTGAAAGCAGAAATTTTCTATGGAAGTGTTGTAGCATTCCATGGAGGTAAAAATCAGCCAAATTTTCAAAAAAAAAGAAGAAGGCTCAAGGCATGCGTTTAACCCATTAACCTTAAGGAAGACCCTGGAATAGTCAGAAAAGTTAAAAATTATGCAAAGGGTTGATTTTGACATTTTCTACTAAAGTTTGGTACCGAATTTCTTGAAATGACTGTTTTAGTAGTCAACTTGAAGCTCAGTTTTTGACCAAATGGAAAGAAACTTTGGAAATTGGAAGGAGTGATTTATTCATCACAAGCCCATATACAAAATCCTCTCTCCTTTTTTAGACATCCATCAGATTTTGGAAAATACACACTCGTCTTTGAGGCCCATTTTCCATAATTTTACATATTTTTGCTGAAATTTGAAATTTGGCTTGGTGGAGTTCTAGCTCAGCAAGGTCAACATCCACGTGGCATGATGACACATCAGCAATTCAACACATTTATAAATTTGGTTTCATCTGATAAGGGTTATTAAAATATTTTTTGAGCTATTTAATGATAGAAGAGTCCTTTTTGTGTACAAACTCTGTCAAACAGAAAATATCCCTAGAAAGTCTCCATGTTATGTAATTATATTAGAAATAGGTCTCTTAGGTGGGAATTCGAGACTAGCCCAGGTGGCAGGCCATTGTATAAAGACCTCACTCTATGTATGGTGGAATTTTTCACTTTTGGTAGTGGATGAATGTTATAAGGAAGCTACTATGTAAATTTTCTCTATCAAGCTAATACACAATTTACAATAGTTTCCTTCAAATCCTAAGATTCTTCTCAGCTTATGTTTTTGGCCACTCAGTTTCATTAGCTTCATGGTATTATGATTATTTTTAATTCATAACTTTATGCTCCAATTTCCTATATCTACTATGTTTTGTTGTAAACGTTATGTTTTTAAGTCAATTTTCCTGAGCTTCCGTGGATGCAATTTTCCAATAATTGAATTACTTTAGCTGACTCCATGCCCAATTGTAGCCATCATACACTCTTTCACCTAAAAAAACACATAAAACATAAACAAATTTAGCTATATTCATATATATTTTATCTTGAATGTTCCATTGTTTTCCTTGAGAGAGCCCTCTCTGATTGGAAGGGCTAACTTCCAGTCAAAAGTGGTTTGAAATAGTTATGCTAGGTTTATGGTTAACACAACCCAACTTGCTTCGGCCTCGTGATAAAAATTTGGTGTGTTGTCTGGGAGTGAAAGCTTTATCTTCCCTTGAGAATAAAGACAGATCAACTCTGATTGTTGATGGTGAACAATAGTTGGACATCAATAGGCTATATATCTTTCACCTAGCGACTCCAGTGTCAAGGAATATAAATTTCAAAGTTTTCATGGTGACTCAGCCCTTCATAAAATAGTAACTCGAAGACAATGATTTCAATTGCGAGAAATAATGTGAGGTATGCCTCCATGAATCATTCTCACATCCCCCATTTTCCAAATCCTATGCCTATAGTTGATTGGTTAACTTATCTTCCTATATTTATAGATGAAAATAAAGATAATGCTACTCTTTACTTGGTTAGATTCCATATGGATATACATAAGTTTCTATTTGAGTTTCCTGAGTATAGTATCATGAAAAATGTTTATGGCCACCCTAGAGGATGAAGATAAAACATGGTATTAAGGGTTGTAGTCGGGAAGCTTGTTCTCTCTTAAATATTTCCATAGAACGTTCTTCGAACATTATGAGAAATATCATTCTTCTTTATCACTGTTAAAATACTGTTCTAATTTTTGTGAGATTTTTATTCCATTTCCTAAAAATCTTAGTGATAATGGAGAGTGATTAGATGAGGATATGTTAGAGTCACTTTATGAATTATTTTCTCAAGTTAGTTTTCATGATAATGAAGAAGGTTTCCAACAAGAAGATGTTTGATAGTCTATTTAATCTTCAAGCATATTTTCTTGAAGGTGAAATAGATTAACACTCTGACAACCGGGTTATATCCCATGAAATTTGTGGAAATTTGTAGCAACCTTGCCAATATTTAGGTGATAAAGAGGAACATAAATATGGTTTGATACAGGCCTCTTCAATTTGTTCATTTTCCTAGCCTTTGTTTCAAGAATATTGTACCGAAGAAATTAATGATAATCCCGGAGCATATGAAAAAAATTAGAGCCATATTATGAACAAAGAGTTGAATGTTGAGCAACATGAAAATGGGCAGGAGAAAGGAGAAGCTTATGTGAAACATGTCTCTTTTCATCATGAGGAGTTTGATTCGAGTATGCTTGAAGGTTTTCGTGAGTAGGAACTTATAGAGAATAATAAGCAATTTTTCGGTCTACAAGTTATTGTCCCAAAATGTCTTGTTGCAAATTTAAATGATAAAAAAATTATTTTTGTGCAAGATGATATACATGAAGTTCTTATTGTAATGCATGAGAAGTAATTTTTAAACAACCATGTAGCACATGTTATGGTTGCTCCCATTGAAGATTTTCATGAATAGTCAGAGTCTTGTCTTCGGAATGATGTTGAAAGTGAAGGAATAAAACAAAGATAACCTGAATTTATGAATGAAAATTATCCTTTGGATCATTAGGACATGATACTTTTTAGTTTTTTCAAGGATCCTTTTGTTGATTTGGTGCTTTCATCAAAAGAGGATATTTTTCATGGCTTCAAAGATCCAATGGTAAGTTTATTATAGTCATCAGTGAAGACAATTTTTGTGTTTTTTATGGAGTATGGATTAATTTTTCATTCTGAGTTTCCAATAGATGATCCACTTATGATTTTGGTCAAGTACAATCAAGAAGCCTAGGTGTTGAATTAGCTCTTTGACTAGTTATACTGGAGGTTTCATATTGCTTGAGTTAAACAGGTGGATTTTTTAGATGTTAGAGTAGGGTTATTGGTACATAAATGAGCTTGTTGGGAAATCATCACTTTCAACATTTCGTTTGAAGCCCTGTAGTTGTAATTTTTTATTTGTACGGTGTTTTTCTTCAAGAACATGTCAAGGTACGAATGCAGGCTAAAGAATATGACAAGAGGTTTGGATCAACCCAATGGATAAGGCATCTAGTTTGTTGGTTCTTTGTTGCACCATAGGGGTGCAAGATCCCCATTAGAGCCACTTTTATCCAAGATAACATTACGTTTAATTTTATTCATGAGTCAAGATGGTTAGGTTAGTTAGGGTTTAATAACATTTTTAAGTCATTGATTTTCAAAAAAAAAAAAAAAATCACGTGCATAAAGGTCTTTTAGTGATTTTGAAAGATCATCATTAGTGTTTATAGGAGTCATTGTCAAAGAAAAATCCAATTTTTTTTTATGCATGAGCTGATATTGTCATTATGGTGAATTTTACACTTTTACATCCACAACAACTTTAGTTTAAACAGGTCATGATTTTCTATGGAAGTTTCTAACACTTCCGTAGAAAATCTATCTTCTCCAACATAGTTTTTGCTACAGAAGTTGGTTTTTCTACTAACGGTAGGGAAAAACGTACATAGTGTCAAAAAGGTTCAGATCAAAGACTTAGAAGCACATATGGAAATTGTATAGGCTGAATTGTTGAAAGAAGGCGTAAAAATGATTGTACAAAATGATGATGTCGCTCCATAAACATGGTAAGATTACACATTTTGTGGCTATATTACGACTTATGCTATTATGCAAGCATGTATAGGCTTCTACACATGTTTTGGACGTGATACAAATGTTTTGAAGTTGATAAGAGGGAGAAAGCACAAAATCATAGAAAACTAGGTACTTCCGTAGCAACTCCCGGGCTTGAAGGAAAAAAATTGCTATGGAAGTGTTGTAGCATTGCATGGAGGTAAAAATTAGCCAAAATTTTAGAAACAATAAGTATCAAGGAATGTGTTTAACCCATTAACCTAAAGGAAGACCTTGGAACATTCAAAAAAGTTAAAAATTATGCAGAGGGTTGATTTTTACATTTTATACTAAATTTTGCTACCGAATTTCTGGAATGATTGTTTTAGTAGTCAACCCGAAGTTCACTTTTTGACCAAATGGAAAGGAATTTTGGAAATATAAAGAAGGTTTTTTTAGCACACGCCCATCTACAAAATCATCTCTAATTTTTTTCATGGCCATCAGGGTTTGGAAAATACACACTCATCTTTGAGGCCTATTTTTCAGAATTTTATAGATTTGTGCAGAAATTTGAAATTCGACCTGGTGGAGGTCCAACTTAGCAAGGTCAACATCCACGTGGCATGATGACACATTATATTTCCATCACATTCAAAATTTTTTTTGCGTTTGATAAGGGTTACTAAAATAATTTTTTGAGCTATTTAATGACAATAGTGTCCTTTTTTTGTACATACTCTGCCAAACAGAAAATATCCCTAGAATGTCTCCATGTGATGTAATTATATTAGAAATAGGACTCTTAGGTAGGAATTTGAGGTTGGCCCAGGGGGAAGACCATTTTATGAACACCTCACTCTATATATGGTGCTATTTTTCACTTTATGGAGTGGATGAATGTTATGAGCAAGCTACTATGTGGATTTTCTCTATCAAGCTAATACGTAGTTTACATCAGATGCCTTAAAAACCTGAATTTATTCTTGTATTATGTTGTCATCTCTTTAGTTTGTATATTTTCATTAGCTTCATGGTATTATGATTACTTGGAATTCATAACTTTATGCTCCAATTTCATTCATTTACTATGTTTTTCCATAAAAGTTATGTTTTAAGTCAATTTGCCTCACCTTTCATGGATGACGAGGTACCTTGTATTGGCTATGTAAGTTGGACCTAATAAATGCTGGATACCAATGGAAAGTATTGCAATGCAACGAAATCATGTAAAGGTTGGCTCACATGTATTTGAGCATGTTGGAGTGCTAATGGATGGATAGGAATTTGAAACAAATATGGAGCGGGTTGAGGATTCAAAAATCAGTCTAAAAATGAGCCAAGTTGAAAGGGTAAAGTAAGTTTACAAACACTGGCATCCATTCTAGGATAAGGAAGACTTAATAAGAATGATTACCAATTTGAGGTATACAAACAATAGGTTTCCCCTTCCGAAGGAGGAGGGGATGATGGAGGAAATTGTGATCCAAATGGAGGGTACCCAACATAAGGAGAGTTTGGATATTGAAGGTAACCTTTCCCACTAACATAAGGGCCAACCTGCTACTCAACTATAGATGTAAGTGTAGGAGGAGGAGGATCAGACTATGTGACACTCATTAGAGAAGTACCAGATGATATTCCCGAATTGGATGACATGGGATAGATCCAAGGACTGGAAGCTGCACCAGAAAAGGTATGAGATAAATATTTATAGCTTGGTTGGATGGATGGGCCACCATACAAATGTGTGTCCGATGATGTTGCAAACATAGATGAGGAGGAAAATTTTGATTCCTAGACCATAATGGTGGACATAGGATGAGAGGTTGGATCAATTTTGGTCATGGTTAACAATCCCAATGAATATTTTCATGAGAGATCCATGTGTAAGTCCAAATATTTAGGAAAAGGATTTTTTGTTATAGTTTGAAGAGGAAGAGGGTCAATTTCATAAAAATGGAGTCCTTCCCAATGAACTGGAGTAGAAGGACTAGGCTATTCTTGTGGGATCTCTTCAATACTCACAAGTCTGTATGGGAGAGGTTCATCATTAGGTATAAGATATATATGTTTTGTTTAAGGCAAAGGAAGAGAAGAGGAAGGTCCTGAAGTAATAGGTAAAGATGATTGAGACTCCTCAGGTTCAACAACCTAAGGAATCAAAATGTTTGACTCAGGAAATTCAGTTTCAACAACCTTAGAAACACATTTTCAAAGACATGTTTGGTTGTGCTAGTGTCACCATCAAGAATAGATGTAATCTTAGGATCAAAATTCAAAGGGAAAAATGATTCTAGCTGATGAATATCAAGAGGAGGGATAGAAGTAGTTCTTGAAGTTCCTCATTCAATATTTTGCATTTTCTTATGCTTCTGACGACGGCCAAGAGTAGCCTCTAGTAGAAGAGGAGGATTATTTTTCCTTCTGTGTGAACGATGGGGTGGGGGATTTTATTCTTCCACATTGGATAATAACTTTTATTGAAAAAAAAAAAAATCAAAAAAGGGTAATCTACGCATGAAGGATTACCAAGAAGCCATGAACTGCAATATACACCTTTGCGAACCAATTATTTAACGTACGACAGTCAATCACCATGAATGTTGTGTTCGGTGTATCATGGTATACAAGGTGGCAAACTCGGTTACCTATGGATGGATAGAAACCTATAGGGGACTCCCAAAATATACTTGATGGTACATGGTAATGCAGTCCGTAGTAGTGTTTTCTAATGCGTAATGGCATTTTAGAGA
The DNA here is from genome assembly GCA_034641835.2 of Pinus albicaulis. Taxonomy (NCBI): domain Eukaryota; kingdom Viridiplantae; phylum Streptophyta; class Pinopsida; order Pinales; family Pinaceae; genus Pinus; species Pinus albicaulis. The sequence goes on along the minus strand of CM076581.1, from coordinate 1,235,275,691 downwards.
GCGTTCCTTTATACTTTATGTGCATGGAGTGTTGTCTAATATACCCAAAGGTACATGGAGAACGATCCTATACACTCACATATGTGGAACGTGATATCACACCAGGCATGCAATGCTAGAAAACAATGACATATTCTATGTTTAACGATGTCAGAATATCTCTCTAGCATAGACCTGTAAGTGTTTGCGTTAATGTTAAGAATGCTCCTTTAGTTGATTCAATACATTTTTTTTTTATCTTTGATTAATTTACAGCTTTTGGCTCACCACGAATGTCATGTGAATATCATAAAACACAGATCTAGCATGAGAAAATGGAAATATTTCTCTTTCAATAAAAATCTAAATAAGGAAGGGAAGAAACAATCAATGTGCAACACACAACATGTAGCAAACATGATAAAAAATGAAATTTCCCTTTCAGTGTGACCATTCCTATATCAATGCACATACAAAATGCTAAATTTCAAATGCAATAAAAAACATTTTCAACACACATAATTTTAGAAATGAAGAAAAATAAGATGCAAATGTTTAATCACTAATTCAAATTCACTTTTCAGAATGAGGACTAGAACAACAATTCAACCAAGTGGTCAATGAAAAAAAAAAATCAGTTTGCAAGCGACCAAATTATAAGAATAAATAAAAATGAAAATCAATTCTTACCAAATGGAATCAAACATAAATGAAAACCAAACAGAGGGTTTAGTGATAACACAGCACACTCAAGACTCAGGGAAGGTCAGCTGGAAGTATGTTGATCAAAGATACATTCAGAACAAGGGTAAATTTTGTCCAAAAACATGGGCTAATGTTGGTGAAGAAGAGGCACCAGTGCTTTGCAACGTTGGTACAAAGTGGGCCCAATTGAGGTAAAATTATCTGCCAGAGGCACTTAGGGATTGTTGGTCAATGGATGGAGGATTCTGGTACAAAAATTACAAATGAGACTCAATGAAAACATTTCCCATGTCTATTCTTGACCGATCAAAGAACAAATGTCTGTCAAAGAGGTAATAAAACACAATGGAAAATAAAACCCACTAAGGGAATACATTGTTCCCAAGTGAAGTTGCCAATTTGTTATGTGAGATTTATGATTGCGAACAAAAGTATCTCCCCTGGGTTTGATGGCCAACCTAAAACAAAAAAGAGACAAGGAACCCAATTCTGTCCTTAAATTAAATAGATGACAAAATGAAGCTTACCTATAATTTTTGACATGCTTCACTCATTCTTTAGATTTAATGCTCCAATTCCAACTATGATTTCCTAAATTAGAACTTGGATAGTCAAATAACACAAGCCAATAAACTATGCTATCTTTGTAATATAATCTAAGTACTATATTCAATAGATCAACATGGCATTTAAAATACATGAAATAACGATGTCACATATAGGAAAACTGAAAATTATTTGCATTAATATAAATTGAAGGAGATTACAACCATAAATCGGTGTTGATATTATAGAAGAGGTCCTTGGATTTGTCTTGTCCTTTCCTTGTCACAAATATGCACCTCAGATCACCCTAAATGCATGAAATAATACTTCTCAACATTGTAGCATAAGGGTAGAATCACTCTCCAAAATCCAATATTGCATATGGAAGGCTGTAAATATATAGAGTGGGGTAAGATAGGAGTTCTTATCCAATTAATAATATAAGGTTTTAGATCCACCTTTGATGGTAGTATAGGATCAAATAATAAGGGATGGAAGATCCAAAGAAATATATAATAGGATCTGAATTTTTTATTTGAGGTAAATGGTTGTAAAAAAATTTGGAAGCTTATGGAAGAGGAAGCTTCCAAAATTCCTCTATTTTTCCCAAATTTCTAGGGCCGAATGTTGTGTAGGTAAATCCCCTCTGTGGACAGAGGAAATCCCTCTAACAGTAGGAGGACATGATAATGCATCAATTCCTAGTTAATGAACGAAACTAAGTCGTGATAGATGTCCTACCTTTGATCCAATGTAGTTGTCATAGCCGTGGCAGCAGTTTTGTGATCTTTGTCCTGACACGTCGCGGTCCTTTAGCAGTGGTACTTAAGTGCCTGCACATGGATCAGAGAATAATAGTAGCATATGATTTTTTTTTTACATTCATCTCTATCTAATTGGTCAAGGATAATTAAACATAGATCAATCACATCAACACAAGACAGGAACCAAAACATTAGTCATGTATTAATTAAGAGAAATAAAGAGATTACAACCAAATGAGCCTTGATGTCGCAGCCTCCTTCAGCAGGGCCAGTTGAAACACGTCTCAAGCATTCATCGGGGGATTGGATGTGGTGGGGTAATCATATTAGTCTCTCTCTCAACAAGGGGTCTCTCTCTACTCTATCTCACACCAGCTGTATCAGACTGTTTAAGCTATTCTCCAAAATGTTCAGCTAGTAGCATCTATGTGAGAGAGATGTATTTATAGGAGAGGAGGAGGATGTTTGGATCCCTCAAAGGGTGGAAGGGAGGCCTTATCCTTTGGGAGGTTACCCGAAATTAGGGAAAAAGAAGCCAAAGGAAGATGTTTGACGTTATTCAATCAAACAACCCATGCTGACTCCGCTCACGAAGTGGTTGCAATGGAAACTTCACTGCTATATTTAAAAAACTTTCTAAAAGTAGCTCAACGCGGGTAGTTCAGTGAGATAGAGTGCCAATGGGTGTGAGGCCTAGTGCTAGCTTCTCTTATTGGCGTGAGGACATAACTGCCTGCCAGTGCCGACCCGAAATCATGTGTTTTTGATGGTTTGTTCCAGGAATAGTCAACAGAGGAAATTTTCTCTTCATGGCAAGGGATGAAATGACAGTTTTGCATGGCATGACACTACGTACAAGTCACAAAAATGGTCCTCCAATGTGTGGGATGGGGATTTCAGGGACGGTGACAAAATGTTGTGTAACAGATGCCCCATAAAGCATGAGGTTCAAGAGAGAGGGAGGAGTGAAATGCTTCATGAGAACACATTCAAACGAAACACCATCGTCGAAATACCTGCAAGTAAAAATACAAATGATATACATGAACATGTGGCATTGGCGCAGCCATCCATAATAGAGTAAATATATAAAACTGAGATCCGAGGTAAGGATGCAGCCATCTAGAAGTAAGGATCAACAAATAGACTTACGTATGGTCGCAGCCATCCAATCAAAAGAGTCATCCATATAGTCATGATAAACCAAAATATCTTGTCACCAAGATCTTATCAGAAAAAACCTAGGGTCTTGAGCACCATCTCGAATCGAACAAGTACACATTCAAGCATGTGAATATGTGAGCTGAAGTCGAACATGCAAGAAAGTCACTTGATTACCAGCTAATGATGTAAGCTATTAATAGGCACAAGAGAAACCACTAATAATGACAATGAATTTCAAGGTACAACTAATACAATCCACAGAATGTGAACAGTGATCTAGTATTGAACACCCGCAGAATCACTTGATTGAAGGCCAATAATGAGGACCTGTCATCGAATGCGAAGAACTTGTCATTGAGGCATGCAATCTCCAAGGTACCAGGAGGGAGTCTCTAGATCAAATTCCTGGATAATGAGCTAGAGTCGACATGAAGTGACCTGGTCGAAGGAGGGCCATAATGTTTCCCACCTCATTAACACGAAACAAAGGAATATGATGATTGTGAATCAATACAAAAAGAGGATCAGATGGAGGTTGAAAACTGCAAATGGAAACTTCTCTTGAAAATTTTAGCGACACGACTCCGAATTTGGTAGTATTTTACATCAAGGGATATGAGGTCATGATGACGGGGTAAAGAGAAAATGAGAGGTCAAAACAGATTACCCAAAACCATGGAGGCAAAAGTGACAAAATGAGATGTCCCCAACCCGACACGAATGCAGATGAGTGTCATGTTCAAGAGCAACATACTGCCGACACAACTGAGAACTGGTTCCATTTTCCCCCACCATTGCTAGCGAGTACCCTAATTATTTTTGGAAAATAATCTTGAAGGGTATAGTATATGTTTTTCATGTAACTTTGTCCTTTGGAAAAATCCATCATAGTAAATTTTACAAGCCCTAGGAAGGAGGAACTCGGTGATGTCATGGCGACGATTTCCGATGTCATTTAGATTTTAACGAGTCTGACAAAGGAAGAAATTGACATCTTTTCATGTTTAGAGAGTTTGAAAAGAAGCGGAAAAGAAAACTCCAGTAGTCCCTTTTCGTAGGTAGTCTCACAGATCCGAAAGGTAGAAAATTGTGTCTGAGATAACCTCTTAGCTGTGATAGGCTAAGGTAATTTTTTTTCATAAATAATATATCCCAGCCCGAAAAAGAGGTAAATGTATACTAGGTAGATATCCTTTCCCAGCCATTTAACGAGTTCAAAACGACAAGAGTCTCAACAATCTCTTCAATTTTTGAGAGTCAGAAAAGAGCTAAAAGGTGACTCCAAGAGTGAATTTTTCATGTTTTTACCGAGTCAGAAAAAGTATAAAATAAAACTCGTTACTTCATGTCAAGGACCTTTCGTTGCACAAGAGACGCACTTAAAGCCCATTTTTCGAAATAAAATAGAAAAATAATCGAAAAATGTGTTTTAAAACCTAATTAGGGTTCTGAAAAGTTATAAAATGCCAAAAATGGTAAAAAATAAATTACTTTTCACTTTTAACTCTTGTGTGAAATTTGTGACATTTTTTCACTGCAATTTTGTGGAGCTGACAGCGGGCATCTGGAAGGCCAATCGTGAATCTATCTGTTCTAGGTAAGAGCTCACATCTTACCCTGCATTTTGACAACATTTTCATTACCTGCAACCCCATTTTTGTAGATCTATGGGGGGATTTTGTAAAAAATAGGGCACGGAGGTCAGCGCAGATATTGGGCACGGACTCGCGCCAATAGGCCTAAAAATAAAACAGGGGTGTGCCAATTGGTGTGATTGTTTTCAAAATAGTTGCACCAACTGCGACGACCATATTAGCTTGGAAATTCGAACAAGTAAGCCCAATTTAACGATTTCAAAAGCATTGGGTTTGGCTAATGAAAACCATATGGATGTTTTTGCAGGTGTGAAAAGGCAAAATGGTGATTGAATGGAAAGAACGAGAACACAATGAAGAAGATGAGGAAGCCATGGGCAATAGGAGATGCATGGAGGCTCTTAGAGATTGCAGGCTCAAGAAATTATTTATGGCACCATGTCTCAGAGATCAACCGGAGCTGTTGCAGTATTTGATCAGCATCTAGGAAATTGATGAGGAAAAAATTATTATTCACGACTAGGAACTTGAGTTTGAGGTCTCAAATATTTACTTCGTAACCGGACTGTCATGGAGAGGGGCATTACCAATCCCGACCAGTACTCGGCCCTAAATGGAGAACATGAGTATGGTTATTGATAGGGTGTGCCCAGGGGAAAGGAAAGGGTCCAAAAGAGGAAAAGTGGATATCCAAACTATTCCATATTTGGCACTAAAGGTAGTGTTGCACACTATCACGCGAGATGCTGGATCGCAAGTTCCACGCAAGGCCACAAAAACACAGCTACTTCTTGCTGTAGATTGCATGGCACCAACCCTCTACAACTAGGCAACAATAGTAACAATCAACATGAAGTGGAAACTGACAAAATGCAAGAAAAATAAGCTGAAGCAGTTCAGCTACGGGTCCATATTGGTATCTTTCATCTTGGAACGGTTACCAATCTTCCAACATCAGGATTTAATAGTTCCGACACCACTAGGCCAGGAGCCATGGATGGTCCGTTGGGTAGCTTGGATGCTAAGGTCAGGGGGCAATCAACAGATTCCTGGAGACTAGAGTTCTTTGAGTGGCTTCGCCGACAACTGATTGTCGTGGAGGACTGGCCCTAATCTGGCATGGATTTCACCAGTGATGCAGATCTCCCACTCCCAGAAGAAGAGGATTGGGATGAAGTAATGGTTAAGACTCATTTTTTATTTTGATGAGTATTATGATTTTTTGTTATGCATGTTCTGACATTAATCCATGTAACTGCAGATGTTGGCCAAAAAATACCTGCAGGCTCATCGCCAATAATGCGGAGGATTCCTTGTGACTTTGATGTGGCCCCTCATGGTGAGGGAGGTGAGGAGGAGGAAATAATATGCAACTTGGAGGGAATCTCCTGAGGGATCCTACAATATGCGCGATACGATGATGTTCCTTGCGCGTACCAAAGACACACTTCAGGGGTGTCAAATCATGTTCACCACTTATTGAGGTGGCTCCTACGGGCAATGACATGCTATCAAGAGCGTCGCACCGACTAGACACCTAGGTTTTCATTTCCACATATTTTTTGAGAGACATGATGTCTCAGGATGTAACCGAAACATACATATTTTTTGAAATTATGATGCACATGGATGCAAACACTCGACATATATATATATATACATATATTTTTATGTATGGATCTTGTCATGTGATGATAATTATTTACACATTAAGAAAATTTCTATCTAATACAATATTAGCTATTGTATTAGTTAATGCATTCATTCTTCTATTGATATGTGATGTAATCAAAATGACTTTCCAGTAAATGAACACGCAGATATAACCTTAAGATATGAGGGTTTCTAATAGAATAATGCCCATTAAGTTGAAGAACAACAAGTTGTGAGTCTAGGTTAACAATCAATGCCCGAATGTCGAGGGAAATGGCCTCGGTTAATAGTTCAATAACATCAATATATTCAGCGCCATTGTTTGTGGTTCATCCTAGACAGATACCTTGAAGGTCTATCAACTCACTAACATGATCATAAATCACTCAGGCTACTGAAGACAGGTTCCGAGTACTGCGTGACGCACCATCTGTGAAACCTGCATAGGGGGTAATGGACATCTACACAATAAGCAACGATCCAATAAGCATGAAAATTCTCAGAAAGCACACCAAGCCAAAAATTTACAAGAATGAAAAGAATGCCTATGTACAAAAAACATGCACGAATGTCCTGCATAGTATTTTTTAAGATAAAACCCATTTTTTGGTTGATCCAGAGGATGACCTTCATAATCAATAAGCTCATAAGCCTCATTCTGTAAAACACGTTTAAAAATGTAGGGCCCATGCCACATGGGTTCAAATTTTCATGCCCCTAGCTTATCATGATCCTGGTCGTACAGGAGAATGGGGTCTCCTTCTATGAAGGAACAAGGGGAAACTGACTGGTCAAAATCAGCTTTGACCCATTTTTCTGTGCTTCTATGATCAGGGTAGCAAAGCGGTGAGTTTCATCAAGCCTCTCTAAATATAGAAGATGATCCTCTTATGGCGAAGTATTCAATAGTAATTCAATAGCTAGTTTGAGAGGACGAATATCACATTCAATTGGAAGGCTAGCTTCCAGACCATAGACAAGCTAGAATGGAGTGAATATGGTTTCATCCTTCACTGAGGTTCGGTAAGCCTAGAGAGCTGAAAACAACATGAGATGCCAATTTGATTTGTGCATCCCAATTGTACATTGAAGCATAGTGACGAGAATTTTGTTCATGGATTCAACCTAGCCATTGGCCTGAGGGTAGTATGGCGTTGAGCTGTCGTGATGCAGACCCAACTTGGAAGTCAACTCCGCCACCATGTAATTCCGAAAATGGGAACCATGATCGGTAACAATGGCTTGAGGGACAGAAAATCTAGAAATGACATGATTGAATAGAAACTCTGTTGTTCTCTTACCGTCAGCCGTAAGTGTAGGCATTTCTTCAGCCCATTTGGTGAAGTAGTCCACGACTACGATGATCTAAGCATGCCCCTTGGCCGAGTGAGGGTTACACATCATAAAATCAATGCCCCACTTCGTAAAGGGACCAACAGTAATTACAGGGTGAATATGGGAAGGAAACGTGCAGATCTTGCACTGATAGATCTGGAAATCATGGCACTTACGGAAAACAACGATGTAGTCTTTAAAGATGGTGGGCCAGAAATACCCATCATGAATAATTTTCTGTGCAGTAGCATATCCAGATATGTGACCGCCATAGGCGCTACTGTGACAATCATTCAGGGACTTTTCAGCCTCCTCAAGAGTCAAACACCAGAGGAGAATGGAATCAACTCCGATGCAGTAGAGTGTATCTCTGACTATGCGATAGGGTTGTGATTGATGATGGATGCATCGGCGAGCATCCTTCGTCAACTCAGATTAGAAGATGGAATTATGAAGATATACGATGATATCACCCTACCAAGGATCGAGTGTGATAATTAGAAAAAGAGTGTTGTCCGAAATGCGTTCCTCAAAACTAGATAGAGCCGAATCGGAAGGGAGATAGCAGATCAAATCGATGAAGACTAATGACTTCTTCGAATAGGGGTAGTGAACTCCAAATAGAACTCTTGGAGGATGACAATCCACTTCGAGTACTTGCCGCCCAATAATTGACGAGTCAATATGTAGGTCATAGGGTTGCAATCATAAATCACATTCACTATATGCAACAAACTATAGTAACATAAACGTTGAATAACTTGAACACCAGCCAACGCCAACTTCTTGACATGTGCATATCACGTCTCAGTATTGAGAAGGTTACGAGACATATAGTAAATGACATGTTCATCAACATCATCATCGTCTTGTGCCAAAAACATGGCAATCGTGCTAAACGTGGTAGCCAAATAGAGGGAGGAATCGTGACGATAATTTGGAGGATGCAACAAAGGAGCATTGACTAGAAATTTCTTCAGTGCATCAAAGGACTTTTAGGCGATCTCATCCAAGAGGAACGGGACGCCTTGCTTTAGTAATCACGTAAATCCTTTGGCCACTTCGGCATAGTTAGGTATAAAATGGCGTAGGAAGTTAGCATTTCCCTATAGACTCTGCAGTTAATGTAAGGAGGGAGAGGGGAGATTAACAATAGCTTCAACTTTGAGTAAATTGAGACGAATCCCATATTTGGAAACGATAAAACCTAAGAGCCTATCGGAGTCAACGTAGAAGACACACTTATGCGGATTCATGTAGATATTATAGCATCGACAGGGAAGAAAAACCTGACAGAGATGATCAGGATGGTCTTTACACTTAGCCAAATGAGCCGAAAGGTCATCCAGATAAGGCTGAACAATGCACTTCATATCGTGGAAGGCATATGAAATTTCTCACTAAAATGTAGCCCCAACATTTCTAAGAACAAAAGGGAGCTTTTTATAAGTGAAAGTACCCCGAGGACAGATAAAGTCGGTCTTATGTTGATCGACTGGAAGAATGTTAATTTGGTTGTAGCCAGAAAACCCGTCCATAAGGGAAAATAACTCACTCCTAGCACACTCATCAAAGATTTGATCAATAAAAGGAGTAGGATAATTATCCTTAGGGAAAGCACGATTAATGTCATGGTAATCAACACAAACTCGAATGGTACCCTATTTCTTATCTAGAGGAACAATATTAGAGACCCATTTTTTCAAGGGAATTAGATAGATAAAACCAACTTTAAGAAGTTTTTCAACTTCTCCCTTAATAGTGGCTACCTTTTTAGGGTGCACAGGACAAAGATGATGGCGAACAGGCTTCACACCAGGGTAGGTAGGAATCTCATGCACCACGATACTTGGATCGATGATGGGTATCTCTCCGTAAGACCATGCAAAAAATTCGCGAAAATCGCAGAAGAGACTATTATAGACCTGAATCTCATAGGGAGAACAGGTCACCCCAATATGGATGTTCTCAACAACCCACGGTTTAACGGAGATGTTGATAGGCATCGTCTGTGTGATGTTTCTCAAGTTACCTTACATAAAGACTTTGTGTCTCAGGATAGGCATCTGAAGTGGAGGAGAAGGAACTTGAGAAGGGAACCTCGCAAGAGACGTAGACATGGCCCCAAGGCCAGACATGAATGAGGAATGATGATTAATATCATCCCAAGGTGGATCCTTAAGAGACATAGTTTCCATGATGGCTTCATCGGAGGGAAATATCTCACTCAAGGGATCGAGCGAATCCAAATCATCAAGCCAAGGAGATTGAGAATAAGTTTCAAGAGACATGCCCAAAGGAACATGATCAGGATGGGGAGGATCTGATGCCAAAATAAGCTCACAATAATCGATCTCAATCAGACTGAATCTCCAAATGAATCAATCTACTCAGGTGAAGGGATGACCCACAGATCATAAGACCTGGAGATCATATTAACCTGAATAGTGTTGGGTGGAGGAAGAGGGAAGATACCCATGAGGGAAGGATCTTTGAAGAGACTCGTCGCTACTCTCTCGTAAGGCATATGAATTTAATCTACGCACATAATGTTTCTCTCAGAAGATGAAGAAGTGAAGAAAGACAACTGATTTACAATAACGATATTTCCTTCGTGCGGAAATCGCAAAACACAAAAGCGAGTGGACAGAACAAAAAACATAGCGTGAGTCCAACTACAATTGAGGAGAAGATTTTAATTGAGCTTGGCATCAACTAATTCAACCTTGATGTTGACTTTTTTCCCTTATAGAGTGACTGGTAAACTAGCGAGAAAACCAAGAGGTTTAGATTCCCTTCCATCAAACGCTTCAAGAGAATTTGGAGATGAATTGAGAGCTAGATAACCGATGGCTTTCTAGTAGGAAGATGACATGGCGCACGTAGATGCACCCTCGTCCATGACCACTCAATGGATATTAAGTCCATTAATCCCAAATTGGATAATCAGCACAAGATGGTGAGGGAGACATGGGACGAAATTATCCAAGTTGAAAGTGATAAGGCTCGAATTATCAGGATCAACCCCACTGATGGTAGATAGCAAAGATTTCTATTGAGATGGACAACTCTAAGGTACTTCTAATGCGAACATTGCAGACAGCACCTGGGCCAAATCCTCAACAATACTGTAATTTTGAGTAGCACAGGTGTTAAGATTGTAAGAAGACTTACAGAGTACACCATTGGAAGGTGGTTGTACAATAGGCTAAGTACTGGGCCTTTCAATCTGAAGAGGTCTAGAAGCAAGCAGAGTAGGAGGACCATCAATGATCTCTTTCCCCACTGCCTGACGTGGTTAGGTATAATATTTCGACCAAGTAGCTATAGAAACAGATGCAGAACCATTCATCATGAAAACTTGAGAGCCAAATGGGGAAGAGGACTGAGGTTTCTCTACCAACTGAATCTGATGAGATGAAAACTATTCTTTGAGAACATCCAGAGTTCCTTGGGTGCCTTTGAGAAATCGACTCACTTTGGCCCATCGAGGAAAGTCCTTGGTGTAGTGATATTCATCAAAAATCAAGCAAATACTTCGGTTTACGTTGTGAACCATCATCAACACGAGATTTCTGAGAATCGTGTTTCGGGGTATCAGCTTTGGCCTTACCTTTACCCTTATTTTTACCCTTGGAAGTTTTATCTACTGGATTGGACTGAACGACATTCACTTCTGTTGTTTTACCATAATTTGTGGTTAGCTAAGAAGCAATATCATTGGAACGAGTGTATTTTTTCTTCCCATGCTTCGGAGGAGAAGACTTCTGAGAAGTCTAAGACACAGGACTGATGATACCGTCGAAGGATGGTGTCGCTGGTGCCTTGGAAGTTCTAGGTCTAGGAGCATTAGGCAAGAGTTCGTAAAATGTGCTGAACTGAGATTACACAAGATCAAGGTATTAGGTATGAGCAATGGCTTATTCCTTAGTGACGCATGCCCCCATAGAAATATCTTTGGAAATCAGAGCAATGAAGGAGGTGGTAAACCAATTGGTTAGAAGCTGATCAAGAATCTCGAACTTGATCAAGCGAAGATGACACCTCCATTCATGAATATGATCTGAGATATGAGTAGCTCGATCTTATTTCAAGGATGTGAGGAGGTGTGTCCCGGTTTCATACCGAACCAACAACTAAAAGTGTGTGAGAAATTCCATGGCTAAAGAATTGAAATATCGGAAGACACCATGATAACTCGATGTACCACTTAGCAGTGGCACCAGTAAGAATATGTTGGAAAATATAGAGTCAGATAGAATCTTCAACCCAAGATTTAGAGGAAAACCAAAGATGGTATGTCATAACGTCTGCTTGGGGGTCTTCTCCAGACTTTCCCTCAAACTTGGGATAATCACCAGGAATTTTGGTTGGAATGGGAGGCCAATACGGGTTATGAAGAATCAGACAGTTCGTCAATTTTGACACATCAGGTAGCTCCAACGTAGTGAGAAAAGGAAATTGAGGATTAAAAGGCATTGTAGGTTGTTGATAAAGACTAGCATTAACATTCCACCCATGTTGAGATAAATTATTCCCCCACATGTTTTGTTCTAAAGGATTATCTCCATAGGGGTTACAAGCTTGATAGTTCTACCCATACATGGGTTCAGGACCAAGATATTGATTATGAGCATGCCACTGAGGTCCTTGTTGAGCAACATACGGATTTTTCTATGGAATGTAAGCATTGCATTGAGGTGGATTATACATCATCTAGGATTGACCTTGAGGATAATAAGTGAAACCTTGGGGCGCACTATATACTACGTGAGATTGAACTTGAGGAAGGTAAGCAGTGCCTTGAGGTTGAGTAGGTTGTCCCTGTAGAGTAGGTTGAACCAGATGCTGAGGTTGCATAGGCTGTCCCTACAGGGCAGGTTGGCCTAGGTAATGAGGTTGGGCAGGTTGTCCCTGCAGAGTAGGTTGGCCTGGATACTGAGGTCCACTGGGTTTCCCTTGTGGAAGAGTTTGGCCCAATGGTTGGGATGGGCCAAGTTTCCCCTGAAAACCAGGTTGACTCCACGCATAATCGTAGCTTTGTCCATGTTTTATAAGAGTTTGGCCTTGCTTAATGTAAGGTTGAAGTTGTTGCACAAAAGGTTGTCCCTGTGGTGGATAGATTTCCCCTTCGAGAACATAATATGCTCCCTGTTGGAATTGAGGTTGACTAGAAGGACTATAGGGTCTTCCTTGTTGGGCTGAAGGTTGTTCCTGTAAGGGTTGTCCTTGCGGACCATAAGGTTGTCCCTGTGGACCCAAGGGTTGTCCCTATTGGACCAAAGGTTGTCCCTGTAAGGGTTGTCCCGGCTGGTAAATGGCTTGATTGGGATCAATCAGAGGCAAATATATGGGATTACCATATACATCATAATGATGTGGTGGATTTCTAGAAGCTTGTGGTTGCTGAGAACCTTCAGGTGTGGAATTTTATTGCTGAGGATATAGAGAGGGAGCGTACCATTGCTGAATAGACAACGAAAACTCATCAAATGTATAACCACTAGGAATGGAATTAGAAACCATAGGTGCAGTGCACGTAAGATGAATTTCCACAATGCGAGGTTGTGATCCATTCACGGCAGGCCTAACCAGCATCGTAGGATTGATAAAGATAGACTTGTGAACAATAGAAGGTCTCGATGATGACGGGGTCATGCTAACAACCGGTGCATATGAAGCCACACAAACGGTGGGTTGGACTAGGACAGATGTAACAATGTTCAAAGAGATGGGTGTCGAAGGTGATATCCTTGACCCAGGAAAAAACGAGCTTCTTGTGGGAGTCAATATACTGGAATCTGTCATAGATGCAACACTAGAAATGATCTAACCCAAAGTACGACAACCGGGTGGGAGAGACACCGATTGTGGAGAAGGTTGACTAGAGACATATGGGAAATCTTCTGGGAAGATTTGATACTCTTTGTTAGAAACATGAAGCTCTTTCCTAGTTTGCTAAGAGATAGTAATGCAAAAGTATATTTTCATTTTCAATTTAAGCGAAAGAATGCAAATTTTTTTATTTTAGATCAATGAAGCACACAATGCATTGCTACACTAAAAAGCAAAAGAAACACTAGTTTAGAGCACTAAAAATGTAATGATCTAAAACAAAGAGACCAATGCAATACAAACTTAAAACACACTCAAAACAAGGATGCACTCTTCCAAGAAAACAAAGGGCTTTCGAAATGATACAACAAGCAATGTAATCTATACTCGAAGTGACAAATAGAGATTCAAACGAAAACAAAAGTGATCATCCAAAAAATCAAAGACATGAAGAATCGAGAGAAAGAATAACACAATCAGTCAGTGAATTGAAACGACAAAGATCAAAGTAACTTAAAATTAACTCAGAAAGCTCAGTGAGGAGAAGGCCGAACAAACCGCACAAGGCACCTAGAAAGCATAGGGCTACAAACTCCACTGATAAGATGATAAACAAAAAAATGAGAAGATCAAGACTACAGAGTCAAAAAAATCTCAATAGACCAATTGCAAGGTAAAAAACCAATCCAGAGGCAAGAAATATAGACAAAAACTTAGAAAAGAGGTCAAATCAAATCCTATAGGATTCCGCACGACTATTTAGCTGTAATCCACACTAAACAGGGGTTGGCACACTTGTGAGAAAAGAAACATGCGCCAATATACTTGACTATTCAAAGAAACTCCAAGCCGATCTAGAAAACCATGGGAAAAAATAAAACCACTGAGCAGAGGTCAGACTTAACAATCTGGAGTTGAACATGATGGTTGAAAATAATCAAATAGGGCAAGCAAAACAGAAAAACCATGAAACGACCAAAGTCAACTTCAACAAGCCAAACTCTTGACAAACAACGAGACGTCAACCACACACTTATCCCTAGAGTATTCACCAATTTGTTGTGTAGGTAAATCCCCTTTGCAGATAGAGGTGATCCATCTAGCCCTAGGGTGGTTCTAGCAGCAAGAGGACATGCTAATGCATCGATTCCTAGTTAATGAATGAAACTGAGTCGAGATAGATGTCCTACTTATGATCCAATGTAGTTGTCATAGCTGTGGCAGCAATCTCTTGATCTTCGTCTCGACATGTCGCGGTCCTTCAGCGGTGGTACTCAAGTGCCTATACATGGATCAAATAATAATAGCAGCATATGAAACAATATTTACATTCATCACTATCTAATTGGTCAAGGAGAATTAAACATATTGTGCAAGATCAATCACATCAACACAATACAGGAACCAAAATATCATTCATGTATTAATGGGAAGAAAAGAGATTACAACCAAATGAGTCTTGACGTCGCAACCTCCTTCAGCGGGTCCAGTCGAAACGTGTCTCAAGAATTCTTCAGGGTATTTGACGTGGCGAGGAAATCAGCCTAGACTCTCTCTCGACAAGGGGCCTCTCTCTACTCTATCTCACACCATCTATATCAGAATGTTTTAGCTATTATCCAAAATGTTCAGCTAGCGGCATCTATGTGAGAGAGATGTATTGATAGGAGAGGAGGAGGAGGTTGGGATCCCTCAAATGGTGGTAGGGAGGCCTTATCCTTTGGGAGGTTGCCAAAAAATAGGGAACAATAAGCCAAAGGAAGATGTTCAATTTTATTCAGTCGAACAACCCATGTTGACTCCACTCACGAAGTGGTTGCAATGGAAACTTTGCTGCTATTTTTAAAAAACTTTCCAAAAACAGCTCGGCGTGGGAAGTCCTCTGAGATAGAGCACCAATGGGCGCGAGGCCTAGTGCTAACTTCTCTTATTGGTGCGAGGCCATACTTTCCTGCCAGCGCTGACCCAAAATCATGTGTTTTTTATGGTCTATTCTAGGAATAGTCAAGAGAGGAAATGTTCTCTTCATGGTAAGGGATGCAATGACAATTTTTCAAGGCATGCCACTACATATAATTCACAGAAATGGTCCTCCAATGTGTGGGACAAGGATTGCAGGGACGGTGACAAAATGTTGTTTTACACCAACGCAGGTTCAAATGGGAGAAACTTCTAGGTGATCAACACAGACCACAATGGAGCAACTTGTGGGTGAATGTTCTCTAGAAGGAGGTTAGCGAGCTTTGGTCCTAAAACTGGCTTAGATGATATAGTTTTAGGCATAATTTCTGGTAAATGAAGGAGGAATACTTAGGGCTTTATGCAATGATATTGACAAGGAGTAATATGATTTTGATTGGTCCCATTAGGACGCATGTTGACTGGATATGAAAAAATGGGCTATAATGCTATAGGTGAAGTAGAGAAGGATAAGTTTAGAGAAACTAAAATCTTAGCCATGAATTTGATAACATATGGAGTAAAGGAAAACTTAATTTGATACATATCAAACATAAAATATGCTCAAGAAATGTATGAAGCTCTTTCCAAGTTATTCACCATCAAGAACATTAGTCAAATACATAGCCTTAAGAATGAAGTAAGGACAATAAGAAGACACTATTGTATCATCATATTTTATAAGGATATCTAGAATAAGAGACGAACTACAAGAAATAGATGAGTTTGTGCCAAAAAAATAACTCGTAATTTCCTCTCTTCTAAGTCTACCAAAATCTTGGAGTGATTTTTCATCAGGAAATAGTAGTTGAAAGGATACTCCAACATTCAAACAAATTTTGAATGCATGTTGTGAAGAAGAAGCTCGAATATCATTAGTAAACAACAAGAAGGAGGATGAAAAAGATAACACATATAATGCCTATTCTTCTCATCACAAGAAGAAGAGAACCTTCAAGAAGTTCAAAGAACCAAAGAAGAAATTTGACCTATATAAAATTGAATGTTACAATTGTCATAATATGGGTCATTATAAAAAGCAATGTCCTAAGAATTCAAGGAATAAGAGGTAAGATAGGGAACGATAAAATATTAATGATTAAGCTCCACCTTAGAAGAAAAAGACCGAGGAATTAAAAGTCAAAGACTTATATTACTAAGTCCTCGCTTACATATCCTTATTAGCCTTATATTTTTTTCCTTTATGCTTTTATTTCTAGAGTTTGTATGTCTAATATGTCTTGTTAGAACATTTTTGAATTATTTTGATAAGTTGTAGGTATCCCTCAGAAATATTGTATTAGGAGGGGGCCTTCACCATTTTCCCAAAAGATAAGTATCTTGTTCCTTGTTTCCTCTTTTATGTTTGGTTTCCCTCTCATATCAATATTTGTTTATATTATATGATAATAACCTTTATATTCTCTTTGTTTATGAAAATATATCAGGATACACAAAGGTTATGGAGGAGACTTGAAGCATGGAAGAAGTTCTTCTATAAAGGAAGCCTTTCAAGAATTGATGTCCTACA
Organism: Pinus albicaulis; assembly: GCA_034641835.2. Classification (NCBI taxonomy): domain Eukaryota; kingdom Viridiplantae; phylum Streptophyta; class Pinopsida; order Pinales; family Pinaceae; genus Pinus; species Pinus albicaulis. The sequence goes on along the minus strand of CM076581.1, from coordinate 1,235,258,625 downwards.
AGATTTGTTAAAGAACAAATCAAGGTATGTCTTAAAATACAAGTTTTGTCACAAGGTTCTCTTCATAGGAAAATGTATTTGATTCTCTTTCGAAATTTTATTTACATTATTGACATATTTATGTCAATGCTTTTGAATCACAACGATTCTTGTTAGGGTTATTAATCATTAGATTGATCTACCCTCATTATACTATCTCTTGTTATTTTATCATTTTTTGTAAAATTGTAATGTTTGGGCCTCTCTGTAAAAGCCTAACCTTTTGGTGCCTAGGGTTTGTTAAAAATAATGTTTTAACCCTATTCCTCTTAGGTTTTTTGATAAAATATAGAACCTATGATGAAAACTCTAACCTTTTGAAGTTTATGGTTTTGATAATGTCATTGAAAAAAACCTAGTCATTTAGGATTTTTTGTTAAATTCTAGGTTATATATTGAAACCCTAAATATTTAGGGTTTGGTGAATTAGCGTTTATGAAAAAAACCATTTTCGTAACTATAGTAAGATCCTAGGAATGAAACCCTAGGTGTATATTCTTTCGCATTAATAAAACCCTAGTCAAAATTATTATATATCTAACTTTGATGTATTAATGTTTACCTAGTAGATACTGATGTGAAATGCATCCTAGATATGTATATGTGAGTATGCTAACTTAATTATCTATGCTCATGTTTTAATTTGTGAAATCTAGGGTTTGTAACAAAACCATAGTAGAGATTGACATTCTAGGATATGGTGATATTTTTTTCAATATGATTTAGTTTTGATGATAAAATCTAAGGTTTGAAACAAACCCTTCTAGAGTCTAACATGTAGTTCTAAAAAATATTTTTGAAACCTCAGATGTATAGTAGGATTGTAATTGTTGATACCTAAGGATTTTTTTCTCAAAGATGGAGTCTAGGATTTATGAAAAAACCATAGGAAGAAGTTGAAGTATAGCATGTAAAAGGGTATGTCTCCTGCTAATTATGAATTTGAATGTTTTGATGCTTCTACTATAATGACATGTCTTTGATATAGTTGATTTCGTGCCTCTTTATATGTGTTTTGGTTTTAATAGCTATTAAAGTTTTTGTAGGTACATAATCTTCAAGATACTGAAGATGTGTGTAACAAAAGATGATAAAGGAATATACAATACTAATGATGATTAAGATGACCATGATTCCATATGAATCCTTGAAAAGATAAAGTTACTCCAATATTATAAAAGGAGGAAGTTTTTGATCTCCCTAAGTTGAGAGGGAGCCTAGAAAGAAGAAAGGTATATCTCCTTAGTTAAGAGGGAAAGCATGACAGTTATAGTAAACACCTTAAAGAAATAATGAATAAAAGTGCTAAAAATATATGTTCGTGATTTATGACATTACAAGAAAAGACTTGAGAAGTACTAAGGTTGTATTTGATGTTGTTGAAGGAATGAGAAAAGAAAGATTCCAACCAGATGTATTTGGATAACTTGATGATGACATGGGAAACATATAAATGATTGAGGAACCTAAAGGTTTGTGTTTACTTGTATTTTAAGGTTTATTATTGATTAGGGTTGTGATTATGAAAGATCTCTCCATAAAAGATTGAACGTTTGAAGCATGCTTGGATTGGTGGATATATCTGATTTAGTTGATTAGGAGAGATGAAGAAAATTATGGAAAGATGAGTGGGAGGACATCTATTTGACCTATGTTTTGATGTCTAGATCCAAAAGTAGGTAGGGCGGAATTGGTCATGGAACCCCGACCTTGGATACACACCTAGATCCCTCAGTTGATGATAAAGCTTAAAAGGATGATGGTAACTAGAGTGGCTAAAGATTGAGTTCACCTTAGTCCCACATAATTAGATTACCTTGGTTAGGTATCTAATTTGTAGCATTATGTATGATATGACTCTTCATAGAGACTATAACTTTTAGATCTTCAATGCACCTTTATATATATGTAATTATGAATATCACCCACGTTAAGAGGGAGTGTTGAATAGTGTAACTAGTGTTGGTCTTCATAGTTGTATTTGAGTCATGATGTAATGTATTTTTCAAAAGAAAGAAAAAGGAATTTAATTATTAAATAAATTTTCATATTAAAGCATGGATTTCATGCTTGGGTCAATGGTTTATATGTCAAATCCTCTGTTGGAGGCTTCTAAGGTTTATATCAACTTTCATTGTTTATTTCATAATGTAGTAGGCCCTTCTTAGGCCTCATTTATCAAGAAAGAAAATTATTTTAATGTAAAATAAGTCATTTAGGCCTCCTACACCAAGTCAGACTCAAAATGGAAAAGTAGGCCTAATTTAGGGGCAGGATCTCCTATATAAAGGTAGCAACTCAACCTCATTTGGAGCACACACTCAACAAGTTTGATCTGCAACTTTTGGGACAAAAAAAGTCTGAAAATCAAGAAATAAAAAGGAAAGGACTAGCGAAAGAGATTAATGTCTTCATCAAACACAAGAAGTTGAAATTCTCTCTCTTTGTCTCACACATGTGAAAATGCTAAGCTGTTGGAAGGGTTGAAACTATAGTCTTGAAGTTGGGCAGAAATTTTGAAGTGGGGGGTCAAATTTTTGTAGTTGGGAGTCAAAATTTGGGGTTGAAGCTGCATTTCAAGAAGCTGACGGTTGGTAAATTTGGGAGAGATCATCTATTGGAAGGAAAGGCTAACTTGGTGGAGAAGGAAGGTCTTTTGGTATATGGTGTTGGTATATCTCAACTTGGGTTTACCAGTGGAAGAGTTTGACTGGATTTTTACCTATAGAGGGGCTTTAGCATTGGGTGAGTTACTACATTTAGTTTCATTGATATTCGTGTTTTGTTTTTTAATATTGGTTGATGAAACAAAGATAAAATAAGAACATAAGAGACTTAATAAGAACACAACGATATCATAGGTAATTATCAACATAAGAAAAATATTTCTTCCTTTCTCATTTTCTAACAAATGTGAGAGACGGTTTTTTATCATTATAGGCACTTATCTATGTGGGAAACCAAAAATGTGTCAAGCACCTACAATTTTTTTGGGTTTCAAAACATTTTGTGGATTGGGCTTGTGATAGAATCAACATAGTGTCCCCTTGTTTGTCTCACATTTTGTTGGGTATCAAATAGGTCTTGAAGAGGTTGGATTGGTTCTCTTGCAATTATATAAACTATGAACATAAAACCTTGGTAGAGAGACTATCCAAAGCATTCCACGAGTGTTGTAAATACTAGATTATATGAATGATAACCCTGTGGAGGTTGTTTCCCTCCATATCTAGTTTTTATCTTAGTTATTGCTATCTTTTGCAATTGTTTATGTAAACAATCTAATCATGTTACGTGGAAAGTGACATGGATATCCTTTTAGTTCTATCCTTATGGCCTTATCTCAAATATAGGGATTGAATCATGATTTTAAAATCACACATAATGTATAGTTTCCACTTTGAAAATATAGACCTTTTTTCTTTTTTCTTTTGAGGGAAAAAAAGGTTATAATACCCTTTCCAAATTTTTCTATGTTTAACATGATAAATTATGTTGCACACATCAGTTAGTTAATATCTCCAGATGAAGAAAATGAATGGGCATATTTGGGAACCTTACACATATAGGAGTGACCATACATTTCATGATAAGAGGGTTAAAATTAGGAAACCATGGAATAAAGGAGAGTCTGGATTGACTCCAAAACTAGGGTCCTTAATAAAAAACTCTTTTATAGTCCTCAATATTTTTGAAGTGTACCACAGGGAAACCTTTCGAAAAAAGGAAAAAAAGCATATTTGGGGACTAGGTCTGATGCACCCATTCATGAAGCGCATATTCTCATCGCAAAAATCCATTAAAAAGATAAATAATAGCATGCCACAAATAGTTTATGTAGGAGGCGTCACATACATCCAGTTCAAAAGATGTAATATCATGTGTATGATCCATGACATAGGTGGACATTAAGAAATCTTTAGGAGGCAGATGTGAAAGCCTTGGCTTCAAGGCATCCTTGAAATTTATCTAGACTGGGAGGAAAGGGTGCATGCTCACCTTTGGCTCTACCTTTTATTCTTGAATTAGAAATATTAAAGTGTCCTCAGCTATGCCATAATCATTGAGTGATTTCCTTTTCTAAAGTTGCCTACCTCTGTGCAAGAGCTACATGAAGACAAAAGGGATTCACATAGTGAGGAGATAAGATCAACTACTTTCACCTAGATACAGAAAGGAAATTTTCCTCGCAAAAATTGAAAATTTCAAGTTATTTGTAATGATGGGCTTTTCATGGATACACCAAGATCCATGTGGTAAAATATTTTTCTCCTCAATTACGAGATTTGCAAAATAAAGCCATCATTTGAGAGTTTTGGACACAAGAAGAAATATTCCAAAATAAATTCCTTTATAAATCTATTATAAATATGTATAATTTAATTTTGAAAAATAGTTAATTTAGATATATCTTAAATTTAAATTTATTAAAAAAATTAAATAGTCTTAAATCTAAATAATTTATTTTTATAAATATTCTAATATATACCAACATATATAAAAATAGATATTTATATTTTTAACATAATAATATATAAATCACCTCCCACATAACCATAAAACATCTCACGTCTTTCAATACAATTATAATATATATAATTTCTCTTTTTTTTCAATTACAAATACATCTCACCCATTCTTCACTTTTATTACTCCTAGAAAGTAACTCCTAATGATATTCAAATTTAAGTAAAACATGACACGCTTAACTAATTGAACTCTATATATAAGTAAAACATAACACGCTGAACTAACCGGAATCTATACATATGCTAGCATTATCAGAATTTATAATATATTTGTTTATCACTAGATATTGAAAGAGATTTGGCTTCCTGTTTATACTCCACTCAATTGAATGGACTCAGTTTATCACTAGATATTGAAATAGATTTGGCTTCCTGTTTATACTCCACTCAACTGAATGGACTCTATATATGTCCTACCATTATCTATACATATGGAATCTATACATATGCTAGCATTATCAGAATTTATAATATATTTTGTTTATCACTAGATATTGAAAGAGATTTGGCTACCTGTTTATACTCCACTCAACTGAATGGAATCTATACATATGCTAGCATTATCGGAATTTATAGTATATTTTGTTTATCACTAGATATTGAAAGAGATTTGGCTTCCTGTTTATACTCCACTCAATTGAATGGACTCTGTTTATCACTAGATATTGAAAGAGATTTGGCTTCCTGTTTATACTCCACTCAACTGAATGGAATCTATATATGTCCTACCATTATCTAAATTTATAATATATATTTAGGTGAATTTGTTCTTACTTTTCGTGAGTTTGTTTTTATTTCTTGCTGTGCTCTCACATCACTGCTGTTGACGTGCGTGAAATGAGTATCGAGAATACTTCAGTTTCGCTAATCCTCCACCAGTGCACAAATATTAGATCATATCTTATCTCATTTCCACCAGTGGAGGATTAGCGAAACTGAGGTATTCTCGATACTCATTTCACGCACATCAACAGCCAATGTATTTATTTTCTTTTCTGTGATATAATAAACTGTGCAGGATAAGTTTGGAGTGAGTATGCACGCCAAATAGCTCTTTATCATGTAAGAAGGACTCTATATATATGCTAGCATTATCAGAATACATAATATATTTGTTTATCACTGGATATTGAAAGATACTTAGCTCCTGTTTATAACACACTGAACTGGCCGGACTCTATACATATGCTACCATTATCTGAATTTATAATATATTGGTTTATCACTAGATATTGAAAGAGATTTGGCTTCCGGTTTATAACACACTCAACTGAATGGACTCTATATATGTCCTACCATTATTTAAATTTATAATATATATTTCCCTGAATTTGTTTTTATAATTTTCGTGATTTTCTTTTTATTTCTTGCTGCTCTCACATCACTGCTGTTGACGTGCGTGAAATGAGTATCGAGAATACCTCAGTTTAGTTAATCCTCCACCAGTGCACAAATATTAGGTCATATCTTATGAGATAAGATATGACCTAATATTTGTGCCTTCGAAATGAAGAGATATGTTGTGCAACGGTGGAGGATTAACTAAACATAAGATATGACCCGCTATTACCTTTGGTGGAGGATTAACTAAGCGAGGTATTCTCGATACTCATTTCATACACGTCAAGCAGCAATGAGATAAGATATGACCTAATATTTGTGCACTGGTGGATGATTAACGAAAGTGAGGTATTCTGGATACTCATTTCACACACATCAACAGCAAATGTATTTATTTGGTTTTGTGGGATATAAACTGTGCCAAATAGATCTTTATCAAGTAGATAAAATATACAGCAAGCGAGACAAGACGGGGGCCTGGTATGTGCTTTACATTTGTACAACGAAGTTCATTCGACTTGTTTGATGGAGGATTTTCCAAGTTGTGCTTGTGCAAGGTTTCGACTATTGTAGGGAGGTAATCTTTCAGTGAATTTTCCTATTGATATGGCTTTGACTGGTTTGGAATGGCTGAGGTTATGACATTGCTCAGGTTTTCAGTTCTTCTTCCTTAAATTTTCTTCAAGAAGAGACACCTAATGCAATTTTCTCCTTGCTTGTGAATGGCAATATTAATCGACGGTGTGCTGTCGAAATGTTATTGCAGGAATTAACTGTTGGGCGCAAGGAGGCATTTAATCTTCAGGTAAAACCCTCGTGTCGAAGAAGGACCTTATCTTAATTTGTGTTACACAACTCTGCTTATAGAGTAACTGGGATTTCAAAAGGGTTTTGAGTGCTACTGTTACTTATGGTTTAATAAATGTGTAATTATGCTTGCGACGCTTCTCTCTGCCCTTTCTACAGGTGTTCGGCTTTCCCCTATTTATTCCCTTGCCAAGTGGAACATCAAGAGTGTTAATGACTTTTTTTTCCTTCCCCTTCATTTTCTTGATACTGCTTGAAATCTCTTTCGCGAGGGTTTCATCGATATACTGGAAGCAGGGGTCGTCTTTTCATCATAGTCATTCTGTCTATTTTTCTCGTGTTGTTTAGATGTGGAAGAGGCTGGTAGGCCCTTGACTGGTTAGTTTGAATTGCAGGCGTAGGCCCGGTCGGAATTCTGGGGTTCCTTTGGCTCTTGACAAAGACTGGTCTTACAAACCCCTTGTAACACGTTTCATAGTAAAGGCTCCTGTAACTTGTAGTGGAAATGCTAAGATAGTTGTTAATGGAAGTTTGTAGTGGAAATGCTAAGATAGTCGTTAATGGAAGTTTGTAAAGAAAATGCTAGTTTTGGCTATGCCTCTTTCCATGGTTATGTAATATTGCACATACTGGTTGTCTTGTAAGGTTGCATACTTATGATTTCTGACAGTTTCGAATGCAGATTTCATTAGCGCTTAAGTTTTTCCTCCTTTATTTTTACATTGCTATCGTTTATTGAGTCTCGGTCATGAAATAAAATATAGGTTGTATAAATTGTTAATTATTTCGCTCTAGTAATGATTTTCTTGTTGAAGTTTGTAATTCCAAGTTTATAGTTATTATTGTTGTATTATAGTTATCGTATTGCTCTTTAATTCTATTAACAGTTCATGCATTGTTCCAATAATGATTTTCTTGTTGAAGTTCGTAATTCCAAGTTTATAGTGATTATTGTTGTATTGTTCTTTAATTCATGCATAGAGGGGAAAAGGGATTCTTTTCTAACTTTTGAAGACATGGTTTGGTTATTAACCCAAAGTCACTACACTTTTCAAATTACTCTTTTTATTGTTAAGTTTCTTTTTTTCAAACTGAATCTAGTTCTTCTTTGCCTTTTGGTTACAAAGATTAATCTTACATAGAACCCTATCACTTCGCAACTTTAGCCAAATTTGGGAAGTGTGTTAACGAGATTATTCCCATTAGTTTTCTTTTACTCTTGTACTTGAAACTTATTACATGCATACTAGAATTGTTGTAACAAATAATTAATCATAATTTAAATATTTCAAGACAACACTTATCTGGTTTTGCTTAGGATATACACAACCAAACTGAATGTAATGTCTTTTCCACCCAACCAATGGGACCAATATAGCGTTGTGTCTCCCCCTCATCTCTCCATGGAGGCCAGGTATCTCTTGTAGAAAATATTACTCAACAAAGACCTACAACGACTATCTAGTCCCAACCAGACTTAGTCATTAGTGACTATCTTGTCACCCATTTCAATTTGGCCAACCAGTATGGAAACTTTGTTCAACACCTTTTTCTTTGTAGTCCTTATCCTTAAGTTCCTCAGGTCCTTCCCCTGCTTTTTCCTCTTTCAAGTTCTTATTCCTTAAGGAGAAATTATGGGAAGGTAACCACTTGACCCATAACTGTCTAACCATGGAGGCATATGAGACTCATTTGAAATTAAATTCTATTATAAATTATGCATGATATAATAATAATAAAATAAACATAACAATTTACCTATTTACTGCCTTGACCTTTACAAGATCTCAACAAAATAACATAATATTTTTAACTATAATAATTTAATATTTACAAATTACCAGGGGGTGTCACATCGTCCCCCTTGAACAAAACATTTTTGATTTTTCAAATAGATCTTGATATACTTTCCTCATGAACTTTTCATCTTCCCAAGTTGCTATATCTGAGATAAAGTGCTTCCACTACACTTTAACTTGGATGATAACTCATTTCCATAGTGTTACTTCTCTTTGATTGAGTATATTCTAAGGCTTGACCGGGAACTTGTTGCAATTGTAATTTATCAGTCAAAACAAATTTAAATCAGTAATTCAATTTTCAACATATGCACACTTACGCATATTTCGTTTACGTACTTAGTTCCCTATATGGTCTGCTAACTAATAATATTTTGGGATCATAAATATATTTATTTAGAAAAGAAACATGAAACACATTGTGGGTACATATATGGTTAGTTAAAGCTAGTTGATACGCCACTAGTTCAATGCGGGAAAAATTTTGAAAAGGCCCACAATATTGGGGAGCTAGTTTGGTACACCCTACCCATTGCAAAGTGCTCTTCTTATGTTTCTCTTGTACGTACACATGATCTTTGACTTCAAATTCTCGATAAATTCTCTTTTTATCTGCATAGTTTTGTTTTTTTTTTTTTTTAATCCTGGGCTACTTTCAAATTTAGCATTACTTTCCTTACAACTTCTTCCATTTCATCCAACATATCAGGGCTCCGCATTAATTTTTCTTTAGGACCACTCTAATTTATAGTTTTTTCGCACTTCCGTCCATATAACACTTCAACTGGACTCATATTCAGAGAAGCGTGATAACTATTGTTGTAAGAAAAATCTACTAACTGTATGTAGTCTTCTCACTTCGTCGGTTGTTGCATTACAAACATTCTCAACATATACTGAAAAAATTGATTTAATCATTCAATTTTCCCATCCATTTGGGGGTGGTAAGCAATACTAAATTTTACTTCAGTACCTAACCCCTCAAACAAAGCTTTCCAAAATGCAGAAGTGAATTTAACATGTCTATTTGAAATTACTAGCTTCACTATTTCGTGCAACCTAGAAATTTCTTTCATGAATATATTATAAATCTAAATTGTCTTAAAATTAGAGTGCACTGGAATGAAATGAGAAGACTTACTTAGTTTGTCTACTACCACCATTATGGAGTCACTTTATTTTTTTTTCTTAGGCAAGCCATTGATAAAATCTAATGTAATGATCGCCCATTTCCATTATAGGATGGGTAGTGGGTGAAGTAGTTCAGTTGGATGCTGGTGCTCAGTCTTCACTTGTTGACATTCCAAACACCTAGCTAGGTATTCAAATAACTCTTTTTTCATGCCTTGCTTTAATATTCCTTCCTTAAGGTAGTAATCATTTTTTGGTAGTTAGTATAAGCTGCAGAAAGACTCCTATGGCACTCATTTAGAATTATTTGTTTAATGCTTATTTGATCGGGGACATATGTTTTGTTTCGATATACTAACATGTTTTCCTTATTCACCTCATATCCTAATTGTCTTTCACTGTTCTTCATATTTTGGTCTTGCTGCCCCAAAAAGCGATGTTTAGGGTCTCTTTGAGAAACCTCTTTAATTTACTCCTTAAGGGTTGTTTCTATCTCACTAAAGGAAATTTCATACACAAAATTTAGACTTTTACTCAATGCATGTGCCACTCAGTTCTACTTCCCTTTCAAATGTTTGATTTCAAATTCAAATTCACTTAGAAGAGCATTCCAACGTTCTTGTCGAACATTTAAAGCTGGTTGCTTAAAATAATTAGTAAGACTATTGTGTTTTGTCATTATTTCAAATAGTTCTCCAAGTAGATAATGTCACCACATTTTTAAGGTGTGGATTATTGTTGTTAATTCCAAGTCATAGGTTGTATATTTATGTTCATGATCCTTTAATTTACAAGATTCGTAGGAAACCACCCTTCCTTCTTGCATTAGGACTCCCCTACACCCTCCTTATAGGAGTCTGTGAAAATTGTAAAGTCCTTACCATGATTAGAAATTCTTAAAATAAGGGAAGTACTAAGTAAAGGTTTCAATTTATCAAAGACGATTTGAAAATCCATTTTCCACTTAAAATATCTTCCCTTTTTTTGTAAAGTGGTAATAGGATATGATACTCTTGAAAAACCTTCAATAAATTTCCTATAATACCCGACATGCCCCATAAAAGATATTATATCAACCATGTTTCGGGGAACAAGCCATTCCATTATGGAATTTATTTTTTCAGGGTCAAGTTCAATGCCCTCTTTAGTAATAATGTGTCCCAAATATTGGATTTTCTCCTTGTAGAATTCACACAGACTATACTTTTCGTATATTCGGTGGTCCCTTAAAGTATGCAAAACAATTTTCAAATGCTTTTTATGTTCCTCCAGGCTTTGTGAATAAATATGTCATTTATAAAAATAAATTAAATTTTTCCAAGTATTTATGAAATACATTATCCATGAGACACATAAAGGTGGAAGGGGCATTAGTTAATCCCAAGGTCAACACCACAAATTCGTAATTCCCATAGTGGGTTCTAAAAGTTGTTTTATGTATATCCTCTTAATTATGATTTGGTGGTAACTTGATCATAGTTCATTTTTACAGAATATCGTAGCCCCCTTTACTTGGTCAAACAAATCATCAATACAGGGCAAAAGATATATTTTTTTAACTGTTAACTTATTTAATTACTTGTATTCGATACACAACCATAGGGTAGCATCCTTTTTCCTCACAAAATTTACCGTATCTCCCCAAGGTGACACACGTGGGTGGATATATTTCTTATCAAGGAGCTCTTATAACTCCAATCGCTTTTTCATGTACAATAGTAAACTACTAACAAATCGCTGAACATTTTATTTTTCTTCATAGATGTAAGGAGCATACTACTGTAAGGATGTGATTTTTATATAAATTCGTCCATTGAGCGTTGCCTCAGCTGAAGATCATGGAACTCTTTTTCTTTTACATCATAAAATTGTTCAGTTAGGTACTTATCCTTAAAACGTTTCTGATAATTATCTTAGGTTACCTCGTGTTCATCGATTCCTTGCACGTATTTTACTTCTCCTCACCATAAGGTGACCTGACCTTGGAGTTGATAAATTGATAAGCGAGCTTTCATATTATGATCGTACTCATAAATTTAGAAATACCTATTCATGTTAATGAGACAACCTTCGGAAACCTCATTGTGCTCTCCATCAAAAGTTGGAGGTTTAATTTTCTTGAACTATCCCTATAGCTCAATCTTCTGCCTCTTACTCCCTTTGTGATATGACACATTATGCTATTCCTCCTATTGGTTCTCATGCATAGTCTCACAGTCGAAGCTTGGATCAGGGTGTCGATTTTTATGTCTATCTAAAAGTATTTTCATTATTTTCTCCTATTCCTGCATCAACTTCTCATTGTCAGCCCTAAATCTAGTCATTTCATTCTCCAATTCTTGTATTGTTTCCAAAATCGCAACTTTAGTATTCCACGATTCTTCCCCTAGTTTCACCCACATCTCGGGGTTACCTTTTGAAAATGGTATTGGTCTAGATCCTATTGTTGATCTAGCTTATGTAGGTCCAACTCTCCTCATGGTGCCCAATGCCTGTCACTTTGTTAATATAAAAGCTATTGTTTTTCTCATATATATCCACTAAGGCCACAATCTTGGAAAGTGGCTACCTCTCACATACCTCTAGCACAAAAAAGAATACAAAAACAAACTATCCTAGACTTAAAAGTAAAAAAAAAAACAAATTTTAATTTTATCAATGTATGTAGTTATTTTCCATGGTTTTGTTTCTATTTTGTAAAAAATTATCAGCATGCCACATCATATATATCGAAATATTAAAGTTCTACTCACAAATATCCATCTTGATTTTTTCATTACCCTAACCTAGGCATCAAACTTGGTTTACAAAATTGTGGTTTTGGACATTACTAAAATTATGGTGCTCCACCCTACACCTAGCAGTTCGAAGCCTTAGGATGCACAATGCATCTATGGCCCAGAAACTGGCTAGCATGATGGATGGTGGAGATTGAATAGCTTTGGATCTTAAAAAATACCTACCCAAATCTCTTTGTCCAGGGTTCATTTGACTTGTTTATTGGAGGGTTTTTCAATATTTGCATGTGCAAGGTTTCAACCATTGTAGAGAGGTAAGTTTTTCTTGTTTTCCTATAGATATTTCTTTGACTAGTTTATAATTCTTGCATTTATAGACATTGCTCAGGTTTGAAATTTGTTTGTAGCTACTACAACCTCCAAAATTTTTGCCTATACCAAATTTCAAAGCCTTCCTTGGTCTTGTTCATTACTGTTGCAAACTTTGAAGTTTTTTTTATTGGCTTTCTTACAATGTTGTGATCCCTTTCGCATGATTGGCAACAATGTCGTATTTTGGCATGTTGGTTGTTGCATTGTATGTATGAGCTTGTTTTAGTAGTTCCAAGAGTCACCTTTGTGCAAATGAGTTTTTCTAACCTTGTAAATATCCGTCGCACTCATTTCCAAAGTTCTGAACACTGTCACACAAGTGTCATCATGGTCATCGTAAAGTGTATCTTTGGTGTCGCACTTGTCATAATTGGTTTTAACACTGTTGCATGGAGGAGAATTATTTTTTGTTATGTCATAGATGATCTGTGTTCTTTGAGTCGTCAAAATATGTTGTGTGTGATCACAATCAAATTTCATCATTGACCACACTGATCTCACTGGTCCCACACTTAGTCATTTTTCAGAAAACTTCCCGACCGAGCAACTTAGCTTCACCCAACCTCCCCTAAGTTGTGAAATGCATAGTCTCATTCCTCTAGATATGAACTTAATTCTTGGCACTGCATAGTGCAAAGTACCTGCCTCCCAAGACTTCTCCATTGTGGCGTTTCTGTGACCAAGCTTTGAGCTTGACCTCCAGAATTGCATAGTCATGGCCTCCATCCTCGCTTGAACTACAAACTTCATAACCCCAAGCCTCAAGCTCATTCCTTGAGCCCTTGAAATGTGTAGCTACACAATCACCCAACCTTCATTGACTCCTAGAACTGTGCACTAATCTCTCCTGGTGCCCATCCCTACATCCTGTCACACTAGCTCTGGAAACTGCGTAGTCATGTCCCTCAGCCTAGCTTGAACTGCACATTACATAGTCTCAACGCTCAAGGATTCCCCTTTCCTTCCTCAATTGCACAAATTTGCAGTCATTAATCCTCCCTATCCATCTTGTCGCTTGTTTTGTGCTTAATTCATTGATCATAATGCATAATCTTAGGATATGGGTTTGCGGATTGATGTCGTCTTGTCATGAGTGAATTGCAAGAACATGTAATATATCATGTATTGGAGAGATAATGAAGGATGAGAATAAGTAGGAAATCATGCTCAAAAACACTCTTCCAGTTGAACTCATAAGATGATTGATCAAGAGAAAGAGAAAGGATATTATTTTGTAACCACTATATAATACTTGGGATCATTGAAGACACCTTATCATCAAGGCATGTAGAGGTGAAAAGGAAAGTTCTTTTATGAATACACTCAACTCTTAGTAGAAATAGTGGTTTGACATTGCCATGTCATCAAGTAGTCCATGTCAGCAGTTTCATGTCATGAGTGGTCATATGTCACATCACTACTGTACACCATGTATTTTGTATTCAAAATGTATTGTAAAAATGGAAGTCCAAAGGACACACATGGAATGTAAAGATTCATGTAATTTGAAAATTCGTAGGAAGTCAAACATTCATGAGTGTAGTCAAAGGGTCACCCCTTTGGTTATATATACTCCCTCATTGTATGAGAAAAATACTTTTTACATTGGCTCCACTAGCAAAGCATTATAGAGATAAGCTAGTTCTTTTATGGAGCAAGGAGTGGTTCTAATGCTCCTCTATTGGATCTAGTGATGTTCATTTTACATTTTTGTCTTGTAAGTTTTAATTAATAACAAAAGATTTCTGAGGAAAGAAATTTATTCAGGCTTAAATTTCCATGGGTTAGGTTGTGAGGAAGAAGAAAATTATCCATCATAATTTAAAAAAGAAGAGGAGAAGAACGAAGAAGAATACATGACAGACCAAGATTTGGATTAGATGACTCAAGGTCCACTTGCACTTCTGGGTGTGTTGCAAGAGATGTCGAAGCATTCAAAGAAGCTTCTAACGAATTACAACCCTGATAAGACAGTAAAGGTTGAAGACCATCTGGACAAACCTTACCTACATCTGCAAACACTTGAGGTATGTCATGATGATGTTGCATGTAGAATTTTCCCATGTACCATGGATAGTAGAGAAATTGCATGGTATCAAAAAATTCCTTCGAAATCCATCCAGAACTGGAGGGGATTTAAGAAAAATTTCCTTGAAAAATTTGTTGATGATAAGACCACCACCATGTTGTTGAAATATTTGGTAATCTAAAGATGGAGCAGAAAGAAAAATTGAAATACTTCAATTAGAGGTTCAATCACATTTTAAATTGATTTCTAGAATATGCGAAACCTCATGAATCCATCACCATATATTAATACACTTCTTCCTTGCCAAGAATCATTTCGTAGTTCATGAAGCGAAATGTGAAACCATCACTAATGGAAAACTATGAAGAGGCTATCATGGTTGAGAATGACTTGCGCGCAATTGGAGTCATTTCGGATGATGAACCACCAAAGGAATCCAAAGATACATGTAAAAGGTATCAAGCCTTGGTATGAAAGGCCAAAGAGAAAGAGCCATCCGATCTTCAGAACTTGACCCACATGGTTAAGAATATGTCAAATGAGATGGTAGAACTCAAGAAAAGGTCAAGTGAGACCATCATGAGTAGCAAGCCTCTACGATACAACTTGCTCAGAAGGATTGAGAATTCAGATAGTAGAAGTAAACAATTGGAAAATTTTGCACAAAGCTCTAATCAATCTTGATAGGTTGGGCATGGATGTATATTTTTCATTTCATAAAGAGCAGACTGAGTTTGAAGAAGAAAAGGAAGAAACTACTGCAACCAATGAGACTCCAAGTGCTAGGCATGAAGTAATATGTTCAATTTCATACTTTCAACCTATAAGAGTACAAGAAAGAAATAATCTCTAAGTGGACCTCTGGCCCAGCAATAGACCAACTAGTATAATATAAGAAGCCAAGGGCCAGCCACTAAAATAGATTTGACGAAGTAGAAATTAAAATAATATTTTTTAAGGAAAATTAGTTTGCTAATCAACTCAGCACAGAACACTCAAAGAAAGTCTGGGAAAGCAGCCTCAACAAAAAAAAATTCCCCAAAAAATACAAACAAGACCATTTCTTTGGAAATCATAAGTCATGACCATTCCCCAGACACTTCAGTCATCCTTCCCGCTGTGGATTATAACATAGTTGAAGACATGAAGAGGGTGCGTGCAAACATTTCAATGTTTAAGTTAATAAATATCATGAGCCAACAAGATTGTCTTATGCACACTTGGGAAATCCTCCTCGGGTAACAATACCCCTTCAGACAAGGGATAGACTATGTCTTCTGGTTCCCTTGAACCGTTAATAAATTATTTAACAATGGAAGTGAATATACTCTACCATCATGTTACACTAAAAATTTTCACCATGAAATTTAGCTATTCATATGGGTCTATCAACACCTATATCATGCTCCCTTAGAAGTCAAAAGCCCCAAAGTTCCTAAACCAAGTTCTGAATTTGGAGAAAATCTTGTAAAAATCATACAAATACTTGTACCACACTTTTCCTTAGTCTTACCCACGGTACCGTAATATTTTGCTGCAGAAATTGTGGAGCCGACCACATGTTTTCTTCATTAAAAATGTGGACCCATGTAAAAGGTAAAATGAAGGCAAAATTAAATTCTAGAAGCCCGACTGGTCGAATATTCTCCCGGCTGGAAGCTTCTAGAATGTGTTATCTAGTTGAAGCCTTAATCCCTCCATTATCATGAACATTCATCCCTTCATTAAAGGAGCCTATTCCTTGGATTTTTGAACTTAATCCCTTGATAAGGGGACTCTATCCATTCCATTTTGGAGTTGTAACCACTTTCCTCTCCTATAAATTGAAGCTTTGATTCAGTCTCAAGGGTAGATGCTGATATATGTAAAAATTTTCTATCCATTTTGTATACACTTAGTACTTACTTTGTTCTTGGTAACTACCATAGAGAAGGGAATTTCTGAAGAAACATACTCTTTGCTAACTGCGGGAACGATTACATACTCGTAGTTAGGCTAGTTTGAAGGGTGGAAGGGCTTGTCAGACCTTAAGGAAATGCTTGTTCCAGACCCCCGGAAGGACCTATACGACATCAAGGCGAACACAGTTGTAAGATTCCTTCTTTTATTAGAAGATAATAAGATTGGATCCTGTTTTCTCAATAAGTTGTTTATGTGTTTACTTGAATGAATTATTTCTTAAATTCCTTGAACATTAAGATAGATTTGTAATTTTTGAATTAGTATCTGTTACAAGTGCTTCTAATTCTCTTCCATGTCTTTGTTTGCAGATCTTAAGAGCTGACTTCTTGGAGCGATGGGAAAGAAGAAATCAACTAGAATTGGATCACAGCTAGGTCCTTTCTTCATCATAGAAAAATCTAATTTACATATAATCTAGAGAAATTAGTTTACATTTTTCCTATTTGTTTCTAGCTATCCTTGTGATACTAGGGAGATCTTTCTTGTCCACAACAAAAATTTATCCACCTAACACATCCCTTTCTCTTAACATTTGAAATTTTCAACTTCAATCGTTAGAGTATTTTTGAGGTCTAAAATGGGCCTTCTAAGAAAATTATAAAATGATAGTGGAAATAATAAAATAAGATTAGATGACATCATCAAATTTTAGAGGGAAAAAAGAAAAAAATACTTTTTAACTCGTATTTTCAGCTTATCTCGCTGTGGGTTTACTCAAATTTCGAGCGAGAACACTCATTAGATGTAGAATTTTATTCATCATCCAAGGATTACCCATGTTGCACATATTCTATGAACCCTGTTACAAAAAAAATGAGAAACACATGAAAAACGTGATTGCAATGAGAAATACATGAAAAACATGATTGAAATCACGTTTTTTCATGTATTTCACATTTTTCGTGTAGTAGGGTCCATCGAAAGTATGAAACATGGGTATTCCTTGGACATGGAATTATATTTTACATCCAACGAGTACCCCCACTCAAAATTTGAGTAAAACCTTAGGGAGATAAGTTGAAAGTACAAGTTGAAAAGTACGTTTATTATTTTATTATTTTTTAATCTTTTTACATTTTTACTAAAAAAATGGTGAATCATCCCCCCTGGTTGACATCATCATATTGAATCCTATGTGTTCTTATAAATTTTATTTTGGTTGTACATTTTTCATAGGAGGCCTATTTTAGACCTCGAAATTCTCTTAATGGTACACAATTGCTTGGTTGATTCTGGTGCATCATTGAATGTAATGCCATTATCCAGGGTAAATAAAATAAATAAAAAATGGGATAAAAAAGATGCACAAGATCATTTAATAGAATAGGGCTCTTTTCCACACAATTGGTGAACTTAGAGATGTGATCATCCACTTATCGTCCGACTGATGAGTTCACCAATGAATAAACATAGTGATTGTGTACATACCAGAGGCATACAGATTATTGTTAAGTAGAGACTGGTCAAGTAACTTACAAGGATAATTTACTACAGAATAGTCACACCTATGGCTTATGTATAAGGGCAGAAACAACCAGATTCGGGTGGATTCAAAAAGATACATGAAACATAATGTTACTCCTTTAAATGGACATAACGAACCAGTGGCTTTCACAAAAATTATTTCAACAATTTATCAAGAAGACACAACTGGGGTGTTATCTTCCACAACCATCCCCAGTCCCACTAGAAACATAGTTGGAGCTGCTTCCTAGTCCAACTAGTGCAAATGACCTTTGTATAGTAAGTATTAGTAGTATTACTAGTACTAATGTAGTTCATGATCCTTGTACATACAACATGTGAAATTTGTACTTTGATGGTTCTAAGACATAGGAAGGCTTTAGAATTGGTTATTTTAATAGGCTTTATATATAGAAAACACTTGATCTCGATCCTCTTAGAAATTGAGTGCACAAACAACACTATTGAATATGAGGCACTCATCTTGGGCCTATAACAATCCGTTGACCTAAATGTTACGTCCTTAAAAGCAGTAGGTGATTTAGAAATTATGTTACGATAGGTACGTGACACCATACATTTTGTTTCAATTCATCTAAAGAGTTATCAATAAGAAGTATGGCGTTTAATTTCACACTACCAAGCTTTTGATATCATTTTTGTTCCAAGAACGGGTAATGTAGCGGCCGATGCATTAGCAAACGCTGTCGCTAGGTTGTCACCATTAAGGGACATATTCTATATAGAAATTATTAATAAATCATTTGTCCCTGATAACATCAATAACTTACACATTTTTAATGATGACTGGTAGATATCGTGCTTCATGGTGAAGGTTGATGTGTTCAAAGACGTAACTATCGATGAGCACAAGAATGAATAGGAACTGCAGGATGAAACTAGTATGAGTAAAGGAAATATGATCCTAAAGGGCATGGTATCTTTAGAGAATCTGTATGACTTGTAGAACCTCTTCCGGGGACTTTTTAATGCTAAAACCCACAGTTCCACATGGTCGCACGAATAGATTAACTTGAGAACAGACAAGGATATGAAATATGTAATTATTGGTACTTTTTGTACACCATAACAGAAGAAAGCCTTTATCCTCCTATTCAAGCAATACCAGGATTTTTTTGCATGGACATATGATGACCTAAAAATTTATGACATGTGAATCATCCAACATGTGATACCAATAAAATTAGGGGCCAATTCATTTCAGCAGAAAGATGGTACATTTGATGCTTGAGCCTCTCATTCAAAAAGAGCTGAAGAATTTTTTGGATGCTATGATCATATACAAAGTACGACACTCCACTTGGGTGTCAAATTTGGTCCCTATCATAAAGAAGTTCAAGGAAATGCGTCTATGCATTAATTATAAAAACATCAATCTCGCCTTGCAAAATAATAATTTCCCCATGTTGTCCATGGAAAAAAATTTAAAAACAATATCGAGGTCTAAAAAATTTTCTTTTCTCGAAGGATATTCAAGCTATACTAGGTTCTGGTCTCAGAACCTCACAGACTCAATACTACCTTCCAAACGAACTAGGGTATGTTCGCTTTTAAGAGAATTCCATTTGGGTTGGTCAACACTGGTGCAACATTTCAACGAGTTATAGACATCGTGTTCCAAAAATTTATTAGGCATTTCGTATTGGTCTATCTCGATGATGAAACTGTGTTCTCTAAACAGAGGTCATATCTAGCAAATTCCCTTCCCAGTGAAAAAAATGGCCTCGCAATCCTTCCTAGGGAATATCAACTTCCTCAACAAGTTCATCTTTGATTACGCTCAGATTGTAAAACCAATACAGGATACGGTGAAGAAGGACGATATTTATAAATGGGATAAGATGGAAAAGGGTATGTTTTCCCGTATCAAACAATCAATCGCAGAAGCACCCACATTATACAACCAAGATTTCAATAAGGATTTTTTTCTCTACACATTTGCTTCAAACACATCTCTTTTCATTGTACTCACGTAGAAGTATGACCTAAATAATGAGTGGAATATCTCTTTTATGAGCACAAGTTTGCAAGGACCTAAGCTAAATTACCCCGCCGTGGATAAACAAGATTATGTAGTTTATAAGGTGATGAAGAAATTTTGGCCCTATTTATTGAAGAATCATTTTATTATCTTTGTTCCGCACCCAACAGCCAAATCACTGATTTTTCAACAAGAGTTGGGTGAAACGAGAGCGAACTAGATGATTGGTTTGCAAGAATATGATCTATAAATAAATCTAGTTCACACAATCAAGGGCCATG
Organism: Pinus albicaulis; assembly: GCA_034641835.2. Classification (NCBI taxonomy): domain Eukaryota; kingdom Viridiplantae; phylum Streptophyta; class Pinopsida; order Pinales; family Pinaceae; genus Pinus; species Pinus albicaulis. The sequence continues at coordinate 1,235,238,131 of CM076581.1, read as the reverse complement.
GTCTTTAGTCCTAAAGATGACTCTTGATGTAGACTTGAAACATTTACATAAAAATGGAAACTAAGGATTCAATTCTAAAAGCTCAGCTTTGCCATGGTCTTTGTTGACTAGTAGAATTAATAGTGGACAAAAAAGAAGAAGAATATATTTTAGGGTGGGAATAATAAATTGGGATGTACAACATTGAGCAAATTATCCCCACTACTAGAAAAAATCCTTGGTATGAAAACATGCAGAAATACCTTGAGCATGACATCGTGCCCTCCCATTTGTCTGCACGATAGAAGAAGGCACTAAGGCTTAAATAATTATCCTACCATTTGGTGCATGGGGAGATTTTTCGAAAGCACCATTATCGATTATTTCTTAGGCTTCTAGATGCACATGATTTGGATAAGGTATTGTGTGATCTCCACGACAAACCAACCAGGGGACATTTTATGGGAAACACAACAGTGCATACAATCATGCGACTGAATTTTATTGGCCCACACTCTTTAAAAATGCTCATTCTCACATTCAAAAATGTCTAGTTTTTCAAAGGTGTGCTAGAAAAAAAAAAGAGGTCAATCACCATGACTACAACCTATCACAGTGGAAGAACCATTTCAACAGTGGGGCTTAGATATTATTGGTGAAAATTTTCCACATTCATCAAAGCAACACTGCTACATTCTCATCGCCAAAGGTTACTTCACGTCGTGGACAGAAGCAGTTCCACTCAAACAGGTGAATGATCAAGAAGTCATTGAATTCCTGTGACAGAATGTCATCTCTAGGTTTGGTGTTCCTACTTCAATTGTTTTTTGTAATTCAATGTATTTTTTATCATTAAAATTTTATGAATTTTCATTAGAAAATGGAATTTTATTGAAGCATTTTGCTAACTACTACCCATAGGGGAATCATCTCGTTGAATCCACAAATAAGAATATGATTTGCATCATTAAGAAGACCGTATTTTCTTAGCAGAGGAACTTCCAGTCTTCTTTAGTAAATTCTCTATGCGCTTACGAAGTCATGCCTAAGCCTTCCCTAAATACCTCCCCTTACATCCCGGTATATGTAAAATAATCCATCTTCCTACCCAATATCTACTTTCCTACTCTCTAAATATCCCAAGAATCCGAAGGCAAGCAATGTTTGTTAGTGAAACATAGGATGGACACCCTTCATAAGCTCCAAGAAGAAAGAATTAAATCCAAAGAAAAATTCTTACTTCGTCAAAATCGTATCAAGAGGTGGTTCGACATAAATTTTTCAGGGAAGAAAAACTTTAGTGTATGTGACTTAGCCTTGATGTGGGAAAAATTGCATGAAGACAAAGGAAAACACACTAAGTTTCAATCCCTATGGATTGGGCCTGTTGTAACTCATAAATACAATCCTTTGATTGATTTGAGACCAATGATGAGGAAATATTACGTGAGTTCTTTAGTTAGTTTATATGAATTCAATATCACACTCATCATCCATTCAATACACTTTGTTAATGTTGGGTTCAAGAATTTCCTTATTTGAGACAATACATTAACTCACAAATAAATGAATATTCAAATAAATAGTGACATATAAAACCACAAAGGCTGGTCTCACTAGCATATGAAGTCCAAAACTTAAATCGTAGATATAGATGGGTGATAGAAGAATAATAGAGGGGAAAAATTGACGTAACAATCTTAAGACTATAAGAATCCATTAAATCAATCTCAAAGAAATAAAGTTGTAAGGAGTGAAGGTGGAGTGTGAGGGTATATGGAGCGCCATTAAGGATTTTAGTTCTTATGAAACATGGGGGAATTTTTTGATCAATTCTTGAGCTTAAACGAATCCGTGAGTTACAAAGAACAAATCTTGCAGCTCCAATTACATAATACCCAAGAAGAAATATGCATACAAATATGAAAGATACATAGAAGCAACACATATTGTAAAACACAGATGTGCCAGAATCACCATATATATATATATATATATATATATATATATATATATATATATATATATATTAGTCTTCCTTGAAAGAAAAATTCAACAATGAGACATCATATTCCTCTTTCATCAGAAAAGTTTCTCACTAAAAATTATGAACCTTGTTTAAGTCTTCCATTGTTATTCATATAGGCCCTTAGACAAGGTTTGTTATCAAAATATTCTTTATTGATTTTTCTAGTACATAATCATTAAAAAAATCAAGCGTGCTTTGTAGAAAATATAGACTACCTAAAATTTTAACAAAATAACAGACAAAAGACTAAATAATTACATGAAAGATAAAATATAAAAGTAAAAGTTGTCTTTGAGACACAATCCAGAAATTTTCATTGCCGGTCATGTGACTACAAATTTTTTGCTAAAGGCTCAATCATCTGTACCATGGGCAGAAATACAAAATCCTCACACTTTTTCTACGGGACAGGATATTTCACGGGAGAATGTGAATAGAGTTGATACGTGATCCGAATATGAGTCTCTTCGAAATAATCCAAAATGGAATAAAATATATGCTTTACCAACCCCAAGAGGTGAAAATCCCACCTCAGGTAAGTCACTATCATTCTGCCTCTTAGCATGGATGTTTTCTCATGAGAGGAATCCACCCCACTCTTTTCTTCGACTAGCCTCTCATTTTACTACTACCATAACACTAAACCTCCTCTTTGATCCAAGTAGTTTGGCAACCATGCTCCCGTGATTTTCGCGAACTCAGTATCGAAGGCCCTAACACTTTTGATCACTACTTTCAAGCATTCCTTGCATTTAACCTTGACCTCCTCTTTTATATGGCCCTCATGACTTCCATGACCATGATCACTCGATCTATCACATCTATGGGCCTCAAGTCACTGATTGGCCTCTCATTTAAAAACTAGATTTACGTCTCAGTGATCATGAAGTTCCTTGCTCCAGCCTCCCTATTCGACACAAGATTGAATTCGAACATCTTCTTAATGGCCTTATTTTTTTCATTAGTGTTATGTACTCCCATTCATGATTCATCTCATAGATGATCTCATCCCAGACCAACTGTTTAGCTTGCAGAGGAAACATATTATATTTTATCTTTGATCTTAGTTCTATTATTTATTGATTAGAAACTTGTATATTCTTGGAGGTGATCTCAGCATTTTCTCTGGTAGCTTCCAGTATCTTCTATTTTTGAGCGAAGTCTTCTCGAGCAACATCCAAGTCCCTATGTATCTTCTTGATTTCTCCTTCGAAGAGCTGAAGTTTGGTCAAAGCGTTGGTGAAATGATCTATAGGATTTTTGGGATCTTCAGGAACAACTACTATGTAGGCATGTGTGTCCATATCATGCTGAATATTTGTCGCTTTTTGTATGAGAGATATAATCTCATCATTCTTATCTATGATTTTCCTGGTCATAACCTTTTTTTAGCTTCTACTCATGCCAATTCCCAGGTGTGCACATGTTCACTACTAGGAATTTTGAGTTTATGCCTCAACTCTTGGTTCTCCTATTGGGACCTTGTCAGGATGGTTTCCACCACTGATTTATCTTCTGGGTTACACCCATATTCACAATAATTTCTTTGTAGGTATCATTTTGCATGTTGAGTGTAGTATTCCAAAAGAAAAATTTACAATGATAATAAAAACATGCAATTATACAAACACAGGAATTTTTAGAACATGAACACAATAACTAGAAATTTATACAACTCCATAAACTGGTCAATATTATATTAATATTTGATGCTGAGGTACAAGTGAGTTGGATAAAATGCACTTGTGCTTGAACAAGGAAATATACAAGCACCAGGTGATGAATACAATAAATCCCAATAGCTGCAAATGCCAAATACTCCAGAAAATTGCGCTGCTGCTCCAAAACTACAATGCTTCCTAATTTTGGCCTCTGACTTACCCACTGAAAACTGCTCAGAAAATTCTAGGAAATTGGGAAGGTTATCCTTGCCAAAAACCCAAAAAAACATAAAAAGGGTTTCCTCTAATTCCAACCTTCAAAATCTAACCCTCTGTATCTTAGCCCTCTTCCAATTTCATTTTCTGTTAGTACAACTACTAGTGTTAATCACCGCTCTCAAAAATCCTAGCCAACCTCCTCAAATGGCTCTCTTATCAATATCCCAACACCCCAAATCCAAACTCCCACAAATGAGCCTCCTCCAATAACTACACAATGCAGAGAAGGGCTTATGAATTCTGTGGGTGTTTTTCCTAGAAAATGTGTGAAGGTTGCTCCTCTATAGTTGATGCTTCTCCTATACTCTTGAAATGGGACCTTAATCACTCTCGTAACTCCTCCAATGAATTCTCCAGTAACCCCACTTCACAAATAACAAAATGTCTCCAACCACTGCGTAGTAGAGGTCTCGGAGTACGTCACGAGCTCTCTAGGAAAGCATAAACTCTTTAGGAAATCACCCCTACAAATCCAAGGCAAGGAAATTCATCTTTTGAGTGGCACTTGAAGTCCATCGAAGCAAGGGTGAGATTCACTCCTTAGGAAGCTCTTGTGCTGAAAAACATAACATTGAATTAGATATAAAGATAAAACAATTTGAATTATTCAATAGGAAAAATATTCAAATGGCTCCTCCATTTCTTCCTTTTATAATTTTTGGGCATGCATGCTTCTCTATCCCTCCACAATTTTTTTTTTTCCAAAAGGAAATTGAATTTCTTTGTCCCATAGTGTGTATTTCATGTGAGTGTGTAGCCCCCACATTCCACTAACATACTTATAATTTCATTTCTCCTATGTTCCCTTCACCAAAATTGCCTTGGGATATTATTTATCAAATTTGAAAAAATAATTGAACTAGGGACATTATAGTCCTCCTCACAAAAAAATTGTTTTCTATAAGCAATGCCGGAACAAGCACCCTCTCTTTTAGTTGACCCAAACAATATTTGCACACAATACCAGGGTCCCAAATGTACAACCCGACCATCCCAGATATTTTCCCTGTCTTTCCATGATCAAAATCCATCCTGATCAATGTGAGGCATTTGTTACTCCTCTCACTGTCCAAATTGGTATAGGTACCAGAAGCCCTCCATATACCATCAGTAAATAGAGCATCATAATCATACAAAGTCATCTATGTCTCCACATGAAACTTCTATGCTAATTCATCCATATCATTTACTACAAGGGTGGGCACCTAAAGATACAATCCAAATCCTGTGGATATAAATCCTTCCCTGCATGAGCTTCACCAGAACTCCCCCTGCTCATCATCCATCCATGACGGTGAAGTCCCCCATGCCAGCAAAGAATCACAAATCCAATGGAAGGTTAGAATTATCTCCCCCTGTCGAATCCTTCTCACTCCCAAGGGTAGTTGAACTGATAGGTACTATGATGTCAAGGTATCATGCCCATTAGGGGAAGGAACTATCATGCTGACCCTGCGACACTCTAGTCATAAATAATTGTCTAACTTGCTCATACTAGAGCCTGATCGCCTGCAACTCTCAACCATAATATATGCAATGATCAAGGCTAAGCCTAGCCTGCCAAGGGGAATAAAAAATGCTCGTGCCTATCACTCTATGGTTGGCCCCAATCCTGAACAACCATTTTCCTTGCCATAAGATGAAAACCTTAATGATACCCTAACCTAATAATGAACTGGATCATCAATTATCCTAACCATACTCACTAAGTAATGGAGTGTCCTCCACATCAATTGGATCCCTGAATCCCATGATGAGACTTGATTTCCAACACTCCAAATCCTCACTTCATTCCATTGTGATGTGTTGCTAGTTTTTGGGACCCGTCTGTGCCTCTTCTCTGACTCCTATATATATCCAATAGCTAGAAACTAAACATCAAGTGTTTGTCTCATGAATGACCAACTACTCTGCACCTACCAAATCACATAGAAATATTTGCTATCCTAGCTCCTAATGATGGGCCTGGGTACTGCTAGAAGCATAGGCATCATCCTTTCAACAATGACTACCATCCCCCAAACCTCATGCTCACCTAATGCCTCAAGATTTCCAATTGAAAGAGTATCATGCAACTCCCTCTCGGTCACCTCCCTAAGTGTGAACTCAGGGGTCGAGAATATGGTACCTATGTAGCAAACCACACACTCCCCATACATGTACCTATTAGCTCGTGTCATGACCAAATGCCACTGCTAAGAAGTCTCTCTTTGGACACTTTGTGTCCAAACTAACTGTCTCAAGAAAGCCTCCTGGATCTCGCTACTCGTGATGAAGTCATCAAGGAACAACATCAAACTCCGTTGCGCCTACAAAAAATGTGGGAGTGAGACCGGTGTGCAAGTCCCCATGGATATCATCAAATGATGCTCATTTGCATCCTCATGTATCCAGGGTGAGTTACACCCGTTGTCATGTCAGTCGCCTATATCGGACGGTCTCCCTGGAGGTGACGCTCCAAAATCCCAATGGATAGCATCATGCATCACTAGCTATGGCTAATCATGTTTGTGCTCCCCTCCATACAAATGTGTATGTTTATACCCCTTGGCATACACCTACACCCAATTTCACCCCTATGTGCACTGTTAGACACCACTACTAGCTACGATATCATCATATATCAATCGGTACCCCTCCTATGATGATGTACATTTCACTCCATGCATAACCTCGACGTGGTGTGAGTTGCTCCTACTCCACAGTGCATGCCCGCACAACTCAACACTCCACCTTATGCCATTTTTATCCTCTCAATAGCACATAACTCCATTGTACAAATCTACACACCAAACACCTACTCTAATTGTCACACCACCGACCACCCCACATGCTTCCATACATCCACAACTCTGCTAGTGACCTCGCCATGATGTGGGATACCCCTTCTCATATCCCTTGGTAGACCTGAGTGGTCTATGTCCTCACATGCTAATGGGAAGGGCACTGTTGTGTCTAGCCTCCATGGCACCTGTGTCCAATGTTCCCATGGGAGAGCACTATCTCCATATGATGCATCGTCTGGTGGTATGTTGATGCCACATCATCTGTCTAAACCCTTCTAGAGTATGCTAATGTCCTTGTGACTCCATGTGCATCCAACATGCCCAAACAACCCATGGGTTTGGCTCATGAACCCCTTGATGGATAGTGCCGATTGGAACTCCCCCAAGGAATGAGTGAACTTAGTCACTAAGTTCACTATCCCACCGGTGCCATATCCCTCCTGTATCCTGGATATATAATAGGAAGCCCCACCTCGGTTCCAATGCTAATTTGAGCCTCTAGCATCTCTAATGTCTGAGAGCTCCTACTAAGCCTCACTCTAGACTAGGATTATCTCTACAAAGCTAGCCCACTCCATTGGGTACCAACTCAGAATCTCTCGCCATCCAACCCCAAGGTGAGGGTCAAATGCATGAACACCCTTACATAAAACAAATCCTCCATTCTACGAATTTTGTACACTACGCAACTCAAGTCACCTCATATCGCTCATCTAGTTAGCACATATAATCTGACTAGGTAACTCTACCTCTCTCTTGCCAATGTCCACAAATAACCTATAAATGTTATAAGCCCCATCTATATAGGCTCAAATAGGGATTCTTTGATGCTCCAAGGTTTACTCCTCTATTTTTTGTTTCTAGGGAATCCAACAGTTCCCAAATGCGAGTTATTTTGGCCATTTACTCAGCACAAGCCAATATCATGCCCTCTAGCTCCTCATTCTATTGTAGAATGGTCTCTCAAATTGTCACGACCTTCCTTTTCAATGCTAGAAGGTCAAACTGGATCTGTCAAAATTATTTTGGGTGACTATCATCTGTAAACTTAGTCACATCTTTAGATACCTCTGTGTCTCCTAGACCCTCATCAACCTGTTGTAAGTGGTCATCATCTAGAAACTCCTTCACAACTCTAAGTGTCTCATCAATGGATACATCCTCAATGGATGACTTTATGGGTGTATGCTCATTTTTCTCCACCAAGGTGCCAGTCAAACAATCAAAGGGATGTCCAACAAGGGTGACACCTACGTCACATTGGATATGTCTACTTTCTCCTTGCACTCTTGTGTTCCGTCAGCCTCCTACTCAATCTCCTCGTCAGGCTCTCGACATCTAAGGCACCCCTAGCTCCATCCTCTAACGATCCTCCAGTATTCTCCTCGAACGAGAAACCCCTCCTGATCCTAGGGTCCGATGCCCCATACTCATCAGTACTATCCAAAAAATACCTCCTAAAATATACAAAGGTATTAGGTCCCCTTTCCTTCTCTTGTTCATCCAGAAAATGAGGCATGGTAGGTTGGATAGGTTGGCCATGGGTATTGTTTTGCTAGACATGCACATGAACATGGATTCCTTTTTTGGTATGACTCAACATCCCTATCAATTGTTGCATCCTCCTTAAGACTTGTTAATGTTTCCTCCTCAATAGTTGGTTTTCCTCATCATCTCCTCCATGATCCCCTATGTACTCTTATGTTTTTGTGTTATTGGAGTGCCCATAAATTCACTAGTCACTATGCATGGACACCCAAAACCTCCATGATCTTGCTAGATCCCCCACAACTGAGCATTATCATCCTCTGATACCATTGCAGTATTCCAAATTGAAAATTTACAAAGATAATAAAAACATGCAATTATAAAAACATAGAAATTTTAAGAACATAAACACAATAATTTAAATTTCTGCAACTCCATAAACTGGCCAAGAATTTATTAATATTTGATGTTGAGGTACAATTGAGTTGGAGAAAATGCACCTAGGTTTGCACAAGGCAAGCTAGAAGCACCAGGTGATGAGTACAAGAAATTCCAAAAACTGAAAATGCTAGATAATCCAGAAAAATGTGTTTCTACTCTAAAAATGCACTGCTGCCTAACTTCAACCTCTGATTTACCCACTGAAAAATGCTCAGAAAATTCTAGTAATTTGGAAAGGTGACCCTTTCCCAAAACCTAGAAAATGTTTCCTCTAATTTCAACCTTCAAAAGATGACCCTTTTTATCTTGGCCCTCTTCCAATTTCGTTTTCTGATATTATAGCTGCTACTGTCAATCACTGCTCTCCAAAATCCCATCCAACATCCTCAAATGTCTCTCCTATTAATCTCCCAACACCCCAGCTCCTAATCCCACCAATGAAACTCCCAAAAATGAGCCCCCTCCAATGAATGCACAGTCCAGAGAAGGGCTTATGTAGGCTCTGGGTTTTTTTATTGGAAAGTGTGTGGAGGTTTCTCCCCTAAAGTTTTTGCTTCTCCTATACTCCTGAAATAGGACCTCAATCACTCCTGTAACACCTACGGTGAATCCTCAAGCAACCCCACTTCACAAATAACAAAATGTCTCCAAAAAATACGTAGTATATGTCCTAAACTATGTTCCAAGCTCTCCAGAAGAGCGTAATATCTGTAGGAAATCACCCCTCCAGATCCAAGACAAGGAAATTCCTCCCTTGAGTGGCACTTGAAGTCCATCGAAGGAAGGGTGAGATTCACTCCTTGGGAATCTCTTGTACTGAACAAAAAAACATTGGCTTACCTAAGAAGCTAAGGAAATTAAAATTCTTCAATAGGAAAAAGATACAAATGGCTCCTCCATTCATTCATTTTATAATTGTCGGGCATGCATGCTTGAGGGTCCCGCCACATATTTGATTTTTCCCAAAGGAATTTGAACTAATTTTTCCCATAGTGCGTATTTCATGTAGATGAGTGGCACCCATATTCCACTAACATGAAAATAATTTCATTTATCCTATTTTCCCTTCACCAAAACAGCCTTGGGCTATTATTAATCAAAATTATATAATTAATTTAATTGAGTACATTACATTGAGGGTCCTAGAATTTTCTTTCTTCTATTTCAGTCTGGTAGCAACTCTCTCCAACAAATTGTTTTCTTTATAAATTTTATTTTTGTTGAGTTAATTATACAATATCTCTCCTACCTACTTGTGAATATTTACCTTATCCACCATTGGGACACTAGCCAGATCCAAAGAGAGATCCAGTGCTCTGAACTACGATCCTAAGGGTAAGGATTGAGTTTATGGATGTTGCAATGAGAATTCCATATGATGCCACTGAAGACCCATAGTTTCATGATCCTGGTGTGATATGTTGCAGAGTGAAGGGTTATTTTATTTCTCATCTCATCCCTCACCTTCTTATTTATTTCACTAATATTATAAAAATATTTCTTCTCATCAGATGTGCTTTCTTTGTCAACCAAAATAGTTACCTCAGTGGAAGTTGATGTTGCAGCTAATTGAGTTTCCTCTAGGACAATTTTGAAACTTGGCCTCTTTAGTCCTGTTGTTACTAGCTTAGAAACAATCTCTTCCTCTTCCTCTTCTCCTTAGGTACCTGAGTCCTAACCTTCTTACTTATATGTACCTCCTCTTCCTCTTCCTCCTGAGGTCCCTGAGTCCTAGCCTTATTACTTATATGTAACTCCTCTTCCTCCTTGATATATTCAGCTTGGTCAACGACTCTTTTGGGTTTCTTGTCCTTGCCAATGGGGGTTTTAGTCTCCAACTCTATATATAAAGGACATGAGTAAGAATTAGTTTTACATTCAATTTTAGGTTTGGATTCATGTATATAGTTTGGATATTTTATAGTTTTTCTCTCCTTCGGGTAACGACACCCTTAGGATCATAGTGCGAGACATCTTCCTATTAAATTTCCATCATTTTGAGAAGCTCCTCAATAGTTTTGAAGTAATTTATTGAATTTATAATAAAGGGGCCTATAGCATTTCCCAATTTAAACATGTATCCTTTCTTTGGTGGAAAAAAGTGGATCTGGTATTCGTTTATGCTCTGCCTCATGAATTCTTGTGAAAATATCCTCATGGGCATGAATACTGGAAGATGATCAGGGAGTAGATCACAACCATAGATTCTGATTTCTTTGTAGTCCTCAAATAATTACCAATATCATACGCAGACATCCTTGTTGAGTTGGAGTAACTCTTTTTGTTGTGGGAAAATGCAGAGTGGAGGTGCACCATGAATAATTTGGTATGTGATGGACATGAACTTTGATATGAATTTAGAATATCCGTCAACATAGGGCCTCTTTTTCTCTACAATAGTATAGTCAAATACATAATTGAAATCCTTTATATGAGTAATTTTACTCAGTCCTACACACTCAAATTCCTCAACATGTGCATACATAAACATATAAAACAAAAGAGAGTAATAATGGAAGCTAGATGAAGTGGAGAGGTATTAGAATTGGAATTTAATGGCCATGGATAAGTAGGATGGGATATTGAAGAGTTGGTCAGGATTCATTGTCATGTACAAAAACCATAGGCAGGATTTGATGACCAAATTGGAGTCATGTTCCACTAGCATACTTGAGATTACAGATAGAATGGGTTGAATAGGTTCAAAAAAAAAGGAGAGAGGAAGTTTTTTAGTTGGGGGGAGATTCTGTGAGCCTGGAACTAAGATTATCCGAAATAAGGATTGTGTTTCAACTGGGATGTCGGTAAAATGGTACATGAGCATAACATCAAAGAATTGTTGTGTCTTGGAAGATTTAGGGTAAACCAAGGCATTCCATATGAGCTTGGGGGTAATTTCAAGTATCTTGTTTCCTTTGGAGGAGAAAAAATACCATTTTTTCTCATTGTAAGCTTTTGTGAGCCATGAGACAAACTTAGGGAAGTAATGTAAAGTTGGGGCTATCTGGTAAAAAGGTTAGATTTGATTACTTGGAAAGGTCTTCACCCCTTGAATGATAACCCATCAAGTTGTGATGCAAGTCAGCGATTCATTATGGGTAAATGGGGTCACTTATCTAAGCTTTTATTTCCATGAGAGAGTCAGGTCCAGGAGAACAATTAACTTGGTGATTTTTGGGGGTTTTTGGGGCAGTATTTTTCATTATAATAGTGCTAGAACTTGAATCATAGGTGGACAGGGAAGGTGGAAGTACCTGGTGACCATGTAGGATGGTGAAAATGACATCGCGATGGATTCTGGAGTAGATAGAAGACTGTGGAGTTTTCTTGTGAAGGTGCTTGGCTGGAGGGAGAGTTTAGGAAAAATACGAGAGAAATTCGGTCATATAAGACGGGACGGGTCAGACACTTAGGTGGAGGAAATCAACAGTATAGTGATACAGTAATGATGTCATTGGGTTCAACACGTGTCTTAACCAGATTGGGTGGATAGGGTGAAAAGGTGGCAGACAGGTGATCCCATTACCTTACCATTTTCATGTCATGCTTTCTTGTTGTAGGTGGTCATGGATTTGAAATGTGGCGCAGGTGGTCCCCGCTGCTTCCTGATGGGTCAACTGGCGATTGGGTGGACGTATAGTAACCCCCCCCGTAATAGATCTCAGCCATTAATTTTTTTGTTTAATTTTAAAATTTGGGTGGGGCTAAATTGTTAACCTCTAGGTATGTTGCCCCACCAATTCGCTTTCGGTATGGACTTGTGATAGGATTGACGATGATATTTCGAGAAGATGCATGGAATTTAATTGCCCCCTACGCACTTATAAAATATTTTCACTTAGATTCTCTAGCGTGCATTGGAGAAACCTGTGGGTTAGCATAAATATATTTCGTATACGGTGTTTCCTTCCCTATGAGTGCTCAACCTTGGATGAACTTCTAAGGACGGCAACCTAGCCACACTTAACAATATTTTGTTTTCATGAAATATTAAGGAAGGTTATAACATCGTCACCATTTGGGGGCAGCGTGTTGGATTTAATACACTCAGAACCTGCAACTTAGTGCCTTTCTCCTTTGGTTCCAAAGTCATTCTATTTAAAAATTACACTTAAACAAAGGAAGAGATAGAAAACTCGAGAAGAACTAGATATGTACAAATAACCAGATGGTATGTACAAAGAATAGGGAATGGTACCTTTAGAATTGGAAGTAGGACTTTAGAAATGTCCCATTGATCGACAGCTCAAGTATTTCACCTTATATATTTTCCCTTGACTTCAGCAATTTTTAAGGGCCTGAAACATAGGGGGTCAGATTTACTGTGCTTTCCCTTGTCTTCCCTTCTTACATCCCACCTTAGTACTAAACCCCTAGGTTGGAAACCTCTATCTTTAGCCTTCCTGTCAATCAAGGATTTCATCTTATCTTGATAGTTGATTAGCCTATGATTGAATTGTTCTTTGCTCTCCTAAAGCTCTACCAATTGGTATATCATCCTAGTTAAATTATTGGGCTCTTCTTCACATTATTGCAAGAATCAGACCATTGACATTGCCAATTGTATATGAAAAATAACATATTTTTCCTAGACTAATTCGTAGGGTGATTCACTTGAGAATGTCTTGGTGTTAACCTTGTTGGCCCACAAGGCGAACCTCAGTTGCGCATTCCAATTTCTCTGATTTTCTGATATAGTTTTTTTCAGAATCCTTAATAAAGTCTTGTTTGGGATTCTACCAACCCATTCCCCTCTACGTAATAGGTAGTGGAGTGACCTAACAAAATGTTATATTTCTGACAAAATTATGAAAATTTTCAATTTAAATACCTGAGCATTTTTTGTCATGATATTCTTTGGGTGGCCAAACCAAGAGAGTATGTTTTCTTCCATGAATTCTATGACCACCACATTTGTTGCATTCCTTGCTGGAATTGATTCGACCCACTTAGTGAAGTAGTTTGTTGTTGTGAGTATATACTAGTGTTGGTTGTTGAAAGGTGGATGTATTTTCCCAATAAATTCGATTCCCCATTGCCTGAAAGGTTCCTCAACATAAACTGGGATGAGAGGGAAGGATGTTAGCTTCTGCTTCTTGGCAAATACTTGGCATTTCACATAGGCTCGAACATAAGTGTGGACCTCTCCAAACAATTTTGTCTAGAATAACTCTCCTTTGAGGATTTTGTATGCAGTAGCCTTCCATCTATAATATACTCTGCAGATGCAACCATGAAATTCATCCATCGCCTACTGAACTTCATATTCCACCAAAAAAATAAGTAAAATTACAACTATGTCCTTCCAGTACAATTTTCCATTTGTAACAACAAAATTTTGGGTCCATAATCTTAGAGATCGTGTTTCACTTTATCGAAATTCATCGGGCAGTGCAAGAAAAACAAGTATTTCATGATATATTTTTACTAGAACGAAGTAATATACTTTTTTTCAATATTTTTGACTGACGTCTCACTTATTTGTTCTGCATCTGACTCTCCATTTTCAACCAATACTTAAACCAACAAGTTTATACCCAACTTCTGGAAATTTTCCTCAGATTGGAGTTTTAGCTCATCCCTTTCCTTTAATGAGTTTTGTGGGATTTATGTCCATATCGTATTGTTGGATCTTGGTAATCCATTTTCCTCTCTTCCCATCATTGTCCCTTGCACCAGTATGTCATTGACGACAGTTGTGGGGACATATGCCACTATGTTGGATTAAAGGACGTAGATCTGAAAGGCCTTAAGGGCCTTGACCAATGGTATATATCAAAGGCCTTAAGGGCCTTAATCAATGTGTAAGCCTTCTTTTCTAAAATATTATACTTCATTTCTACCTCTCGCAGCACATGACTAAAAAAGAATATTGGTTGTTCATGTACTTCAATTTTCTTCTTCAATAGGACAATAGCCACTGTGTGAGGACAAGCAAAAGAGAATATAAAAAATGGCTTCAAGTAATCATGAGTGACGAATACTGAGGCCTCAACAAAAACCTGTTTGATCCTCAAGAAGGATTCATGGTATTTTGGAGATAATTTCACTCCATTTTCTTTTATCACTATCTTAGTGATATCCTTAACTATCTCTGCATAATTTTGTATAAACCTCCTCAAGAAGTTGATTCTACCAAGAAAAACATGGATTTATTTTTTGTTCCTTGGTAGCTGGATGGAATTTATAGTTTCCACTCGTTTTGGATCAATATTCACTCCCTCTTTTTCTACTATATGTCCCAGTAGTTTCCCTTCACTAAGGGAAAATTGTGATTTCTTATGATTCAAGGAGAAACAATATTTTCTACACTTCTCAAAAGTGAGATGTATATGTTGGACATGCTCCTCATATCTACGAGAGAAAATAATAATGTCATATCAATAGATCACAACAAAATTGTCTTGCTCCCCCACAAAATCTATGCCCATTTACCTTTCGAATGTGGCTCTTGCATTTATGAGTTTTAATGGCATCCAGGCGTACATGAAAGTCCCCTAGGGAATGGCAAAAGAAATTTTCTTCTGATCCTCTAGATGCATAGCCACCTTATTGTACCACGAGAAATCATCCATCATTGACATTCGAGTTGATCCCACAACCTTCAATAGGATGTGATCCATTTTTAGCAATGGGTAATTTTCTTTCGTTGAGGCTTTATTTAAATTCTAGAATTCCACACATAAATTCATCTCCACATTATTTTTCCTTACCGAGACTAAATTCACCACCCAATAAAAGTACCTCAATGATACAATAATCTTGGCCTTGAGAAATTTTCTTACTTTCTTCTCAATGGATGGAAGGAGAAGGGTATTTATCTACCTTATCTTTTTCTTATGTGGTTTTACCCCACCTTTCAAAGGAATCTTATGTTGGATGATGTCTGTATAAAACATTTTTAAATATTCGTAATACAATAAAATGCATCCCTATAACATTTAAAAATATCCAAATGCCTTTGATTGAAACTAAGAGGGACCTCCTTTTCCAAATTGACTATCTTGGGCTCCTCCTCTATGCCGATATTACAATTTTCCACTTTCTCATCTATTTCCTGCTTGGAAGGTTTGGTGGCAACATCATTGGGGTTAAAAATATTTCCAAAGTGACCAATCCCTTAGGAATATTATTTCCCTTTAAATGCAACATTTTTTTCCCTACAACCCTCTCTTCCCAATTAGCCTGATGTGAATTTAACATGGTTTCCTTCTCCTAGTCTATGAAAGAATTAAAGAATTATCCAATAACTTCTATGAAACATTTGATTTTTTCTTTGTCCTCAAACACCTACCAATTTTTTAAATTATCTGGAACCTATGGCATGTACCTCATTTAGACCTCATATCTTAGAAGTGGGTTCTAAGGAGGTTAGCTACAATATCCAAAGAATCAACCATCTGGTTTCCTTCTCTAGGAAAATACTGAATATTGAAGGCTAAGAAGAAATTTTCAGTTAGGTCCCATACCTCGTTTCGGTAAGCTTTCATTCTAGGATGCTTGTTTTGGCACTGATTTTTTATTTTCTTCACCACTAATTTAGAATCCCCAAATACAGCCAGGAATTCAATAGTGAGATTCCTGGATGCTTGTAGGCCCAAGATTAAAGCCTCATATTCAACAACATTGTTTGTGGCTTCGAATTCCAGCTTGAAACAGAGATGAATTAAGCCACCCTATGGGGAAATTAGTAGCACACCAACTCCATTTCCTTCTTTGGAGTAGACACCATAAAATAAAAACATACATAACTTATTATTCTGTGAACCGTTGATTAAACTGAATTGAGGACTGAACCTGTGCTTCTTCTATAATTAAATCGTCTTCTTCTAGTAGTAATCAGGAGAACTCCCTTTCCTTACCATATAGGGGGGTTTTATTTGAGCAATCAGTTATAGTGACCATATTCACAAATCTTTATTCCCTATAGAGTTGTCTCTCTTCTCCCTCGAATATTGGAATAGTGGCATAAGTCAAGCCTAGTTTTATGGAGCCTCCAATCTTGGGTCCCCGCGAAAGATATAGGAGCACATGAAACCTTACAGGAATATATGCTACTACAATATCCATCACCAAACCCTTCACGGGTATTTGAGCCAAATTGATAACCATATATTTGATCATCCCTAATCACTTCACCCTCTTAGAGTCAAAGAATATAGGTACTTATATGTTCTATTAACCTATAATTCCAACTGCTCCGTGACAGATAAAGGCATTAGGTTGTGGGAAGCACCTAAATCCAACATAAAATTATGTAATAAGAGGTTGTGCACTACTAGAGTGACATAGAAATGAGAGGTGGAGGGGTATTTCTCTTCGATATGAGGTAGGAACACCACCATGGGCATTTCCTCTTGAAGGTTAAAACTATTAGGCAAGGGGGATGTAATGAGAGGACACATGAGTTGAGACACATGAGCCTTGAAATTTGGTTGTTTCAATAGTTCAATCAATGGGACAAATATTTTGACATTTTCAAGTTCCTTTCGGAGGTTAAAACTAGTAGTACCTTTTTGAGTTGTCATGAATTCAGAAGACCTTTCTATTTTGGAGACCTCAGGCCTATGAGAAATAGGATTTGGGGGAACCTTTTCATTTAGCGTAACAAGATCTAATGGCCTCTTCCCTTTTTCTGCTTGCTTGGGAAATTTTTAGGGGACGAGTCTTCACTTTTGTCTTCCATCCTATACCTCTTTCTATAAGACCTCAGATCATACTTATTATGTAAATGTGCCTGTATGAAATAAAAAAAAATTCTATAATAGGTATCAATTTCACCATAATATGGAGGGGTCTCTAAATCATGCTCTCACTCTTCATCGGGAAAATCATATAATTAGTTCTCTTGGATCCCTAGAGCTTCTTCCATCTGTTCTTCCAGATCATCCTCTAAATATAATGGTGGAAAGATGTGATATTGTTTCTCCTTTATCTCTCTATAAGAGTTGTAATGGAGGTTTTCTATATTGAGGATTGAAACCTCGGTTGGCGACTAGATGATTTTGACAAGGAGGATTCTTGCTTTCCTACTCCAACTTCACTAGTTTGTTAGAGAGGCTTTATTAATTTATTCATTTCCTCAATATTTTTTTCTTGAGTTTCTCTACCATGATTTGATGGGCCATCTTCCTCCTTTCTCCATAGTAATTTCTTCCTCTCACTCTTCTGGTGGAAGTGAAGTTTGCCTCAACTTCCAGATCATTTATGTGAATCTATTGTTAAGTTCATGACTTTCTCTCCCTTAGTGTGAAAACGAACTCTGGCTCAAAATCTCCAACGAAAACTACTTTGGCTACTTCTTGTGAAGGCTTAATTTTTGTGGGAAGGATATTGTACAACTTATTGAACCTTTTATAAAATATGGAACATCTTCAGTATGTTTCTTATCCACTTTATTAAACTTTGTGAGGATGTACCTGTGATCCCTCGTCTCCCCCCATTTCTATGTGAATGATTTTTCCATCTCTTCCCAGGTAGTGATTGAATAATTTGGTAACGAATTAGACCATTTACGAGCTTCAGCATCCAAATATTGGACAAAGAGCCCCAACACTACATTTAGGTGTTCGATGTTTAGATTCTCAGCGAATTTACAAAAAAATTCTATGTGCCTTTGAGCAGTGGTTTCATCTTCTTATGTGAACCTACGTAGAAGTTTAAGATAGTCTTACTGCATGTAATTCAAAAGTTGTATTAGGGAAAATGGAGAATATTTATTTAGTGGGAAACTTGGGATGGCCATATTTTGGAAAGGAGGTGGAGGTAATTGTACCACAAATTGGTGTGACGGGATCACCTGAGGAACAAAGGAAAGAATCTCAACAAGGATGTCATTCACACTGTGAGTAGGAATGCTTATCAAGATATATTTGACCTCTTCTATTTTTGGAAATAGGTTAAATAAGAAAGAATAGGTGCTGAAAGATTAATATTTGTGTTTAACTCTAGAGAAGAGTGTATCTAGGAGTTTGGAGTCTCCTTCTTAAGAAAAGGCTAACACCATAGAGGGAAAGTCTAGACAATCTGTTACTTCTCTTTGAGAAATAGACGAGGAGGCTTCTGGGAAAGATAACATAGGATTATGAAAGGCCAAGGTCCTTTCTTTCCAGATCCTCTAAGATATAATTATTTCGGGGTCCAACACAGGAGGGTTCTTCTACTCAGAGGTGTCTAAGTGGGTATGTGGCCTTTCTAAAATCGAGGGTGTTCAACTAGAAATCTAAGCAGTGGAGTCACCTAGTTGAGAAATATTCAATCCACACCCCTTTATGCTCACCTTATGAAAGGGTGTACACATGTTGTACCTAGGGAAAATATTTATATTTGTCGTTGGCAACGATACCACAAGATGCTGTAACTCCTAGAGAGAACCCCCAAATTTATTTGAGAGCAGTGCCTAGGAAAATTTTAAGTGAGTGTTTAAGGTAGTCTATCTAAATTCAATATCACATTCATCATCCATTCAATACACTTTTTTAATGATGGGTTCAGGAACCTCCTTATTTGAGATAATACATTAACTCACAAATAAATTAATACTAGAATAAATAGTAACATATAAAACCACAGAGGTCGGTCTCACTATCGTATGTAGTCCAAAAATTAAATCATAGATACAAATGGGTGATAAAAGAATAATAGAGGTTAAAACTTAATGTAACAGGCTTAAGATTATAAGAATCCATTAAATTGAGCTCATAGAAAGAAAGTTGTAAGGAGTGAAGGCGAAGTATGAGGTTTTATGGAGCGACATTAAGGATTTCAATTCTGATCAAACATGGAGGCATTTTTTGATTCATTCTTAAGCTTAAGAGAATATGTGAGTTACCAAGAACAAATCATGCAACTTCAATTACATAATACCCAAGAGGAAAGATGCATATAAATATGAAAGATACACAGAAGCAACACATAATGTAAAACATAGATGATCTTGAATCAACATAGATATATATTAGTCTTCCTTGAAAGAAACATTAAAAAATGAGACATCATATTCCTCTTTCAGGATAAAATTTCTTGCCAAAAATTCTTAACATTGTTTCAGGCTTATATTGTTCTTCATAT
Organism: Pinus albicaulis; assembly: GCA_034641835.2. Taxonomy (NCBI): domain Eukaryota; kingdom Viridiplantae; phylum Streptophyta; class Pinopsida; order Pinales; family Pinaceae; genus Pinus; species Pinus albicaulis. Next base: position 1,235,218,398 of record CM076581.1, on the reverse strand, counting down.
AGGCCCCTAGAGAGGGTCTGTTATCAAAATATTCTTTCTTTATTTTACCAATACATAATCATTAAAAAAATCAAGTGTACTTCGTAGAATAGTTGGACTAAATGAAATTTTAACAAAATGATAGACAACAATTGAATAATTACGTGAAAGATAAAAGATAAAAGATAAAAGATAAAAGTGTCTTCTAGACACAACTCAAAAATTCTCGTTGGTGGTAGTGTGACTGCGGAGTCTATGTTTATGGCTCAATGATCCAAACCGTGGGAGGAAAGAAAAAATCCTCACACTTTTTCCACGGGACTAGATATGGCACAAGAGTGTGTGAATATATTTGATATGCGATCCATAGAGGATTCAACATGAAATAATCCAACATAGAATAAATATATTCTTTACCAAACCCAAGATGCAAAATTCCCTCCTCATGTAAGTCACTATTGTTCTGCCTCTCATCATGGATGTTTTCTCGTGAGAGGAATCCACCTTGCTCTTTTATTTAACTAACCTCTCATTGTACTGCTACTACAACACTTATCCTTCTCCTTTATCCCAACAGTTGGGAAACCCCACTCCCGTGATCCTCGCGAACTCGGTATCGAATACCCCAACACTTTTTTATCACTGCATCTAATCATGCCTCGACTTTAACCTGAACCTCCTCTTTGTATATAGTCCTCATTAATTCCATGATCATGCTTACTCAATCTACCACATATATGGCACTCAAGGCACTGACTGGCCTCTCATTTGCGAACTGGATGTACTTCTCAGCAATCATGGACTTCCTCGCTCCAATCTCCCTATTCGACACGAGATTGAATTTGAACTCCTTGATAGTTTCCTTCTTTTCGTTCATCAATTTTATGTCCTCCCAATTACACTTCATGTCATCATTGATATCATCCTAGACAAACATTTTAGCTTACATAAGGGACATATTCTCTTTTTTCTTTGATCTTAGGTCTATTATTTCCTGATTATCAACTTGTAGATTCTTGGAGGTGAACTCAACATTCACTTTGTAAGCTTCTAGAAACTTCTCTTTATGAACCAAGCCTTCTTGAGCAATATCCAACTCCCTTTGTATCTTCTTGATTTCTCCGTTGGAGAGCTAAAGTTCGATAAAAGCCTTGGTGAGATGATCAATAGGATTTTTTGGATCTTCAGGCATGAATATGGTGCAAACATGTGTATGCATCTTATGTTGAATATCTACCACTTGTTGTTTGAGAAATATAATCTCATTTTTCTTGTTCATCAGTTTCCTGGCCATAACCTCTTTTTCTCATTAGGAAATTTTGAGGTCTAAAATGGACCTCCTAATAAAAATGTACAACCAAAATAAACTTTATAAGAACCAATAGGATTTAATATGAGGATGTCAACCATGAGGGATGATTCACCATATTTGGAGTAAAAAAGTAAAAAGATTAAAAAATATTAAAATAATAAAACTACATTTTCAATTCATATTTTAAACTTATCACCCTAAGGTTTTACTCAAATTTTGAGCATGAGTACTCTTTGGATGAAAAATTTAATTCCTCATCAAAGGAGTACCTATGTTGCATACTTTCAATGGACCCTGCTATATGAAAAGTGAGAAATACATCAAAAACGTGATTGCAATCACATTTTTCATGTATTTCTCATTTTTTGTGTAGAAGCGTCTATTGAAAGTATGAAACATGGGAAATCGTTAGATTAAGAATCAAATTATGCATCTAATGAGTATTTACGCTCGAAATTTGAGTAAACCCATAAGCAGATAAGTTGAAAATAAGAGTTGAAAAAATAGTTTTTTCTTTTTTCCCTCAAAAAGTTGATGATGTAATCTAATCTTATTTTATTATTTCCACTATTATTTTATAATTTCCTTATGAGGCCCAATTTAGACCTCAAAATTCCCCTAATGGCTTGTACTCATGCCAATTCCTGGGTGTGCACATGTTCACTGTTAGGAATTTTGTGCTTATGCCTCAAATCTTGGTTCTCATGTTGGGTCTTTTTCAGGATGGTTTCCAAAACTGATTTATATTCTGGGTTTACACCTGTATTCACAATCATTTATCTGTAGGTATCCTTTTTCATGTTGAGGGCCCTGAAATTTTATTTCTCCTACTTTATTCTGGTAGCAACTTCCTCCAACAACTTTTCTTCTTTATCAATGGTAATTACCTTTTTGCTGAGTTCATTATATAACATCTCTCCTACCTGCTTGTGAAGATTTATCTTATCCATCAGTGGGACATTGGCCAGATCTAGAGAGAGATCTGGTGCTTTGAATTGTGATCCTGAGGGTAAGGATCGAGTTCATGAATGTTGCAATGATAATTTCATATGATCCTACTCAAGATACATAACGACCATGAGCCTGGTGTGATATGTTTCTGAGTGAAGGGATATGTTCTTTCTCATCTCATCCCTCACCTTCTTGTTTCTTTCATTGATATTAGACCAATATGTCTTGTCAGTAGATGTACCTTCCCTGTCACCAAAAATAGTTACCTCAATGGAAGTTGATGTTGATATTGATGGAGGTTCCTCCAATACAACTTTGAAACCTAGCTCCTTTCGTCTTATTATTACCTGCTTAGTAAAATTATCTTCCTCTTCCTTTTCCTCTTTAGGTCCCTGAGTCCTAGCCTTCTTACTTATATGTACTGCCTCTTCCTCCTTGATATCTTCAGCTTGGCCAATAGTACTTTTTGGTTTCTTTTCCCTACTAGTGGGGGTCTCGGTCTCCATCTCTGTATCCAAAGGCCATGAGTCAAAATTAGCTTTCCATCTAATGTCAGGTATGGGTTCATGTATATCGGTTGAAGCTGTTATCTTTTCTCTCCTTCGGGCAATGACACCCTTAGGATCATAGTTCCACACATCTCCCTGTTGAAGTTCCATTTTTTTGAGAATCTCCTCAATAATTTTTAAGAGATTTCTTGAATTGATAATAAAAGGGTCCTATAACATTTCCTAGTTTTAACATGTATCCTTTATTTGGAAGAACGAAGTGGATCTTGTTTGCATTTATGCCCTATATTATGAATTTTAGTGCAAGTATCCTCATGGGAATGAATATTGGCAGATGATAAGAGGGTAGCTCACAACCATAGATCATGAGTTATGTGTGGTCCTAAAAAAAGTACCAATATCCTACGCAAACATCCTTGCTCAGTTGGAGCAACTATTTTTGTTGTGGCAAGATGCGGGGTGCAGGTGCACCATGGATAATATGGTATACGACGGACATGAACCTTGATATGAACTTAGAATGTTTGTTAGTTTCGGGCCTCTTTTTTACTAAAAAAGCTTATTCAAATACATAATTGACCTCCTTTCTACTAATAATTTTACTCAGGCTTACATGCTCAAATTTCATGACATGTTTATACATAAGTAGATAAAACAACAAAGAGTAATAACATAAGTTGGATGAAGTGGAGAGGTGTTGGAATTGGAATTTTATGGTCATATATAAGTAGGATGAGATATAGAAGAGCTGGTCGGGCATCATCATCATGTAAAGAAACCCTAGGCAGGCTTTGTTGACCAAATTGGCGTCATCTTCCCCTAGCATACCTGAGATTATAGACATAATGGGTTGAATAGGTTAAACAAACAAGGACAAAGGAAATTCGTCAGTTGGCAGGATATTCTGTGAGCCTGGAACTAAGATTACCCATAGTAAGGATTGTTTTATTTTAACCAGGAGGCCGGAAAAGTGGTACATGAGGGTAACATCAGTGAACTGCTACAGCTCGGAAGACGTAGGGTAAACCAGTTTGTTCAAGATGATTTTGGGGGTAGTTTCAAGTATCTTGTTTCCTCTGGAGGATACAAAATACCATTTTTTCTCAATTTAAGCTTTTACAAGTCATGAGATGAACTTAGGGAAGTAATGTGTATTTGGGTTTATCTGGTAATACAAGTCGGATTAGACTACTTGGAAAAGGTCCATACCCCTCCAATGATAACCCATCAAGTTGTGATGTAGGTTAGCAATGTGGTGTGGGCAAATGGGGTCATCTATTTGGGCTTCTATGTCCATGAGAGGTTCAAGGCCAGGAGCGGACTTAAACTCACATGTTTTGGGGGTATTTGGGGCATTATTTTTCAATTTAATAGTGTTGGAACTTGAATCACAGGTGGCTAGGGAAGGTGTAAATACTTGGTGACCATGTAGGAGGTTGAAAGCAATGTTGTGATGGATATGGAGTAGCTAGGAGACTATGGAGTTACCCTATGTAGGTTCCCAACTGGAGGGATATTTTAAGTAAAAGACGAGAGAACTTTGGGCATATAAGGTGGGAGGGGTCGTACACTTAGGTGGAGGACATAAACAGTAGGGTGATGCAATAGTTACATCACTGGGTCGGACACGTGTCTTAACAGGATTGGGTGGATAGGGTGGATAGGTGGTAGACAAGTGCTCTCTTATTGTAGGTAGTCCTAGATTTGACATGTGGCATAGGTGGTCCCTGTCGCTTTTCGACAAGTCAACTAGTGATCGGGCGAACATACGATAACTCCCCATAATAGATCTAAGCTGTTGATTTTTGCTTTAATTTTTAAAATCAACGGGGGGCAAATGATTAACCTTCGAGCATGTTGCCCCACTAGTTCACTTTTAGGATGGTCCAGGGCTAGGATAGACAATGATATTTTGGGAAGATGCATGGACTTTAATCGTCCCCTACATGCTTATAAAATATTTTCACTTTGATTCTCTTTCGTGAATTAGAGGCACCTGTGAGTTGGCCTGAATATATTTTGTATATAGTTTTTCCTTCCCTGTGAGTGCTCAACCTAGGATGAATTTTTGAGAAGGGTGGGTTAGCCACACTTATCCATTTTTTTTTTCACAAAATATTAAGGAGGGCTATAACAGAACCATTCACTGTACACGAGAATATTTTCCATCACACATATCATCTCCAATCACTTGAAAGGAAGATTAAATCTCTCCATTTCAATGGAAAAGATCTCAAACACTACTTTTAATGAGCCTCAGGGGTTGTTCCCTGCACTATGTACATAGTTTTATTTTATTTTGTTTATTCTTGTTCTTATTATGTTCCTTTTTCTTGTGTCTTCATGTGAATAATTGTTGTCCTCATCCATCTATTATTTTTTGAGATTGTGTGTGGCTGAACTCTAAGGAGTTTTCTGAAACTTGAACATTTGGTTAAATTTTAGTCCATCTTCCTTGTGTTGGTTATGTCTTTTGGCCGATGAAGTTCTGACGGAAAATATGATCCATCCGTAAGGAGAGTTTTTGGAAAACCATGAACTTGTGTCTATCTGGGAAACCTTGTGCCTATATTCGGTCTTTTATGTTTCAGTGTTTTCAGGATTATCCAATTAGTAGAACAAGAGAAGGGGAAAAAATAAACGAGAAAAAATAAATTAAAGGTACCTATACACTTCTCTCAAGGAACAACCTCTCCTACTCTGAACAAGTCAGGATCCCTCTTCCGCCCAAAATGAATAAGTGCCAATGCACAATCCTCTTTTTAAAAAAAAATCAAAATAAGAGAAATAATTCCTTCATGGAGAGGCGAAGCAAGAAACTCTATCGGGGTATTTTTCAGGCTCACTGGAAATGGATCAATTTTTTTGTTCCTAAAGTGACTCCGTTAGGGTATTGTCCAGGCCTGCTAGTAGTGAAGCAACACCACACATAAAAAATTATACTTTGAAAATATTAAACGTGTCGCATTCACTACCCTTCCCTACTTGAAACATTTTGATAAATATGATGTTTGTTGATTTAAGCCAAAATGGAATGATGGGGACTTCATTTATTCATGGGGTAAGTGGGGTAACCAAAGTAATCTACACGATGAATCAATACCCCCCGAAAAACCAAGGCCCTACACAAATAAGTTAACTAAGATAGAGAAGCTAGAATTATACCAATGTGTCACCAAGTGTTGTAGATGCTACAAACCCCTCCAAAATTTTTGCATATACCAAATTTCAGAGCCTTCATTAGTCTCTTTCATTACATTCATAAAATTTGAATTTCGTTTGATTTGTTTTCTTACAATCTTGTGATTCCTTTCGCAAGATAGGAAAATTGTCGTATTTTGGCATGTTTGTTGTCACATTGTATGTATGAGCTTGTTTTAGTGGTTTCAAGAGGTCACCTTTGTTCAAATGAGTTGCTCTAACCTTTTAAATACCCATCGCACTCATTTAGGATGTTTTTAGCACTGTCGTACAAGTGTCGTCATGGTCGCCGTAAAGTGTATCTTTGTTATCGCACAAATGATAATGCTTTGTTTGTATGTCATGGATGATCTATGTTGTTTGTGTCATCAAAATATCCTGTGTGTGTGATCAAAGTCAAAGTTCATCATTAATCACATCAATCTCAATGGTCCCATGCAGTGATTTTTCAGAAAACTTGCCGACCAAACAACTTAGCTTCATTCGACCTCCCCTGAGCTGCTCATTACATAGTCTCATTCATTTGGCTGCGAGCTTGTTTCTTGGAAATGCGCAGTGTGAAGTACCTTCCTCCTAGGACTTCTCCATTGCATAGCTTTTGTGACCAAGGTTTGATGTTGACCTTTGGATTACGTAGTCATGGCCTTTGTCCTGGTTTGAATTGTGCACTTTGCAACCTCAAGCATTAATATCATCTATTGATCCCTTTAACTACATAAATACATAGACACGTGACCTTCCATGAATCCAAGAACTACGTAGTAATCTCTCCCGATTTCCATCCCTACAGTATGTCCCACTGGCTTCGAAAACGACATAGTCATGTCTCTCAGCCCATCTTAAATAGTGCACTATGCAGTCTCAAGGCTCAAGGCTTACCCTTTCCTGCCTTAACTACATAAATTCATAGTCACTGAGCCTCCTTGTCTAGTTTTTCACTTTTTCTGAGCTTAGTTCATGGATCATAATGTATGATATTAGGCTAGGGTTTTTTGTATTGATGTCATCTTGTCATGAGTGAATTTCAGAAACAACTACTCTATCATGTCTTGGCGAGATAATGAAGGAGCAGAAGAAGGAGAAAATCATGCTCAAATACACTCTTTTAGTTGAACTCACAAGATGATTGATCAAGAGAAAGAGAAATGGCACTAGTTTGCAATCACTATCCAAGACTTGGGATCATTGAATATTCCTTATCACCAAGGAATATAGAGGTGAAAAGGAAAGATATTTCAACTCTTAGCAATAGTAGGGGCTTTAAATTTCCATTTCATCAAGTAGTCCATGTCAGCAGTGTCATGTTATGTCATGTCATGAGTGATCATATGCCACACCACTATTGTACATCATGTATATTATATTCATAATGTATTGTAAAAGTGGAAGTCCAAAGGACACACATGGAACGTAAAGAGTCATGTAAGTTGAAAATTCATAGGAAGTCAAACAATCATGAGGGTAGTGAAATAGTTACCCCTTTATATATATATACTCCCTCATTGTATGAGAAAATTAATTTTCACCTTGGCTCCACCAGCAAAGCATTAGAGAGATAAGCTAGTTCTTTTGTGGAGCAAGGAGTGGCTCCAATGCTCCACTATTGGACCTACTGATGTTAATTTTACATATGTGTCTTGTAGCTTTTACTTAATAACATAAGACTTCTGAGGCTAGCACATTCTTCTTGCATGGACTATGAATGTTTGTAAGACTATTATGGGGATGTTTGTACTTCATGTTTTCTTTCACATGCGCTAAGATAGTTGAGCTATTTTGGTTATTTTATTACTTGTATTGTTGAGAATGTGTTTTAATGGCTTTTATTATTGTCCCATCCTTGTGGAATATTCTGCAGGATATTAGGGAGATATTTTTCAACTATTGGTTGTAATGATCGTCACATCCCTTGTGGAATGTTCTGTTGGATGTTAGACAAATATTTCAATTCATGTTTGTCTATTCCTGGGTGGTATTATTACCTCTCTCTTGGAGGCTCACTTTTATCTCTCCCCCACAGTAGAAGAACCTTGACATATCCATAGTTTGAAATTCAACAAGCACACCCCCTTTCTTTTCGAAAGTACATTTTCACCCCTCTCTCTTGCTGAAAATCGGAGCCGAAGAAAATATTTAAAAATATGGCAATCAAACCTTTGTTTTGTATGGTAATCATACACCAAATAGTGAGAGGTCTAATTGGGACTTCATATCAGGGAGATCCCCTGGATGCTCACGAGTCCAACACCATCAGCAAGTTATTCTTCCTTAAATTTTCCTCTCGAAGAGATATCTACTGCAATTTTCTCCTTGCTTTTGAATCGAAATATTAATCAATGACATGGTGTCGAAATGTTATTGCAGGAGGTAACTGTTGGGTGCAAGAAGGCATTTATTCTTCAAATAAAACCCTCGTGTCAACGAAGGGTATTTATCTTAATTCGTGTTACATGACTATGCTCACAGAAAAACTGTGATTTCAAAAGGGTTTTGAGTGATTTTGTTACTTATTGTTTTATAAATGTGTAATTATGCCGCATATAGTATTTTATAGGGTTTCCAGAACCCTTCTGATGCTTCTATTTGTTCTTCCTACAGGCATCATCTTTCCCCTATCTTTTCCCTTCCCAAATGGAGCAGCAAGAGTGTTAATGACTTCTTTTCCTTCCACGTCTTTTTCCAAGTACTACTTGAACTCTATTTCATGAGGGTTTCATCGATATACTAGAAGCATGAGTCATCTTTTCATGATGGCAATTATATCTATTTTTTGTGTTGTTTAGATGTCAAAGAGGCTGCTAGGCCCTTGAGTGGTTAGTTTGAATTGTCAATCTAGGCCCGGTTATAATTTTGGGGTTCCTTTGTCTCTTGAGAAATATTGGTCTTACAACCCATTTTTAAGATGTACCATAGTAAGGTTTCTTGTAACTTTTAGTTGAAATGCCAGGACAATTGTTCGTGGAGTTTTGTAAAGAAATTTCTAGTTCTAGTTATGTCTCTTTCCATGGTTATGTGATACTACAGATACTGGTTGTCTTTTAAGGTTTCATATTTATGATTTTTTATGGTTTCAAATGTGGAAACATTCTGAGTTCAATAATGCTTAAGTTTTTCCTCCTTTATTTTTACATTGTTATCATTTTTTGAGTCTTGGTCATGAAATAAAATATAGGTTGTATAAATTGTTATATTATTTCTCTTCATTAATGATTTTCTTGTTGAAGTTTGAAATTCCAAGCTCTTGCGTTATCTATTAAAATAAACATTTTTTGAGTCTTGATCATGAAAGAAAATATATGCTGTATAAATTGTTATATTACTTCACTTCAGTTTTGATTTTCATGTTGAAGTTTTCAATTCCAAGTTCTTGCGCTATCTGGTAAAATAAATAGTTGGTCTGTCTCTCGGCTAGGCTATAGGATTGTTTAACCCTACATGCTTTGTTAACATTCTTATAATATACATATGTTTATCGTTCTACGCTTTTATGTAAGATTTTTTATATTGTTTATTGTTGTATTATAGTTATCGCACTGCTCTTTAGTTCTATTAATAGTTCATGTATTAGGGGGGTACAAAGGAACTGTTTCTAAAATTTCAAAAGGCCTGGTTCGGTTACCAACCCAAAGTCACTACACCTATCAAATTACCACTTTTACTGTTAATTTCATTTCTTTCAAACTGAAATTTCGTTCTTCCTTGGCTTCTTGTTTCAAATATTAATCTTACAGAGAACCCTATCCCTTCACAACCCTTAGTGAAATTTGGGAAATCTGTTTCTTTCACAAGATTATTCTCATTAGATTTCTTTTACTCATGTACTTGAAACTTATTACATGCTTACTGGAATTATTCTAACAAATAATTAATCAAATAAATTCAAACAGTACCTATATGATCTTACTTAAAGTGTACACATCCCCACTAAAATAAATAATTTAAATAGTTCAATACAATACTTATCTGGTGTTGTTTAGGATATACACAACCAAATATAAGGGTTTGTATTTTCCTCCCAACCAATAATACCAGCATCAACATCACATCTCCCCCTGTAAGTTGGGTTTCTATTCTAGACAATACTGTTAGTAGAAACCTACAAGGACTATCTGGTCCCAACCAGACTTAGTCACTAGTGACTACCTTATCACCCAGTTCCATATGGCCAACCAACATGGAAACTGTGTTCAACTCCTCTTTCTTTGCAGTCCTTCTCCTTAAGTTCCTTAGGTCCTGTTGTACTATACAACAACCCTCCCCATTTTTAATTTTTAGAATAAATTCCATTTAAAAATAGGTCCCCTTTTTTATCTTTCTTTCTAGATAGAAATAAAAGATTCATTAATAAAAGGAAATATCGCATATTTTTATTTACAAAGTGTACAACCTTTAAAATAACTTTTCAATTTGATGATAAGCAAAGCTTTAAATCATATCGAAAATATTATATGAAGTATTTATATTTAACAATGTTCGATATGAATAGTAATCACAAATCGGAAAATCAGAGAATTCTTTAAATTTTATTTTCACTTTGTAAAATTCCGATGCGATCGCGCTCAATCACAATCAAATTTCGAATAAAATTTAAAGTGTTATGCTTCTTTTTCATACTTTCGATGCGATGCGACTCATCGCAATCACATTTCTGAAGAATTAAAATAATATATTCATGTGGTTGAAAGACTCCGATGCGGCGGACCCCACCTCATCGCAATCGCATTATCGAAGAAGCTCTTAAACGATTCATTTCATTTGAAAATCTCCGATGCGATCTTCGCAATTGGAATTTGGCATCTGTCTTATTTCATTTTCCTTTTAAAAACGAATCACGATGCGAATACAACTTAAATATTCATATATTATTATTCATCGTGTTTCAAAGATTTAAAAGGTAATATACCTACACTTATTTCAAAATATGCCAAATATTTGATTGTACGTTGACATTAATTCACAAATCAAACAAATAACAATAATTTGTTTTGTTATTGAATGCATGAGTGTGACTCCCTAGAGGAAATTTAAGTTTTTAACCATGGATATAATAAATACAAATCAGCGAATATTCATTTTGTATAGTTGTTTTCATTATTACGTCTTCACCTTGGTTGAAAGCTTTTCTCTGTTGTAGAACAATAGAACATCCAATTTTTCCATTCGCAGAACAAGAGAAACACTGCTCGATACAAAAATTTCGAAGAGATTCAGAAAATCGAAAGCTGCCATTACTGCAAAATCTCCTGTGATCACTATGCCACCCAAAGAGAAACCAGCAAAGCTTAAGCTGGTTACAGATACCTCATGCCGGGGACTTGGTAAAATGACGTGGGAAATTTTTTACAACTTACTAGAAAAGGAAAACACTAGATTTTTTGAAGCTAAGGCCACAGTTCCTGACGAAGCCGACTCAGACTCTGATTCTGAAAATCCTCTTGGTGCATTAGCAAACTCATTTCTGCACTGAGTTACAGCTCGGGAAAACATTTTCCCATATTATGATGTTATTATATGGGTGATTGCTAATGTGGCTATCAAAGAAAAAACTTTTGTTTCTGCATCTGGAGCAATATTCAGGTCATTCAGAGCAGAAGACATCAAAGCAATGTACCACCTTCGAGACCCACAGAAGATTTATAACAAATATTTTATCAAAGAATTTGCTGCGAATAACGAAAATCAGTCAGAACCAATTAAAGAATGGAGAAGGGCTCTTGAAAAGCACAGACACGAGGCATCAGGTATGTACTCTGTGGAGTCTCTTTTGCCTCCATATTGTTATGCTACAACAATGATGTGTAGATTGTTTGGAAACGATAACTCGGCTAGGTTTTCCATTCAAATGGTTCCATTAATACATTCTGCTATTAGTTTTGAGATAATGGATTGGACTGTCATTCTGTCTGATAAGATAGCCAACAGAATTCTTGAGTATAGGAAAGACAAAATTTCAGGAAATTCCACTCCTTTTTATTTTTGTGCTTATATCCTAGATGCCCTTTGTTTCAATTCAGAATTCCCCTTATTAGGATGTAAATGGACTCCTAAAGAACTTGTTCCAATTCATATATATCACAAGTTCTTATGGAAGGGGAATTTCAGAAGTCATGTTTACAGAGTCTGTCATGGTTTTCTTATTCCGATCTACCAAATCATTTTTGGTCGATTCCCTCCTATACTTTCCAACAAAGCTAGAGTTGATTTGTCCTCTATTGGAGATTGGTTCGAGGAGGAAAAGTTCACATATGTCAGAGTTTTTGAAAGTATTTTAGAAACACACATCCTTCCTTTGTATGTTCCAGAAAAACTGTTAGCATAGGAAATTTCTTATCAGCTGACAGTAGAAGGCATGTATAGAACTTTGAAGAACAACAAGAAGCTTATGTGGCCTACTTTTCCTTTTAAATGTGGTGGCTATACTCTCAACAATTTTTTCCATGCTGAAAAAGAAGTTGTTAAGTTAACCTATCTCAAGCTTTCAACAATCCCAGGAAGGAAATATGATCCTAGGAAGGTGGCATATGATTTTACTACTTCTGTTTCGATTGCTCGGTTCGAACATGAACTAGATATGTTTGATGATTTATTTGATTCTGTAGATAAAATTTCCCAAGTTTTTGATTTGGCCATGTCCACACTTCAGGCCGAAGAAATGAATAATTTTTTGTTATTTAGAGGTCATAGGTTACTTAAAGTTCCTTTGGATCAGTTGAGAGTTTCTACATAGGAATATGAATCACAACAGAGAGAAACATGGAATACATCTGGTAAAGAAGTAACAGGAACTAATCCTGTTATACAAAAGAAATATATTAGCAGCAAATTTATTACTGAAAAGACAGGAAATTGCTGCTAAGATTGATCTACAACAGTCTTCGGCCCAGGAAAGAAAATAAAGCACAGGTACTGAAGCCAATGTGCATACTGAAAAGGGAGGCATAGATAGTAAGAATACTGAACAGGCACTAAAAAGTGATATAAACAATAGTGCAAATTCTCAACTTGGAGGAGAAGAAGCTACTAAACTTATCATTTCTATTCATTTGCTAATCCAATATGAACAAGTTTCCCAACAAATAGGACAACAAAACACTCCCCAAGTTGATGATCCAAAAGACTAGGATATAGAAATCATCCCTGAAAATCCCACAGGTGAGATCATGTTGAAGATAGAATAAATCCCTCCTCTAGATATATTTTGAAGTCCTAAACATAGGGATGTTGTGAGAAAATAGAGGAAAAGGAGGATAACTGATCAAGATGCACTTTTGACATCACAGGTGGAATTCATGAATATTGTTTATAAGAATGCTGAGGTGAATCCATCTGAGGATCTCACCAAATTATCCCTATAGTGTTGCTACTATAGATAAAGCCTCTGAAGTTACACAGTTAATGAAGCAAAAGGATGTGTAAATAGCCATGTTAGAAGAACAGGTTACAAAGAATCAAAAGAAAATCATTCAGTTAGAACAACGATTGCAGGATGGAGAGCTCAAATCTAAACAATTAGAAGAGCAGCTTGCTGTTGAAAAGGAAAAGATCATTCAGCAAAATTTAGAAAAGCAACAACAACTAAATCAAGAAATAGTAAAATTACAGGCTCTTCTAGAAAATGAGCAGACTTCAAATATTGAGCAAGAGAAGATGTTTCAATCTAAATTAGACAAGTTTAAGAATTATACTAGTCTGGATCAATTCAAAAATGAAGCCCTGGAGACAAACAAGTTATTGTCTCAACATTTAAATTAATTTTTTCTAAAGATTGCAGAAGCAAAATCCCTATGTGAATTAACATCTTCCTTGGTAGATGAAGGAGTCACTCTTAAAATTGAATTTGATGAAGCTGATGAAAAGATCTCTGAATTTCTTTTATGGAAAGACTCAGAATCAGGAAGAAAAGAAAATCTTCCCAAGATCATGGAGAGACATAAAGAAATTATTTTTGCAGAATGGGAATAGTGTTTGATCAAAGAAGAAAGAGCTACATCCAAAGCTAAAAGCATAATGAACAATGTAACACAGCTGGTTAATGATAATCTATATGCAATCAATTTAATTGCAGATTGTAATCCCAACCAATTACCTAGTATAAAGGAAACTAATCACAAATGGAAACAAGAGATAATAAATAACAATCAGCAAATTGGCCAACTACAAGGAATATCATGGGATACAATGTGGACCTATCTTATCAAGCCGCATAATCAACAGACAACAATAAAATTGCTTTCAAATGCCATCGATTGCATCATTCTCAAATTCTCTGATGCCACATATACAGGGCAGTTGCACTCAAAGCTTAGTCATCTTGAAGAAGTGAAGGAAATGCTCAAAATATGCCATCTAGGCACATCAAACGCAGAAGATAATCAATGAGTCGATTCATCTCAAAGATCACATTTTTGTTCTAGATATTTTTTAATTTAGATAGATTGTAGGAAGAGTTTTAGTTATTTTGTGAAGTACCTATTTAAACCTCTTTCATGCATTTGGAAAGGGGTCCTGAATTTGTAATATTTTGACTTGGAGATTACATTTCTATACTCCATTGACTCCTATATTTTTATAAAGGATCACATTTGGTGATTCTGTGCAAAATTGTCTTTAAGGATTGCATTTTTGTATCTTTGAGTTGATTTTACATTGAAGTTGCTGGATTTGGATATCGGATTGCATTGGAAAGTATCAAGATGGATATGGTATTTCTATCTATTCACCGTTAGTTTTCTTATGTTATGTGATATTCTCTTTTAAATTTCTATCGTTTATGTGTATTCTCTTTACAATATTTTGTTATACATATCATTTCTAAGTGTATAGAAATATTTATCTTTTGCAATATATGCAAACGATATATGATGATGAATGAAATATGCTATTATAACTCTGTTTAATTACTTAAACAGAGTTATCTTTATTTGTTACTGCATATTTCAATTAAGATATAATACATTTTCATGGTTATTGTTCAATTGAAACAATTTAAAGTTGTATTCACATTTGATGCCTAGGCTAGTATTAGAATTATCTTATCATTTTTAAGTTAGTTTAAATAGTTTTATTTTAGTCATTTACTCCCATTTTCCTTTCAACCAATCATTCCATTACCAACCCATTTAAATTACTAGGAAACTGGTCCTATAAATCCAGTCGGAGCCACCACGCCAAACTAAAAAGGAGCTGTCCTAAGGTCCTGACCGGGTGGTTATCCCCCAATGTTTGAAGCAGTGATTTTTGAGGCTTCAACATTTTTGGCACTAGAAGGAGGGAAAAAGATATGAATGGCAGATAAATCCAAATCCAAAAACCATTCTAATAGCACATCACCCTCATCACCTTCAATTTCTTCCACATCTCAAATCACAAGAGAAGAAATTGATAAAAGTATTCAAACACCCACTACCAAAGTCTCAAATCAATCAGATAATCCGACTGCTGAATCCCCTGAATTCGAAGCTTTAGTTTATAAACTTCAAGGATTCTTGTTATCATTATAAGAATCAGAATTATCTAAAGGTAGTGTCACCTTGCAGTTTGTTTCTTCCAAACCTCTCACTAGGTCACAGAGTGAAAACTTGGAATTTCCCCAAAAGAATTTCCTATACCTAGTAGAGTAAAAAAACAGAAAAAATCCATCAGAAAAATAAAGTGGTACTAGTTCTTCATCACATATTCAATCATATGTTTCCCAAGCTCCAAATCAGAAAAGTGCAGTATTCTCATCTTCATCTGCTCAAACTTCATCTGCTCAAACTACATCTGTTCAAACATCTATTGTCTCTTCCAGTACTTCAACTGTTACTACTCATACACTAGTTATCACTTCTAGTTCTTCTACCATCATCACAACAATGGCACAACTAGCACAAAGACCATGGACCAGACCAGGAGCTGTAAATATGGTTGCACCTTTGCATGATCTACCTGATCATCCTGAAAAATGGCTCCCAAATCTTAGTCCAGATACTGGTATACAAGCGGAAGAACATATCAATAACTTTATGCTTGCTATAAATTTAAATCAAGTAGTGCATGAAGATGTCGTAGTCAGGTTATTTCCCTATACCTTGCAAGGAACAACAGGATCTTAGTACTTTTCCTTACCTTCTGATTCTATCACTAATTCGGATATGTTTGAAGAGAAATTTTTAACTAAATATGGAGATGATAGATCAATCGCTACCTTAATCAATGATCTCTCCAATTTAAAGACTCAACCCAAGGAACCCATTAAATATTTTAACTCTAAATTCAATAAACTCTTGAATAAGATCCCTACAACGTCTAAACCTAGTGAACAGGTTAGAAGTGAATGGTATATTAATTCTCTTCCCTCAAACCTAGCAATTTTCGTAGATAGAGCTGCAAAACCAACTTTAGCTGAGAATATGAAAGAAGTTATTTCAGTTGATAAACGAATGATTGCTCTAGATAAGAAAAATGCTATTGAGGAAAGAAAATCAAAGAAAGTCACTTTTAAAGATGATTCCAAGAAAAAGACACCAAGAGATCCATATGACATGGAAGGTTTATAGAAAGTCCTTAAAACCATTGTCTAATAAGATGGCTGAGATCAAAAATCAAGTAGCAGAGACTTCTACAAAGAGACCATTTAGAAATTTCAAGAGAAATCAAGCTGAATCAAAACCTCCCAATGCAATCTCCAATGCTATGAAGAAGAAGAATAAATTCCTATAATGTCAAATGAAGAAGATGAAAGGGAAGAAATATCTGAACTAAATGGAATGTGGGATTTCATTCTCCCTAATTCAGATAGTGAAATGGAACAAGAATCTATGCCTATGAGTACAAGGAGAAAATCTACATTGGAACCTATTCAAACTGTTCCAAAGAAGAAAAATACAACTCCAAGCACTAAAGGTAAAACCCCTGCAAAGAGAGCTTCTCCCTTACCCACTTAGAATTAGCCATCATCTCCCAATCCTCCCACATCATCATCCAAAACTCTGGTGGTATTAGATACGATGGATTATAATATTGTTGAGGACATGAAAAAGACTAGAGTGAACATCTCATTACATGAACTCAACAAACTTAAACATCAACAAAAACTGTTATTAAAAGAGTTAAATGCTACACCTATTGCTCCTCTACCAAGTGGTGTAGTAGCTAAAGTAGCTAAAGGGACTGGTAAGCCACTAGACAAAGTAGATGCAACAGACACTATTCTTATTGGAGAAAGATCAAATTCTCAGACACCTCCATTTCTGTTGACTTATGAAATCTACAATAAAAATTTGCATAATTGTTTAATTGATTCTAGAGCATCCTCTAATATAATGCCTTCTTCAGTCTATGCTCAATTGACTATTGAACCACAAAAGTCTATTGTTCATATTAGACAATTGGATCACTCTAAAGTTCAAGTTGTTGGAGAAATAAATTCAGTGACCATCAGACTAGCTTCCGATCCTAGGATTGTCCAAAGAATTGATATTCTAATTGCAGATATTCCTGAATTCTATGGGTTAGTCTTAAGCAAAGTCTGGTCTATGAAACTTAATGGCTACATCTCAACCAATTTTTCACATATGTGGCTTCCCTATAAAGGAAAACCAAATCAAATCAAAATCGAGTGAGAAAAACATATGACACACACTGTAACTGAATTTGAACAACCAAATGAACCTGTAGCTTTCAACAATAATATTATTGGAGGTTATTCTTCTGAGTCATTTCTTGGAAATTTTACTACACCACAATCACCGTTTTCTCTAAATAATTTTGTTTCTCAAATTGAAATTTTTTCGCAATCTGATTCTTCTAGAATTGTTAATATTTCTGATTCATTTGTAGATAAACCTATAGATAGAACTTTATTTTGGTCATTATATTTTGATGGATCAAAATCTAGTGATTAAGCAGGAGCAGGATGCATCCTAATTGATCCAGGAGAGAAAACCATGGTATCATGTAGATTAGAATTTGAGTGCATTAATAATACTATTGAATATGAAGCCTTGATTCAAGGGCTTTATAAGGCCATAGGGTTAAATGTAAAATACTTGAAAGTGTATGGAGATTCCAAAATT
Organism: Pinus albicaulis; assembly: GCA_034641835.2. Taxonomy (NCBI): domain Eukaryota; kingdom Viridiplantae; phylum Streptophyta; class Pinopsida; order Pinales; family Pinaceae; genus Pinus; species Pinus albicaulis. The sequence goes on along the minus strand of CM076581.1, from coordinate 1,235,200,390 downwards.
TTCATAAGACAAGTAAGGAGTACCATCCATTGTCTTTCAGGACATCTCAAACATTATCAAACCCTAGTACAGGACCTTACCACTCAATTAGTAGCATTTAATATCTCTTCTATTCCAAGAAATCAAAACACATCAGCTGACTTGTTAGCTAATGTTGCATCCAAACTCCCTGCTGAAGATTGTAGTCCTAATAGATTTTCAGTGGAGTTGATTTTTTGCCCATCTATCCCAGACAATATTACTAACTGGAGAGTATTCTACCATTATCAAGATATTTTGAATTTCTTAACTTCTGAGAAATCATATGATAAACAAATTATTGATGAAGATGATCGTGATCTGCAAATTACTTTAAGAAATAATGAAAATTTGATTCCTAAGTCTGTTGTTAAACTTGGATATCTTTATGATATTAAAGACAAATTCAAGAAAGTTACTAATGCTAAACTTCAAAGTTCAACTTTGAAGTTTGAATTAGTTAATCTTGGCTTTGATTCTAAACCTCAAAATGTTAATCTCGGTGTCAATTTAACTCCAGAAGAAAGATATTCTTTTATTAAACTTCTGAGTAAATATAAAAATGTCTTCGCTTGGAGTTATGAGGATATAAATACTTATGATACTTCTGTAATTCAACACACAATTCCAATGCTATCGGATGTTAAGCCTGTTCAACAAAAGTTAAGAAAGATTCATCCAAATCTTGAGGATCAAATCAAAACAGAACTCAATAAACTTTTGAAAGCCAAAATCATTTTTCTTGTAAGGCATTCCAATTAGGTTTCCAACATAGTACCTATTAGGAAGAAAAATGGCAATATTAGAATCTGTATTGATTTCAGGAATTTAAACAAGGCATGTCAAAAAGACAATTTCCCATTTCCAACCATGGAGAAAATTCTCCAAAAGGTAGCTGATTCTGAACTCATGTCCTTCCTTGATGGATTTTAGGGTATAATCAAATTCTAGTACATCCATATGATAGGTTGAAAACCACTTTCAGAACCAAATGGGGAACCTATGCTTATCAGAAAATGCCTTTTGGTTTAGTAAATGTAGGAGCTACTTTCCAGAGAGCCATGGACATAGCATTTAAGGGTCTGATTAATAGATCAGTTGTTATTTATCTTGATGACATAACAGTTTATTCAAAGAATAGATCCAATCATCTACACGATATAAAACAAATATTTGAAAGATGTAGGAGATTTCGTATTTCCTTAAACCCAAAGAAATCCTTCTTTTCTCTCGATCAAGTAAAACTCTTAGGGTTTGTTGTGTCAAAAGATGGAATATATATATATCCTAATAGAGTTAAAGAAATTTCTGATATTTCTTTACCTCATAATAAAAATTCCATTCAATCATTTTTAGGTCATATTAATTTTGTAAAAAGATTCATTCCAGTTTTTTCTCAAATTATTTTACCTATGTAGAATATGATTAGGAAAAATCCAGTATTCAAATGGAGATATAAAGAAAAAGAAGCCTTTGATGCAATCAAGAAGGTAATCATTGATGCACCTGCATTGAATACTCCCAATTTTTCCAAATATTTTATTCTATATAATTTGGCAACCGAAACATCCTATGTTGTTGTTTTAACACAGCTAAATGATCACAAATCGAAGCACCGATTTCTTTCTTCAGCTCGAATCTGCAGGGAGCTGAGCTGAATTATTTCGATATTGAAAAACAAGCTTTCGTTGTATTTAAGTCAATCAAACATTTTAGGCCTTTTCTCTTAAAAACACACACAAAGGTTACTGTCCCATTCTCTGCAGTAAGACAATTACTAATTCAAAGAGAATTAGGAGAAAAAAGGGCTAATTGGGTGACAGCTTTGCCAGAATATGATATTGATGTTAAACCAGCAAATATTGTTAGAGGACAAGGTTTTTTCAGATTATTAGCAGGAACTCATAACATACCATAAGATCAAGATCCACAAAATGTTGTTCAAGTAAGTCAGACAAATGTCACAGATTCTGAATCTCAGTATGCTAATCTGATATTTTACTTGAAAAATGGGTATGCTCCTTCTAATATCAGCTATAAGAATAAACGTGCTTTAATATTGAAGGCTACTAAATATGAAATCATTTATGATGTGTTATTAAGAAATAATTATGATTCAATCCTATTAAGACGTCTTGAAAAGAATGAAGCAAAAAAGGTATTGCAGGAATTACATGATGGACCAGCAGGAGGTAATTTTGGAGGTGATACCACAACCCAAAAAATTATCCATGCTGGGTATCATTAGCCTACCCTTTTTAAAGATACACATGATTATGTGAGAAAATGAAAAAATTGCCAAACTGCTAGCAGAAGACAAAGGAAGCCAGCTTTTCCTTTGTAGCCAATAAACATTGAACAACCATTTGAGCAATGGGGGCTTGATATTATTGGCGAGATAGTTCCTTATTCTTCCAAACAGCAAAAGTACATCCTCACAGCAACAGATTACTTCACAAAGTGGGTAGAAGAAATTCCTCTAAAGGTAGACAACTCTGATGCAATTATTGATTTCATCGATCAATTCATCGTTACCAGGTTTGGTGTACCTAACGCTCTAGTCTTTGACAATGCATCTTATTTTTCTGGTAATAGTATAATGGAATTTTCAATTAAAAGAGGTTTTAAATTGAAATATTCAGTAAATTATTATCCACAAGGTAATGGTTTAGCTGAATCCACTAACAAAAATCTCATCAAAATCATTAACAGGACTATTGATCATAATCAAAAGAATTGGCACAAGTCTTTAATATTTGCATTATGGGTTGATCGTATTACTCTTAAAGCTTCTATAGGAACTTCACCTTTCAATTTAGTTTATAGTAAAGAAGCTGTGATACCATCAAATCTAGCTCTTCCATCATTAGCTTTAGTGCAATTCATTGAAGAAAATCCTTCCTCATCCATTCAGTTGAGATTTGATCAAATCCTTAAATTAGAACAAGATAGAGAAAAATCAAAAGATATTCATGAAAAACATCAACGGCTTGTAAAATATTCTTTTGATTCAAGTTCCACCAGCTCAAAAAATTTGTCAATTAGTGATCTTGTTCTGAATTGGGATAAAGCACATGAAGAAAAAGGTAAGCATACCAAATTTCAGAAAATGTGGCTTAGACCATTTCAGATTGCTGAAAATATAGGCTCATATACATTCATACTTCAAGATTTAACATGAAAGAGATTAATCTCTTTCTGTAAATAGGCTTGTCTTAAAGAAATTATTTTTATAAGAAGGTAACCCCTTCTTACTTGTACATATTCCTTTCTGCAATTTTTATTTATTTTTGTAAATAAAGGTTGTTAATAGTCTTTAATTGACTTTTTAATATTAGAAAATTGTCTTGGAAGGAATGTTATAAATACTTATTTTATGTAAATAAGAATTTTCAAGGAAATTATTACAATTTTGGATAGTTTAAAATAAAATGTTAAACTTTGAAAATTTGTTCAAAACATTTGCATGATCTTTTGAAACCTTAAAGAAAATGTAAATAATTATAAGTTTATTAAGCAGAGAAAGGTTATCTTTAAAAAGTAAAGAATTTTTCAAGCTTTAGCAAACAAAAAACTCTGAAAATTGTCATCCATTTATTCTTAAGAATACAACTATTTCACCCCATCCATTTCGGTTGTGATTTTTTAGAATGTAATTCTAAGAAATTATATGACAAAATTTAGGAGATAAGAGGTCTCATCACGAGCCTACTTACCATGATCATAAGAAGTAATAAAACTGACATTACCAATACTGCATACCAAAACAGGGTAATGGCTTATAAAAGTAAGACAAGGGGTCTCATCACGAGCCAGCTTGTTTAGTTTAATTACAACTAGTGAATGACATTGTTACTAACTGGCTACCAAAACAGAACAATGGCTCTTAAATTAAAAAATAAATAAATAAAAGACAAAAAACATGAGATAATATGTCTTATGAATTTATTTTTAAAGAGTCATAATCTTAGTTGGATGGAATAATGGATGGTTAATGGTTAAAAGGTAACCCTGTCGAGACTATGAACGTTTGCTGGCAGCAGAGGCAATGCCTGTGACAATAGAGTATATTACAAAAGCTAAACTTGAAGAAACCCACTTACTTTATTATTATCAACCAATCAAAGCTTGAGATAACCCAAAAAAAAATTGATCTTTAAGGAATTAGAAAGAAATTGTAAGTGATTTTTATTCTTTTTCATAGTTAGATTTTATTTGAATTATCCTAAGATAAGTTTTCATTTTCTTTAGAAATTTTTACTTACTAGAAATATAGTGTTCATTTCATTTTTCCAGAGATAATTGTTTCTTCCAGTGAATCGCCAATTGTTGTACTGTACAACAACCCTCCCCATTTATAAATTTTAGAATAAATTCCAATTAAAAATAGGTCCCCTTTTTTATCTTTCTTTCTAGATAGAAATAAAAGATTCATTAATAAAAGGACATATCACATATTTTTATTTACAAAGTGTACAAACTTTAAAATAACTTTCCGATCCGATGAGAAAAAAAGCTTTAAATCATATCCAAAATATTATATGAAGTCTTTATATTCAACAATGTTCGATATGAACAATAATCACAAATCGGAAAATCGGAGAATTCTTTAAATTTTATTTTTGCTTTGTAAAATTCCGATGCGATCGCGCTCAATCTCAATCGCATTTCAGATAAAATTTAAAGTGTTATGTTTCTTTTACATACTTCCGATGCGATGCGACTCATCGCAATCACATTTCGGAAGAATTATAACAATATATTCATGTGGTTGAAAGACTCCGATGCGGTGGACCCCACCTCATCGCAATCGCATTATCGGAGAAGCTCTTAAATGGTTCATTTCATTTGAAAATCTCCGATGCGATCTTCACAATCAGAATTTGGCATCAGTCTTATTTCATTTTCCTTTTAAAAACAAATCGTGATGCGAATACAACTTAAATATTCATATATTATTATTCATCGTGTTTCAAATATTTAAAAGGTAATATACCTACACTTATTTCGAAATATGCCAAATCTCTGATTGTACGTTGACATTAATTCACGAATCAAAAAAATAACAATAATTTGTTTTGTTATTGAATGCATTAGTGTGACTCCCTAGAGGGCATTTAGGTTTGTAACTACGGATATAATAAATACAAATCAGCGAATAATTCTTTTGTATAGTTGTTTTCATTATTATGTCTTCACCTTGGCTGAAAGATTTTCCCTATTGTAGAACAATAGAACATCCAATTTTTCCATTTTCAGAACAAGAGAAACACTGCCTGATACTGAAATGTCAAAGAGATTCAGGAAATCGAAAGCCGCCATTGCTGCAAAAGCTCCTGTGATCACTATGCCACCTAAAGAGAAACCAGCAAAGCTTAAGCTGGTTACAGATACCTCATGCCAAGGACTTGGTAAAATGACATGGGAAAATTTTTACAACTTACTAGAAAAGAAAAACCTTAGAGTTGTTGAAGCTAAGGCCACAATTCCTGACAAAGCCGACTTAGACTCTGATTCTGAAAATCCTCTTGGTGGATTAGCAAACTCATTTCTGCACCAATTTGCAGCTCGAGCAAGCATTTTCCCATATTATGATGTTATTATATGGGTGGTTGATAATGTGGTTATCAAAGACAGAACTTTTGTTTCTGCATCTGGAGCAATATTTGGGTAATTAAAACCAGAAGATATCAAAGAGATGTACCACCTTCCAGACCCACAGAAGATTTATAACAAAGATTTTAACAAAGAATTTGCTGTGAATAATGAAAATCAGTCAGAACCAATTAGAGAATGGAGAAGGGCTCCTGAAAAGCACAGACACGAGGCATCAGGTATGAACTCTGTGGAGTCTCTTTTGCCTCCATATTGTTATGCCGCAACAATGGTGTGTAGATTGTTTGGAAATGATAACTCGGTTAGGTTTTCCATTCAAATGGTTCCATTAATACATTATGTTGTTAGTTATGAGATAATGGATTGGGATGTCATTCTGTATGATAAGATAGCCAACAGAATTCTTGAGTACAGGAAAGAAAAAAATTCAGGAAATTGCACTCCTTTTTATTTTTGTGCTTATATCCTAGATGCCCTTTGTTTCAATTCTGAATTCCCCTTATTAGGATGGAAATGGACTCCTAAAGAACCTATTCCAATTCATATATATCACAAGTTCTTATGGAAGGGGAATTTCAGAAGTCATGTTTACAGAGTCTATCATGGTTTTCTTATTCCGATTTACCAAATAATTTTTGGCCGATTCCCTCCTAGACTTTCCAACAAAGCTAGAGTTGATTTGTCCTTTATTGGAGATTGGTTCGGGGAGGAAAAGTTCACATATGTCAGAGTTTTTGGAATTATTGTAGAACCACACATCCTTCCTTTGTATGTTCGAGACAAACTGTTAGCACAGGAAATTTCTTATCAACTAACAGTAGAAGGCATTTCTAGAACTTTGAAGAATAGCAAGAAGCTTATGTGGCCTACTTTTCCTTTTAAATGTGGTGACTATACTCTCAAAAAAAAATTCCATGTTGAAAAATAAGTTGTTAAGTTAACTGATCTCAAGCTTTCAACAATCCCAGGAAGTAAATATGATCCTAGGAAGGTGGCATATGATTTTACTACTTCTGTTTCGATTGCTCGGTTCAAACATGAACCAGATATGTTTGATGATTTATTTGTTTCTGTAGATAAAATGTCCCAAGTTTATGATTTGGCCAAGTCCACACTTCAGGCTGAAGAAATGAATAATTTTTTTTTATTTAGAAGTCAGAGGTTACTTAAAGTTTCTCTGGATCAATTGAGAGTTTCTACACAGGAATATGAATCACAACAGAGAGAAACAGGGAATACATCTAGTAAAGAAGTACCAGGAACTAATCATGCTATACAAAAGAAAGATATTAGCAACAAAGTTATTACTGAAAGGATAGAAACAACTGCTAAGACTGATGAACAACAGTCTTTGGCCCAGGCAAGAAAAGAAAGCACAGGTACTTATGCCAATGTGCATACTAAAATGGGAGGCACAGACAGTAAGAATACTGAACAGGCACTAAAACGTGATATAAACAATAGTGCAACTTCTCACCTTGGAGGAGAAGAAGCTACTAAACTTATTGTTTATCCTCATTTTCTAAGCCAATATGAACAATTTTCCCAGCAAATGGACAATAGAACACTCCCCAAGTTGATGATCCAAAAGACTAGGATATAGAAATCATCCCTGAAAATGCCACAGGTGAGATCATGTTGAAGATAGAAGAAATCCCTCCTTTGGATATATTTTAGAGTCCTAAACATAGGGCTATTGTGAGAAAATAGAGGAAAAGGAGGAGAATTGATCAAGATGCACTTTTGACATCACAGGTGGAATTCATGAATATTGTTTATAAGAATGCTGAGGTGAATCCATCTGAGGATCTCACCAAATTATCCCAGTATGCAGGTGCCTATAGTGCTGCTACTATAGATAAAGCCTCTGAAGTTACATAGTTAATGAAGCAAAAGGATGTGTAAATAGCCATGTTAGAAGAACAGGTTACAGAGAATCAACAAAAAATCATTCAGTTAGAATAGCAATTGCAGGATGGAGAGCTCAAATCTAAACAATTAGTAGAGCAGCTTGCTGTTGAAAAGGAAAAGATCGATCAAGAAACTTTAGAAAAGCAACAACAGCTAAATCAAGAAATAGCAAAATTACAGGCTCTTCTACAAAATGAGCAGATTTCAAATATTGAGCAAGAGAAGATGTTTCAATCTAAATTAGACAAGTTCAAGAATTATCCTAGTCTGAATCAATTCAAAAATGAAGCCCTTGAGACAAACAAGTTATTGTATCAACAATTAAATGAATTGTTTTCTAAATATTGTAGAAGCAAAATCCCTATGTGAATTAACATCTTCCTTGGTAGATGAAGGAGTCACTCTTAAAATTGAATTTGATGAAGCTGATGAAAAGATCTCTGAATTTCTTTTATGGCAAGACTCAAAATCAGGAAGAAAAGCAAATATTCCCAAGATCATGGAGAGACATAAAGAAATTATTTTTTCAGAATGGGAACAACGTTTGATCAAAGCATAAAGAGCTACATCTAGAGCTAAAAGCATAATGAAAAATGTAACACAGCTGGTGAATGATAATCTACATGGAATCAATTTAATTGTAGATTGTACTCCCGGCCAATTACCTAGTATAAAAGAAACTGATCACAAATGGAAACAAGAGATAATAAATAAAAATCAGCAAATTGGACAACTACAAGGAATATCATGGGATACAATGTGGACCTATCTTATCAAGCCGCATAGTCAACAGACAACAATAAAATTTCTTTCAAATGCCATCAATTGCATCATTCCTGAATTCTATGATTCCACATATACAGGGCGATTGCACTCAAAGCTTAGTCATCCTGAAGAAGTGAAGGAAATGCTCAAAATCTGCCATCTGGGCACATCAAATGCAGCAAATAATCAATGAGTTGGTTCATCTCAAAGATCGCATTTCTATTCTAGATATTTTTTAATTTAGATAGATTGTAGGAATAGTTTTAGTTATTTTGTTAAGTACCTATTTAAACCCCTTTCATGCATTTAGAAAGGGGTCCTGAATTTGTAATATTTTGACTTGGACATTACATTTCTGTACTCCATTGACTCCTATATTTTTATAAAGGATCACATCTGGTGATTCTGTGCAAAATTGTCTTTAAGGATTGCATTTTTGTATCTTTGAGTTTATTTTACATTGAAGTTGCTTGATTTGGATATCGGATTACATTGGAAAGTATCAAGATGGATATGGTATTTCCATCTATTCACTGTTATTTTTCTTATGTTATGTGATATTCTCTTTTAAATTTCTATCGTTTATGTGTATTCGCTTTACAATATTTCGTTATACATATCATTTTTGAGTGTATACAAATATTTATCTTTTACAATATATGAAAACGATACATGATGATGAATGCAATATGTTATTACAACTCTGTTTAATTTCTTAAACAGAGTTATCTTTATTTGTTACTGCATATTTCAATTAAGCTATAATACATTTTCATGGTTATTGTTCAATTGAAACAATTTAAAGTTGTATTCACATTTGATGCCCGGGTTAGTACTAGAATTATCTTATCATTTTTAATTTAGTTTAAATAGTTTTATTTCAGTCGTTTAGTCCCATTTTCCCTTCAACCAATCATTCCATTACCAACCCATTTAAATTACTAGGAAACTGGTCCTATAAATCCGGTTAGAGCCACCACACCAAACAGAAAAGGAGTTTTCCTAAGGTCCTGAATGGATGGTTATCCCCCAATGTTTGGAGCAGCGATTTTCGAGGCTTCAATAGGTCCTTCACTTTGGTTTTTCCTCTTTCGCGTTTTTATTCCTTAAGGAGAAGTTATGGGCAGGTAACCACCTAACCCTTAAATTTCTAACCACCAAGGCATACAAAACTCATTTGACATTACCTTCTATTATAACTTGTGGATGATATAATAATAATAAAATAAACATAGCAATTTCCCTAGTTACCGTCTCACCTTTACAATGTCTCAACAAAATAATAGAATGTTTTTAAATTCACTTAAAAATTACTAGATGGTATCACAGATCCACAATTAAAATAAATTAGTATGATTTTGTTAGGTCCCTATATTACCAATATAGTCCCTTATTGTTATTAGTGTAACCCCCTTATTGTTATTATTGTACCCTTGTAAACCCCCATTTTGTTATTATTGTGCCCTTAAATTATTATTGTTAGGTCGGCTAGGATTACATTGTGGCCCACTAGGATTACATTATGGCCACATGGACTCCTATATATAGAAAGGAGATTTTGTAAATTGTATCATCCAAGAATTGTTCATTTATGTAATGTATTGGAGGTTTCCCCCTCGAAGTGGCTTATTTCTAAGGCGTTGATATCTCTTTTATTCTATTTTTGGAGCTGGTTACACAACATTTTGTATCAGAGCTTTGGATTCTAGGGTTTCACTGTTCCAAACAGGTCATCGTAGAATTTTCGCTATAACTTTTTTTCTACGAAGTTTCAGAAGCTGAAATTTTTAGGGTGCGAAGAAGAAATCATGGGGAAGATTTTCCAAAAATTTCAGAGCTTGGTTCACAATATTTTTGGAGATATGATCTGTGGAAGTTAGGTCTATTTTCATGTTCCTAAACAGGTCATCGTGGGATTTTCGTTATAATTTTTTTTCTACGAAGGTTCAAAATATGAAATTTTTAGGGTACGAAGCTGAAATCCTGAGGAAAATCATCAAAAAATGTCAGATCTTGATTCACAATATTTTTGGAGATATGATTTGTGGAATGTGGTGCTTTTTTAGGCTCTTGAATTTCATCTCAAAGAGGTGATCGTGGGAAAAGTCAATAAATTTCTCTCTGAGCATCGGATTGGAGTGCCGTAAAAATTTGTCACAAGTACACAAACTGTAGTTTCTTGGCTATCAATTTTAGAGGTGAAAGATGAAACAGTGACACGTGGCAAGTCGTACAAGTTCGCTCTACTAAACCAGTCCATAATTAGGTCATTGTGGGAGATTCGACATAACGTTGTCTTGGAGAATCCAAATTAGGTCAGACATGTGGCATTCAAAAGAGAATTTATAGAGCTACTTCAGTGCTGAATTTCAGATATTGAAGAGCCGCAATCACAGAGATAATCAAATTTTAATATTGAGCTCCTCAAAAGTAAGAAAAAGGTGTGTATTTTTTTTCCGAATTGCATAAGTCTTGTTTGAAAAATCAATTTGAATTGATTCCAAGGGAATATTGTAGAATAGATATTAGTATTGGGTTCTAAAAAATGCCCCGTAAAATAATTCAACACCCATTAAGCCTTTAGAAGGCTCTACTATGACTCATGAAGATGAATAATTGCAACATGATCTATCAAAATTACAAGAGCAAGTGCACCAAATTTCGCTCTCGCAAAGAGCAGCAAAAAATGAAATGGAAGTTTTGAAGAAAGGCGTGGAAGCAAAGATGGATGGTGTGAAGAATAATATGGATGATTGAAGAAAGACGTGGAATATAAGATAGATGGCATGGAAGCTGGCATGGAATCTAAAATGGAAAACATGAAGAATGATCTAAAAGCAGACATAGAAGGTTTGACAAAGTTGATACAAGAAATGTTTCCTAATGGTGAAAAGATAGTAGAGGAAACTCATGATGAGAAAAAAATAAATTTTAATCGTGATTTCATAAACTCTAATGTTGGCGGGAAGAACCACCATATTCCAAAAATGGATATGAGGAAGTTTGATGGAAAGGATCCTGTAACATGGATACTACAGATGGAGCAATATTTTGATCTCCATAATGTGCAAAACACACAAAGGTACGCATTGCAACTTTACATTTAGAACAAAATACATTTGTATGGTATCGATGGCTTTGCTCCCGTAAAAAAATTGTCACTTGGTCAATTTTTACGGAGGAAATGATAGCACATTATGAGGATACAAAGAGCAACACCTTCTTAGCCAATTGATAAATCTCAAACAAAAGGGTTTAGTGGGGCAGCACATTGAGGACTTCCAAAAATTGAATATAAGGGTAACTGATATTCCAGAGGAACACAGGATTGATCTCTTCATATGCACTTTAAAGGATAACATCCAACATGAAGTTCGCGTTCTGGAACCTGATTCATTGGAGAAGGCATTCAGGTTGGCAAGAAAAGTTGAATGTAAAATTATGGTGACAAGGAAGCCTACCACTCAATTCTATAAAGAAGGAAGTGTTTCTATGCCTAGATTTCCACAACCTACAAGGTTGACACCACAACAATTGGAAGAAAAAAGAGCAAAAGGGCTTTGCTATAGTTGTGATAGCAAATACACTAAAGGTCATAAGTGTGCTGAGAATAAATTATTGTACATAGATTGTGAAGAGGAAGAAGAAAATGAACAAGAAGAGGATATACACCAGGAACCAACCCTAGAAGAGGAAGAAATGAATCCGACCATATCGTGTAATGTACTGGTAGGAATTACCACTCCTCAAACTCTCAAGATAGAAGGACAAATCAAGAAGAAAAAGGTAATAGTGTTGATTGATTCAAGTAGCACCCATAATTTATTCATTGTAAGGTAGCCAAGGAATTAAATTGTTTCCTATACCCAACACCAAAATGTCAAGTGATGGTTGCAAATGGAGGAACTATAAATTGCTCTGGAAAATGCCATAATATCAAGCTAACCATGGGGGAATATGTGTTGACTAGTCCAATGCTTTCCATTCCTATGGGAGGTGCCGATGTTGTACTAGGAGTACAATGGTTACAATCTTTGGGGACGGTAGCTTTTAATTTTCAAGAACTTTTCTTGAAATTTTTTTCAGAAGGAAAGGAAGTCGAATTAAGGGGTATTGAAGGGAAGCCGGGAAGGATAATAAGCTCTAATGTCATGAAAAAGCTTCTAAAGAAAGAACAACGAGGCGTAATTGCACAATTATGCTCACTAGAAGTTCCGACATCAAAATCATCTATTTCCGTAGATCTCCAACAAGTCTTGGACAATCATTCCAAGGTGTTTGAAACTCCCAAAGGACTCCCACCTATTCGTGATCATGATCATGCTATTCATTTGATTCCAGGAAGTGTTCCTCCAAACATCAGGCCTTATAGATATCCTTACATCCAAAAGAGCGAAATTGAACGTATGATTATAGAAATGTTAGAGGCAGGTATAATTCAACCTAGTCAAAGTTCTTTCTCTGCTCCTGTAGTATTGGTACACAAGAAGGATGGATCATGGCGAATGTGTCCAGATTATAGGGAGCTTAATAAGCTCACCGTTAAAGATAAATTTTCCATTCCTTTGATTGATGAATTATTGGATGAATAACGTGGAGCAATTTATTTTACCAAGTTGGATCTTCGTTGAGGATATCATCAAATTAGAATGAAGACTGAAGATATTAAAAAAATAGCATTTATAACTCATGAGGGTCATTATGAATTTTTGGTCATTCCTTTTGGCCTTACCAATGCACCTTCTACATTTCAAGGGTTGATCAATTCCATTTTCAAACACTTCCTTAGAAAATTTGTGCTAGTATTTTTTGATGATATACTAATCTATAGCAGGTCTTGGAAGGATCATGTTGAAAATGTTGACAGGGTGCTCAAACTATTGCAGGAGAAACAATTATATGCAAAAATATCCAAATGTTTCTTTGGAGTATAAGAGGTGGAATATCTGGGTCATATTGTATCTCACGAGGGTGTTAAAATAGACCCTAACAAAATTAAAGCCATTAAGGAATGGAAATTCCCCACAACCATAAAGCAGTTGCGAGGATTTCTCAGGTTAACAGGGTATTATCGCAAGTTTGTTAAGAGTTATGGGAGAATAGTAGCACCTCTAACAACATTATTGAAGAAAGATGCATTTTCATGGACTCCTGAAGCAACTAAGGCCTTTGAACATCTTAAAGAGGCAATGTGCCTAGCACGGTTCTTAGCTACGCTAGACTTCACAAAAACCTTTATTGTGGAATGTGATGCCTCAGGAAATGGAATTGGTGATGTTTTAATGCAGGAAGGAAGACCCATTGCTTTTTAAAGTCGTCCAATCAAAGGAAAGTATTTAAATAAACCTATTTTATTGAAGGAAATGTTAGCAATACTGCATGCACTAAATAAATGGATAACTTACCTAATGGGAAGACACTTCAAGGTAAAAAATGATCATGATAGTCTTAAACACTTTTTGGAACAAAGACTATCTTTAGAAGAGCAGAAAAAATGGGTCACAAAGATGTTGGGTTATGACTTTGAAATAATCTACAAAAAAGGAAAGCTTAATGTTGTTGCAGATGCACTCTCAAGAAAGAATGAAGAGGTGGAAGCATTGCTTTGTGCCATTTCTATTATCCAACCAGATTGGATAACCGAAGCAAGAGATGAATCGAAGAAGGAAAAAGATGTATGGACACTCATTCAAAAGTTGCAGCAAGATCCTAGTACATCTGATACATTTAGTTGGAAAAATGATTCCTTATGGTACAAAGATCGCTTATATCTTTGCAAGAATTCCCAACTAAAACAAAAGATTCTTCTGGAATTGCACACTTCTCTTTTAGGAGGACACTCAGGATTTTTAAAAACTTACCACAGGGTGAAGAAAGAATTTTTTTGGGATGGCCTTAAATCTGATATTCAAAATTTTGTGGCGGAATGTTTGGTTTGCCAAAAAAATAAAGTTGAGACAATTAAGACCCCGGGTCTTCTACAACCTTTATCCATTCCAAGTCAACGTTGGGAGGAGATTTCAATGGATTTTATCACAGGTTTACCTAAGTCCGAAGGAAAGTGTGTCATCATGGTGGTAGTTGATAGACTTACCAAGTATGCACACTTTTGTGCATTATCTCATCCATTTAAAGCAAGTACAGTTGATACTACATTTATGGACAGAATTCAAAAGCTACATGGAAGCCCAAGGGTTATTGTGAGCGACAGAGATCCCATTTTTACTGGAAATTTTTGGACTGAGTTATTTTCTTGTTTGGGTACTCAATTAGCTCATAGCTCATCTTATCATCCTCAATCTGATGGTCAAACTGAGATAGTAAATAAATGTTTGGAAGGATATCTTTGTTGTTTTGTATCCGATAAACAAGCACAATGGGTCAAGTGGTTACCTCTCGCTGAATGGTGGTATAACACTTCCTTCCATACTGCAGCAAAGATGACCCCATTTATGGCACTTTATGGATATCATCCACCATCTATCACATCATCTTTAAGGGAAAATTTGATGGTTCAAGCAATGGAAGATCACATCAAGCATCAGCAAGAAGTTCTCCAACTCTTAAAGGATAACCTAAATTTGGCACAAAATCGAATGAAACAACAGGCAGATCAACATCGCAGCGAGAGAAGTTTTGATGTAGGAGATTGGGTATTTTTACGGCTATAACCATACAAACAAATTTTCCTCATGCAAGCTAAGAAGGATAATAAATTATCACCAAAGTACTATGGTCCTTACAAGGTGTTGCAAAAGATTGGTACTATGGCATACAAATTGGAGCTTCCTACTTCTTCGCGAGTGCATCCAATTTTCCATGTTTCATGCTTAAAGAAGGTTATAGGTGAAAATATTCCAGTTCAGACAATATTGCCAGAACTTGATGAGGAAGGAAAAGTCATATTGGAACCTGAAGCAGTCACAGAAACAAGAACTCGATAGCTACGAAATCGATCAATTTTAGAGTATCTCATCAAGTGGAAGAACTTACCTAATGAAGATTCTACATGGGAGGATGAGAAGTTTATACAGAAGCACCCAGAGCTACTCAAGTGTTGAGGACAACACTTTTTTGAAGGAGAGGGGCATGTTAGGTCCCTATATTACCAATATAGTCCCTTATTTTTATTATTGTAACCCCCTTATTGTTATTATTGCACCCTTGTAAACCCCCATTTTGTTATTATTGTGCCCTTAAATTATTATTGTTAGGTCGGCTAGGATTACATTGTGGCCCACTAGAATTACATTATGGCCACATGGACTCCTATATATAGAAAGGAGGTTTTTGAAATTGTATCATCCAAGAATTGTTCATTTATGTAATGTATTGGAGGTTTCCCCCTCGAAGTGGCTTATTTCTAAGGCATTGATATCTCTTTTCTTCTATTTTTGGAGCTGGTTACACAATAGATTTATAACTTACACTCTTTCTGTTAGAAATATAGTAGTATTTTTACAAAAATAATGTAGAATATAAATTAAAATTAAAATAATTTATTTATAACCAACTTTAAAATATTTGTAATTAATATTTATAGTTTAACATTATAGTTATTTTATTATTAATATTTATAATTTATTAATATAAATATAATTTGATTAATTTAAATATATCAGCAAGGAAAACTTCTCTCCATTCAATTCATATATGTTTGAAGAGTAAATATAAATTGAACCCTTAAAGAGCCCAAGATATCTATCCGAAAATTTATTTTGAGAGACTAGGTCCGTAGTTTTCTTCATTGACTCGTGAAATTTGATGGCTCCATCATTTGTTGAGAACAACAAGGAATTGGAAACTCGGTTTCCCTTAGTAATAAGTTTTAAAATATTTTTTAATTAATATTAATATTTTGATATTGTAATATTTTATTATTAATATTTATAATTTATTATTATAAATATTATTTTTAAATATATTATTAACAAGAGAGTTAAAAATTACTTTGAAGGATCTTTTTTCTAGAGCTCTTAGTGAGAATATAACTTATTCATGGACACTGCAACAATTTTTACAGAGAATGTGGATGTCAAGGTTGAAATGCATTTTTTGTTTTTGAACGGAGTAGTGTAGAGATGAAAAATTGTTAGAAATTGTTATAAGTTGTGCTTGTATGCTTGTTGTGGAAAAAAAAGAGTCAATGTCAATTTATAAATAACTTGATCTAACATTGATTGCGCCCATAGATGCTCTCAAGCCAAGTATGGAAGAGATGTTGTAGTGTCCTATCCTATAAACATTTTAACTCAATCAAATTACATAAAATAAAAAATTGATATTAATAATTGTGCCAATAGAAAACTCTCCAACCTAGTAAGATATAGATGTGTAATGTAATGTAAATGTTTTGAATCTATCAAAATAAAATAAAAATAAATAATTGTTTATGGTAGATATGTGTAACGTTAATTCCTACTAGCACAACTAGTTGAAGATGGGCCTCGTGAGAAAGTTGACCCAAGATCAAACATCACAAAGGTTGTTTGTGCCCGTGTTAAGGGGAGGAGGCAAGTTAAAACTGGTTAGCTTAGTGTTGGTGTGGTCTAAGCCGGGTGTAATCCCCAAGTCATTTTGATAGCTTAGATGCCCTTGGGTCATAGTTTCTCAAGCCACAGGTCAAGCCTGATTAATCTTTGATGAAATCAGACAAATTGAAAAAAGAAGAAGTAGATATGTGTAGCATAAAGTAATGTAATATAATGTAAAAATTATAATGTAAAAATTTAGGGAAAGGAAGAGAGGAGAAGACAAATATAAACACAAAACAATACTTATTTTCATAAATTGAGGGAAAGTAAGAGAGGAGGAAACAAATATAAACACAAATTAATACATTTATTCTTAAAACTTCTCACATACACAACTATCCATAGAGTTTTGGCTCATGGTTTCTTTGGCCCCATACATCTCACAATGACCCAGCCACGAGTATGTAAAGCCCTAACTTGCCAAATATAGAATCTTACAAACTCAAACTAGACTTGACCCAACTATGGATAACTTGTTCATTCAAACTACCACTAAATTAGAATTTTCCAAATATAGATTGAAATCGAAGTAACTCACACTGACTCTCCATGCATTGCATGCATACATGATTAATTTATGATTTCCAATAGTTCCCCATAATTAAGACCATATGGCCCAACGTAACTCAAATGTGACTCAACATGACACAATTATGCCTGTTAGGATTACAATAAAAATGGACTCAATCGTCACTTAAATATACTTGTTGGTATAAGTCTCAGCTAGACTTACAATGACTCAAAACTTTTACAATGTTCGATTTCTTTTTCATTTCTTCCAAATTCTATACCCTCGAAATTGTTTCAACTTCACCTTTATTTTAAACTTTTCTTTCTTGTTGAAATCTCCATGTTTGTTCACCTTCTATTGTTGCAGTTTCTTCTTGAATTTTCTTGTTAACATTCTAAAAATTACCTCAGGCTCCTTGAGCCTGTTCTAACCACTTTCTTCTTCAATAATTTTCTTACTTTTGAATTGCTGATATTTATGCACACTATCATCCAGCTTATAACCAAAACTAAAATTATCATTATCATACACCTAACCACTTGACTATTGCCATAACATTAACTCATGGCAATACTTAATTTCTTCAAATCTCCAAATTTGAAATATTTTTTCAACATTTTCTTCTTCTTCTCCGCAAATTTCCATGTCTTTCTTTTCAATTTCATCGTCAGGTACTGCTCCTTTTTGCATGTAATATGCACATTCAATTTCATCATTAGGATTACATATAAAACCATAATCACTCTCATTTTTCTCATTATTCCAGTTGTTCCTTTAATAATATCATCATTTTTTTCAATTGACTTCTCAATACATTCTTCAATGAGATTTAAATCTTCATCAAACTTATCAACAACTTTGTTTTCTATTTCAACTCCCATTTAACACTTTCATATCAAAAAACAATGTTAAAAACATCTTCATATGTTGTACAATGATATCTTTCTCCTATTCTCATTCCTTCTCTACCTCGTTAACTGCATTGATACTATCTTCCACTATTATGTTGTCAGTTTATATTCTCATCAAAAAATCTTGAATCAGTTTATCCTATTCTTGATCATCAACTACTTTTATATCACACATTTATTCATGACGAGATCCAACTGTTGCTTCATAACTTACTGCTATAGTGGAAAATTCAACCTCTGATTCTTCTTAAAACATGGAACTTTACATATTGCCATGATCAGTCCCTATTTCAAAAAGTATACCACATGTGTCATTAACATAATGTTCATCCACCTATGGTGGGATATCCAAGCATGCATCTTCCCATTAAAAATTTAACGTCACCAAATTCATTAGTTACGGTTGGATTCACCAATTCACATCTCACTTTGCAGTCATCATCCACATGTGTCTCGTCAGAGTGGGATTCACCATCAACTTCACCATCCACGTGAATATGCTATATTTCTATGCTTCACACATAGAGGCTTCAACTTCTCTCTCTGCAATCTTTATTGCACCTTCTTCATTCATATCCATGTTTGCATAATGGGTTTCACTTTTATAGTCTTCATGGCCATCATTCACTTTCGAGTGGGATTCTCCAAGATCTGTTGTAGTACCTATTGGATAATGTAACTAAGTTCAACCTTCATAGCTTGTACCATTATGTATTTTATGTAAAAACGAAAAATAAAAGAAAAGGAAAATATATTATTATTTTTTAGATGAACGTGTTCTTCTTGCTTCTAGGTTTTGAGTCAAAAGAGTTAAAGTCATTGTTTTTTCATCGTTCCCACTGTATTTTCCCTCATTAAACTGTTAATTCCAACCATTCATTGCACCATCCCTCCCACTTACCAACATTATTATCATAATTCTTTACAAAGTACCATGATGTTTGTTTATATTCCTAAGTGGTTAATTAACATTTATTTTCCTTTACTTTTAGTAGATTAAGGAGAATTATCCATGGTTTTACTAATGATAGTTTGAGAGTTCAAGAATTTGTAGCTCAAGTCAATTTTCGTAGCTATATCCATGGTTAAGGTAATAGCACAACTCTAGAAGGAAATCTGACACATGGAATTGGTTCCTAGAAGCTCCAATATCAATTTATGTTGGTAAAAGTCTACTCAACTCGCATGTGTGAACCTCTAGCAAGGAATCAAAGGAAAAATGCAATAGTTTTGACCAGTCAACTTAAAATGTGTTTTATGAGCAAAATAAAATGAAATTTTGAAAATGGAAATATGGGTTTTGTTCAGCACAATCCCAATTAGGTTCTCAATGAGTTGTTTCCTAAAATTCCTTACCATTAGAGATATGTTTTCGGTTCTTTAGAGCTTTATTTTGCAAATTGTGTGAGAAAAAAAAATTGTAATTTCAAAGTCAACACCTTGTCACCAAAAATATTGGAATGAGAGATCATTCATGGAAGAGAGATCATTCTTATCATACATGGTCAAATCTTGATCCAAGGATCCATCAAATAAGATTTGATTTTATTTTCAAAACTGATCTCATGGCCATAACTCAAGCAATAAAATTTTGAGTTTGTTAATTGCCTCAAAACCCTATGAATTGTAGTCACTTTGATGAGAGGAGAGATGAGATATTAATGATGAATATTAACCTGTGATTTTTGTTTGGTGATTTAGATCAAGTGATATGAGTTTATATTTCCTCACACTCACCAGGAGGTCCCATTGTGGAGTTGTGAGATAGTATAGTTGTCATTTTAATTTCATTTTTTCAGTATTTTCTTCGATTTATTTTTCAACCTCTTAAGACATTTGAATTCTCTGTTTTCAATATAGTTTTCTTACTTTTTTTTTTTTTAATAGGTTGAGTGCTCAATATTTAAAATCCAAAAACACTTTCCTTCAAGTATTTTGTTTCATTTGCATTCTTTTTCTAGTCATAACTTTCATACATATGGTTGGTTCTCGATAGAATACACAAATTAGTAATATTTGGAGACTCTTTCACTTGAAATTTTGTTAATAGATCATTTTTTTCACTACTTTCTATAACATTTTCCAATTCCAAGTTTTTAGAATAGTTGTTCTTTCAATTTGATAGTTATACTTCCATTCAATAGTTTAGATTAAATTTATTTCAATTCTCATAAACTAAAATTAGAGTAGAATTGTTTTATAGTTCATAGAATAAATTTATTTTCAAGTCGGCTACTTAGATTTCCTTTCAATGTTTAATAAAATGGATCTTAATTTCTACTCAGTAGAATAGATTTTAATTTCTTGTCCAATTAGAATAGATCTCGAATTTTTCATAATATATTTTTCTTTAAAAGTTCATTTAAATTTTGAAGTTTTTATTCTCAATTCATTGGCCTTTTAAGACAGAACATGTGCACATGCTTATAAGAACTTAGTCATAAATAGGTTTAAATCCTCATGTGCAATTAGATTAGTTTGTTTGAATTGAAAGTAGATATCCTAACGCATATAGTGTGAATACACTTTGCAAGTTCATGAACCTCGGGTTTGACAATGAAAAGTAATTTAATAGTCAATTAAATTACCCAACATTTTGGCATCATTTTCAGGGAAGTATACATAGGCATTAGATTTCAATTTCATCTCATTCTTTGTTGCATACATTTTTAGTTTCACAATATTAATTTCATTTTCGTACATCTTGGAGGTATATTAATTTAAAAAAAAAGACTTTAATCACCAACCACCCCCACTAAATCACATGGTGTAGAAGAGTCACACATCCACATCATGAATTCCTATTTTTGTAGGTAGAAGAAGAGGTGATAGAGGAGGTAGAAGAAATGGATGGAGATGATGAAAATGAGGAATATCCTTTTTTATTTTCCATTTAATAAATTGATATTAACATTCACATGAAGAAAATACCTCCTTCCGTACTTCCTAATTTCAAAGGTATGACATCAGAAGACCCAAAAACCTTTCTTTTCGAATTTGAAATACTTTGTAGATATTATGTGTTAGTATGAATCTTAATTGCAAGTGTATGAAAAAAAGACCACTTTAGCTGTGCATAAAAAACAACCCTAATAGCAAATATGGTTGCCAATATCTCCAGATCTGCAATTAGGTGATCAAGATAAATGCTGCAAAAATCTAGATCTATGCATGAAAAGACATTAAGAAGTAAATAAAAACAAGATTTACTCCATGCATCCAATAGAAAAGACAAGAATATGTTGAATTAATTTTATATTAAGGGCACCTGGGAGGAAAACATAGAAGGATGTTACCAGTTCTCCTCAATGGGATGCGTTCTTGAAAGTCATCAGCACTTCAGATCTAAAATTCCTCTCTCTTGATGGTGTAGAAAGTGCAGACAAAAATGGAACTCAAAGGGAGCTCACAAGTAAAAGATAGAAAAATATGACAATGATGGTGGACCAAATTCAAAGCAAAAGTATAGATCCAGAGTGATCTTTAGGCAACAAAAGTTGATGAACGAATGGAGAAACCCTTCTATTTATAACAAAATATTGAGTTGGTCTAGATATTGGTGCATAATTAAAATATTATTAACCAAATCAAGATCCAACTTTTATGGAATATTTTATTATATTTGTGGGAGGGAAAAGGAATTTGACTTGGGTCAAATCCCTTTATTTGTATAAATAAATAAATGATTTATTTATTTTTCTAAGGATGTGGTTGAGTAATAATTAAATAAATAATGATTTATTTAACTATTTATGAGTGATTTAGTCAAATTTAACAAGGAATATTATTTAAATAAGGTTTAAACAATTATTCCTAGAAAATAATAAGGTAAATAATAATTTATCTAATTAATTTTCCTGTTTTGGGTTAAATATGACTAGGAATATTAATTAAACTGTTTTTAACTAGTTATTCCCTGAGGTAAATAAAAAAAATGTGGATTTATTTAATATTTCCTCATGGGGTTTCCTGTTTAGCCCATAAACAACTTAATAAAGGTGTTTTACTAAGTTATTTTTCATAGTGAAAGCAATTTTACTTAGGGTAAATTTGGTCTTACATGGTGTACTTAGGTCCATCTAATAGTAACAGGTTATATGACCAGAAATGGTGTAATAGATTTCCCCCTAGCGTGCGAGCATTAGGAGCTAATCGTATGACCAAAGTACATTATAAGAACTCAATCACTAGACACTGAAAGGGAAGTCAAAGAGAGAGAAATATAAGGTAGACCAAAGCGGTAAAGGACTATACCCTATGGAGGTGAGACTTACAGGTGTGACAAGTCTCTTTTATGAATGAGTACTTGTGCTGTAGGCGGTGGGGGAGGCATATCTATGCCCGCTGAAACAAAGTACAAAGAATAATGCATCCAGTAAACAAAGGACTGAAAAATATAGTACATGTTGGCATAAACATGAGCTAAATAAAAACATGATAATGAATCCCAAATACATAATGTGCCTGGGATAACATCCAGGACTTATACAATAATATCTAACTACATGAGATACAAATACAATCCAAATGCCCCTGTAAATAGGAAAGGGCTCTGAAAATCTGACTGATACATGCAAAAAAAAAGGTGCTACAAGTGGCTGAGGCCAAAATCATCAAATATTTGTGGAGCTGCAGCAAAGGCTGTAATGAAGAGGTAATCTGGGAACGTGGGGGGCTACCTGTAGGGCCACCCCCTCATGAGGGCTGAAAACATCTCACACACACCTGGGAATCACCGATATTAGTTGTTGCATCACTGAACCATCAAGTATACGGATCTTGATCATGCTGAAAGGAGTTGGAGCTGAGAAAAAATCAAGTCAAAGGGAAATAAGGAGTCCCTTTGCCTGATCTGAGGCACCAAACAAGAGTGGGAGCTGGAACCACGATACGCCACCATCTAGACCTGTCTTTTGGAATGAATGATCTAATGTCGATAGAAGGAGGTCCGCCATAGGTGAGGCAGTAAGGGATCCTAAACTAATGCATGAGAGAAAATAGTAGAGCGACTGACAGACTGACACCATGGAGGATGATGAAATGGGGGGTACTGAGTAGTGGAAGGACGACTTCCCTTGTTAGAGCATAAATGGCATGGATTATCTGGCAACGACTAATGCAATATCATGAAGGATAGGGGACAGTAGGACTAGAGGCCATAAGGTGCAACATGAGAGAGGAACCAAGCAATGAAGGGTGGAGGACTATGGCGGGGTA
Organism: Pinus albicaulis; assembly: GCA_034641835.2. Taxonomy (NCBI): domain Eukaryota; kingdom Viridiplantae; phylum Streptophyta; class Pinopsida; order Pinales; family Pinaceae; genus Pinus; species Pinus albicaulis. Next base: position 1,235,176,907 of record CM076581.1, on the reverse strand, counting down.
CAAAGAGACTCAGGATAGAATCCATGAATGCGATGATGACTCAACTTGGATGCTCTAAAGAAGGGTGACTCGATGATGCTGCCACACAGAAAAGGTCCAATGGGGACCATAAAAACATGAGTACATGATGGTTACTCATGAAGAAAATCAACACGAGCATGGAAAAGTATGAATGCAAAATGGTGCCTCAAGTACAAGTGTTGCAGGTGAAGAAATTTGATTTTGAGGAGTGGTGAAGTGACCCTTCTTAGACAAAATGTGTCCTGGAAAAGTATCAAATCACCAAACACTAACAGAAACCCATTTTAGGGCTCTGTGAGAGCTTTCCAACGGTATAGACTATTTGTCAAATTGAGCTACGGTTTGGCTGCGGCAGGCGAAAGAAAAATCATGAGTTTTCTTTTAATAAGGAATTTTCCCTCCAAATTCACTCATTTTCATGTGGAGCTATGGTGAATGTAGAGAGGAGAGAAGGCCCTAAATCTTACGAGGATCATAGCCGACAAACCGACTGTTGGAATCGAGATCCGTTAGTTGCAGGTAAGAGGCCTAACCCTACTCTTTCATTTCAATGGATTGAAAGTTCAATTTAGGTCCATAGAGCTCAGGAACGGACCCCTGCTCCTCTTCACGGCTGGGTCACACTTATTGGGGCAAAAAATGTCTGGGTAGCAGGTTTTGGGCAGAAAACTGCGACCTGTCCCAAGATTTGGCCTGAAATATGTGACCTGATAGGGAGGGGTTTTTCTATGCTGTTTTTTGGTTGAGAACTGGGTTTTTGTGTTTGGATACAATATTTCCTATCTGTACACTAAAAAATATGATGGTTTTGTGAAGATATGGTAGAATTATGGATCAACTGGAGAGAGAGAGACCTGGGCACATTACGGTTGAAGATCCAGGAGGATTAGGGTCTCCGCAGTGCAGTGGCCAGGTTTGGGGTTCTAAATTTTGTGGAGAACCCTTTGATGAGAGATGGAGAGCCCTTATTGGCCCGGATTATCATATGTTGGGAACCAGACCATGAGGTCTTTATAGTGTAGGGGCACCGGATCAATTTGACGGTCCACGAAATATATTTCCTAACTGGTCTCCTGCCACTTGGGATGGTAGGGAATACTCAGCCAGTGTTACCACGAGGGAGAAACATCAATGAGTTTGTAGAGTGCCATTGTCATCCAGGTCTCCATATCAAAGGGACACGGATACCCTTTAAAAGGAACATAGATACCCTTTAAGGATCTAGAGAGGTTAGAGTCTCGTGCTGTGGCTGCAACGGTGTTGTCGATCTTGGGAAACCAGGCACTCCACCACATCACCGAAGGGTAGATGATGCTTGTGGAGAGTGTGTTGAGTGGGGCCTACTATGGGTGGGCCCAGATGATGCTGTCGTCATTGAAACAACAGTTTTCGCTATGTAAGCAGCAAGTGAAACACGACTGTGCATATGGTGCAGTGTTGTGCTCGCTCTTCTTTGAGAATTTTCCAACACTTCGACCTTGCATATAGCTCCAGGATGGGGGCCCGATGGAGCCCAGGATGCACCAGTGGGGGCGACTACTGTGCCGAGGAGGAGGTGGGGCGGTCAGACGAGTGTTCCGACCCGAGTTCTTTGCTCATTGGGATCAAATGCCATTGTACATAGATGACTATCCCTATAGTGGGATGAGTTATCGTGGAGACTTGGACTTGCCACTACCGCCTGGTCAAGTATGGGGGCCCGATGGTAAGTGAAAAATTGCTAATATTTTATGTGCATTGTAAAGTTTCAGAATGTTGTATATGGTACTGATTCTTTCACTTTTGGTATGCAGATATAGCATCGGTAAAACCGGTCGGGTATATGGGACGACCTACAGTATCAGGAGCTGCAGGACCTAGTGGGTCAAGGGCGCCACAAAATGAGGATGCAACAGCCCTCTTGGAGGAAATTTTTTGTAGATGTGAAAGGCTTCTGACCGGTGTTTCAGAGCGCAACTAGCAAGACTTAGAGGACCAATACATAGAGCCATGTATTGTTCTACCCTCGAAGTGGCAAGGGGTCATGTGGCACATGACGATGGCCAAATAGGGGATGCACGATCTACAGGTTGTGGGAGTAGAGCCATTGGCTTGGGATCCTCCAGATAATGATTAATGTGTGAGGGCAGGTGGTGCCCCCAGTTTTTGAGTTTTTGTAACATGCTATGGGCATGTCATATGTATCAGAGTTGATGGATTCTAAAAAAAATTTATACGACACATATTATGGATATGCATCGTTTTGATGGTTTCTGTTATTGTCTTGTGTTAAATGCATGTGCTAAATTCCAATCTAGAATATGGTTTTCAATTCTATCTACATAGTGATTTTGTGCTCTAATTACATGACTGGATGTAATTACTTCAAATTCATGCATTGAGAGCTTCACTCGTAAATATCTTCTAAAAAGGATAGGATTATGCACACGATAGACACCATTCAATTGCATGACAAGAAGCAGGGAATCTAAATGAACATGAAGGTGGAGGATGCGATGAGAAAGGCCATTGACTAATAAACCTTGCACAACATCGTATTTGGCCTGATTATTGGTAGCAGTACCAATGCATACACCATTCGAGAGAACAAGCGAATACAAGGGGGTAAAAATGGCCCAACCTACCGAGGCTAGATTCTAGGAGTAGCGACTTGTGCCATCGGAAAAATTGATATAAGGTGTGGACTGGAGGTCCATCTAAAAAGTGCCACAAGACAACAAATGGGAGGATGATGAACAATGCTGGCAACCTGAGTGCATAGTAGAGATCGAACGATCACTGCGAGAGGGAGTGATCTGGGTATGATGTCTAATACTCACAAGCCGATGGATAGGTTGTGTGTGGGAGCCACTAGAGGTGTAGCTTTTGCTCAGGCTGCAAAAGTCACCATAGAAACGAATGGTACCATCCCGCTTATGGGCGGGAAAGATGAAGTCATGTGTGGACCAGGCTTCGATTATGTCATCATCACAATAGAAGATGGGGTGATGGGAGGAAGGCAGACCACATGACACAGCGAAGCTACCTGACTCATCATCATGAGGAGAGAGGTTCACATGTACATCATCATGGGAGGTTATGGAAAAACAAGTAGATAAGGGATCCACTGATGTTGAGCCCAGGGTGACCATTGAAGGGAGGTCGAGCAAAACAATAGGGGAGGATTCAGAGGGAGCTTCCACCGAGGGTCTCATGGATGATGATAGGTAGAGGATGGTGGTCGTAGGCTCCGTCATCTCGACATCAGGAGGGGGAATGTCAATGGGAGCAGTTAAATCCTCAGTCTAGCCTGCGGCATACTGCGCAAGTACGGGACAGGCAGATTGGTTCTGTTCAACCTCGTACTCTCGAACTACCTCCAAAAAGGCGCAGTAATGTGTAAGGCGGGGAAAATGGTGGGAATAATGGCCATGGATATAACACAAATCATAGGGTTTATTAGTGTGAATATTCTTAGGGTTCTTGGCTACATTCGAGGAAGAAATAGAGGCTTCAAGGATCATAGACTCAGGGAATGCAACATTAACCATGGGCTTGATACAGGGCAGTTCATGACAGTTATGGGTGGTATGGCCGACGACATTAGAAAAATCACAAGGCTTTGGAGGCAGAGGAGGTGCAGGGTCAGTCGAGGCAGCCTTGTCTTTTGATTCCCTCTTATGAGCTTTTCCCTTCTTACTCAAAGCGGTCGCAACAGGAGATGGTTCCTATTGAGGTGACGGAGGCACTATAACAACGAGAGAAGTCATGGGAACTGGTTGAACTGGGGTCAAAGCAAGATATGGTTTGGGTTGACCAAGAGGGGTAGCGCTTGGAGGATAAAGGTACTAGACGGGAATCCCAAGGGTCAAGTTAGGGATAGAGAGGGTAGCCATGATAGGTACCATGTATACTCCTGGGGGGGAGATAGGAACGGTATCTAACTAGAGGGGTAATGGCCAGGCGGGACAACTTCAAGATGGTTAAGGCTTGGAGGAACCATTCTAGGAGGGTAAAGAGGCTCATGGATACCAGCTGTAGGCAAAGGGCCAGGAGCAGGAGGTCTAGAAGGCTAAATTGAAGGGCTAGGTGTAGGCTGCGGAGAGCGAGGAGGCTGCTGACTAGCCGAAGCGGGCTGCTTAATGGAAGCTCGACATGATTGCATCATGCAAACATTCGATGAGCTAGGATCAGAGACAGGAGGAGGAAGACCAGGGAATGTACCAAGAAATGAGGAATCTTTGTAGACACCGGGCGAGACACTGGTCAAAGGATCGACGGTTTGCTTATTGGCCATCGACAAGATGATGGACTTAGGGGAGGTCTGAGACTTTGGTTCGTAATATGTCAACTAGTCAATAGTGACTATCTTTCCATTATGAGGGAAGGACATCTTGTAGTGAAACGTAGATGGGACAATACACATCGCATAGGTGTAGCTATGACCCAATAGAGTGTTGTAATCTAAAGGGGCATCTATGACTTCTATGTCTATGAAAACAGTCTTTCCCACAAGAGTAATAGGACAATTGCGGAATAAGCCAATGGGATGGGAGGCATGGCCATCCCATGCTCCAAGAGTGATCATGGAAGAAGCCAACTCAGGTGATCTAAGCTGCCTCCAAACTAAAATTGACATCACACAGGTGGATGCCCCCTCATCAATAATGCACTGAGAAACATTGGTGTTCTAGATCTTGACTGGGATTTGGAAGGCAACGGAACCAGGGAGAGGAATATGTTCTAACCAGTCAACATCAAAGACAATCAATCGACCATCGGAAGGATCTACGACTCCCATGGAATATAGTAGAGCTTTGCACTATGAAGGACACGACTGGAGGAGTTTCAGCGTTGAAATGCTAGAAGGAGATTGTGCCAAATCATCTACTATACTATACGAATGGGCAGCTTTTCCAGATGCAACATTTTAGTGTAGTGGTCCCTTAGGGATGTTGGTATGAACCTCTGCATTAGGCTGAGGGATCTGCAAGGGACCATTAGGTGTCAAAAGAGGCTTTGTAGGGATCGAAGGAGGTGGCTTGGGGACAGACGTAGCAGGAGGCTTGTTGTACTAATGGGAACGAGTCTGAAGATTGATGTCTACGATTAGAGGTTGGTCAGAATTCATCATGAGAATCTGGTAATCGGAGGTACCATATGGAAGAGGTTGAGTGGCCACCTGACCTTTAGGTGGTTGGGTAGACACAAATCCTTGCTGAGGGAAAGGATTAGTAAACACAACTGGCTAACTAGGCGCAACACTGGGAGGGACGGAAGGGGAGGTTTGTTGTCCTCAAAATGTTGCTTGAGACTCCCACTTATGCTTCATCTATGGTAAAATATGACAATCATGTGTGTAATGACCATAAACACCACAAGAATAACAAGGCTTGTTCATGCGAACAGGCTTGTCCTGCTTGGGCTGAGTGCCCTGTTGCTGGTTAGTAGTGTTAGGAGCATTATTTTGCGGATTAGGTCCAAGATTACCAATATCAGATTGATTTTGTGTGCATTTCCTCTTATTTTTACAAGGAGGAGGATTAGTCATGCCCTATTGTGCATACACCTACCCCTGAGGGGGCGGTGGCTGCTATTGCGGGGGTTGAGAAGATAAGGAAGGAGGAGGTGATAATGCTGGAGGAGCTGGAGCACTAGGCTATGGATAGGGATAATAAGGAGGTTGGGTAACACTATGGTAAACAAGAGGTTGGGCAAAAGGAGGAGGCATGACATATCCTGGATACATGCTACCGGGAGGGGGAAAAGTGCAGGAGGTGCTACCCACCCACCCCCCACCCCCCCCCCCCCGAGGAAAACCATAGCCTATGGAAGGTTGAGAGTATGGATGAGAGAGAGGTCCAACGATACTGTCGGCAGCATGAGATGCCCCAAGTGTGTTGGCACCATCGGGTCTAGGAAGATCAGGTAGAACGGTATAAACATAACCCGACTGAGCATAGATCATGTCATATTTTAACGCAATTTGGAGAGAAACTTCTTCAGTTTGAGGGAAATGCAATGCGACATATTTTCTGATAGGAGGCAAGAGATATCTAAGGAACTAATCCATGTAGAAATGATCTTCGAAGGTAGGGGCTCGACATAGGCTCTTTGTTCTCCACCACTCCTATAAATGATCGGATAGGCGGGTCGCAAACGATTGATGGAAAGAAGTCAAAATTTCAGTACCAGTGCCGTAATGAAGGGGAAGCTTGAAATAAGACAATAAGGTTGAGCAAGATTCACAAAGTTTGTATGAGAGGATGGGGCCTGATCAACATACCACTTAGAAGCTTCACCAGTAAGCGTTCGTTGGAACAATTGAATATGGACAAAGTCATTGGTAATGGAGTTAGACAAACACCACATGTGGAAAGATCGAACATGATTTGTAGGATCTTCACCAGCAAGACCTTCAAACTTGGGATTGTTGGAAGAGAGCTTGGTTGGCATTGTAGGCCAACTAGCATTATGGTGTATAGGGTCATTTATCAACTAGTAAAAATTGGGAAGACTAAGGCCTGCCATATAGGGGAGTAAGGGAGCAGCCGGGATAGTTCCTGTTGTGGTCATAGTAGTAGTGTTCCCAGCATTAGATTTGGGGCTACCACCAGCGTTAGGTCTTCAACCAGACATGGTGAAGGTGACAAGAGGAGAACTGGGGGTGGAATTAGAAGGAGAACCCAATGAACTAGAAGAAGAGTTGGAGTGCGGACTCGGTGGAGGACTAACTCGAATCCTACGCAGAGGAGTAAGTCTTCCTACTGGAAACTGAGGATGAAGGCCAAAAAGTCTCTGGGATAAATGCCTTGGTGGCACAATGATGATGACACAAACACGACACAAAGGGAAGAAGAGACCGGCAAGGGCAAGGGGTTGCAGGATCAATTGATTACAACATCGAAACAAGAGCAAAGAGGTGCAGGATCAATTGATTTCAATGTTTTAGATTATTTGATTGGCGGTGTTAACCAAGCTCTTTTTTGCTTAGGGTGTGTGTGCAAAGTGTGTAAATTTTAATTTTTAAATCCCAAACGTTTGTAGATAAAAAGAAAATTGTGTTGTGTAATTATAAATAAACCTGCATATAATAGTATATGGAACTGATATAACAGAAAATAAATAGCTAGTAATGCAATAATCTAAACCCAAGGAGGTAGACCTCTCAACAAATAGTCTATAGGTGGGAAAAACTTAATCAAAACAAACTGAAATAGCTAATAGATCTAAGATTGGGAGGGATAGGGATCTAAAGATCAAATCTGCTGGAAAGTGGTGTACAAAACAACAACAAATCAGAGGAAAGATTGTTGTAAATAAGGTGGAAAAAGGCTATATCTGGGAGGGAAGCGGAGGTGACCCTAGAGGAAGACCAAAAAAAAAAAAATGAGGTGTTGTGGATGGATAAAAAGCCAATCTGAAGTGGATCTGAAGATGAGGTATCAGATCTAAAAAATGGATGAAGACTCTGAAATTTCAGACAACATGTAACATATAAAACTATTCCACCAAAAGTGGAGGGTAATGAGGCCCTAGGGGGCTAGGTTCCCACTTATTTGAGTAAAACAAAACAAGTATAGGTCCAAAACCAACGGAGACAGAGGTTAGACAACCTTGAATAGAGGCCCAGACAAACCCAAAAAACTTTCAGAAAAACTCCCGTAAAAAGTCCAGGTCACAGTCTCTGACCTGTTTTCTGTATAGGTCACAGTTTTTGGGCTGAAAAGTGTGTCTTGAAGCTCTAGGTTGTAGGTTTAGGAAAAAAAAGTGTGACCCGCACTTCTGACACTCTTGGCGGCAAATTTCAGCAAACTGTGTCGTCTCAGCTGCGGCTGATGTCTTTCACCTGCACAATAGGTATGAAAACACACGGAAGTTAGAATTTTTAATGTTTTAGGGTTTTATAGGTTAAAAACAACATCAAGAAAATAAAAAACAAGAGGTTGAAGAGAAATCCTAGGGTTTGAAGTAGCTCAATATGCAAGGATCAGAAAAATGACAGTGGTCGTAATCGTAAACTCGTGTGGAGTTGCCAGTTGTTAGTATGAATCTTAATTGCAAGTGTACCAAAAAAGACCACTTTAGCTGTGCATAAAAAATAGCCCTAACAACAAATATGGCTGCTAATATCTTCAGATCTGCAATTAGGTGATCAAGATAAATGCTACAAAAATCTAGATCTATGTATTGAAAGACATTAACCAGTAAATAAAAACGAGATTTACTCCATGCATCCAATAGACAAGACAAGAATATGTTGAATGAATTTTATATTAAGGGCACCTGGGAGGAAAACATGGAAGGATGTTACTAGTTCTCATCAATGGGACGGGCTCTTGTAAGTCCTCAGCACTTCAGATCTAAAATTTCTCTCTCTTGCTGGCATAGAAAACCCAGACAAAAATGGAACTCAAAGGGAGCTCACAAGAAAAAGATAGAAAAATATGACAATGATGGTGGATCAAATTCAGACCAAAAGTATAGATCTAGAGTGACCTTTAGGAAACAAAAGGTGATGAACGAATGGAGAAACCCTTCTATTTCTAACAAAATATCAAGTTGGTCTAGATATTGGTGCATAATTAAAATATTATTAACGAAATCAAGATCCAAATTTTATGGAATATTTTATTATATTTGTTGGAGGGAAAAGGAATTTGACTTGGGTCAAATCCCTTTATTTGTAAATACTAAATAAATAAATTATTTATTTATTTTTTTAAGGATGTGGTTGAGTAATAATTAAATAAATAATGATTTATTTAACTATTTATGAGTGATTTAGTCAAATTTAATAAGGAATATTATTTAAATCAGGTTTAAATAATTATTCCTATAAAATAATAAGATAAATAATAATTTATCTAATTAATTTTCCTGTTTTGGGTTAAATATGACCAGGAATATTAATTAAACTACTGTTTAACTAATTATTCCTTGAGTAAAATCAAACAAATGTGGATTTATTTAATATTTCCTCATGGGATTTCCCGTTTAGACCATAAACAACTTAATAAAGGTGTTTTACTAAGTTTTTTTTCATAGTGAAAGCAATTTTACTTAGGGTAAAATTGGTCTTACATGGTGTACTTAGGTCCATCTAATAGTAATAGGTTAGATGACCAAAAAATGGCGTAACATTATCGCTACTCATTACACACTCAAAAAATGATTTTGTTTTCCAGCAACGTTGAAGGATAGAGCTCTTAAATGGTTCATGAATTTAGGAACAAATTATATAAGGACACGGGATGATATGAAAAAAGTATTTTTTGAAAAATATATAGATTATTGCATACACTATGACCAAGTTAGAAATGAACCAAAAAATAGGATGAAATCCTAGAAAATTTAATGGACATATTTATTTATAATGTCAAAATTCCTAAATTGCATGATTTAGGATCAGTTACATTAAAAAATCTCTTACCAAAAGCTATAAGGGATGGGTGGATTGATCTTCTTAACCTGATAGGAAAATGATATGTATCTCAATTTCCATTTCGAGATGTTTGTGAATTATTCAAGAACATATATAGAGGAAAAGAAAAGTATGGAAGATCCCCTAAAGATCCAGTTATGGCAAGAGTAAGTAAATCAACATCATGGTTGGTAAGTCACACTAAAATTAACAACTTGCTAGAAATTATCGGTAATTTTATTGAACACATTGATACACTAATAATACAAAACAAGAAAAAGGTTGAGAATCTTCATTTTTTTTCCCTGAATGTAGAAAGAAACATACTTTGAATGAATTTCCACTTGATAAAATTAAAATTTGTGAAATATGTGCAGGATCACATACTACTAAATATTTCCCATGATTACCAGGGTTAAAGGAATTTTACGAGGGATCAAATCAAACAATAGAACAATTATCTTATGTATCTCTAAGGAGACCATGGAAACCATTAACCTGGTATGATGCAAGATCCTAATTCTTAATTTCGGGGTTATGCACAATAATCTCAAAGTAATTGGAAAACACCCTTTCCTTAAGAACCTTGGAAATCTGAATCCAAACCTCAAAACCAATCTTAGCAAACTTTGTGATCTCAATCCCAACCTCAAAATCAATCTTGTAAACAAGGTTGACAAGGGCCTTACAAATGAAATCCAAAATAGCCTCAATCTTTTCCTAATTATACTCAATAACAACATCAATGTTATCCATACCATTCACCTCCACCACAACATAAATTTCACCCTTAGTTGACCTTAATTGATCCATTCTCATTACCAACCACACAAGCACCCCAAAGATCCATTCCCACTCAAATACATGCACAACCATTTCAGATCCCCAATAATAAAACACGTCAATCCTATTACAATGTTGAGGTATTGTAAAATTATTCTCCAGATGTCATTGAAGAACAACAAATAGAATAATAATATTCATATAAGGTCCGACAATCATGGATTCCTGTTGAAGAAAAGTGGTAGTTGGAACCTAAGATTGAAAATTCTCTTGCATGCCTATCACCATATTATATGAATAGGGACCACATCTCTGAATATTTTCATGACATGATAGCAGAAAGAAAAGGAAGAAAATATTACATTGAATCATTGTTCAAGATAGTCATCGGATCCCAATACTCAATTCTTTAATATTTTCTGACATCCCCAATTAAGGTTGTTGGTCTCTCATATAATGGTATATATCAAAGCATATCTTTCAAACCTACATATGATTTTATCTTCATATTTTTACACACATGGTTCCATTGGAAGTATTCCTATACTTGAACTACATTTTAAATTTCAAATAGAATATGATTTTTTTTTAAAAAGGTAAAGAGAAAAGTAAGTCTTATTGTGAGTGAATAGTTTACTAGCACAATTGGACATGAGATTTTCTTCGAAACAGTGCAATCATGAGGAAATTTCACAATAAATTCTGCAATTTAATGATGGTTTCAATCTTTTATTATGATTCTTAAAATCATTTTTGTTTCTATGCTTGAGTTGGTTGATGTGGTATTCCTTAAGTCCCACCTTCCAACGCATCTTGTCACATTGAATTTAACACCTTATTTGGGACCAAGATCAGATATTGTTTGGAGTGCCTTGGAGCTTGCATACATCAATGAAAATCCTCCTTGTTAACAACAATGGGAATACAACTATTTCTCTTGATTATAAAATCTTGTGGGTGAGTCAACTTCAACACATTCATTCATCCCTGTTAATATGTACTTAGGTACCTTGACACTCATTTACATTATCAGTGAGTTGTCTCACATTGGTTAACGATTTTCATCAGTGATCGATAATCTAATGATTTTTTCAATGCTCAATTTCAGCACATTCATTCGCATGGTAAGAATTGTACCATGAAATTTGGTTTTGATGAATACTATACGGTTTTATGGAATCAAAAAAGCTGGCAACAATAAATTTGATTAATTTATTATAGCAGGATGCTCATCTTTTTGTCATTCAACAACAACATGAACAATCACTACTACAACTCTTCTTCATTTCATTTCATTTTCCAACAAATTTACATTAATTTCAAGTCATCATGCATTATGTTTCATTATTTATACTTGAACGTACATTGTACAGTCCAAATCAATAGGTTAGACTCAGAGAAAACAACTTTCGAAATATATTGACATTTTCTGGAACAACTACATAAATTTTCATTTTCTGCAGTTATTCTTATAGCATCCTGTTTTATGGCTGTAGTAGCTTCTTTCATGACATTTTTGGTACAAATATTAAAAGAGATTGGTGCAGAAATAAAAAATTCAAGGACACTAGGTTTTCTTAGAGTATGATAAATTGAGTAAGACACGAGTAAAATTTAAAAAAAAGAGCAATTTTCCAAGACATTTCAATGGGGTTTTTAAGGCAGACTTCAATTTTTCACCATCGTGCACACATCAAGACATAATTTAGTATTGTTGCACAACAACTCCTTTTCTTTATCAAAAGTGAATTTTGAAGGCATTTTATGGTGAGAGGTAAAAATACATTGCTTCCATTTTGAAGCACTCAATTTGGCCTTAAAATAAGTTTGTGGCATATGTTTTTGTGCAACATTGGATGGCATGAAAATTCATTTTTAGAATTTTCAAAAGCTCAAGATTCAAGAATTTGTTTGCTGGTAGAATGGTTTTATTCAAACATCTACAACCCCTCCTTCAACATTTCAATTTCTTCAAAAGGTAAACTTTAGGTAAAAACTTGCATAAGGCTTTTTAGTTTATTAAACATTTAGGAAATATGATGAATAACCACTTTTACATCAACCATTATTAGTTTTAGTATTCTATATCAACCATTATTATTAGTAATTGATTTTATTTTCATTTTCTTAAAACACTCTTGGGTTACGTTAATCCACTTATTTTTCCTCTTACATTTTCTCTCCACTTTGGTGCATCTTGTTGCATGCAATATTTCTTTTATGAGATTGTTGGTTTTAAAATCAGTGAGAAAATAGTAAGCTTATTCTTGGTTGAAATTACTTTCACAAGTTATTTTGTCGGATTATTAGTGCAAAGGTAATTTGGAGAAGAATGAGTTAATGCTCACCATTAGTATTGCAGCTATGCTCAAAGCGGAAGGCCTTCCATGAGGAGTTGTTTTAACTTCCTTGTGTAATAGTGTCAACCTCTGAACCTTCAATTTGTTCAGTCTATTTTCTAGTAGATATTGGTGCCTGAGTGGCCATGTCAACCTCTAACCTTCAATTTGTTCAGTCTATTTGCTAGTAGATATTGGTTCCTGAGTGGCCATGTCAACCATTGTGTCCATAATTTCTCTGAAAAATCTTATAATCATGGGAGTGGATTTTTCTTCGACAAAACGTCGAGGGGAACAAAATTTTTTTCCCCCTTCAGTAAAGAAACAGGAAGTGGAGAACGAAGAAAACCTTCTTCAATTTCCATCCTTACTATGCGTGTTGACTTAGGTTCTCCTTCTACATTCACTTTGTTCACTGGTGGGTCTATGCTTCCTTCTACCTGTACTTCTTCCAAATTTCCCTCTTGTTCAGAAGTTGACACTGGTCGTTATAAAGCAGTGTCGACTATGGACGCCAGTTCCTCCAAGGATTCCTCATTCTTATGAGAAGGTGGTGCTAGTTCTTGTGTGACAACATCACTTGAAATTTCTTCCTCAGGTCCCTGATTCACTTGAACGTGTGGTGATGGTTCTTTTGTTTCAACACCACTTGTAAATTCTTCCATGGATTCCTGATTCATTTGAACAAGTGGTTTTGGTTCTTGTGTTATAACACCACTTGTGAATCGTTCATCTAGTAAAGATTCTCTATGGAAATTTACAATCGATGTTGGTTCTTCTGGAGAAAAGTCGACTACATTCTCTCCTGTCTCCTTTTCTCCTATTTCTTCTAGGCCAACAGGCGATGTTTTTTCTTGTGGGTTAACATCCTCTATGGATTCTTCTATTTCCGTCACTTCTACTTCCTCGTCCTCCTTTTCAACCATCATAGCCTCAAGTTCTTCTTCCACTAGCTTAATGAATTGTGGCCAAGCCATAGCAGTTTGAGCCAGAGCATGAACCACCAATAGTGTGACCAAACCATGATTCGTGAGGACTGCTAATACCTGTCAAGAGTGAGAGGCAGACTGTGCCATTAGTTGAATACTCTTCCATAGGAAATAGGGTATATCCAAAGAATGAAACTTTACATGCCAAAACTGAAGGCATGTAAGAAGCCTAAAGTGATATTTGAACAAAATAGTGAACCGCTCTTCATAGGTGATGTTGGGTATGTGTTATATTCTTTCCACGACTAGCCCCACACGCTGTACGTTGCGCCAGGCGCAGCAGGGGGGTCACAAGGGGGGAGGTATCCCCCCCTGTTGGGGTTCAGGGTAGCGCCCCGGTGAAATTTTTTTTGGTGTGGAGACCCACTCATAGGCGGACCCACCCATGTTTTATGCATGAGTTTGCACATGGTTTTGCGGTACGATGGTATTCGGCCCCTGGTATTTTGTAGATCCGGTCAAGGGAACTACGGTTATGTTCTAATCCATGGTTAATGGATTGGGGTTTATGTATGCTTCGGCATGTATATATATGTGTTGTAACACTAAAAGGAATATAATGAAAAATCAAGCTTTTCATCCTGATTTGGGATCCAGGGGAAAATCTCTGTGTTTATCTGTTTTATGTTTTATGCTCTAGCTATTGTTTATTTTCTGTTATAAGATTCGTCTGTAGATAATTTATGTTCAGGGTTAAAACCTACATTTGGTATCAGAGTTGTTTTGGCTTCAAGGGGACGCCTTTGCTGCTAAGGGTTTTTTTCTCGGGCGTGAGGTAGACCCTGTTTAGTGGGATATTTGTGGGATCGATTCTTGTGGTGAAAGAAGATGGCAAGCGGCAGAAAGATAGAGATCGAGAAATTTAATGGTCAGAGTTTTGAGTTGTGGAAGCTCAAGATGGAGGATCTGCTGGTGGATAAAGATCAGTGGATCGCGGTAGATCCAGGTATTAAACCAACGACAATGTTAGATGAATACTGGAAAAAAATGGATAAGAAGGCTAAGAGCACAATACGGTTGTGTGTCTCAGATTCAGTATTGTTGAATGTATCTGGGGAAGCTACGATGAAGAATTTGTGGGAAAAACTTGGGATTTTGTACCAATATAAGTCTCTGGTGAATAAGTTGTTTCTGAAAAAAAAGCTGTATAACCTGAGGATGAAGGATGGAGACTCGGTGACAGAGCATCTGAATGCCTTCAATACTATGGTAAGTCAGTTGTCATCTGTTAATATTAAAATCTCAGATGAAGATAAGTGCATCATTTTGTTGTGTTCTCTACCAGATTCGTGGTACAGTTTGGTTATTGCAATAGGTAGCAATACAACTAACTTGAATTTTGATGAAATTGTATCAGCCTTACTATCGGAGGAAATGAGACGGAGAAATATGGAGGGTCAGAATGGAGATGTCGTATTTGTACAAGAAAGTTCCCAAAACAGAAACAAGAATAAGGTTTCGAGTGGGAGATCTAAATCTCTTGGAAATTTTGTAAAGGTATGCTGGAAATGTGGAAAGGAAGGGCACTATAAAAAGGACTGCAGATCTAAAGCTCCTGAGAAAGGAAAGGGATCTGATGATGCTCCTTCTGCAGAGGAAAAAACCACCTTGGATGAAGGTGGGGATGTGTATTTGGCTTCTTCTTCAAATACAAATGTAGATCACGAGTCATTATTGATTAACTCAGGTGCATCCTTTCACTTCACTCCCCATAGGGAGTGGTTCTGCGAGTATGATAAATATGATGGTGGTGATGTCTTCCTAGGGGATGATAGGAAGGCCAAAATCATCGGATGTGGAAAGGTCAAGGTGAAGCTGCAAGGTGGAAGGATTAGAACACTTCCTGGTGTTCTGCATATTCCTGCATTGGCCAGAAATCTAATTTATGTAAGCAAGATGGATGATGCAAGTGTAAAAACAGTGTTCAAGAAAGATGCCTGCAAGATGGTTCGGGGAGCACTGGTATTAATGCGGGGAGTTCAGACTGGAAATCTATACAAGCTAGAAGGTAGCACTGTTATTGATGGGTGTAACAATTATGTGGTTCCTGAAAGTGGAGTAGAAAGCCTAGATGTCTCTGGAGAAAAGACCATGCTATGGCATCAAAGGCTTGGACATATTGGAGAGAAGGGCCTTCAGATACTACATAGAAATGGTATGGTAGAAGGTATGTCTAATTTCTCTATGGATTTCGATTTCTGTGAAAATTTTGTATATGGGAAGCAAAATCGGGTGAGTTTTCCTTCTGGTGCTAAGAGGGAAAACAAGATATTAGAACTTGTGCACAGTGATGTGTTTGGACCTGTGTCAGTTCCATCACTGGGAAAGTCTGTGTACTATGTTTCATTCATAGATGACTTCTCAAGGAATACATGGATATATTTCTTGAGGAAGAAATCTAAAGTATTTGACAAATTTAAAGAATTTAAGGCTCTGGTGGAAAACCAAACAGAGAAGAAGATAAAGGC
Organism: Pinus albicaulis; assembly: GCA_034641835.2. Classification (NCBI taxonomy): domain Eukaryota; kingdom Viridiplantae; phylum Streptophyta; class Pinopsida; order Pinales; family Pinaceae; genus Pinus; species Pinus albicaulis. Next base: position 1,235,160,904 of record CM076581.1, on the reverse strand, counting down.
GTTGAGGACATTTAATGGTGGGGAGTTCTACAAGAAGGAATTTGAAGAGTTCTGTAAGAAGTGTGGTATATCACAATAGAAGACTACTCCATACACACCGCAACAAAATGGAGTTGCAGAAAGAATTAAAATAACGCTGATGTAAAAGGTAAGAAGCGTGCTCAGTGGTATCGGGTTAGGACAAGAATTCTAGGCAGAGGCAGTGGAGACTGCATGTTACTTAGTTAACAAATCACCTTCATCAGCGTTGGAGGATAAGACTCCACATGAGGTATGGACTGGTAATAAACCCTCTCTTTCACATCTAAGGGTATTTGGATGTGATGCATATGTACATGTTCCAAAGGAGAAAAGGACTAAGTTGGATAATAAATCTGAAAGGTGCATCTTTATTGGGTATAAGGATGGTTTAAAGGGTTACAAGCTTTGGAACCCAGAAACAAGGAAGGTTGTGTACAGCCGAGATGTGGTGTTTAGAGAGGTGAAAGATGTTGTTACACATGAAGTCTTACCAAAGGAACTAGAGAAGATAGAGTGTGAGCTAAAGGAGGATGAATTAGGCTCTACAATAGAAGAAGACTCAGAAGAAGAAGAGCGACAAACTCTAGCTGTAAGAAGATCGGCTCGGGAAAGAAGGCAACTAGAAAGGTACAGACCATCTTCTTTTTGTTCAGGTTTTGCATTAACTATAGCTCATGATGATCCCAGAACTGTCAGGGAGGCAGTAGATTCATAGGATGGAAAACTCTGGAAGGAGGCCATGGTTGATGAAATGGCATCCTTGCACAAAAATGAGGCATGGGATCTGGTGGAGTTGCCGGCTGGAAGGAAGCCCATCAGGAGCAAATGGGTCTTTAAGAAGAAGATGAATGTAGAAGGCAAGGTGGATAAATAAAAAGCTCGGTTCGTAGCAAAAGGTTATTCCCAGGTGCCAGGAATTGATTTTGGTGATATTTTTTCTCCTGTTCCCAAAGTTACTTCTATTAGATTAATTTTATCTGTTGTTGTTGCATTTGATTTTGAGATAGAACAGATAGATGTGAATACAACCTTTATTCATGGGGATCTAGAAGAGGAGATCTACATGAAACAACCTGAAGGCTTTATGGTGAAGGGTAAGAAAGAACTGGTATGCAGGTTGAAGAAGTCTCTGTATGGGTTAAAACAGTCACCAAGGATGTGGTATCAGAAATTTGATACCTATATACAGGGACTTGGTTTCACCAGAAGAAAGGAGGATCACTGTGTTTATTTTAAATTAATTGGTGACCGTGTTATTTATTTAGTCTTGTATGTGGATGATATGTTGTTGATTGGAAATGACAAAGAAATTATCCAAGATTTGAAGACCCAACTGTTCTCCAAATTCGACATGAAGGATCTTGGTGCTGCAAACTATATTTTGGGCATGGAAATTAAGAGAGATCGGGAAAAGAGGAAGCTCTGGTTAAACCAGAGGAATTATGTCGAGACTATATTGTAGAGGTTCAATATGCAAGATAGTAAACCAGTGAATGTTCCTATTCCTGTAGGTGTAAAGCTATCTGCTGAACAGTGTCCCAAGACACAAGAAGAAGAGGAGGATATTTCTCGTGTTCCATAAGAAAGTGCAGTGGGTAGCCTGATGTATGCAATGGTTTGTACTAGACCAGACATTGCACATGCAGTGGGAGTATTGAGCAGGTTTATGTCAAACCTACGGAAGGAGCATTGGACAATAGTGAAGCGGGTTTTCAGATATTTACATGGCACTAGTGATTATGGCTTGTGCTACCAGGGAAGACCAGGATTGGAAAGAATGTTGGAAATTTGTGGTTTTGTTGATGCAGACTGGGCTGGAGATCTGGACCAAAGAAGATCTACAAGTGGGTATGTGTTTAGCCTATTTGGAGGCGCAGTCAGTTGGATGAGTAAAAGACAGTCTGTAGTGACTCTTTCAACTACAGAGGCAGAATACATAACAGCCACTCATGCAAGAAAGGAAGTAGTTTGGTTGCAGAAATTGTGTTCAAGTATCGGGTTGTTACAGCAAGCTATAAGGATAGACTGTGATAGCCAAAGTGCAATTTTCTTGGCTAAGAACCTTGCTTACCATTCAAAGACAAAACACATTGATGTTCAATATCACTTTGTTAGAGATATGGTTGAGGATAAAAGGGTGTTGCTGGTAAAGGTGGACACTTTGAAGAATGTTGCAGATGCATTGACGAAGTCTGTGAGCACTCAGAAGTTCTCTTGGTGTAGAGAAACAATGGGTGTTTAATAACTGACCCAATGACTAAACTCTCCTGTGACCCCCTGTGGAAATAAAACAACAAGTGGGAGAATCTTGGGTATGTGTTATATTATTTCCACGACTAGCCCCACATGCTGTACATTGCACCAAGCGTAGCAGGGGGGTCACAAGGGGGGAGGCAACCCCCCGGCGAAATTTTTTTTGGTGTGCGGACCCACTCATAGGCGAACCCACCCATGTTTTGTGCATGATTTTGCACATGGTTTTGGGGTACGATGGTTTTCGGCCCCTGGTATTTTGTAGATCCAGTCAAGGGAACTATGGTTATGTTCTAATCCAACATTAATGGATTGGGATTTATGTATGCTTCGGCATGTATATATAAGTGTGTTGTAACATTAAAAGGAATATAATGAAAAATCAAGCTAGTCATCCCGATTTTGGATCTAGGGGAAAATCTCTGTGTTTATCTGTTTTATGTTTTATGCTCTGTTGAAGCCTAGAAAATCTCTGCTTCAAACATCGAGGATAACCACCCGGTCGGGACCTTAGGACAGCTCCTTTTCCGTTTGGTATGGTGGCTCCGACTGGATTTAAAGGACCAGTTTCCTTATAACTAAATGGATTGGATTGGATGGGTGGAAATGGGACTAAATTAACTGAAATAAAACTATCTAATCTAAGCTAAATACTGATAAAGAAATTCTAATAGTAACCCGGGTAATAACATGTGAATACAACTTAAGATTGTTTCAATCCAACAATAACCATGAAAATGTATTATTAATCAAATTGAAATGTGCAGAAACAAATAAAGATAACTCTGTTTAAGAAATTAAACAGAGTTATAATAGCATATTGTATTCATCATTGTATACCATTTACATGTAATCATGAAAAATAACGTTTCAATTATACTCAGAAATGATATATAAAAGAGAGCGTTGTGAAAACAAATACATATAAATGATAACTATCTTAAAACGAATATCATACAACAACAGAAATCAACAGCAAACAGATAGAAATACCTTGTTCATTTTGATGACTTCCAGATGCAATCTGATACTCTATCCAGTAATTATAATGCAAAATCGAATTCTAAAGGTACAGAAATGCAACACTTCAAAGATAATTTCGCATAAAAATCACCAGATGTGATCCTTTTCAAAAAATATATAAGACAATGGAGTACAGAAATGCAATCTCCAAGTCTAAAAGTATTAAGATCCAGGACCCCTATCTCTCTGCATGAGAGGGGTTTAAATACTACTTTAACTAACTCTAAAAATAGTTTATTACAAAAATTAAGGATCGGTTCAATGACCGTCCTTTTCCTAGGCTAAAATACAGTGGAATTAAAACTAAATCTATCTAAATATGAACTTGATCTTTGCTCTTGCAGGCATCTAGCATAGTTTTGAGAAGATGCGGTTAACCGACTTCAGAATTCAGCTGTCTTGAAAAGACAGAGTTGGCAAGCGTAGGAGCAATTTCCCCTATTGCCCCTTTCTGCTCTTGTGTCATGCTCCTATCATACTTTAACCAGAGTAGTTTCTTTTTATCGATTTGACCTTTTGCAGTAATTTTCCTCTGTGCCGAACACGCTCTTCATCTTTTTCTCTACTCAATATCAAATGCCTTGAATTTGGTTAATGTTTCTTCATTTTATCTGACAGTTATTTCAAGTCTTTTCAACTCCTGGCTTTTCTCAAGAAGAGCTTTGTGTTTCTTTGAGAACTCTTGACCTCCAACAGCTTCTTTGTTAACTTCTAAAAGCTCTATAGAGGATAATTTTGGCAAACTCACCTACCTTATCTTGTGGTAGAAATTGTGTCAATTTGCCCCCTTGGATATTTGAACTTGTGAACAGTGTCTAAAACATCCTTTTTTGGTACTGTCCACCCGTGCTTGTTTTTCTTCAATGGTTCGTCTCTTTTGGTCTATTGCTGTGTGCATTCTGAGAAATTCGCATGTTCTCTGTCAAATTATTTCATGAATTGCTCATTATAAGGCGCATGAGGTTCTGGCGACTTATACATTAGCCTCACGTCTTCCGTGGAGAATGACCCGATTAGCTTTTCAGGTGGAGTCTTGAATTTCCTGTCTGAGGTATCTGTGCTATCCAGCATCCATCTCACCATGTCTGTATATGGGAGAATCCTTGGCCTTGCTGCAATTCTGTGCAGGAATGAGCAAGCCAAGTCTCTAAGGGTTGCTTCAGACGTATCCTTTGAACCGGCTGTAGCTGCAACTTTCAACACCACAGGGTTTTCATCCTCTAATAGATTATACATTCCTTCCCAAGTGGATATACCCGCATCCTTGTTACAGGCGGTGTCTACGTATAGCGAAGCCATTTCTTTGTTCTCAGAACTTGAGCTCTTCTCCTTCTTACCCATAATGTATAGCGGAAGCTTTGTATAATGATCCGCTCCTTCGTGCCTGCGTTTTACGAATAAATGAGAGTAATGATAATAGAAAGGTGACGAGACTGTTTTGAATATGAACGCGGATGAAATATAATATTTAAATTATGAAACGAATTCCAATCTAAACACAATCTCTTTTCACATTAATAATCACTCCAATCATTTAATATAGTCATTAAAGCGCATAACGGATTTGACACATGGGAAGATTGCCTCGGGATAGCATGCTTACGTGAATCTGCGACATTGCGATCTGCGATTTGCTGCGCAATATCGCAATATCGCAATGTCACAATATCGCGATATGAAATCATCACAGTCATAAAACTTATCGCAAAAGCAGGAACTGCGTAATAGCGCAAAGCGCATATCGCAAAAATCATAAAAGCACATATCGCAAACGCGCAGAATCACAAAAAGTGCACAATCGCAAAATGAAATCATCGCAAAAGTGCAAAATCGCAAAAGCGCATAATAAATCAGAGCGTAAAAGATATTTGTTAATCATTTCTGTTTTCTGCGCTATGCGATCTGCGATCAATGCTTTTTATATAGACTAATTTTGTTATGGATGCGTTATATTGTTTCAAGAGCAATTTTATTATAATCTATCATAAACTTAATATTTTCGCAATATTCTTTCAAAGGGATTTTTGTAGGTTTATGATAGAAAGTTTTATTTTCTAAAGGAAACAAATCCTAATTGATTTTTTTGGATTTTAACTAAGGGTCCCCATTTTATTTAGTATTATTACTAATATTAAAATAAAAAGGGGAGGTTGTTGCTAGCCACAACAATTGGCGATTCACTGGAAGAAACAGTTATCTCTGAAAAAATAAAATGAACATTCTATCTTTAGTAAGTAAATTTTTTTAAGGATGATGAAAACTTATCTTAGAATTATTCAAAATAAAATGTAACTATGAAAAAATAAAAATCATTTCATAATTTCTTTCTAGTTCTTCAAGAAAAAATAAAAACATTTTGGGTTATCTCAAGCTTTGATTGGTGTTAATAATAAAGTAAGTGGATCTCTTCGAGTTTTGGTTTTATAATATACTCTATCGTCATAGGTATTGCCTCTGCTGCCAGCAAACGTTTATAGTCTCGACAGGGTTACCTTTAAACCATTAACCATTCATTGTCCCATCCAATTAAAATTATGACCTTTTAAAAGATAAATTCATAAGATTTATTATCTCATGTTTTTTGTCTTTTATTTATTTTTATTTTAAGAGCCATTTTTCTGGTTTGGTGGCCAGTTGATAACAATGCCATTCACTAGTTATGATTAAACTGAACAAGCTGGCTCGTGATGAGACCCCTTGTCTTATATTTATAAGCCATTACCCTGTTTTGGTGTGCAGTATTGGTAATGTCAGTTTTATCATTCCTTATGAACATAGTAAGTCGGCTCATAATGAGACCTCTTATCTCTTAAATTTTTCGTATAATTTCTTAGAATTACATTCTAAAAAATCACAACTTAAATGGATGGGGTGAAATAGTTTTATCCTTAAGAACCAATGGATGAAAATTTTCAGAGTTTTTTTGAGTTCCAAAACTTTGAAAAACTTTACTTTTACAAATAACCTTTCTCTGCTTGATAAACTTCTAATGATTTTACATTTTCCTCAATATTTCAAAAGATCATGTAAATGATTGAAATAATTTTTTCAAAGTTTAAACATCTTATTTTAAACTACTCAAAAATTATGATCATTTACTTTAAAAATTCTTATTTACATAAGATAAATATTTATAATATTTTTCCGAAGAAATTTTCTTAAATAGTAAACAGTCAATCAGGGACTTATTAACGACCTTTATTTGTAACAACAAAAACAATCAAAATCTGCAGAAAGAAATATGTACAGTTTAAGAAGGGGTTACCTCCTTAGGAAAAGAATTTCTTTAAGATAAGCCCGTTTACAGGAAGAGATTCTCTCTTACCTGTTAGATCTTGGAGTATGTATGTATTTGAGCCCATCTTCTCAACGATCTGAAATGGTCCAAGCCACATTTTCTGAAATTTGGTATGTTTACCTTTTTCTTCGTGTGCTTTATCCCATTTCAAAACGAGATCACCAATTGATAAAAGTTTTGAGCCGGTAGAACTTGCATCAAAAGAAGATTTTACAAGCTGTTGATGTTTTTCATGAGTAATTTTTTCTTTATCCCTATCTTCTTCTAGTTTAAGGATTTGATCGTATCTCAATTGAATAGATGATGAAGGATTTTCTTCAATAAACTGCACTAGGGCTAATGATGGAAGAGTTAAATTTGAAGGTATCACAGCTTCTTTTCCATAAACCAGATTGAAAGGTGAAGTCCCTATCGAAGCTTTTTCAGTGATACGATCAGCCCATAACGCAAATATTAAAGATTTGTGCCAGTTCTTTTGATTTTGATCAACGGTTCTTTTAATGATTTTGATAAGGTTTTTGTTAGTGGATTCAGCCAAACCATTACCTTGTGGATAATAATTTGCTGAATATTTTAATTTAAAACCTCTTTTGACTGCAAATTCAATTAAACTATTACCAGAAAAGTAAGATGCATTATCAAAAACAAGAGCTTGAGGTACACCAAACCTGGCTATGATGAATTGATCTATGAAATCAATAATTGCATCAGAATTGGCTACCTTCAATGGGATTGCCTCTACCCATTTTGTAAAGTAATCAGTTGCAGTAAGGATGTACTTATGCTGTTTGGAAGAATGAGGTACTATCTCACCAATAATATCAAGTCCCCATTGTTCAAATGGTTGTTCAATAGTTACTGGTTGCAAAGGAAAAGCTAGTTTCCTTTGTCTTCCACTTGCAGTCTGACAAATTTGGCACTTCCTTACGTAATCATGTGTATCTTTAAAAAGGGTAGGCCAGTAATAACCAGCGCGAATTATTTTGTGAGTTGTAGTATCACCTCCAAAATGACCTCCTGCTGGTCCATCATGTAGTTCCTGCAAAACTTTTTCAGCTTCAGTTTTTTCAAGACATCTTAATAAAATTGAATCATAATTTTTCCTAAATAACACATTATCAATGATCTCATATTTAATAGCTTTTAACCTTAAAGCGCTTTTACTCTTATAGCTGAGATTAGAAGGAGCATACCCATTTTTCAAGTAATAGATGAGATCAGCATACTGAGAATCAGCATTTGTAACACTTATCTGACTTACTTGAATATCTTGATTTGAATCTTGATGCTCTGGTATGTTATGAGCTCCTGCCAATAATCTGCAAAAACCTTGTCCTCTAACAATCTTGGCTGGTTTAATAACAACATCATATTCTTGCAAAGCTGTTACCCAGTTAGCTCTTTTTTCTCCTACTTCTCTCTGAATTAATAATTGCCTCACTGCAGAGAATGGGACAATGATTTTTGTATGTGTTTTCAAGAGAAAAGGTCTGAAATGTTTGATTGATTTAAACACAACAAAGGCTTGTTTTTCAACATTGGAATAATTAAGCTCAGCTCCTTGCAGATTTGAGCTAAAGAAAGAAATAGGTGCTTCAATTTCTTGATCATTGAGTTGTGTCAAAACGGCTGCATAGGATGTTTCAGTAGCCAAAGTATACAAAATAAAATCTTTAGAAAAATCCGGGGTATTCAATGTTGGTGCATTAATGATCGCTTGTTTGATTGAATCAAAAGCTTCCTTTTCTTTATGCGTCCATTTGAATATTGAATTCTTCTTGATCATATTTTGCATAGGTAAAACAATTAAAGAAAAATCAGGAATGAATCTTTTTACAAAATTGATCTATCCGAGAAATGATTGCATGGATTTTTTGTTATGTGGTAAAGAAATATCAGAAATTTCTTTTACTCTTTCTGGATCAATATATATTCCATCTTTTGACACAACAAATCCTAAGAGTTTTCCTTCATCTAAAGCAAAGAAAGATTTCTTTGGATTTAAGGAAATACCAAACCTTCTACATCTTTCAAAAATTTGCTTTAAGTCATGTAGATGATTGGCTCTCTTTTTTTAAAATACCATTATGTCATCAAGATAAACAACAACAAATTTATTGATCAGACCTTTAAATGCAATGTCCATGGCTCTTTGAAAAGTTGCTCCTGCATTTATTAGACCAAAAGGCATTTTCTGATAAGCATAAGTTCCCCATTTTGTTCTGAAAGTTGTCTTCAATCTGTCATCTGGGTGAACTAAAACTTGATTATACCCTGAAAACCCATCGAGAAAAGACATAAGTTCAGAACCATCTACCTTTTGAAGTATCTGTTCCATGGTTGGCAATGGGAAATTGTCTTTTAAACATGCTTTGTTTAGATTTCTAAAATCAATACAGATTCTTATATCACCATTCTTCTTCCTTACAGGTACCATATTGGAAACCCAATTAGAGTGTCAGACTGGAAAAATGATCTTGGCTTTCAAAATTTTATTGAGTTCTGATTTGATTTGACTCTCGAGATTTGGATGGATTTTTCTCAGTTTCTGTTGAACAGGTTTAACATCAGGAAGCATTGGAATCGTGTGTTGAATAATCGAAGTATCATATGTTTTTAGATCATCATAATTCCAAGAAAAACTTTTTTATATTTGTTCAGCAATTTAATGAATGCACTCCTTTCCTCTGGTGTTAAATTGAGTCCTAAATTAATGTTTTGAGGTTTAGAATCAGAACCAAGATTTACTAATTCAAACTTCAAAGTGGAACTTTGAAGTTTTGTATTAACAACTTTCTTGAATCTGTCCTTAATATCATATAAGTCCTCTAATTTAACAACAGATTTAGGAATGGAGCTTTCATTACCTTTTGAAATAATTTGTAAATCATGATCTTTTTCGTCAATAATTTTCTCATCATATTATTTCTCCGAAGTCATGAAATTTAGAATATCTTGATCGTGATAGAAGACTCTCCAGTTTGTGACATTGTCTGGGACAGATGGACGAAAAATCAATTCTACAAAAAACCTATCAGGACTGCAATCTTCAGCAGGTAGGAGTTTAGATGCAACATTAGCTAATAAGTCAGCTGATGTATTCTGATTCCTAGGAATAGGAGAAATATTGAATGCTAAAAATTGAGTGGTGAGATCTTGCACTAGGGTTTGATAGTGTTTAAGATGTCCTGAAAGACAATGAATAGTATTCCTAACTTGTTTGATTACAATTTCGGAATCACCAAAGACTTTCAAGTATTTAACATCTAACCCTATAGCTTTATAAAGTCCTTGAATTAAGGCTTCATATTCTGCGGTATTGTTAGTACACTCAAATTCTAATCTGCATGATAACATAGTTTTCTCTCTATTTGGATCAATCAATATGCATCCAGCTCCAGCTCCATCACTAGACTTCGATCCATCAAAATATAACGACCAAAATAAAGACTTATCTATTGGCTTATCTACAATTAAATCTGAAATATTTACAATTCTGGAAGAATCAGACTCTGAAAAATTCTTTATCTGAGAAACAAAAGTATTTACAGAAAAAGGAGACTGAGGAGCTTTGAAATTTCCAAGAAATGATTCAGCAGAATATCCTCCAAGAATATTGTTGTTGAATGCCACAGGTTCATTAGGTTGTTCAAATTCAATGACAGTGTGCGTCATATGTTTTTCTCGTTCAATTTTAATTTGATTTGGTTTCCCTTTATAAGGAAGCCACATGTGTGAATAATCAGTTGAGATGTAACCATTAAGTTTCGCAGACCAGTCCCTGCTCAAGATTAATCCATAGAATTCAGGAATATCAGCAATCAAAATATCAATTCTTTGGACAATCCTAGGATCAGAAGCTAATCTGATTGTGACTGAATTGATTTCTCCTACCACTTGAACTTTGGATCGATCCAACTGAAAAATATGTACTGCTGATTTTTGTGGTTCAATATTCAATTTAGCACAGACAGATGTAGGCATTATATTGGAGGAAGCTCCAGAATCAATCAAACAATTGTGCAGATTTTTATTGTACATCTCATAAGTCAAAAGAAAAGGAGGAATTTGAGAATTTGACTTTTCCCCAATGAGCACAGTATCAGTAGCATCTACCTTATCGGGTGACTTACCAGTTCCTCTTGCTGCTTTTGCCACTACACCGCTTGGTACAGGAGCAATTGGTGTAGCGTTAAGTTCTTTTAATAACAACTTTTGCTGGTGTTTTAGTTTGCTGAGTTCATGTAAGGAAATGTTGGCTTTGATCTTTTTCATGTCTTCGACAATGTTTTATTCCATGGGTTCTGACACTACTAAAGTTTTGGCTGTTGATGTGAGAGGATTAGAAGAAAATGGCTGATTTTGAGTAGGTAATGGAGAAGTTTTCTTCACAGTGGGTTTATCTTTGGTACTTGGAGTTGCAATTTTCTTTTTTGGAACTGTTTGTACTGGTTCTGCTGTAGATTTACTCCTAGTACTTACATGCATAGCTTCTTCACTATCAGAATTAGGGAGAATAAAATCCCACATTCCATTTAATTCAGCTATTTCTTCATTTTCGTCCTCTTGATCTGATACTATAGATGTATCTTCTTCTTATTCCTCTTCTTCTGATTCTGCATTAGAGATTGTATTAGGAGGTTTAGATTCAACTTGGTTCCTTCTGAAATTCCGGAATGGTTTCTTGGTAGAAGTTTCAGCTACTTGTTTTGTTATTTCGACCATTTCATTTGACATGGTTTTAAGAACTTTCTGTAAACCTTCCATGTCATATGGATCTTTGGCCTTTTTCTTTGAATCATCTCTAAAGCTGACCTTCTTTGATTTCCTTTCTTCAAGAGCATTTTTCTTTTCCAGAGAAGTGATACGTTTTTCAACTGCAATAGCTTCTTTCATACTTTCGGTTAATGTGGGCTTTGCAGCTCTGTCTACGAAAATTGCTATGTTTGAGGGTAAGGCAGTAATGTACCATTCAATTCTGACCTGCTCACTTGGCTTGGAATCAGTGGGAATTTTATTCAAGAGCTTATTGAATCGGGAGTTAAACTCCTTAATTGGTTCCTTGGGTTCAATTTTCAAATTTGAGAGATCATTAAGTAAATTTGCAATTGATCGGTCATCTCCAAATTTGGTTAAAAATTGATCTGCAAAAATGTCCCAACTTGTTATAGATCCTGATGGTAATGAAAAATACCATGATCCTGCTGTTCCTTGAAGGGTGTAAGGAAATAGTCTAACTACAACATCCTCCTGTGTGACTCCATTCAAATTAATGGCCAGCATAAAGTTATTGATATGTTCTTCAGCTGGAATGTTAAGATCTGGGCTAAACTTTGGAAGCCATTTTCCAGGATTGTCTGGTAAATCGTGTAAAGGTGTAGCCATGTTGACTGCTCCTGGAGTAGAACATGGTCTCTGTGCCATTGTTGGGATGACTATCGGAGGGATAGTAGAAACTGGTGGTGTTTGGATAGAAGTTGTTGAAATAAATGATGTTGAGACTGATGAGGATTGAGGAGAAGATGTTTGTGGAGATGATATGGAAACGACTGTACTTTGTTGAGAAGGGATTTCGGAAACAGGTATTTGGATATTAGAGGTTGAACTTGCTGATTCCGATTGTGTTTTTCTTGTTTTAACTCTACTAGGTAAAGGGAATTCTTTGGGAGAGATACCAAGTTTTTCACTTTGAACCCTAGTAAGAGGTTTTGAAGAAACAAATTTTGAAGTTACACTACCTTCAGATATTTCAGACTCTTCAAGAGTTAATGAGAATCCTTTCAATTTATGAATTAAATCTTGAACTTCAGGAGACTCAGGATGTTGATCGTCTGAATGTTTAAAGATTTTGGTAGTGGGTGTCTGAATATTTTCTGCAATTTCTTCTCTAGGATTTTGAATTTCAAAAGAAATTGAAGAAGTTAATGAGGGTGTTTTGCTCTCGGAATGGCTTGTGGATAGAGATTTACTTGCCATTCATAGCTCAGGCCCTCCTTCTAGTGCCAAAAATGTTGAAGCCTATAAATCTCTGCTTCAAACATCGGGGATAACCACCCGGTCGGGACCTTAGGACAACTCCTTTTCCGTTTGGTATGGTGGCTCCGACTGGATTTAAAGGACCAGTTTCCTTATAACTAAATGGATTGGATTGGATGGGTGGAAATGGGACTAAATTAACTGAAATAAAACTATCTAATCTAAGCTAAATACTGATAAAGAAATTCTAATACTAACCCGGGTAATAACATGTGAATACAACTTAAGATTGCTTCAATCCAACAATAACCATGAAAATGTATTATTAATCAAATTGAAATGTCCAGAAACAAATAAAGATAACTCTGTTTAAGAAATTAAACAGAGTTATAATAGCATATTGTATTCATCATTATATACCATTTACATGTAATTATGAAAAATAACGTTTCAATTATACTCAGAAATGATATATAAAAGAGAGCGTTGTGAAAACAAATACATATAAATGATAGCAATCTTAAAACGAATATCATACAACAACAGAAATCAACAGCAAACAGATAGAAATACCTTGTTCATCTTGATGACTTCCAGATGCAATCTGATACTCTATCCAGCAATTATAATGCAAAATCGAATTCAAAAGGTACAGAAATGCAACACTTCAAAGATAATTTCGCATAAAAATCACCAGATGTGATCCTTTTCAAAAAATATATAAGACAATGGAGTACAGAAATGCAATCTCCAAGTCTAAAAGTATTAAGATCCAGGACCCCTATCTCTCTGCATGAGAGGGGTTTAAATACTACTTTAACTAACTCTAAAAATAGTTTATTACAAAAATTAAGGATTCGGTTCAATGACCGTCCTTTTCCTAGGCTAAAATATAGTGGAATTAAAACTAAATCTATCTAACTATGAACTTGATCTTTGCTCTTGCGGGCATCTAGCATAGTTTTGAGAAGATGCGGTTAACCGACTTCAGAATTCAGCTGTCTTGAAAAGACAGAGTTGGCAAGCGTAGGAACAATTTCTCCTGTTGCCCCTTTCTGCTCTTGTGTCATGCTCCTATCATACTTTAGCCAGAGTAGTTTCTTTTTATCGATTTGACATTTTGCAGTAACTTTCCTCTGTGCTGAACATGTTCTACATCTTTTTCTCTACTCAATATCAAATGCTTTGAATTTGGTTAATGTTTCTTCATTTTATCTGACAGTTATTTCAAGTCTTTTCAACTCCTGGCTTTTCTCAAGAGGAGCTTTGTGTTTCTCTGAGAACTCTTGACTTCCAACAGCTTCTTTGTTAACTTCTAAAAGCTCTATAGAGGATAATTTTGGCAAACTCACATACCTTATCTTGTGGTAGAAATTGTGTCAATTTTCCCCCTTTGATATTTGAGCTTATGAACAGTGTCTAAAACATCCTTTTTTGGTACTGTCCATCCGTGCTTGTTTTTCTTCAATGGTTCTTCTCTTTTGGTCCATTCCTGTGTGCATTCTGAGAAATTTGCATGTTCTCTGTCAAATTCTTTCATGAATTGCTCATTATAAGGCGTATGAGGTTCTGTCGACTTATAGATCAGCCTCACGTCTTCCGTGGAGAATGACCCGATTAGCTTTTCAGGTGGAGTCTTGAATTGCCTGTCTGAGATATCTGTGCTATCCAGCACCCATCTCACCATGTCTGTATATGGGAGAATCCTTGGCCTTGCTGCAATTCTGTGCAGGAATGAGCAAGCCAAGTCTCTAAGGGTTGCTTCATACGTATCCTTTGAACCGGCTGTAGCTGCAACTTTCAACACCACAGGGTTTTCATCCTCTAATAGATTATACATTCCTTCTCAAGTGGATATACCCGCATCCTTGTTACAGGCGGTGTCTGCGTATAGCGAAGCCATTTCTTTGTTCTCAGAACTTGAGCTCTTCTCCTTCTTACCCATAATGTATAGCGGAAGCTTTGTATAGTGATCCGCTCCTTCGTGCCTGCGTTTTACGAATAAATGAGAGTAATGATAATAGAAAGGTGACGAGACTGTTTTGAATATGAACGTGGATGAAATATAATATTTAAATTATGAAACGAATTCCAATCTAAACACAATCTCTTTTCACATTAATAATCACTCCAATCATTTAATATAGTCATTAAAGCGCATAACGGATTTGACACATGGGAAGATTGCCTCGGGATAGCGTGCTTACGTGAATCTGCGACATTGCGATCTGCGATTTGCTGCGCAATATCGCAATATCGCAATGTCGCAATATCGCGATATGAAATCATCACAGTCATAAAACTTATCGCAAAAATAGGAACTGCGTAATAGCGCAAAGCGCATATCGCAAAAATCATAAAAGCACATATCGCAAACGCGCATAATCACAAAAAGCGCACAATCGCAAAATGAAATCATCGCAAAAGCGCAAAATCGCAAAAGCGCATAATAAATCAGAGCGTAAAAGATATTTGTTAATCATTTCTGTTTTCTGCGCTATGCGATCTGCGATCAATGCTTTTTATATAGACTATTTTTGTTATGGATGCGTTATATTGTTTCAAGAGCAATTTTATTATAATTCTATCATAAACTTAATATTTTCGCAATATTCTCTCAAAGGGATTTTTGTAGGTTTATGATAGAAAGTTTTATTTTCTAAAGGAAACAAATCCTAATTGATTTTTTGGATTTTAACTAAGGGTCCCCATTTTATTTAGTATTATTACTAATATTAAAATAAAAAGGGGAGGTTGTTGCTAGCCACAACATGCTCTCACTATTGTTTATTTTCTGTTATAAGATTCGTGTGTAGATAATTTTTGTTCAGGGTTAAAACCTACAGGTGATATACCTCATGAAAAAATATGTCACCTCGGCTGATGGGTGTAGCAAATATTTTCTATCATATCCCCTTCCTTTCAGGACCACCATTTCTCCAGCCTGCAAAAACAATTCCAGGAACTTTGGTAAAGGATATTTCCAAGAAAACCATTTCTAACCCCCACCCCACCCCACCCCCCCCCCCCCCCCATGGCAGTCCATTTATGGTCAAGATGACTTCCTCTATGACAGAGATATCCAAACCCTGAACTCTAGAATGATTTCCTTCCAGGTTCAATGCGAATCCAGTTGTAATAACTTCATCAAATTCATGCAACCTCTAAAAATACACATGCCAACCTGCATCTACAAAGACTTGCCATACATATGCATTTCCTTAAACCTGAATTGTATTTTCTAGTTGATGCCTTATGGCCATCCCACCAATTCTATAGTAGCTTAGTAGCAGCACTTCATAGTAGTAGAGGATCATTGAGAGAGAGTATCGGTAGGTAAATTTTCGATGGCAAGGTTGTGGGAAGAAGGAGGTGCAGTGGAAGTAAAATCGAATGGTCATGTTGGGATATAGGAAAAATTCGTGGAAAATTGTGGTAATAATGGGTAATAATTATGGTAAATATTTCACAACATTGGAAAGGACCTTTTCATTAATGTAATTGTACTTGCTTTAATTCCCAATTTATATAGATGATTGTGCGAAATATGGTGAGGGTCATAGAGTGTATGTATTAGCACAAGGTTCAATGATGATGTCAAAAAATCATCATTGTGATTTGATTATTTCATCATAAAATTTATGAAATTACCTCCCCCAAACTAAGGGATGACCATCCATAGTAATGTCAATTCATGTCAAATGAATTATCAATCAAATCCACAAACTCTGATCAGGGACATACCTGGGGACTTACCTTGGTGGAGTAATAACCTTGGAGGATTAACAACACCAAATACTTGGAAAAAATATCACCACAGAGTAATAATAGCAGAGGAGTACCTTGGTGGAGTAACAACCTCGGAGGAGTAACTACATTGGAGGAGTAACAACACCAGATACTTGGAAAAAATATCACCACGGAGTAATAATAGCAAAGGAGTAACAACATGGAAGGAGTAACAACACTGGGTACTTAGAAAAATATTGCCATGGAATAGTAGCACCAGAGGAGTAACAACACCGGAGGAGTGATAGCACTGGGTACTTAGAAAAATATCACCACGAAGTAACAGAACCGAAGGAGTAACAACATCGGGATACTTAGAAAAACCATCCTCCATGGAATATGAGGAACAGTGGAGTACCTGCAAAAAAAATAAAGTAGTAACAATATTTTACACACACACACACATATATATATATTAAGGAATGCAGAGGAGGAATACTCTATGCTACAAACTTTCAAACCAGATTTATCAAAGAGATGTTTGATGAAGGTAACTTTAGAAGCTAGGTAGTGATACAATCTGAGGCGATGTCCATTTACAATGAAAGGAGTATGTGTTTCATCAATTGTGACAAGTCTAATAGTTTCATTATTAAACATCAAATCAACTTCATATGGTCCCATCCAATAAGATCAGAGCTTTCCCTTAGAGTCCTTAAAACGAGAATCATAGATTATTTCCCAATCCCCTTTGTGAAACACCTTTTTCTTAATAAATTTATCATGCCATTTTGTTTGTTGTTGCTGAATCACAGTAATTTTCTGGACATCGATTAGACAAATTTCATCCAGCTGATTCAACTGTTACAATCGGTGTTTCTGGGATTTTGAAAGATCCAATCCTACTTCAAGAGTTGTTCTGAGTGTATTAATCTTGAATTCCACTGGAAACAATGGGGATTTCCCATAGACAAGATCATATGGTGAAAATCCATTTTTGTTTCGACATGTTGTTCTATATGCCCAGAGAGCTTCAGGAAGCTTTCCAGCCCAATCTCGGTGATTTTTTGCTACAGTTTTCATGAGGATGTTTTCTAGTACATTTTTCATGCTCTCCACTAGACCATTCGCCTGAAGATGATATGGCGATGTAACCCTATGCTTAATTCCATAATTTTTCATAAGCCTTGTTATCATGTGTGATGTAGATTGTGCTCCCTCGTTTAGAAATATCTCCCTAGGAGCATCGTACCAAGAAAAATTTTCTTCGAATAAGAAGTCCGAGACAACCTATTCTATTGTTTTTTCAACAACCTTGGCCTCTACCCACTTTGTTACATAATTTCTATAGACCAAAATGTGAACTTTCTAATGTGAGAAGGGATTTAACGGCCCAACAAAATCAATAGCCCATTTTTCAAAGGGCTCAAGGACTAACATAATTCACTCTCTAACATAATTCCATGCATCTTCAAAGATAGAGGGTCAATAGTACACCATCTGCAACACCTTATGACCTATTCGTTTATCTCCAAAATTTCCTCCAGAGGGAACATCATGAGAAGCTTTTAGGACATCAAAGATGTCATCCTCTCCTACACAGCAATGGATTTTCTTGACGATTTCTGTATGAGAAAGACATATTTTCATCCATGAATAACGAGCATTATGATGGATAATATTCCATTGTTCTCTGTATGGAAAATGTTCAAGTACTTTCCTTGTAGCAAGATAGTTAGCAATATCAGCATACCACGGAGTATGAGTAGAAATTGAAAAAATATGTTTGTCTAGAAAACTAACTTCTATAGGTGTACCTTCATCACTAGTGTCTAGCCACAATTGGAAGTCAACAACTACATTATGTTTTCCTGGTTGATCTACAATGGTGATATAAAATTCTTGAAGTAATAATAAACATATTGTAATATGACCAGGGGTTGGATGTTTATTCATCAAGTACTTGATTTCTACGTGATCAGTGTGCACAAAAGTAGGATATCTTATATTTTAATGCCCAAATTTATTAATAGCATAAATAACAGCCAATAAATATTTTTTACTTACCTTATATTTTTATTCAGTAGGAGTCAAATTCTTGTTGACATAATAGATTGCATATGGCTCCTTGTCCTCCTGTTGTCCCAAAAATGCCCCAACTACTGTATGAGAAGCATCAATATGGATATGAAATGGGAGCTTCCAATCAGGATCATGTAATATTATAGCTTCATAGACTAGGTCCTTGATTTTCATAAAGGTTGTTTCACATTCATCTGTCCACAAAAATTCTACCTCTTTAGTCAACAACTGAAAAAATGGAATATTATTTTAGAAAACAATTCTATAAAATGTATGTAATATCCAAAGCAACCAATAAAACTATGTACCTGTGATGGTGTCTTGGGTACAAGAATATGTGATATTACCTCTTGGTAAGATCAAATCAAATTCCAGTATCTGAAAGAAGTTTTCCCAAGACTACTCCTTCCTCCATCATCATATAGCATTTTAGTGTACTTAGGGAAACATCTTTTTGTTTACACATTTTAAGTACTTTCTCTAAATTTTCCAACCCTTCATCAAATGAATCCCCATATGGGGTGAAGTCATCCATATAAATATCAACACTAACATTGACCAGATAAGAAAATATTCCTAATATTTCCTTTTGAAAGGTAGCAGTTGCATTACAGAGACCAAATGGAAGGACCCGATATGCAAATGTTCCCCAAGGGCATGTGAAGGTGGTCTTATCCTGATCCTCAGGAGCTATTAGGATTTGGTTTTACCCTATGAATCCATCCAAAATGGAGAAAAACTTATTTCTGGCTAATGTATCTAGGACTTGGTCAATGAAGGACAA
This sequence comes from Pinus albicaulis, assembly GCA_034641835.2. Taxonomy (NCBI): domain Eukaryota; kingdom Viridiplantae; phylum Streptophyta; class Pinopsida; order Pinales; family Pinaceae; genus Pinus; species Pinus albicaulis. The sequence continues at coordinate 1,235,141,738 of CM076581.1, read as the reverse complement.
GGGAAAATGATCCTTTAAGGTTACTTTATTAATATCCCTATAATCAACACAAATATACCACTTTCCATTCTTTTTAGGAACAATGACTAGTGGGGATACCCATTGACTGTCTGAGATAGGGTAGATAAATCCTACATCTAGTAATTTCTGAAGTTCGTCTTTAGAAATTTTTTTCAAGGTAGGATTCATTCTTCTCTGTGTTTGTCTCACAGGTCGACAATATTATTTAATGTATATATGATGGGTGCATAAATCAGCAAGGATTCGTGTCATGTCTGTGTACTCCTAGGTGAAGACTTCCTTATGGTCCCGCAGGACTTTCAATAACCTCTCAAAATGGGATGATGAAAGGTTAGGATTAATATTCAATTTTTCCCTAGTTCAATTTCTATAGGAATACTATCATGGGTGCAACTATAGGAATATCTTCAACTTCGGTTTCCGATTCAATGGTTTCCTACATATTACAACTCATAACAGATTGTAGCGATTGGAAAGTTGAAGCAGAAACGGAATGAGGGTTGATGATAAATGTACTAATATCACCATTCTCCATTTCATCCTTAAAACATAAGGCATGTCCAATAGTGAGGACTAGTCTAAGTTCTTCACTTTTAGGCTCGGGCCCTTCTGAAGGTAGGGAAATTTGTGTTACCGTGAATTTTGACTTTACTAATGGGCTTGGTTCTGCAGGGGGATAAATGATAAGTTTCTTTGTGACCTACCCATTATATATCACCATATCTCCTAACCCACACCCATTATAGGTGTCTACGGCTGCAAGCTAGGGTCTTCCTAAAGTCAAAGGATGGCCACCAACTGGGGACTGCGTATGTAATACCAAGAGGTCAACAGGGTAATTCCATGAGTCTACTGAAATGGTTATATCTTCCAACTTCTCTATTGGTCTTATAGTGAATCTATCTGCCAATTTTAATATAGTCGGGGTTGTTTTAATATTTTGCAAACCCAAGCCAAGCATGGTCTCAGAAGTGATAACATTAATCACAGCTCCCAAATCTACCAGTATGTTCAGTATGTCAACCCCATTAATTTGTATTTTCAGAATTGGGTTCCTTGGATCTCCATATTTAACAAGTATAGACTTTCCCAACATGATATTAGATAAATTTCCCATAACATGGATGGTAAGTAGGTACTTTGATTTTATCCCAGGTTTCTTGGAACAATATTCTCTGATTGTTTTAACATAGATCGGTACAACCCTCATAGCTTGAAGTAAGGAGATTTTAAGAAATAATTTTTGCAATCCCCCTAAAAGGTAAAACTTTGAACGAGGGTCCCGTTAACTCAAAGATAATTTCTCAGGATAAGGAAAATCAGCTTGGCATCCATGAGTAATAGTTGATTGAGGAGGGGTTTGTTTTATAACATCTTGGTTCGATCCATCCCCAGCTACCCAAAGTTCTGGTTTTGAGACTTCGTCATCAACATTTTCAATAATGATCAGTGAATTTTGATTATTGACTACCCTACGAGATCGTAAATTTATCTCGTTACAATCTGTGGTAGGAATTTTATACGTGGGAAGGTTGAGTGTATCAACCTGCTGAGCCCCCTTATTTTTAGGATTTGGATTGCGTTGAATAGGAATTTGAGTATGAAGGGGAGGATTTATGGAGGGAACATTAGAAGGTAGTTGTAAATTTTGTTGTGGCATAGGTTGGGGAAATTGTACATAAGGAGGAGGAGGTCCACACCAATTCTGGGATGATGAAGGGTTTGGACCAGACTGAGGGAGCTAAGGCTGCCTAGGTAGATATTGACAATACTATGGCCATGAAGTTGAAAAATTTATGGACTAAGGGCCAATATTTAAATTATTAAAATACTGAGAAAGGTCATGAGGCATACCTTGATTCATATTTTGTAGCCATGGCTGCCATGGTTTCCTATAACCCATGAAGTATAGCTAATCTAACTCTTCATTTATTCATTGAAAAACTTCCTTTTGTTCAGAAAGAGATGGACATGAACTGGTATAATGACTTTGTTCACATATTTTATAGGTCTGCACAGTATTCAATGGACATTATTTCAACGGGTGTTTCTTCCTACATTGGGGGCAGAAAATGGCCATGGTATTTTCTAATTCCATCTACTTTTGTTTTTCTTGTAAAGTGTACAGCTGTGAGGATGATGTACCTAGGTTATCTGTCCTTAAATTTTCCAACCGATTTCCAATTTGTGATTTTTTAACTCCACTGGTGGATGCTTTAAGGGTCTGAATCCCTTGCTTGTTCCTTCTAGCCCCTCGTGAACACTGGATGCATAATTCATAGATTTTTTCAAAATCATCCTTTGATATATCACCTTTTCCTACTATATTCAAAATTTCCAAAGATTACTCCCTCAGTTCCTAGAGAAAGATAATCTTCATGATGTTCTTGTCCAGGTCACTATGGCTTGATCTATGTAAACTATATTTGAAACATTCTACAAATTCCTCAAGATTCTCATCCTCTTTTTTCATAAAATTAAATATTTATTCCTTCATATCTTGAGATTTTTTGTAGTCTTGATATTTCTCCAAGAGATCCATCTTCATATCATCCCATGAGATGATATACTTTCCTCCTAAATCCATAAACCATCTTAGGGCCATTCCTTTCAAAGTGGCAAGGAATATCTTCAATTTCTTAGCATCAGAAATGTTATAGCATCATTTATCACCCTTATATACTTGATGATCTATGTATTGGCCTTAGGCAATCCTTTCCTTTCAGACTTGCTCAATTTATTAAAAAACATTATTTTGAATTACATACACGACTTTGTCCTGACTTATACACATGCAGACGTAGGTCCACTCATATCTAACCCATGTATACAATTTAAAAAATTTAAAATATATATAATATCCCTAATAATTAAGCGGGGTTTACGGGTTTTACCTTAATACCACCTACACCATCCCATGGGCCAAACAATTTCCCAACTGAAAAAATGAATTGAGGAAGTATAAATACACCTCATTAGGAAAGCCTAAGGGAGGAGAGAGAATTTTATTGATACTATAGCCTATTGTAAACCAGATCAAGTCTGATTATCCATTTGCCTCCTGCACTTCCTAGGTTCGGGAAACCCTTGTTTCCTTGTGATGTTCACATCCCTTATGTGACATCCTTGTAATTCCTAGTTCGGTTGTTTTCTATGGATTTTTGGTTCCCTAATTGATCTGATCACTTTCCCAGTCTTGTTGGTTCTTTTCCCATCTAGGCAAAAGCATTGATCTTCTAGATCAGGCTTGGATTATTTTTCTTTGTTTTATTTTCTATACTCTACTTTTCTATACACAGTCGTGTATACATCTATTTTTTTCCAAAGGAACGCGCATATATGTGTGTTTCCTTAGACATGGACATGTATACACATAGGTTGCACACTGTGGATCTATGTATGGCCAGTTAAAAATCAAAACTTCATTTTTGAGATCCTATAAATATTTATTGCCTACTTTTGGCCACTCCTGTAGAACCTCCTATATGTCTGGATAGTGTTTCTCCTTGATGTGTATGAGTTTCTCTCTTTCTTGCTTAAAAACCTAGTCAACCAAGGGTTTTCCTTGCTTGGTGAAGTTTCAGTTGTGGTTTTTGTACCGGGACTTCTTTCTAAGGTTCTTGGTTTTTCTAACATTTCAGAACAGTGAGTCTATTTCGGTTTTCTCATGCTTGGCTTGTTCATTACTTCAATTTTTGGTTTTTGACTTGTTGGCTTCCTTGGTTTTCTTATATCTTGAGATAAGCTTTTCTAGTGAATATTGAAGTTGTCTTTCTTGATTTCTTGAATTTTTTGTTTGTTGGAGTTTTATGCTACTATTTCAAGACGTTTTCTTGAGTTACATACTTCATTCCACTTATTGACTCCCGTCATGAAAATGACACAGTTGGATTAAGGAATTTGAGGTTGCTTGTTTGTTCATTTCATTGATTTGAGGCCTTTGGTAGTTATGTGCTTTTCTCAAAGACTTTTTGCTTTCTCCTTAAAAAGTTAAAGGCTCAAAAAAAATTTGTGTTTTCTATTGCTTTTGCTTTTGTTTTTCATTTCTTGGTTTTCATCCCTTTTTGGAGCAATTTGGTAGTTTCTCATTTTGGTTTGATTGCTTGGTTTTGAGAGAAGTTTTGTAGTGGTCTTGTCTCTTTTATACCAAGTTGTTTTCGCATTTTTTGTGGAAATAACTACTTTTTTGGGCTTGTATATTCTTTTGTGTCAAAATGATCAAATCATTCTTATTGAAAAACTCATTTGCTTCCCTTTGTGAGTAGTCCTAGAATTTGCATTCATCATTGGTAGTGTTTGAATTAGTTTCACCATTAATAATTGTAGTATTTTTGATATTTTTTGAGTGTGTGAGCGTGATATTGAAAATAAAAGGAAAACTTCTTTCTTTTTAGTTGTTTCATAGAACCCAAGTAGAAATCTCTTTCATCGAAGAAAAAGTTGCATATTCATGTAGTAGGTTTCTATTGATTTTTCTTTTCCATCAAAACATCATAATTTGCATTATCTATCTACCCTTGACTTTAAAATAATAGCCATTAAAATCAAGCGCTTAATCTAACAATGAACTAGCATTTTTTGAGTTGTCAATAATATACACCAACTAGTCTAGGTCATAGGGCCTTGGAATAGGTCAATGGAGAGTTAACACTCTGAGGCCACTCAAAATTTCAAACATAGAAGTTGATTAATGATTTCAATCTAGCCTCGTTAAGTGGACCGAGAAAGCTCTACCTCCAAAGATTTAAGAATGAGGGGTAGTGAAGGCATAGAAGAGAGATACCCCCTCTCCTATTTGATGGATCCTCACCTAAGACTATTTTGCCCGGCTACCGATACAAACTGGTGTCCATAGTTGTTATTCCTAGGTATCACATAGGTGATTGCGGAGGGGAGTACCCATGGTACTTGAGGTAGACATTGCATCACTCTCATTAGTACTTCTGGAGGGTGGCCTTGTGAAGCTTGAATACTTGCACCGGCAAAGGCTTTTGATTGGAGGTGAGTGTAATTTTTTATGTTACCTTCTCTAGTAGGCCTGAGGCGTAATTACCCCAGACTATTCTTGGAAGGTCCTCTTATTCTCTTTCTTGTATTTTGGTGTCTGGTCCTAATAACCTAGAGTGGAAATACTTAAAGGCTGCTTGATTGCTGTATCTTAGGGACATTTTTGTAGAGAGTGCTCTTTGCTCCTATATTTCCATAGCTTTATAATTTTTTGATTCTATCATAAAATCTCATAATTACTAAAAGTGGCTGACCAATCGGTTATTCAATCAAGGAGGCTTCATGTGCTTTCTCCTGTGAGTGCCGAACCTTCTTCAAGAAGGCATAGGAGAAATTTTGTTGGTGATTTTCAACCAGTAGTTGCAAACACATCAGATACTGATCCTCCACTCGGGGTTATTGTTTCTATGGGTGGTCTTAGTACTAGTGGTGATATAGAGAGGAGTAATACACTCATATTTCGAGTCTTTTTTCGGGCAAAAGAGGTTGAGGTGGAATATTTTCTTGAACCTCCAGATACTCCTTCCTCCTCTTCCTGCTAGTTTTCTGGACATTATTTTGTACGTTGGGCCTCTGTCTCAAAGAGTGGCTAGCTCCCATATTTATCCTTTTCTTTCGATGGCCATAGTTGGGAACATAGCTTTGGCTATGAGCACTTCAAGTGTGCATACTCCTCTTTTGGCTGAAGCAGGAGGTACCATTAGTGTTTCGACTATCACTCCCAATGCATCAAATTTTGTCTCTACCTCCATTCCATCTATGAGTGGGGGCATCCAAGCATTCACTTCTCATTGTAGTCCATTTTCTTTTGGAATGCCATCTAGTGCAATTCCTTTTGTTTCCTTCACTACTACTTCTGCTATCTCCACACCAATGTCTTCTATATTTAGTGGATCGACTTATTTTCAAGGTTTCCCCTTTGGAAGTGGTCATATCTGTAATATTCCAAAATTTACACATAAGCAAATTGGAATATTAGATTTTGCTACTTTCACCTAGGAGAGGAATAAATGGGTAAGGAGGCCCATGAACAATAAATTATGAATAAATTCCACCTTAGTAAGGGGAGAGATCACCTTAGGAGTTGGTTTTACACTTCCAAGTGTGAACAAGGACATTTTAGATGGAAACATAGTCAATTTTGACTAAGTCAACAACCATTCTTGAGGAGGAAGAAATACTCAAGTAAACTAGCTCAATGTGAACAAGGATCAACCTAAGACACATATGTAAACTAGATTGAATATATCTAGTGTGAAAGGAGGCATTGGAGGTGAATTATTTGACCAAGTCAACAGCGCAGCCTCAAGAGGAGGGAAGCAAGCTAGGGCAGCACAGTTTTGAAATAGGAAGCTTCATGAAGAAGTCACCTCAACATTGTGTGGGGTCCTAGGTGAGAAGGCTCACCAAAGATATAAGGAAGGCATAGCATCTAAGGTATATCATTCATGTATTCATCTTTCTTGGTCTGGAGACCAATTGCATACTTCAACTGTTTAGCCGGAGTTGTTGCACTACTTAGTGCAAGGGATTCCTGTGCAGGAATTCCATCCTCTCTTTGGATCAGCTTGCTTAAGGGATCAAGAGAGAAGTATTTGAGCTTCATTTCAGTATTTTTCTTGGGGCCATTCATTCCCATTCAGTTACAGTGTAGTCTCCTTTAGAAAACTGCGTCCTTCATGTAGAGGCAGCAGCAGCAGAGCTGCATCCTTTGATTTTATGTTATTTCTGGAGGAGGAGGTGCCTATTTCCCTCCGGCAGTTTTATTAGAGAGGCCTTTGGCCATATTTTTGTATTATTTAGTCATTATATTATTTATTAATCCATGATTAATACAAAGTTGCAGCAACTGCGTTATTTTCTGCAGTGTTGCTTTTTATTCATACATTTTTCCAGAAACCTTACTAGGAGCCATGTCTCTATTGTATAAGTGATTAAACATCCATTTCTTTGTTGTGTGATTAATATAAGCTGTATATCAGACCTATTTCTTCATTTTTTGCAGAAACCCTCATTATAATAACGCATTCCTTGTTTCAGTAGTTGCTACATGAGTTAGACTATGGGGTTTTGGGCTTATTTTAGCTACATTGATTTGGGAGATCAGTTTATATGAGCTAGAGTTATTTATTTCACCTCTAATTCTGCATAAAAGTTTTATATCATGTCTTCTAGGGGATCCAAGTCCCATTCCTCACTTGTATAGCGTTATTTTCTGAAGACAATAGTTTTATGCCCAGTATTACTGCATTTCCCTACTCGGGAAGGAGAATATTGGCCATTATATTGCTGAGGTTCTTTCATCTTCTAGGTTAATGTTATTTTACATCTCTTGAGCTGATCTTCATTTCCATGCTCATGGTTTTTTGAAGCTCCACATTGGTAATAACTCACATTATTCCCAATAGTGTAGCTGTTCCAATTTTGGAACATTACAATGGTATCGAAGCTACCATCTTGACTCAGCCTGTGGATTTCAGATCCAATTAGAATATAATAAGGAGAGGAGAACAAAATTATGGAGAGGATGAGCTTACTCTCATCAATTTTCAGATCCAAGAAGAAATAAGAAGAGAAATGCATTGAAACTCCAAGAGGGTTTCAAGAAGGAGAGAATTACAGTGAGACCTCTAGAAGGTTTCGAGAAGCAGAAGAAGATGTATGCACATCCTGTTCTTATAGAGGAGGTGAAGAGCAAGGAGACCACTTAGAGCATGAAATCTTGAGTGGGTATTTGGCAGAATACAAGTGCCAACCTAGGGCTTCCAAATAGACCCTAAATTTTCCTCGGTTTGTTCAACTAAGAGAAGAAAGAAGATCTTGCAGCAAAGTAGAGATCAAGGCAAATAGATTCCTATTGTCTAAATTTGATGGGTCAACTATAGCAAGAGCTTGGGCAAGAAAATAGAGGCATTCTTCCTACTTCATCCAGTGGAAGAGAGGAAGGCAACAGAAATTGCAGCACTGCACCTGGAAGGTGAAGCCAATACTTGGTGGTGCAATCACTTAATCCGCACAAGAGTGAATTCATTTTCTGAGTTCACTCAAGAGATAATAAAAACTTTTGATGAAGAGAGATCAGAGGAGAGAGGGTCCACACCACCATGGGAAGATACAAGTACCAGCGCTGTCACAGCCTTGGAAGAGCAGCTTTCTCATCAGTAGTTGGGGCAGCCATTACATTAGAGGGAGGAGCCTTTGCAACTCTACAATAGGTCCCCACATCTCACCAAGGTATGGGAATATTTCCACTTTTACTTATTGCAACAAATACTTCTAAATTTTGTGGAAATATGTTTTCATATGGCCCAGGATCAAACATTGTTGCTGGGGTAGAGCAGCAATATTGCACTGCGCTGTGCAAACTTGAATGGTTCAAGAAACAAATGAACCATCATCCTCTTGGACCCTTGTTGAGTTTCACTCAACCCTTGAGGTTGAAGTGTGTTCTTTTGGGGGGAGTCATGATCATTCTTGAGTCCGGATATGAGACAGCTTGTACACCATGGAGGAGTTATACAACGCCGTCAAGAGATAGCAGTAAGAGGGTTTTTCCTTCTTCACATTTGGATCCTTATGGATTCAAGATGATTGTAGACATGAGATATTCTCTAAGAGATATCCAAGGAGATGCCTTTTAGCACTTCATGAGAGGCAAAGAAAAGAAACTGTTTGTGGAGGATGGTAGATCTCATTGGATAAATACAAAAATGCAGAATGATGAGAAGCATCCACAAGGAGTTGAGTGGATTTGGATGAGAGGCAAGAGGCTTGTAAACCACTTGCAAGTCTATGACAATGGGCAGCAAGAGGAAATGCTGCGTTGGATACTCTTGAGAGAGTTTGGTCAACCTATGACATGTCCCATTCCATGGGGTGAGAAGAGGAAGGAAGATTGGCAGGATACTTTCATCATGGGGCAGCAAGGAGTGTGGATGCATCATGATGATATGGTTTTTTTTTTCACTGCATTAGTTGTATGATGGAGGTATGATGAGGCAGAAAAGTAATTTGTTGCTTTGGAGGATTGGCAGAGAGCAAGGGCAAATTTTCTCTCACACTTGGCATGATGCTGCAGGAGTAAGGGAAGGCACTAGCATAGTTCAAGGAGCAACACCTCCATCTTGGGAGGATCTCTACATACACAGCAACATTTTTGGAAGAGTATTTGACACAATCTATGTCAAATAATTGAGCTTAGAGTTGACAATGGCCCTACTCCAAAGGCTAGCAGTGTTGTCACTTGGGAGCTTGGATTGCTTGTTGGAGTGTTCTCAAGACCACTTCACAAGTAATACACCTTGGAGTCATGTGGAAGATGAGCATGAGGAATTAATGGATGGAAGCATCCCTTACCATGTTGTTACCTTCTTGGCTTGGGTTCACAAGCACAAGGAGAAATATCTACATGTAGCATTTGTGGACTTTCCTTCCATGCAATTTTATGCATACCATCCCTTAATGGGGGAGTTCACTTGGGAGGGAATTAAATTGAATGTATATCATCAAATGGAGAGATGCACAGCCCAGAAGATGAAGAAAAGGTTGGCACAACCACTTCTCTATTCACTTGTAGCAAGGGAAAATTTGCACTTGAGCCATTTCAGCTCAATGACCGAAGTACATGATGGAGGAGGTAAAATTTTGCTTTGTATTTTACACTTCCTTACCTATTTGAGCAGCATATCATACCAAGAAGGGTATTTCCTTCTTGCATATTATATTTTTATGTACTTGAGGCCACTTGTAGCATTTATGATGGCCATTATATTTGTGGATTGTGAGGGAATGCCACATGGTTTTCGGTGTGCATCATTGGCACCAAATTATGCTTTCATGTTTCCATTTTGTAAAATTAATGTGGCAGCAAAAAAGTGTCTGAAAAGACACTTGTTGCACTATGCATTAAGGTAGGAAAAGAATTCCTTGCGTTGGTTCCATGTTTGGGACTATGTTCTACCTCCTTATTTTCATGTGTTTATGCTTCCATATTATGTTGCTAAAACATTGATTGTAGGAAGCACCATTGGAGGAGTGGCACAAGAGCTGAAGAGGCCCAATGAAAATATGATTCTTCACATTAAACATGCTACATATTTAAGAAATAGTAGTGGGAAGACCTTGGTTGCGATACTATACATCTTGCCTTCAAATGAGAGGACTCATTTGGGAGGTTTGAGTTCTTTGAGGAGACACCTCATGGGTGTTAGATTTGATGGGGTGGCTTGGGTCTTCCTTGAAGACTATCATATTTCAGCCATATATCAGCAGCAGCCCCATATATATCATAGGTGGAGAGAAAAACAAAAGGAGATGTACATTTTGACTCCACACAGTCAGCCATGCAACCCACCTTCTCTACATGAGCTCAAGGTGGAAGAGATTCTTCATGAGTTGCCATCCTGGAGGGTGACTCATTTTGTTTGGTTGATAGCTTGGGGAGGAGAGATTCAAATGGGGATTATGAATCCAAATATATATCAGCCCTAATGCTTCAAGAGTACCTACAAATAGCTCATTGTTGCTTCCGTGGCTGTTTCATTGTCACACAACGTTAGCTATTTGGGATGTTCCCCAATAGATGGCTTGCACACTTGGGAGGGGCAACTTGGAGATATATTGATGATACAACACCTTGATCCTGGGAAGATTTCATATTATGAGATTTTTGTAGGGGATAATATTGTGCTCTTCAGTCCTATCCTTGTAGTTTCTTGAGGACAAGCAACGTTTGGGCGGGGAGGACTGTAATATTCCAAAATTTGCACATAAGCAAATTGGAATATTAGATTTGCTACTTTCACCTAGGAGAGGAATAAATGGGTAAGGAGGCCCATGAACAATAAAATATGATTAAATTCCACCTTAGTAAGGGGAGATATCACCTTAGGAGCTGGTTTTACACTTCCAAGTGTGAACAAGGACATTTTAGATGGAGACATAGTCAAGTTTGACTAAGTCAACAACCATTCTTGAGGGGGAAGAAATACTCAATGTGAACAAGGATCAACCTAAGACACATATGTAAACTATATTGAAGATCTCTAGTGTGAAAAGAGGCATTGGAGGTGGACTAGTTGACCAAGAAAACAACACAGCCACAAGATGATGGAAGCAAGCTAGGGCAGCACAGTTTTGAAAGAGGAAGCTTCATGAAGAAGTCACTTCAACATTGTGTGGGGTCCGGGGTGAGGAGGCTCACAAAAGATAAAAGGAAGGCATATCATCAAAGGGATATCATTCATGTATTCAGATTTCTTGGTCTACAGACCAATTGCATAGTTCAGCTATTTAGCCGGAGTTGCTGCACTGCTTAGTGCAAGGGATTCTTGTGAAGGAATCCCATCCTCTCTTTAGATAAGCTTTCTTAAGGGATCAAGGGAGAAGTATTTGAGCTTCATTTCAGTATTTGGCTTGGGACCATTCATTCCCATTCAGCTTACAGTGTAGTATCCTTCAGAAAAATGTGTCCTTCATGCATAGGCAACAGTAGCAGAGCTGCACCCTTTGATTTTATGCTATTTCTGGAGGAGGAGGTGCCTATTTCCCTCCGGGAGTTTTATTAGAGAGGCATTTGGCCATATTTCTTTATTATTCAGTAATTATATGATTTATTAAGCCATGATTAATATATAGTTGTAACAACTGCGTTATTTTCTGCAGTGTTGCTTTTTATTCATACATTTTGCCGGAAACCTTGCTGGGAGCCTTGTCTCTAGTGTATAAGTGATTAAACCTCTATTTCTTTGCTGTGTGATTAATATAAGCTGCATATCAGACCTTTTTCTTCATTTTTTGTAGAAACCCTCATTAGAATAACGCATTCCTTGTTTCAGTAGTTGCTGCATGAGATAGACTATGGGGTTTTGGGCTTATTTTAGCTACATTGATTTGGGAGATATGTTTATATGAGCTAGATTTATTTATTTCACCTCTAATTATGCATAAAAGTTGCATATCATGTCTTCTAAGGAATCCAAGTCCTATTCCTCACTTTTATAGCATTATTTTCTGAAGACAACAGTTTTATTCCCAGTATTACTCATTTCCCTACCCGGGAAGGAGAATATTGGCCATTATCTTGTTGAGGTTCTTTCATCTGATAGGTTAATGTTATTTTAAATATCTTGAGCTGCTCTTCATTTCCATTCTCATGGTTTTCTCAAGCTCCACATTGGTAATAACTCACATTATTCCCGATAGTGTGGTTGTTCCAATTTTGGAACATTACAATATACCTCATTCGAACCCATCCTTAGGATATTTTCCTTTCTCCTCCCAAGGTCAAGGTTTCAATCCTTTTCTCAGAGGCTAAATCTCTAATGCTTTTCAAGGCTGGAACCCTTCTTTTACAGGGTTGGGAACTAGGAATGATTTTTTATATGGTTAGTAAGGGAATGTACCTTTCTCCTCCATAAGTGCTTCTCAGGGTTTCTCTCCATTCGCCAATGCTTAGAGCCCTTACCAAGGGGTTTCATCTTCGTTCAACACTTCGATTGGGGGAAATATCCCTGTCTATGGTAATCTTAGGATGGGAGGGGGTCCTACTCTGAATGCTTCTAGGCCACAAGGTTTATCTTATGGCTCGTATTTTTCTATGTAAAATCCATGGCAACATGGTGCCTAAGAAAATCCACGATATTCTTTTCAGAATGTTGGGAATCCTTCCATTGGTGGATGGAATTCTCAAGCTCCTCCGTGCTTACCATTCTTGGTAACTTTGAATTTTCCAGATTTATCAAAATTGACTAATGATCCAATTCGATACAACCCGGGTTGGCATCCGGTCCCCACTAAATCTCCCTCAGATATTCCAAAATTTGAAGGGAAGACTGGTGAGGATCCAACCGACCATGTTACCACTTTCCATTTATGGTGTTCCTTGAACTCCCTCATCAATGATTCGATTAGGTTGAGACTATTTCAGTGCACCCTAACTAGAAACGTTGCAAAATGGTACATTGAGCTTACTGGGGGAAGTTTTGATACGTTTGGTGAGTTGGCTACTATGTTTCGAAAACGTTTCTAGTTTCCTGTTCATTATGATGTTGGGATTGATCTCCTGGCCAATTTCCAGTAGGATAATACAATGCACATTTCTGATCATATTAAGGAATGGAGGAGAAGGAAGAGGCTCATAAAAGCCCAAATTCCTAATGAATTCCTTCTCGAGTGGTTTGTTAAATCCTTACGTCCATAAATATTGAAGGATGTATCCCTTTATGGGGTATTCTATGAGGAATTGGATACCTTTAGGGCCCAACAGTTGGAACCGATCTATTCTTATTCTGGGGTCCTTCATAAGATTTTTCCAGATGCTCCTCATTCCAAAGTCGATTTATCCAAATCAAAGCCAGCTCCTCATGCTGACTGGCTTGTCGGTTCAATCGATAGTGGCATGGCTAACCTTTTGAATCAATTGCAGTAGTTACCTTTAAAATATTCTCCTTCTATTCAGGCTACATTATCGGTGTTTACTCCTTCCCAGCCCTTAACTATTAATGTTGTTAAAGCTTCTAAACCCAAAGGAAATCAAAAATCCGATGGGAAGAACAATGGACAAAATAATAAGAAGAAATATTAGGATGGGAATGGTAATGTGAATAGATCCAATGATAATTTTGGACAGAGTAAGAGAGAGGCAAAGAAGAAAGTTAAGTTTCCATGCAAGTTATAAACCAGAGACAATCTTACTCATCTTTGCCCTAAAATTCAGGATGCTCACCACTTGTTAGATCAACAAGGTTTCTCTAGTTCCCAGTTTGTCCTGACTAACCCTTTTCCCAAAGGGTAGCAATTTCTTCCTAGTGCGAATGCTAATACTAGATCTCCTGCTGGGGGCATCCAGGAAGGGGAAAATTCTTCAAATGTATATATGATGAGTGATCACACTGATATCGCTACGAGCTCTCATGATTATGGTGAAGTTGAGTCTTCAAAGTCTAAGGGTAGTTTCGATCCACTGCATATTGAGAGGCCCATAGTTGAGCCTATACCTTGCATGCCGAAAGGTTCTACTAAGCGTACAAAAATCAACCCTAATGCCAAGGCAGCCCAGAACTACTCCATTGTAGAAGATCTGGCTCAGATTCCTTGTGCTATTTCTATGTCAGAGGTACTCTAGTCATTCCCAACACAAAGGAGTGTGTTTCTCACTATTATCAGTGCAATTGATCCAAATAACTCTCTTATACATTTGATATGTCAAATCTTAAGAAGAGTCTTCCTCATCACATGGATTTTCATATTAATTATACGTATCGAAATATCAATATTTTTTGAACGGTAGTCGATGAGGGTGCTTCCACATTTGTCATGTCTATCTCATGTTGGAAAGCCATTTGATCCCCTCAAGTTGTGCCTTCTCCTACTTTTCCAACTGCATTTAATGGTCACTCTCAGAGGCCGCATGCCATTGTTCCGGCCTTGCCCATTTGTGTTGGGGGTAAAGTTGTCAATATTGAGGTTGAGATAGTTGATGCCAATTTGGACTACAACCTTATATTGGGGAAAAATTGGATTTATGAAATGTATTCTATTGATTCATTATTTCACATATTGTGTTTTCCCCATGAAGGGATTATTTTCACCGTCGATCAGATGGACTATTCTCTGATAAATCCAAATGCATCTTCTGACTCGACTGTTACCTTGGTGAATGATTCCAAGCAACCTGTGGATAATTTGGGGGTTGGAATGTATACCTCATTGATGGGTACCTTTCATATTATGCCTCCTTCCATTCATATTAGTGTTATCTCATCCTACGTGGTCCCTACTTGAAGAGAGCTCTTTTGAACTCATTATTTTTTGGATCATTGGACCTTACCTTCTCCTACTTCCACATTAGAGGAAGGTCAATTGGGTGGAATGGCATTCCCTATATCTGTAGCAAAGATTATGTATCAATCTGTTGTTGACTATTTAGATTCTATTCTAGTTTCTCTTTCACCGGAGGAGTTGGACAGAGATGTGGCTCTAGCTTGGCCACCTAGTTCATCTTTTGCTCAGGATTGCCTTGAAACTATTCTTCCATCTAAAGAGGATATCTTTGAAGAAATTACTAGCATGGAAATATCGTGGGATGATTTTCATCGTTGGTTCTATTTTATACCAGATTTGCAAGAATTTGAATCGATATTTTTTAGCCCTGTGTCTTCTGGTCCTGTTCACCCGATCTTGAACCCTTTAGCTCTAGCACAGGTTTTTGCTAAAGGGAACATGGCTGTCATTTTTGAGACTATCTCGATGAAAATTTCTAGGGATCCCAACATTATTGAGAATGTTTTCATCGTAGCTGAATGTTCGGCTGAAGAGATCCATACTTATATCGATCTCTTTAGAGAGTTTCGTGATGTGTTCACTTGGTATTATGAGGAAATGCCTGGAATTTGTCCATCTATTGTCCAACATGAGATCAGGACTTATGAGAATGATAAGCCTATATTGTAGAATCTTTGTCTGGTGAACCCTAGGAAAACCATAGCTATCAAGGCCAATGTTGAGAAACTGGTAAAGGCGGGTTTCATATACCACGTTCCTTTAACTGAGTGGGTTTCGAATCCAGTGCCTGTGGACAAGAAACAAGGAACGATATGTGTATGTATTGATTTCAGGGATTTGAATAAGGCATGTTTGAAGGATAATTAACCCACACCATTTATTGATGAGTGTGTGGGGAATGATATTTTATCCTTCATGGATGGTTTCTCGAGATACAATCAGATTACCATCCGTCCTAAAGATGAGCACAAGATTTCTTTTATTTTCCCCTGGGGTACATTTGCATACAAAAAGATACCTTTTGGTCTTAAATGTTTGAGCTACTTTCTAGCAGGTCATGTCTTATGCTTTCTATGACAGCAAGCATATCATCGAAGCTTATTTAGATGATTTAGCTGCTCGTTCTTGAAATAGAATTGATCATCTGTCTCATCTTTGAAATTTTTTTGAAAGATGTCGTCATTATAAAATTCGGTTGAACCCTAATAAGTTTTTTTTCACTCTCACATCTGGTCAATTGTTGGGATTCATCGTGTCTGCTGAAGGGATTCGGGTAGATCCATTTAAGGTTTAGGCAATACTTCAGTTGCCTCCCCCATCTTTTATTCATAAACTTCAAAGTCTTCAAGGAAAAGAAAACTTTTTAAGGAGATTTATCGTTAATTATGCTAAGGTGACGAAATGATTTATGAGAATGTTGAATAAGGGAATTCCATTCTTGTGGGATGACTTTGCTCGGCGCTGATTCGATGATTTGAAAAAGGCATTGACCTCTGATCCATTATTGAGTCCACCTCATTATGGCATAGACTTCCTTTTGTATCTCATCGTTGTAGAATCTACTATAGGTATGGTTCTGGTTCAGGAGGATGATGCTCTTTGTGAGCATGTTATTTATTACCTAATTCAAGGCTTGATAGGTCTTGAACTATGATATTCTCCCATTGAGAAGTTAGCTTTGGCAGTTTTCCATGCTATCCAGTGACTTAGGAATTACATTCTTCTTCGCAAAACTTATGTTTTGGTAGCATTCAATCCATTTCAGTTTGTTCTTAGTAGGTGAGTGATTGGGGGAAAACACAATTGATGGATTTTAATTTTGCAAGAGTTCAATCTTGAATTTATATTTTCCAAATCCAAGAAATATTTGGTATTTGCGGAGTTAATAAGTGAGTTACATTGTTGAGATGAGATTATTAATGAGGAGTCATTCCTTGATGAAAATATTTTCCTCATTTATTCATAGGATCCTTGGTATGGAGATCTCATTGTTTAACTCTAGAATTCAAAGTTTCCCCTCGCTTTTTCGAAGTATGAGCGCCGAAAGTTGCATCACTTAGCAAAACATTATCTTTTTATCGGTTACACTCTATATCATCATGGGGTCGATTCAATCCTTAGAAGTTGCTTAACTCTTGAAGAAGTTGAGGTTCTGATGAATGATTTCCATAGTGGAGCTTGTGGTGGCCATTTATCTGCGCTTGCTACATCAAAAAAAAAATTGTGTGCCAGATATTTTTGGACCTCAATTTTAGAAGATTATGTTGAGGTGGTCAAAAAATGTCATCCTTGTCAGGTTTACACTTGGAATATGCATGTTCATATAGATCCACTCTTTTTTGTTGTCACTCTCGGTCTATTCACTAAGTGAGGAATTGATTTTACTACAGATAATCTACCTTCAGAGAAGGGTCACAAGTACATTATCGTAGTAGTGGACTACTTTACAAAGTGGCTCAAGGCTATGCCTACTTTTGCGAATGATGGTGAAACAACAACCCTTTTTTGTTCAACCAAGTCATTTCTTGCTTCAGTATTCCCAAAGAGATTTTCACTAACCATGGCAGTCATTTTCAAAACTCCATGATGGCTGAATTGGCTCTTAAATTGGGTTTCTGACAAGAGCATTAATCTCAATATCATCCTCTTTCCAATGGTCAGGTTGAAGTCATGAATAGATCCTTAAAGGTTATCCTTCAAGGTACAATCAATAAAGCCAGGTCCAGTTGGCATGTCATGTTGTATCCTTCACTTTGGGTATGAGATGTTTATTAAGACTGCAACTAGGTTCACTCCTTTCCAATTGGTTTATGGTTTCGAATCGATCTTTCCCGTTGAGTGTGAGATTCCTTCCCTTAAGCTAGATTTTGAGCTTCTTCCTGACTCTTCAAGTCTTGAATAATGCCGTGTTTACCTAGAACATCTCAATGAGCAATGCTGAGATGCAGCTAAGATGAATGAGGTCCATAAGAAAGAGTGAAGGTTTAGTATGATAAGGCTATCAAACCTAGGGTTTTCTCTGAAGGTGACCTCATTTTTTTCTACGCTTAGGATAGGGATGCCTTGGGGGCATGGAAATTCAAATCCATGTGGTATGGCCCTTTCATTGTTAAGAAGGTCCTTAAGAAGGGAGCTTATGCCTTGGTTTGTTTCGATGGAAACGAGTTAGCGGAGCCTAGAAATGGGTTCTATCTGAAGAAGTAATATGCCTAGGTGGTTTCCTAGCATTTACTTTGGTTGTATATATTGTTTTTTTTGTACATATCTGTCTATTGATTTTTGGTTCAACTTTGATGTTTTTTATCAGCTTTGGTGGGTCTTTATGGATGATATGAGTCATTTTTCCTTTTCCGATGGTGCTTGTCGACATACCCAGAATATTTCTTTCGTGACTTGGGTAATCTACTATCCATCTGTTCAGTTACTAGTCTCAAGGGGCGTCTATATTGATCCTGATTTGAATAATGTAGCAAAATATATTGTTGTGGTCAATATACTTTCAGAGGAAATGTATCTTGGTATTTATTCGTTAGTAGTGTACTTGGATTCACAAATGGTTGTTTCACAATTAAACAACACCTATCGTGTCAGAGATCCATTTTTACATCGTTTATGTCTGAGAGTGTGTTCGTTACAACGATAATTTCATTATGTTACACATATTCACATTCCATGTTTAGAAAATTCATTTGTAGATTCATTAGATAATCAACCAATTGATTGGCATATTAATCATTCAATACATTAAATATCAAAAAACATTAATCATCATTGTAAATATGAGACAATCACATCATAAAAATAATTGTATATATATATATATATATATATATATATATATATATATATATATATATATATATATATATATATATATATATATGAGCTATTTTCAAAAATATACAAAATTCAGACAATCATGTCCTACAAAATTGGGGCTTACGCTCGATCATGTTCATCATCAAAAAAATATTACAGTCATCTAGTCATCATAAAAAGTCTATCCATGTGGGCCCTACCCTGGGTAGGTGTTACAAAAGAACACTATAGATTCCACCACATGGCGGAATAGCTGCACCCAATCATGTGGTACACCGACCACACGTTTTTATATAGCCTCGGGAAGGTCCTCCACTGTAGCCATAGGGACATGGTGGGTGAAACCCTCCAGGTTCCTCTATATAGCATGTAGAACTCTCCTTGGGTCCTCTATGGCATCCTCAACTTATCTTCTGTGATGCTTATGCCTCAGGAAGCCCTCGGGTCTGACTAGTCCAACATTTGTAACATGATCCATAAATTTGTAAGGTAATTGTCCAAGAAAAAATATTTTATTCATTTTCATATCTTTATTGAAAATTTAAAAAATTCATATAATCAAAATCATTTTGTGATCTTACCAATCGCTCCCCATGTTAGAACAAGTGGTAAGGGAAAATAAACATCTCCCCTGAAATCCAGGCCAGCATAGGGATAATCTTCTACCACGATGAATTGTTCTCCCCACCATAGGAAGAAATCATCATCCTAGGTAGTTCTGGAGACCTTGCCATCCCCCAGCCTCTTCATCAGATTGGCCCTTCTAGCTATCCATCGATCCTAAGGGCTGTCGATAGTAGAGATAATGTTGGGGCGAAGCCCTGGAATCCTCTCAAAGAAGAATGTGCATAAAATGGTCCCATAACCAAAGTATTTTGTTTTATTCTTCTGGATGGAGGTTAATTGTTTATTTAAATTTGTTAACAAGGTTATTCACCAATCATATAGTGTAGTCAGACATTGTACTTCCAAACTCATGTTTCCTTATGAGGCTTGGTGCAAAGAAGTCGATCTATCTACTCTAAAAATGGTGAAAATAAGTATCTTCATGTGCAACCCTTGCACATATTTAATTGGGATCTGTGTCCTGACCTTTTGAGTACCCTCAACATGGTACATGAGAATATAATTGTCAACATTTAGCCCTCTTGTGGGATTTCCTTGAAAATTTATTGGTTCCCCTGTTAAAGAGAGTCCAGTTATTAAATAAATATCTTCAATATCAATCCTTAATGGTATTTGATCGATAATGAAACAGTTCTCCTCTGGTCTCAATAACTGATAAGCATTTCGAGCAACTTGGGGTTCATTTTCATATTTGGCATATTAAAAAACTTGAGCAATCTTCATCCCCGGAGTATATCCAAGGATAATTGGTCCTCCATGACCTCATTGTCAATTGTGCTATGATCCCTCTCTCTCTCTAGCTAATGGTCATCTTGGATCAATTCATTAAAAAGCCATTATAATTTCATTGTAAAATTTCACTCTATGCATACGTGAGTGTTTTCCAGTATAGTTGCATCTATACATGACTTTGAAAATATGAACCAGCGTATATGCAAAAGGCTTCGCAAAAAACATAAATTCTATGGTGAAGTTACTTAAAAATTGCTTGAATTTACAATGAGATTAATGAATAAGCTGATTGAGAAGATTACCTAGAAGATTTGGGCTGCTTTGGATGATAATTTTTTTGGTTCGAAATTAGGGGTTTTTTTTCGCTAGAGCTCTTTCACAAATTATTCAAAGCACAAATGACCAAATGTGAGTCCAAAAGGCTTATTTATACCCAAAATTCAATTTTTTTTTACAACTTACTTGTTTAAAGTTTTGTATTTATTTTTTGAATTTGTTCACGACTTTATGATTTTTGGCTTGTAAGTGTTGGGATAAGTTGTTTTGAGGTCCATTTAACAATATGAAGATGATTCCATCACTGCCTCGATTCCATGACTGTTGTCCTGTCATGGCACGTATTTCATTTAAAACTGGAATACAAGTTAGGGAATTCACTTTCTGTTACACTTATGCATACTATCCTCCATACTGAAATCTTTCCATATAGTCGACCCCATCATGTTATGATTATTAAGCTATTTTCACTCGCCGACTTATAAATCATTATATGATGGTAGAACCATCCTTTACATGGGATTCTTAGTTAGATCCTTGCTAGCATATGTCAGTCATGCTGCAAATTTTGTAGGCTCAAGAGTCCTCTTTAGTCTTGCCATGACTTATGCGATGAATCTTCATTCTTCTTCTTCTTCGCTGTCTTTTCTAGTTTATACCCTAGAGGCTCCCATTTTTTTGTTGAGTTGTTTTGTTGCATTTCATATTGACCATTTGTATATCTTGGCCTTAAGCTGGCTTCACTTGGACTCATGTATAAGGCATCTTTTGACCCTGTATTTTTGCAAATTAGGCCATGCAATCACTTAGCCTCTGTGACTCGACAGTTTTTCCCATGGATGGAACATTCCTTTGAGTGTCACATACTAGTTTCACCACCTTGTATTGAGCATAGGATTGTTCCTATCCGAGGAACTAGTGCATCTGTTATCGACACTCATTCTATCCATTGTACTATAGGAATTATTTTATTACTTTTCAGGCTTTCAACATGAAAAAGAAAAAAAATTTAAATATCCCAAAAATAGCAGGATTGGGACATTAATTTTACATTTGATGGCAGCTAAGATTCAGTTTTGTCACCCTTGAAAAAAGAAAAAAATATCTAAGTCTTTTCTCCATTTTGGGATGGGTTTAGTTTGAATTAGGAGAAGCCATAATCTTGTTATCGAGTTAGTAATCCCTGGGTTGGTTATCTCTTCCATTCATATGGAGGGTTTCTTCGTGCCTCTTCCATGAAAAAATTATACATAGTTAGCATATGGTGACATAGTCAAAATGAGTCGTGATTTTGTTCAAGGGAAGTAAACCCGAGTCGGCATTTATGTGGTGTCTCTTGACTCATTTTTCAGTTGGCCATCCCTGGTCTACCGGAGTCTTGTTCTTTCACATCAAATAGCTACATTTTGTACATGCCAGAAATGTGCTTCGGGTTGGTTACTTCACTTTTCTTCATCCAATTCCTTCCAAATTTTGGCCTGTGGGTTACACTCGTGCTGGATTGATGCGGGATCCCTTAATGCCTTCCTTCCAGCAGATATTTTCCCATCGACTCTGAAAAATTTCTCTGGGAATAAGTTCTAGAGTTCTTTTGTCAGTATAAGGAGACGTTGATGTATTATCATTGTTGATAGTGAAGGAATCTAGCACTAATGACTGAAGACCCTAAGGTACTGGGGTACCTTGACTCTCATCATCATTATCATTGAGTTGTCTCGCATTTGTTAACTATATCCATCAATGACCGGTAATCAAAAAATTCCTCACATTGTCGACTTCAGGTCATTTATTCCCATTGTGTAGAATTATACCATAGTGATCGGTGAAGACCTCGTGTTTGCATCAACATGCTTTGGTTGAATTTGACGGCTCCTTCAGTTTTCTTCTAGTGACACCATCCACTATTATATTTTAGAGTTCATCGCATCATCATTCTATATGTTGGCACCTGAGTTGCCTGCAGTACCATTTTTTCCACCACTTATGATTTTTTACTTGGAGATTCAATTGTGACTTCAGTGATCGGATATCTTTGCAGCATCGTTGACTAGTCTTCTATATGTGATACTTGGACATGATTTTGATATGTACTTCTGGGTAGTGATAAAATGATCAACTATGTACTTACAGATTCTGCTATACTTTTATACATATTGGATCCACTCCATACTTGTTATGCAGACATTCGTTTCTTTCACTAAGCATGGGTAAGCCCGCCTCAGACATGAGCTTTCTTTTTTATTTATTTCACTAGTTTTTGGCAGGCTAAAATCTGGTGAAATCCTCTCAATTCCTTGCAAGATTATTTATTATGCACATAATACATTTTGGCTATCATATGCCCCTTCTGATCTCATATATTAGGGGGAATCCGTTATAGCATCATTTATCACCTTTATATACTTGATGACCTATGTATTGGCCTTGGTTAGCCCTTTCCTTTCAAACTTGGTCAATTTCTTAAAAAACATTATTTTGAATTCCATGCGTGACTCTGCCCTGACTTATACGCATGCAGGCGTGGGTTCACTCATATCTAACCCACGTATACAATTTAAAATATTAAAAAATATATAATATCCGTATTAATTGGGTGGGGTTTACGGGATTTACCTGAAGACCACCTATACCAGCCCATGGCCAAGCTATTTCCCAACTGAAAAAATAATTTGACGAAGTATAATTACACCTCATTGGGAAGGCCTAAGGGAGGAGAGAGCATGTTATTGATACTATAGCATGTTATAGCCCAAATCAAGTCTGATTATCGCTTTGCCTCTTGCACTTCCCAAGTTCAGGAAGCCCTTGTTTCCTTATGGTGTTCACCTCCCTTATGTGACATCCTTTGTGCACCTTTTATGGAAGAACAATTTTGAGGCTTGGGTTGGATAGATCAGTAGGATGGATTCGCTTGGAGCCATGGCTGGTTTCAGGTGATATCTCCACTTTATTTTTACATACATCAATAAAAGAATCTATGTCTTGTTCCTAATGTCATGGTTTTATTTTTTTCACATACATGTTAATGATCTTGTAATCATTATTTCATGTTATCTTTTATGAGTTTATATGATCTAACATACTGACATGTAGGATATATATGTTGTACAACTAGTCTCTGTGCTTTGTCTTGAATGACTTGCAGGTCTTGAAGCACGAGGACTAGTAGAGGGTTTGAACCCTGAGGGAATGACATCAAACGTAGGACATATGGGTAAGGTCACCTATCCCTAGTTTACTAGTTTAAGCATTAAGCATTTTAATTTGATTTATTCTTGTGATTGTATGCCTTCTGCTCTGTTAGGTCCCTCAACCCAGACCTTAGGTTAGTTTTTCCCGCAACAAGAAATGTAGAAATACCCCCAATAGAAAACGTCAAATTTGAAAAGGAATTTGTCTGGATATTTAGAAGAAAGACCATGGAAATTAGGAAATGTTGTTAAATGAAGAGGCTTCATGGGTGTATCACCCCTTATATCTCCAATTGAGAATTATATCAAGGAATTTGGAGGAGCCATGAATATTTTCCAATACTCACTCGGAGTCTCAAGAGGTTCTGATTGTTTTATAAGAGGTGGTTGAGTCTGTTTGATAGCACTTCCTTAATCAAGTGATGAAATGAATTCCCTAAATTCTTCTTCTTCTGAGCTTACAATGCTTGGTTCCTTTGATCCTCTACTTTATACTTATTCTCCTTCTTCCGTTAAAGGGAGTACTCCTGCTGCTATGGGCGGCACTAGTTGTAAGGCAGACTACCCTACTTCTCCTTCTATCGTTGAAGGGAGTACTTATGCTAATAAGGGAAATATTGGTTGTACGACAGACTGCCCTTCAGACTTCATATGAGATTTCACTCTAGTGGCATCCCTTTAAGAAGCCTCTCACTCATATTTTGCGATGATTTCTTAGATATAGGTGATTCTAACTAAATCCCTCCTTCCTATTTTTGGGGGTTCTCCTCTACCCCTTTTATTCAGATCTATGTTCATCTAATCAGGGGAAAAGAAACATTCAGAATATCCTTAAATATGAGGATCTGAAGCAGGGTAAAAAAAATTACCTCCCTGGGATGAGAGAGTGGCCCTTAAAAATAGAAAAGAAAGGAAAAGAAAACAATCAAGAAATCTTAAGTTCGGGACCTGAAGCAGGGTAAAAAATATTCCCTCCCCAGGATAAGAGATTGGTCCCTAAAACGAAAAATAAAGAAGAATAATGCAATCAAAAAATCTAAGCTCAGGACCTGGAGCAAGGTAAGAAATATTCCCTTCCCAAAATGAGAGATTGATCCTAATATCAATACTAGTTGTGCCTTTTCACCTTTGATAGCCTCCTCGGCAACGGTGCTAAAATGTTGTGTTCAAGTATGAATGATATGATTCACCCTTTTCCCACATTAAACGTTATTTCAAGAATATTTTGTTTATTTCAAGGCTAACTTGAAATATATATGCAGCCAATGATTACATAATTTTATATTGATCATTAATCAAAGAAACCATGTATAATAATAATCAACTGTAACAAAAATAAGGGTAACAACAATTAAGATTCACAACAATCACACTTGAACCATTACAACAATAAAATAAAGATGAAACACAATGAAAATAAGCTAAGAACACACTAATCCAACAACACCTGGTCATGAGAGTGGGCCCAACTCCCTGATCAGGGCTGTGGCGAAGTTACGAACTCACAGATAGATTAGAAAAAAAAAATTACATTAACTGTAATAAAAATACAATAAGAGTTACTATTAAAACTAAGAATATGTCGTATGCTAACCCTTACAATTCAACCCCCTGTTATCAATGGAAATCAGACAAGAAAATATGACATTATTTAATGTTGGGCAGAAGGATTTACAGGGCCAAGAGACATTAGAGAATCTAAAGTATTTAAAAATATGTAAGGTCTGAAAGGAAAAATCAGAAATAGTTATGATTGCCGCCAAGCTAATTTTTATACTTTGACCTTGGGCCACTGAATCTCCATCATCAGTTTTCAGTCACCCTTCTCCATCATGCCTATGTTAAAACCATCACACCCAGGATTCTGATCATCTGTATCAGTGACTCTGTTGTTTGGTTGAGGCTTCCTTTTTGTTGACATCAACACCTCTTTTCCAAAAAGGAATCGGTACCTTGGATCACCCCTCTCCACAAAAGGGAAACCCTCGGATGGCACTGTGGGAGACATTATTTCCCATAGATGTCATCGATCCTCCTGAAATTCGACTACATCACAAGCTTTCATGTCAAGATGGTATTGTACCTTAAAACCATTGCACTTTGATCAAATTCGTCGAAGACCTGTGCCTTTATAAGTGTCTCTTTCAACAATTCTTACACAGGTAGGTCTCAGCCAACACCTATGAATAAAATGCACATTTATGTGCCATACCAAGTTTACCATATGGGTACCACATTCCACCTATTGTAAAATAAAAAATTCCCCTAAGGGCATTAGCAATCATTGTCATAAACTAACACATCACTACCATACTAGTGACAGACAAAATCTGTATTTGTCAAGTAGATTTATTTAACTAGCCAAAGTATCATGAGCATGGAACATGCCCACCTCGTAGAAAAATTATATATGTCGTATTATACCATTACTTGCAGGGATCCCGCAGAGCATGGTCACTCTTCGACCCAGTGTAGGGTGTCCCCAACTCCGAGCTACACGCAGGTCTCTCTCTCTCTCCACACAGTACACAAAAAATAAACTATAATGTATTTCGGTTATACATTTCTTCCTAGACCTCACACATTAGGGGGAAACTGTTATCACTGGAAATCGGACAAGAAAATATGACATTATTTAATGTCAGACAGAAGGATTTACAGGGTTAAGAGACATTAGAGAATCTAAAGTATTTAAAAATATCTAAGGTCTGAAAGAAAAAATCAAATTGTGCACAGAAGGAATCAGTTAAATGCATCTGTATGTGCATAATCCCTCGATAAGTCCGCCTTTGTGCAGATTTTCCTCAAAAAGCTGTGCAGTCTTGAGAGTGGCGAAATTCACTTTTCAGGACCATAAGGCACAGTCCAGGACATTGATCCCACACTTGAGGCCGCCTAAGGACAACTACCAGATACTCCTTAGGACCTCATAGGAGCACACAATGGAATAAATATGGCACGCAATGGAATCGCCCTCCTCTCTTAGGTCACCATCCAAAATGTGCCAAGATAGGGAAGGAGGATATGAATTCTCCTATAAAAGGCCACCAAGAGATGGAAAATAGGAGAACACATTATTATGCTGGCCAGAATTTACCGAAGCAATACCAACAGTGTGTGATTCTAAGCAGAGATAGAGGGGACTCAGTTGTTGGCCATCCAACAAGTCTAGTCCACCATAGTAGAGAGAGGGATAATTTGCACCAAGGCAGCTCAGAAGTAAAGACATCCTTGCATCAGGACTTGGAGCTCCATCGTTCAAAGGGCCCCTTGGCAAGTGGGTTAAAGTTTCATCCTCATTTCCTACCAGAACTCAATAAGAGGGGATGTAAGCGCCGAGGTTTGGATTATTGAAGTTTTTTTACTCTATTTAGAGATTTGTTTTATTTTTTTAGTTCTAGTTTAGTTTTTATGTTTGAATATGCATGCTATTTCTCTATCTAGTATGTTTATGTTTTAGCATGTTCCACTAAGTTTCTTGACTCCATATATTTTCTGCCTGTGAGCAACAACTTGAGGGAAAAACCAACCCTCTTAAGAAAGTGCGATTTGGTACGTTCATGTGCCAAACACACAAACACAGGATTGATGACTCCACTAAATTTTATTTCCAAGTTTATGTGGTTTTGTCTTTTCACAGAGACCTTCGTCTTTGCTATGGAGTAGGGCTGGAACTGCCCCCTTTCTCTCCTTCACTGTCTGGTTCATCCCTAGTGATAGGATGAAGTTGAAGAGTGCCAAAAAATTATTTTGCAGGAAATTGTGCGACTTTCTTACAGACAAGAATGCCCCAGTGGGCGTGTTCAGTGGTGACCTGTGCACGTACTGCAAACCTCTTTTAGCTTTTTCCACGCGGAAACCAGAAGTTGGATTTTTTCCACCATATCCATCGTTTCTTTCTTGTAAAAGTGTCTAGAAGCCCATAATACATCTTCCAGCACTCATTGAGGTGCCCCGCAACTTGTTAAAGCTCACTCTTAGCTTCTTTTAATATTTTAGGTGTTTGTTTTATTTCAAGTTTATTTTTGCAAAGTTAAAACATAGTTTAAGTAGGAGGAAAATTAACTTGCATTCCGAAATAATTTATGTTTTGTGAATTTAGGTACCAAACCACCTAGTTAATTATCCAAATTATGTGGCCCAAGTCCATACATGCTTAGCTAGTTCTCTTTCATTTTTCTAGTGTAGAAGTTATTAGTTTAGTTCAATTTTTACTCTAGGATTTCGGGACTAGGATTGAATTGTCAGTAGAAGAGAAAGTAATCTTTACTCCCTTTGCACCCTCAAGTGATCCTAGGCAAGCATATGAACACTCTCTATTGATAATTCACCATCTCCCTATAGTTGATCATATAGATTAACAAGGAAAAATTGAAAGCAGCCCATATTCACGCATGTTTTTCTTTTGAGAAAGGAACAATGAAACATAGTTTAAATAGAGGATTTTAAAAAGGAACATCGCATATCCACATGTTCAAACTATGTGCTTGTTAACCTTTTTTTCACACACATCCACACCCTAAGAAAAGTAGAGACACCTAAAACTAACTTAGAAAAGCTCACTAAATTCTCCCCATAGGGGCCACAAAAGAATTTATAGTCTAAGTTAGGACCAAGGGGGTAGGAATCCAATAAGCCACATTGGTTAGCCTTCATCTTGAAACATGGAAATTGACTATTTAGGGAGCTTTAAAATCCATCTATTAGCCCACGGAAAAGAAAAATTGAGCGCGACAAAGACCCGATTCAGAGGGGGTTAGGCTTAGGCCCAGTGTGTGTGGTATCAGTTGGGGCTACTTGACCTGATTTATACTCTATACTTGTAGCTGAACTACCAAGAATCCCAAGACTCAAACACTCATGTGGGATGACAGTGCTTAGTGGCCAAAATTAGGGCATCATTTTTGTTATCACCAAATTGAGTATTGTTGGGCTATTTCAATGATCAACTTGGAGTAACTATTTCAAACCAAATTTTGATTGAAGATTAGCCTCTTCAATCTGAGAGGGATCTCTCAACTTATCAAAGGATTTTCTCAATTAGGTCTTAAAATAGATGGCTAACTCTATAAGTGTTTTAGTGTATGTGATTGCACATGAAAAATGAGGAAGATTCAACTACTGTTGGGATTATGTAGTTAGTAAACTGAAATCAAGGATAAGCATTCATACTTATGGAAGCTAAGGATTTTTCTGTTTCAATGATAGAACAACATTAACAGATGGGAATAATTAGTAACTCAATGCTAAAAGGAAGTCATAGCATATAGAATATCAATTCTAAGTAATTTAGCATCAATACTACTGGAAGAAAGATATAAAAGAGACACATAAAGCCAATTAAACACATCAAGAATATCAGGTGAAGCAAGAAAAGTCACTGTATGTCTATCACTAATATCATAAATTACAATAGTAGCTATATCAAAAGAAATATCCAACCCCTTCTAAGTCTAAAACTATATCATTTATAGAGTGAGGACTCATAACAATTATTTTCCACTTTGCTACCTTCGAATTACCACCTCAGAGACCTATGTCAAACTTGATTCGATCACTTGGAGACTTCCTAGGGATATTTTGTTTTATAGAGTTTGAATACAAAAAGGACTCTCCTTTCATTAATAGCCCAACAAATCCATTTAATAACCCTCATCAACTTCAACCAACTAATTTCATGAGTGTACCAGAGTGTTGATGTGTCATTATTCCATAAGGATGTTGAATTGGACCACCTCGATATGGTTAGTGAAAAATAGGCTTCAAAGATGAGTGTATAATTTCCAACCCCTGATGGATTTCCATAAACGGAGAGAGTTTTGTGTAGACAAACCTGCACTGAATAAAAAACTCTTTCATATTTCCAAATATTTTTTCATCTGGTCAGAAATCAAGCTTGAAGTTGACTGCTAAAATAGTCATGTACAGAAATTTCATAGCACTCATTTCATAGCAAACTCCAAAATCCACCTTTTGGATAACCTTTGACCTATCTGATTTTTGGAGGATCCTCCTTGGGGCTAATGAGCTAAATAAAAAAAAAAATCCCTGCTTAGTTCTCCATAATAATGAATTTAAAGGAAAAAGAGCATCTTCAGAAATTTCGTAGCATTTTTTGGCCTTCAAGCCCAGAGCACGCTACGAAACTACCTAATTATGGAGAAAAATCAAAATTCTCCCTTTCCTTCCAAATTTCACCTGAAGGTATGGAATTTGAGATGATGAAGTATGATAATGCAAATTTTCCTCTTACCCTCTTCAAAAGAAATCATTTTCACCTTTAGCAAGTTTATTTATCAATAAAATGACTATGTTTTTTCTAAAACAATAGGGTTCCGAGATGAGTTCTTATCTCCGTATCCTTGATAGTTTTTGCAAAACTGAAGGAGATTTTTGTAGGTCAGTATGTTTTGAAGAAAAAAATTCTTGGTTTTATGAAAAACATCTCCAGCTGTCCAGAATCTACATTCTAAAAACATGTATAAAACAAGAATATTATGCATTCTGAAAATAGAGCCAAAAGACATCTCTAAATCTCCAAATTTGTAGCACCTTTGAGAAAAGTGAAATAGGTTAATGTTATTTGATATGTTCTTGACAATAAAATCTCGTAGTTTCTTAGAATAATTCTCTATTTTCCTAGGATTTTCCCTTAATGTTGACTACTAAAAAGGCTAAAAAGAAGAGAAATCTGCCTATTTTGCACTGAATTCGCAATGAAATTGTGTTTAACTGGAAAGTGGAAGATGTTTTTGATTTAAAAGCATGGTAATGAAAACTAATGGACATTAGGTAGACTTGACCGATATGAAAAGGCTCTAGGTGGTTTTAGACTTATGGTAGAGATCGCCATATGCAAGGTTTCCAAGAATTTCATGAAAATGGCTATGAGTCAACATGAACCTAGGTGAATGAACCTATCCATCAAAAAAAAAAATTATGTGTGATAACAGTGGCTCCACTAGGGGAGGTGTGCCCCTATGGTACAACAAAGAACTTGTAGTTCTAGTGCCACATCCATTAGGTTTCTACCATCTTCAAAATGAAAAGTTGCAACCTGCTCTGACCTGTAACCTTGGCACTGAAAAACCAATAGCTGCTAAAGAACTAAAAGTACACATGCTGAGTTTAAAACTAAAACTGAAAAAATGGCTTGATCTTCAAGCTTATTTATATAGAAATGATCCTACTCTACTTGCGCAGCATAAAAATTGAATCAAGTAATCTCACACTTCCAATGAATCCAATCAAGAAGTTGAGTACTAGATTGGAATAAACATTCCACTTCTCTGATAATAAATCCATTCTTGAGAGATGAAAACTTGTTTCACCATCTGAATTTCTATACATAACTAAAAATCGTATCGAAATTCATTCTTATAGAAGATTCCAACAGAGCTTCAAAAGTATCTTTGAGAGTATGCACAAATAATTCTTGTTGATCAACAAGAAAGTGTGAGTAAATATGATCCTTTGATGGTGTTCCTTTTTCAGATTCTTCATTATAACCCTTGTGACCTTTCTCAAATAAAAAATAAAAATTTTGTCGATCATTATTTTCATTTGAGAGGAAAAACTACTTGGAGTACTCTTGGACACTTTCAAAAGCAACTGCCTTAGCATGTACTACATAAATCTCTAAAGGTAACTCTTCATATGATTCAACAAGAATACCCATCTGATTGTCTAAAATTTTCTTCATTTGATGTAGGTTAATGCAAGGAATGAAATGAAGAATAAATTTCTTCCTTTACTTGAGGATTATAACAATTATCTTCCAGTATTTTCTCTTGTTGTTTAAAATGATTCTCATATTCCTAATGATCAAAAGACTGAGAAGTTTGCTGTAAATTTTAATAGAACTCAGAGGATGTGACAAGAGTTTCGTAGATAATCTCCTGCTAGATTTCATTTTCATCCAAGAGAGAGGCTATCCTTTCTTCTTGGTGATGAAAGGGATTTCCATGAAGGGCCTCTAAAATTTCCTCATCCATGAACTCATCATCTTCATAACAATTCTCCAAATATTCAATAAAACGCACACAATATTTACAGCAGTCTTTAACCAGCAATAAGGAAGAATTAAATTCTTTATACATATCATAAAATGCAACATGGAAATCAGCAAGAGAATATAAGGAACTATTTGGCAGGCTTTCGTACCAAGACCATAATTTTCCTTCTAAAGTGACCATAAACATATTCATGAGACAATCCTCAAGGAATTGAACCTTAAGTCTGTGTACATGCATATGGAATCTAACCAAATGAATAGCAGAATTTTGTTTCTTTTCATTTTTAAATATGGGAAGATCAGTTAACCAATCGAGCTTTGGCATAGGATTTGGAAAACTAGGGATGTGAAATTGATTCATAGGGGCATACTTGACATCTATTCTTGCAATGGAAATCATCTTGGAATTTCATCAAGCTACTCATCCTAAAGCAGTGGAGTCACCTTCCAATTGATTATTTGATGTGTGGAGTTTCCAGAGCATAAATACAACCAATATGGGCCTAAGTGTCTGCTGCTCTCAGACCTTAGAACTGAAACTTTGTCGTTCTTCCCAGCAAAAATTTACACCTTCAGTCCCCAGCAACAATGCCAAATTTTTATCGCCAAATTGAGACCTGCTAGGCTACTTCAATGGTCAACTTGGAGTAACTACTTAAAACCATATTTTGTCTAATTATTAGCCTCTTCAGTCTGAGAGGGATCTCTCAACTTATCAAAGGATTTACTCAATTAGGTCTTAAAACATATGGCTAACTCTGTGAGTGTTTTAGTGTATGTGATTGCAGCTGAAAAATGAGGAAGATTGAAATACCATTGTGCTTATGGAGTCAGTAAAAGGAAATCAATGAGAAGCATTCCTACTTATGGAAGCTAAGGATTTTTTTGTTTCAATGATAGAACAACACTAACACATGGGAATAATCAGTAAATAAATGCTAAAAGGAATTTAGAGCATATATGATATGAATTATGAGTAATTTAGTATCAATACTACTAGAATCAAGATATAAAAGAGACACATAAAGCCATTGAAACACATCAAGAATATCAGGTGAAGCAAGAAAAGTGACTGTTTGTCTATTTACTGATATCATAAATTACAACACTAGTTGTATCAAAAGCATTATCCAACCCATTCCAACTCTAAAAATATCTCATTTATAGAGTGGGGAATCATAAAAATTATTTTCCACCTTGCTAGCTTCATATTCCCACCTCAAAGACCTATCAAACATGATTCCATCACTTGGAGACTTCCTACGGATATTTCTATTTTACAGAGTTTGAATACAAAAGGGACTCTTCTTTCATTAATATTTCAACAAATCCATTAAAAAACCCTTATAAAATTCAACCAACTAATTTTATGAGTGTGCTAGAGTGCTAATGTGTTATTATTCCCCATGGATTTTGAGTTGGACCTCCTCCAATTTGAATTTTTATAATTTTTTCACAAATATGGTAGTGAAAATTCTGAAAAATATGCTTCAAAGATGTGTATAATTTCCAAACCCTGATGGCTTTGCAGAAACTGAGAGAGGTGTTTGTAGATGGACCTGTGGTGAAGAAAAATGTCGTTCGAATTTCCAAAATATTTTTTCATTTGGTCAGAAATCAAACATGAAGCGGACTGCTAAAATAGTCATGTACAGAAATTTCGTAGTGCTCATTTCGTAGTAGACTCCAAAATCCACCTTTTGCATAACCTTTGACCTTTCTGACTGTTGGGGGATCTTATTTGGGGCTAATGAGCTAAATACATTTTTTTTTCCCTCCTTAGTTCTCCATAAAACTAAATTTAAAGGAAAAAGAGCATCTTTAAAAATTTTATAGCGTTTTTCAGCCTTCAAGCCTAGAGCATGCTATGAAACTACCTGATTATGGAAAAAATTCAAAATTCTCCATTTTTATTCCAAATTTCACCCGTAGGTCTAAAAATTGATATGATGAAATATGATCATGCAAAATTTCCTCTTACCCTCTTCAAAAAACATCATTTTCACCTTTAGCAAGTTTACTTATCAATAAAATTACTGTTTTTTCAGAAAAAATAGGGTTTAGAGATGAGCTCCTATCTCCCTATCCTTGATAGATGTTGAAAACATGAAGGAGGTTTTTGTAGGTCAGTATGTGATGAAGACAAAACTCTCTTTTTTTTTATAAAACCATCTTCAGTTGTCCAGAATCTGCATTCTAAAAACATGTATAAAACAGGAAAATTCTGCATTCTAAAAATAGAGCTGAAACACATCTCTAAATATCTAAATTTGTAGCACCTTTGAGAAATGTGAAAGAGGCTAAGATTAATTGGTCTGTTCTTGACAATAACCTCTCTCAGTTTCTTAGAATACTTCTCTATTTTTCCAGAAACTTCCCTTGAAGTTGACCACTCAAAAGTAAAAAAGAAGAGAAATCCTCAGATTTGCTACAAAATTGTGAGGTAGTTTTGTAGCGAAATTTGCCTATTTTGCAATGAACTCGCTACGAAACAATGTTTAACTAGAAATTGGAAGGTTCTTCTGATTTAAAAGCATGGGAATGAAATCTAAAGAACATGAGGTAGACTTGACTGATATGACAAGGCTCTAGGTGGTTTTAGACTTATGGTAGACATCGCCATATGCAATTTTTTTAAGAATTTCATAAAAATAACTATGAGATAGCATGAACCTAGGTGAATGATGCTATCCATAAAAAAATAAAAATTTATGTCTGATAATAGTGGCTCCACGGGGTATGGTGTGCCCCTGTGGGACAACAAATAACTTGTAGTTCCAGTGGCACCTCCATTGGGCTGCTCCCATATTCGAAATGAAAACTTGTAACCTTCTCTGACCTGTAACATTGGCACTGAAAAACTAATAGCTGCTAAAAAACTGAAAGTACACATGTTGAATTTAAAACTAAAACTGACAAAATGCTTGATCTTCAAGCTTATTTATATACAAATGATCCTACTCTACTTGCTCAGCATAAAATCTGAATCAAGTAATCTCACACTTCCAATGAATCCAATCAAGAAGTTGAGTACTGGATTGGAACAGGCATTCCACTTCTCTGATCATAAACCCATTCTTGAGAGATGAAAACTTGTTCCACCATTTGTATTTGTATACATAATTAAAAATCATATTGAAATTCATTCTTATAGAAGATTCAAGTAGAGATGCGAAAGGATCTTTGAGAGTATGCACGAATAATTCTTGTTCATCAACAAGAAAGTGTGAGTAAATATGATCCTTTGATGGTGTTCATTGTTCATATTATTCATTATAAGCCTTGTGACCTTTCTCAAATAAAAAATAAAAATTATATTGTTCATCATTTTAATTTGAGAGGAAAAAATACTTGGAGTACTCTTGGACACTTTCAAAAGGTACTGCCTCACCATGTACCATAGAAATTTCTAAAGGTAACTCTTCATATGATTCAACAAGAATACTCTTCATATCACCAAATTGATTCCTGTTGGGCTGCCTCAATGGTCAACTTGGAGTAACTATTTCAAACCATCTTTTGTCTGAAGATTAGCCTCTTCAGTCTGAGAGGGCTCTCTCAACTTATCAAAGGATTTACTCAATTAGGTCTTAAAACAAATGCCTAACTCTGTGAGTGTTTTAGTGTATGTGATTGCAGGTGAAAAATGAGGAAGATTCAACTACCATTGGGATTATGGATTCGGTAAAAGGAAATCAATGAGAAGCATTCCTACTTATGGAAGCTGAGGCTTTTTCTGTTTCAATGATAGAACAACACTAACACATGGGAATAATCAGTAATTCAATGCTAAAATGAATTCAAAGCATATATGATAGGAATTGTGAGTAATTTAGCATAAATACTACTTGAAGCAAGATATAAAAGAGACACATAAAGCCATTGAAACACATGAAGAATCCCAGATGAAGAAAGAAAAGTCACTGTCTCAATATTACTAATATCATAAATTACAATTGTATTTGTATCAAAAGCATTCTCCAACCCCTTCTAACTCTAAAATTATCTCATTTATAGAGTGAGGACTCATAAAAAATATTTTCCACCTTGCTAGCTTCGAATTCGCACCTCAGAGACCTATTTCAAACATGATTCCATCACTTGGAGACTTCCTAGGGATATTTTGTTTTACAGAGTTTGAATACCAAAAGGAATCTTCTTTCATTAATAGTTAAACAATTCCATTTAATAACCCTTATCAACTTCAACCAACTAATTTTATGAGTGTACTTGAGTGCTGATGTGTCATTATTCCATGTGGACGCTAATTTGGACCTCCTCCAAGTCGATATTTTACAATTTTTTCACATATCTGGTTAGTGAAAATTATGGAAAATAGGCTTCAAAGATTAGTGTATAATTTCCAAGCCTTGATGTATTTGCAGAAACTAAGAGAGGATTTTGTAGATGGACCTGTGATGAAGAAAATCCTCTTTCATATTTCCAAAACCGTTTTTCATTTGGTCAGAAATGAAACTTGAAGTTGACTACTAAAACAATCATGTACATAAATTTTGTAGCGCTCATTACGTAGCAAAATCCAAAATCCACCTTTTGCATAACCTTTGACCTTTTTTATTTTTCTGACCCAAATTTTTTTTTTCAAAACATTGTATGTCAAATTTTTTTTTTTATCATGGTCTTAAATAGGTCTGAAAGTCATTTTTATTTTGGTTAAGGGTAGGTTATAGCTTTTAGAGGTTTAATGTTCATCATTTTAATTCAAATAAGGTCTTTAGAGATCCATTCCATTGTCAAATATTCACATTTTTCACTCAAGGGTCACTCAATTAAGTTTTAGGATAAATTTCTAGAATTAGAGAGGAATCCACCGTTTCATAGCATCGCTAGTTCCAAAAAGAGGAAATGCGCTATGAAAGCGCTGCTACTTTCATAGAGCAAACTGCAAAAATTACACTCTGAGCGCTACGAAGGCGCGATTTCTTAGCTATTGTGTCAAATAAG
Source organism: Pinus albicaulis (assembly GCA_034641835.2). NCBI lineage: Eukaryota > Viridiplantae > Streptophyta > Pinopsida > Pinales > Pinaceae > Pinus > Pinus albicaulis. Next base: position 1,235,105,303 of record CM076581.1, on the reverse strand, counting down.
CCAAAATCTGTCAGATTCATTTGGAGAATGATAGGATAGGGGTATGGTGAGTCAGTTAGTTACCAGATTCGATATACTTACTTGTCCTATAGTCATCATAGTCATGATAGGATATCAATGAAGCATCATTTAGTCATGAGGTGACATCTCAAATTCAAATTTTTACCTAATTGAGTCATATTTGATTCATTTACCTTCACACAACTTTTTGAGCTCTGAAGAAGTTAAGATAAGTCTGTGGTTGTTCTATGCAAAGGCAACCTTCATCATTCTCAAGTGAGGCTATTCATTTAATGAAGTGAGGTTGTTCCATATCTTAATCAAGCGAGGTTGTTTTACAAATTCTAGAGAAACTAACAGGTTTTTTCCAAGAGACATGGAAGATGAGAAGAAAGTTCACAGAGGAGGACATTGTCTAAGATATGAACCTGAAAATGTGAAGGTTTTAGTTGCCGATCAAATAGTGACGGAGGCTTTCGCCAAATTAGGTTGTCTCCAGTTTTGTGAAAAAATACAGGGTGGTCACACTCAGGTGTCAAAAGAGTTTGCCTTATGCTTCAGTGGAACCACTACCAAATATGGAATGGTAAATGTGCCAGTCACACCTGAGATCATAGCTTTTGTGACAGAGACACCAAGAGGGAAGGAATCTTGGTTTAAAGGTTTTAGGTTTGACATGAAACCATGCAAGGAATTTATGAAACCTAAATATGTAGATATGGACCTAAACAATGCAATATTTAGAAGCTATATCGTGGCTATATCAAGGACAACTATGCAAAGATGCTATTTAATATTCAAAGATACTTTACATGTGAAGCCATGTACCATAAAGTTTACACTTATCATTTCAAGCTGTTGTTGCATTTCACAGGTATGATATCACTATATTTTCCATTTTACTTGCATAGAAGCCTTGCCAAAATGGCTGACAAAGTCCAAGCCAAATATGATGGTTGTGAAACATCTCCGTTTTATCATGGTTTGATAAAGTTATTCATTTTGAATGAGCTTCAGAAAATAAATAGGGATTGGTATTCCCTTTTGTTTATGAATGAATTTGAAATGGAGCCCTAACCCCAGTTAGGAACCATAAAATTAAAGGTAATCCTTCACCACCAATAGCAGAATCTAGTCAGCCAGTGGTTACTAAAGCAAAGAGGTTTGTAAAGTTAAAAGCAAGGAAACAGGTTGAAAATAGAACATAGAAGACACCAGTACTTGCTGCAGAAACTCCTTCACCTACAAAAGAGAGGTTAAAAAGTGTCAAAGAGGATAAACAAAAACAAGTGGCCGGCAAGCAGGAAATCCAGAGAGTGACAAGAAGCCAAGAAATAGCATCAAAGGGAAAAATAGTTGTTTCAAGTTCAGATGACATCTCAGTGATGAAAGGAAACTTAGATGACATATTACATGCAATTGATATAGAAGAGTCACCTATTGTGCAAGCCGATCTTATTGGAACAGATGAACACAAGCAGAAAAAAGTGAAATCAGTAAAGAAACTAGAATTTGAAGGTGAGAATGCAACCTTTGAATTTCAAGCTAGGAAGCCTTTGACTAGGCATACTAAAAAGCTCAAAGAAAATAGTAAGGAGGTCCAAGAAGCTACTGAAATAGTCAAAGTACCTAAAGAGGTGGTTGACCTCTCATCACCAGTAGTAGAGCATGCAGCTACCATACTAATGAATGAAAAAGAAGAATTGAAAAAGTATAAAAGGCTTGAGGAGAAATTGACATAAAAAAAACAAGAGATTGCTAAGATGAAGAAAAGGGCCAGAAATTACATCATTGAGAAAACATAATTTAAAAGAATGAAGGTTGTTTTGGGAAGGTCAAACAGTTTCTAGGTCTAAGATTCCAAGTAGTGCAGACTGGTTTTTTACATGGAAAGTGCCAGCAATCAAAGAAGAAAGATTTTCCAGAGTGATTAATACTCATTTGAGAGCCTGTAATAAAAGGCTAAGAGGAAAAGTGGAGGATTTGGAGCTGCAATTGAAACTGTCTCAGGATGGATCAAAAAACCAAGGTGCAGAGTGAAAAATTCAAAGGTGAAATCAAATGGGTAATAAAGAATAAACTTCATGAAATGGTGTTTTAGTTCATATGGCTATTTGTCTTGAAGAAACCAGTGAATTTCTGAAAGTTTGGGAAAATTTTGGTTTAATTTTTGAAGAAAATCCGAACAAAATTGCTCACTCAGTAGTTTAGTAGCGCAAATAGTGCAAAAAGGGTGAAATGCGCTACGAAACTACTGTAGCAACATTTTTCACCCTTTTCCTTAAATTTTTGAAGAACAAACTTGTATATTTTGGCTTGCAAATTCTAAGGAGGGTGTGTTAAGTGAATATGCACATAATCCCAAAGGCAAGAAACCAAATTTTGAAGGCAAATAAGTTAAAAGTCTGCGCTATGAAAATCGCTATGAAATTGTGTTTCTTTCGTAGTGCAGGTTTGTTTTCACTATTTTGAGAGTTCGAAGTTGATTTTGCATAGCTGGCACATGGTGATGATTTTGGACATATTCCATTCTAGTTCCTGACAGTAAATAGCCTTAAATTTATGGGTTCATAGTGGTCAGAGTGTCTCGAGAACTTAAAGAATCCTAAGCCTAAAAAAGAGGGGAACAGTTTCCTAGTTTGCAAGAGATCAAGATCAACATCATCAGCATTATGGTCATAACAGGTTGGAGCTTATCATCAAGATTTGACCTTATGGAGATATAGGTGGAAAATTATGTAATCAATTTTAAATAAATTTGTTATAAGTAGAGTTAAAGAGTTCTAATTCTATTTGTAATAGGACTCTGTATTAGGTTTACAATTGTCTTTGTAATAAATACCATGTTATATGGTTAGGATAGGTGTCAAAGATATTAATTTTATGTATCTAGTTGAGGATAAGCTTATCTTATGATGTAAATGATCTATAAAGGATCAAGGGGTCGAATTATAAGGGGTTGGACATTTTTAGCAAAAATACTATGGTTATTGTAAGTGACTGTTTTTAGCTTAATACGGAGTTTTCTACTTAGCCAACTCAAGATTCATGAAGAGTTCTTGTATGTTCTTGTTTTGATAGCATCTTTTAATATCCTATTGCAGTTTTTTTTGCTTATGTTACTCATAATTCATCACTGATGCTCTGACTTCCTTCATAGACAAACTGACTGTGTGTTTTACTGTTTCACATGTGTATTCCTTGACTTGAACTCTGATATGCCTTGAATTCCATGCTAGGTAGATCTTCTAGATTTTTTGAACATATTGTGACTCCATAAGCCCAATGTACACTTGCTAATGTGATTTACAACCAATTTATATCATTTATCTGCTTTAAATCCCATATAGAGTTAGCCATCTACATATTTATCAAAAATCATAAACCCTTGAGAGAGCCCTCTCAGGTTGAGGAGGCTAAGCCTCAACCAAAAGATTGGTCTGAAATAGTTACATGCGATTAAATTTATTGGCACCCTATCAGGTCTCATTTTTTGATAACATGATTATTGGAGGATATTCCTTTCAAATTTTCTACGAAATTGTCAGGTTGTTTTGCACTGAATTCAGTACAAAACTGTGTTTACCTAGAAAGTGGAAGATGTTTTTGATTTAAAAGCATGGGAATGAAAAATAAAGGAAATGAGGTAGACTTGATTGATATGACAAGGCTCTAGGTGGTTCTAGACTTATGGTAGATATCGCCATATGCAATGTTTTCAAGAATTTCATGAAAATGACTATGAGATAGCATGAACCTAGGTGAATGACCCTATCCATCAAAAATTAAAAATTTATGTGTGAGAATAGCGGCTCCACTGGGGATGGTGTGCCCATGTGGTACAATAAAGAACTTGTAGTTCCAATGCCACCTCCATTGGGTTGATCCCATCTTCAAAATGAATACTTGCAACCTTCTTTGACCTGTAACCTTGGCACTGGAAAACCAATGGCTACTAAAGAATTGAAAGTAAACATGCTGAATTTAAAACTGAAACTGACAAAATGATTGATCTTCAAGCTTATTTATATAAAAATTATCCTACTCTACTTTCTCAACATTAAAACTGAATCAAGTAATCTTACACTTCCAATGAAGCCAATCAAGAAGTTGAGTACTGGATTGGAACGAACATTCCACTTCTCTGATCATAAAGGCATTCTTGAGAGATGGAAACTTGTTCCACCATCTAAATTTGTATACATAACTGAAAATCATATTGAAATTCATTCCTATAGAATATTCCAAGAGAGCTATGAAAGGATCTTTGAGAGTATGCACAAACAATTTTTGTTGATCAAGAAGAAAGTGTGAGTAAATATGATCCTTTGATGGTGTTCCTTGTTCATATTATTCATTATACCCCTTGTGACCTTTCTCAAACAAAAAGGAAAAACCATGTTGATCATTTTTTTCATTTGACAGGAAAAAAATACTTGGAGTACTCTTGGACACTTTTAAAAGGAACTGCCTTAGCATGTACCACAGAAATTTCTAAAGGTAACTCTTCATATGATTCAACAAGCATACCCATCTGATTGTCTAAAATTTGCTTTTCAAAATTGTCTTCATTTGATGTAGGATGATGAAAGGGATGACATGAAGAATAAATTTCTTCCTTTACCTGAGGATTATAGCAATTATATTCTAGTATTTCCTCTTACTGTTTGAAATGATTCTCATATTGCTGATGATCAAAACACTGAGAATTATTCTACAACTTTTCATCAAACTCATAGGATGTAACATGATTTTCATAAATAAAATCCTGCTAGGTTTCAATTTCATCCAAGAGAGAGGCTATCCTTTTTTCTTGGTGATGAAAGGGATTGTCATGAAGGGCCTATAAAATTTCCTCATCCATGAACTCATCATCTTCATAAAAATTCTCCAAATATTCAATAAAACTCACACAATGTTTACAATAGTCTTTGACCAGCAATAAGGAAGAATGAAATTCTTTATACATCTCATAAAATGCAACATGGAAATCATCAAGAGCATATAAGGAACCATTTGGCAGGTTTTCATACCAAGACCATGATTTTCCTTCTAAAGCTACCATAAACATTTGCATGACACAATCCTCAGGGAACTGAACCTTAAGTTCGTGTACATGCATATGGAATCTAACCAAATGAAGAGCAACATTATCTTTCTTTTAATTTTTAAATATGGGAATATTAGTTAACCAATCAAACTTTGGCATACGATTTGGAAAACCAGGGATGTGAGACCGATTCATAGGGGCATACCTAGCATTTATTTACTTGCAATGGAACTCATATTGGAACTTCATCAAGCTACTGATCCTCAAGAAGTGGAGTCACCTTCCAATTTATTATTTCATGTGTGGAGTCACCAGAGCAGAAATAAAGGCAATATGTGCCTACTTTCCTTCTACTCTCAGACCTTAGAACTGAAACTTTTTCGTTCTTCCCAGGGAAAATTTACACCTTCGATCCCCGACAACGGCGCAAAAATGTTATCACCAAATTGAGTCCTACTGGACTGCTTCAATGGTCAACTTGGATTAACTATTTCAAGCCATATTTTGACTGAATATTAGCCTCTTCAGTCTGAGAGGGCTCTCTCAACTTATCAAAGGATTTACTCAATTAGGTCTTAAAAAAGATGGCTAATTTTGTGAGTGTTTTAGTGTATGTGATTTTAAGTGAAAAATGAGGAATATTTGACTACCATTGGGCTTATGGATTTAGTAAAAGGAAATCAATGACAAGCATTCCTACTTATGGAATCTGAGGCTTTTTCTATTTCAATGATAGAACAACACTAACACATGGGAAAATTAGTAACTCAATGCTAAAAGGAAGTGAGAGCATATATGAAATGAATTCTGAGTAATTTAGCATCAATGCTACTTGAAGAAAGATATAAAAGTGACACATAAATCCATTGAAACACATGAAGATTCTCAGGTGAAGCAAGAAAAGTCACTGTCTCTCTATTACTGATATCAAAAATTACAATAGTTTCTCTATCAAAAGAATTATCCAACCCCTTATAACTCTAAAACTATCTCATTTATAGAGTGAGGAATCATACAAATTATTTTCCACCTTCCTAGCTTCGAATTCCCACCTCAAAGACCTATTTTAAACATGATAACATCACTTGGAGTCTTCCTAGGGATATTTCTGTTTTACATAGTTTGAATACAAAAAGGACTCTTCTTTCAATAATAGTTCAAAAAATCCATTAAATAACTGTTATCAACTGCAAACAACTATTTTTATGCATGTACTCGAGTGTTGATGTGTCATCATGCCATGTGGGTGCTGAGTTGGACCTCCTCCAAGTCAAGTTTTTATAATTGTTTCACAAGTCTGGTTAGTGAAAATTCTGAAACATAGGATTCAATGATGAGTGTATAATTTCCAAACCCTGATGGATTTGCCAAAAATGAGAGATTTTTTTGTAGATGGACCTATTCTAAATAAAAACCTCTTTCATATTTCCAAAATTATTTTTCATTTGGTCAAAAATCAAACTTGAAGTTGACTGCTAAAACAGTCATGTACAGAAATTTCCAGTGCTCATTTCCTAACAAACTCCATAATCTACCTTTTGCATAACCTTTGACCTTTCTGACTATTGGAGGATCTTCCTTGGGGCTAATGAGCTAAATACAATTTTTTTCCCTCCTTAGTTCTCCATAAAACTGAATTTAAAGGCAAAAAAAGATCTTCAGAAATTTCATATCGTTTTTCGGCCTTCAAGCCTGGAGCACGCTACAAAACTACCTGATTATGGAGAAAATTCAAAATTCTCCCTTTTTCTTCCAAATTTTACCTGTAGGTTTGAAAATTTATATGATCAAGTATAGTCATGAAAACTTGCCTCTTACCCTCTTCAAAAAACATCATTTTCACCTTTAGCAAGTTTATTTATCAATAAAATGACTCTGTTTTTTCAGACCAAATAGGGTTCAGAGATGAGCTCGTATTTACCCATCCTTGATGGTTGTTGCAAAATTGAAGGCATTTTTTGTAGGTTAATATGTTCTGAAGAAAAACCTCTCTTGGGTTTTTGAAAATCATCTCCGGGTGTCCAGAATCTGCATTCTAAAAATATGTATAAAATAGGAAAATTCTGCATTCTGAAAATAGAGCCAAAATACATCTCTAAATCTCCAAATTTGTAGTACTTTTGAGAAATGTGAAAGAGGTTAATGTTATTGGATATGTCCTTGACAATGACTTCTCTCAGTTTCTTAGAATACTTCTTTGTTTGCCTAGAAACGACCCTTGAAATTGACTACTCAAAAGTCAAAAAGCAAAGAAATCCTCAGATTTTCTATGAAATTGTCAGGTAGTTTCGTAGCGAAATCTACCTATTTTGCACTGAATTCACTACGAAACTATGTTTAACTGGAAAGTGGAATATTTTTCTGATTTAAAAGCGTGGGAATGAAAACTAAAGGACATGAGGTAGACTTGACTGACATGACAAGACTCTAGGTGGTTTTAGACTTATGGTAGGCATCGCCATATGCAATGTTTTCAAGAATTTCATGAAAATGACTATGAGACAACATGAAACTAGGTGAATGACCCTATCCATCAAAAAATAATTTTTTTTTTGTGATAACACTTTCCTTATAGGTGACGGTGCAGGCAAGCACTAGATCCTCTACCCTTACCTTGGTGGATTTTCTTCGGTTGACCCGAGGCATCACAAGTTCTTTCGGGACGTTGTGCCAGCATTCACAAGATATATTCTCAAGGACAAGTTAAATTTTTGCATGTGAGGATGATTAGGTATTCTAGGATTTGGGTATCATACGCAAACAAAAAAAAACCATATTTTTTTATTAATGATCACATAGGATTAATCTAAAGGGAGAATTTATTTTATTTTCCCTTTGTTTTATGTATGCAATCAGATTTTTGATTTGATGATAGTCTCTTTTCTCTCAAATATTTCTAAAACCATGCCTAGATGATTCTAGAATGGACCCAATAGGACCTCGTCGATCTAGACATCTTTTGGACCTCCCCCCATTACTAGGAGGGGTTCCAGGTCTTTCGCTATTTAGACATCAAAGACAGAACACAACCACCATTATTGGTTCGTTCTTTATTGGGGAATCTTTAGTTGGGAACCCTAGTCGGTCTCCCAATGCCACACTAGTGTACACCCCCATAGGTTCACCACACACCACTCCTCCCACAACCCCTAGTGAGTAGAAGAGTGTTACCCATTCAGGAATCCAGGTGAACACACAGTAAGGTACATCACAAAAAAACCCTATTCCTAATCAGAACATTATGTTTTCACAAGTCACAATGACTACAAATTCGAAATCACCTTTTCTAGCTTTGTTAAAGCTACCAGATTTAACCAAGTGGACAAACAACCCCATTGCACACAACCCCATATGGCATCCCATGCCCATGAAGCTCCCTTCAGACATTCCAAAATTTGGAGGGAAGTAAGTAGAAGACCTCAGAAATCATGTTATGAATTTCCACCTATGGTGTTTGTCAAACAACATCGTTGATGATACTATTCGACTAAGATTGTTTCAACATATTCTAACTAGAGTAGCAGCAGAACAGTATGTGGAGCAGCCCTCTTCTACACATGAAACCTTTAGCACCCTTACTACTATGTTCCTGACCTATTTTCAGTTACCCATCCACCACGATTCCAGAATGGAGTTACTGACCCACTTTAGGCAAACCCTCGCCGTCCATATCTCAGACCATCTCCACGAATGGAAACGACATCGTAGTTTGTGCAAAGCCAAACTTGACGATCGAGTTATGTTAGACCTATTCCTAAAAAATCTCACAGTAAATATTTCAAAGGATGTGGCATAACAAAAGCCCATATCCAAAAAGGAGGCCATCAATAAGGCCCAACAGCTTGAGCTGATCTATATGCAATCAGGGTATATTTACAATATCATGTCAAATGCCCTCTGCCTACAAACTTATAAATAATTTCTAGGTGCATTGAATTCTATTGATGGTTTAATTGGGTTATTGACCCAACATGACCTAAGAAGTAGTGTTCAAAACCCCAGTTACGCATTGATTCTACCTAGAACATAACACAACCCAGCTACCAAAATCATCACATGCCTCCACAAAATTTGACCAGTAGGGCGTCATCGTATCACCATCAGCATGGAGGACCTTATCCTCTAGCTCAAGGGACCCAATATGCAGATAAACATGTTGACGGAAGATCTCCCCCCCCAATAGCCATTTACAAACATGGTACCGCAATACACCCAATCTCCAACACAAGACGTGCCCATGTATAATAGGCACATGTGAACTTTGTGCAACCCTCCCAAAACCAACCGTGCCAACCATACAACGAGGATGATATAGATTATCCTCCTAATGCAGTGAAGAAAAAAATAAAATAAGATCCTAAAGGAAATCCTAGATAGGGGGCACCAACCAACAATGCCCTCCACAATATTAAGTTGGAGGAAACTCCAACTGATACCAAAACCAAGAACAAAAAAAATCCCAAAGGAAAAAAAAAAGGCCAATTCCTAATACAAGCCACTCTTGTTCGATTTGTGGTGAGTACGGCCATTACACTCACCACTATCCCGACCTTCCTGAACTGAAGAAATTGTAGAGTAACTATGGATAGGAAGGATCCTCCCAGCACAAAATAGTCATGCATGAGCCTTTCCCCCATCAAGGGACAATTAGCACGCAACAACAAACTCCCAATGATTTTGAAAAAACAACCATGAAATATACATGGCTAGCAAGGAAAAAAAATTTAGACACAAAATCGAAATTACGATGCCCCACCAGACACCATCATGTCAGGGGCTAGTACCAATGCACCAACAACAACTTTAACCATATCAAATATTCCTATGGAACCTTTTCAAAATATGGCTAAGGGACCAACTAGGCAGGCAAGAAACTATTCAAAAGTAGCCCATAACTATAGCATTGTGGATGATCTAGCTCAATCTCGCATTGCTATGTCAGCTTTGGAGGTGTTACAATCATGCCCAAAGCAGTGGAAATCCTTACTCTCCACATTAGGCGCCATCGACCCCACCAATTCACACCTGGTGGCATTTGATTTAAATAAAGCCACCCCTAGGCTTCCTTCAATGGTCGCCTTTCAGATACCAGCATTGGTTCAAAACATTTCCATTCACTGATTGTTGAGTAACCAGCTCAAAAAATAGAAGAAAAAAGATATCAACGCCTTAGAAATAAGCCACTTCGAGGGGGCAACCTCCAATACATTACATAAATTAACAATTCTTGGATGATACAATTTAAAAAACCTCCTTTCTATATATAGGAGTCCATGGGGCCATAATGTAATCCTAGTGGGCCACAATGTAATCCTAGCCGACCTAACAATAATAATTTAAGGGCACAATAATAACAAAATGGGGGTTACAGGGGTACAATAATAACAATAAGGGGGGCTACACTAACATAATAAGGGCTATACTATTAATATAGGGACTTAACATGCCCCTCTCCTTCAAACAAGTGTTGTCCTCAACGCTTGATTATTTCTTGATGCTTCTGTATAAAATTCTCATCCTCCCATGTGAAATCTTATACAGGAAAGTTCTTCCACTTGCCGAGATACTCTGAAATTGATCGTACTTGTCGAGTTCTTGTTTCTATGACTACTTCATAACTTCTTTCGATGTCATGTTGATCTTCCTGTTGTTTCATTAGATTCTGCACCAAAGTTGGGTTATCCTTTGAGAGTTGGAGAACTTATTGTTGATGCTCGATGTGATCTTCCACTAATTTATCATCCATATTTTCTATTATTTTATCCTTAAAACCATCCAACTTAGCCTCCATTTCTACTTTTAAACCATCTATTTCATATTCAATTGCTCTTCGTAAGATTGAAACTTGTTGCACTTGCACGTAATTTTATATCTCATATCGCAATCCTCTTCATGTGTCATGTATAGCTTTGAGGGATTACTGTAAAAGGGAATTATTTTTTGGAGGCATTATAGAACCCAATACTGATAAAAATTCTAAAATATTCCCTTGGAATCAATTCAAATTGATTCTTCAAACAAGACTTATGCAATTTGGAAAAATACACACCTTTTTCTTTCTTTTGAGGAGCTCGATATTTAAATTGGATTATCTCTGTAATTAAAAATATTCAATATCTGAAATTCAGCCCTATAGTAGCCCTCTGAAGCTTATTTCAAATGCCATAGGTCTTATCTAATTTGGATTCTCCAAGAAAAAGTTGTGTCCAATCTCCCACAATGACCTAATTTTGGACTGGTTCAGTAGAGAAAACTTGTAGGACTTGCCACGTGTCACTGTTTCGTCCTTTGTCTCTGAAATTGATAGCCAAGAAACTACAGTCCGTGTAATTGTGACCAATTTTTACGGCACTCAAATCCACTTCCCAGAGAGAGAGTTATTGAACTTTTCCCACGATCACCTCTTTGAGATGAAATTCAGGAGCCTGAAAAAGCACTACCTTCCACAGATCATATCTCAAAAAATATTGCGAACCAAGCTCTGAAATTTTTCGACGACTTTCCTCAGGATTTCAGCTTCGCACCATATGAATTTCAGATTCTGAACCTTCGTAGAAAAAAAATTATAGCGAACATTCCACGATGACCTGTTTAGGAGCTTGAAAAAAGACCTAATTTCCACAGATGATATCTCCGAAAATATTGCAAACCAAGCTCTGAAATTTTTAGAAACTCTTCCTCAAGATTTCAGCTTTGCACCCTAAAAATTTTAGCTTCTGAAACTTCGTAGAAAAAAATTTATAGCGAAAATTCCACAATGACCTGTTTGGAGCAGCGAAACCCTAGAATCCAAACCTCTGATACCAAATGTTGAGTAACCAGCTCAAAAAATAGAAGAAAAAAGATATCAAAGCCTTAGAAATAAGCCACTACGAGGGGGCAACCTCCAATAAATTACATAAATGAACAATTCTTGGATGATACAATTTAAAAAACCTCCTTTCTATATATAGGAGTCCATGGGGCGATAATGTAATCCTAGTGGGCCACAATGTAATCCTAGCCGACCTAACAATAATAATTTAAGGGCACAATAATAAAAATATGGGGGTTACAGGGGTACAATAATAACAATAAGGGGGGCTACACTAACATAATAAGGGGCTATACTATTAAAATAGGGACTTAACACTGATGTATCATTGATGAAGGTGCATCCACATGCATCATGTCAAAGAACGTTTGGGAAAAGTTAGGGTCTCCCGAAAGAAAGACATCAAACATCATGCTTAGAGCATACAATGGTCGCCCTTCAGCGCTCTTCAGTCTCTACCAAAATGTCACGGTATGCTTAGCCGGAAAGAATATCCTTATATACATTGAAGTTTTGGACGCCCAATTGGACTAAAATATACTCTTTGGCCGAAGTTATATGTATGCCATGTCAGCCATCGCCTCCTCCATCTTCCGAACTATGATTTTCCCCCATGAGGAACACATCATTACTATCAACGAACTGACACATAGCGAAAATCAGCCCCTAAAAAATACCAATAACATTCTACCCTATGTGGAAATATATGTTGACGCGCTTACACAGTACCAAGAATATGGCCCCATCCAGTTCAAACCATTGTCCATCCTAGGGTCATTCCTAGGATATCCCCCTGTTATACCTGAGTCATCACCTAATGTCACAGGGCTCTGGTGTGCATGATGTCCACATTAAACACCGAATCTAGTCAAGATATGCAGATGAGCAATAATGACACTGAATCCTCAGCCACGACAGCCTCTCTTGCCTACGCTGCCTCCCAAACTCCTTTCCTCTTCCCCCTAGCTGGTTTTGTGTCGTAGTAGGTCATGGCCATTATGGTCCCACCAAACTTATCATTCGTAATACCAGATTGGTACCTAGTCCCACCCACTCTAATGGGAGTCGTACACATCACCTCTACAGGTTTAAACCCATCAATCCTGAACTGGCCCCAGACGTTTAGGAGATTGTCGCAACCATCCTTGCAAAGGGAATCCCCATTGTAAAACCGATAAATATGACTAAGAAAATCGAGAGAAGAGGAAAGAAGGTGGAGACTCCCACCACGCAATGGGAATCACCAAGCTGCACCATATGTGACGTAGTAGGCCACCCTACCCACATTTTCCCAGATCTGGATGAATTAAAACTCCTCCTTAACTCTACGGCAGACATGGAAACACCACGTTCCCATAGAAAGGAACCTGCCATCAAAATCCAAGGCAAAGAATTGTGTACCAATCATGCATGTGATATCTACAAAAATTATGGACACTATACCTATCATTGCCCAGAGATCCCACAATATAAGGACACCCTACACACCATCAAGAAATCCTATCAAGATGATGCCTCCACCCAATCTTCTAGAGATGAAACTCACACCATTCTATACCTGTAGGAGGGACGAAAGTCGCCTGAAAGACTCCCAGCCATTCACCCTCCTCCCATCAAACATTATGTACTTTGTGATGAACACGATCAATTCATCATTGATTTCCCAGCTCTGGAAATGTACCAACGATGGTGCCCAATGCATATAGTGTATTGTACTGACCCAGATACCTAGTATTCATGTCAGATATATGGTGACAATCATATGTTATGCCATTGTTACTACATCGCTAGATTATGGATAGCGCTTGCTTGTATGTGATCCACTATTTTCTGCCTCTCCCAAGGATATGGCTTAGACTCAGAATCTGTAAAAAACTCAACAACACAAGAAGATGTGACGAGCCGATTCATCCTCTTTCTGTCAGCTGAAAAGCAACCAATCAGGGAACCCTTAGTTACCCCAAACCACTCTCTGCAAAGAATACCAACATGCACATTATGTAAAATGCCCAATAATGTAGTTGCCAATTTCCCTAACTTAGAAGTGCTATGTGGCTGGAACCCTATCACAACATCTAATGAGTAGGAAGGGAACCCCATATCTAGGCTATTTTTCCTAGTATGTCAGGGAAATCACCATGAACATCATTGTACTTATATCATGATAGTTCGTCCTCTAATTGATATGATACATACATTAGAAAAGAAACGTGATGATCTTCTCAACCGGTATAGAAAGTATATCACCCCCAGACTAGCAACCGCACACCCACATCAGCGTGATTGGAAAACTAGGACAGTGCACCTACCAAGCATGACCCAAGTATAACCTAGGATAACATGATGACTATGCAACCTGATTAGCCACTGGGTCAATTAGTGCAAAGAACTGAAGCAACTCGAAAACACTTTTCACACGGTCTCTTCTCTCCCATAGAGACTTCTCTCTAACCAAGAGAAAATCACACACACTTATTGCCAGATTTGTTCACACTTTCATCATACAATGAAATGTGAGCATCTCCCCAAGATTAAAGTGGCAAGAGCAGCGTTGAGTCTACACTCCCTGAAAGAGCTAGACACAAACATGCCAAAAGCTTAAAAATGGAAGCAGAAGCTCTCATCTTCTACAACAGATCCTTTCCAAGTGTCCATGTTAGGGACAAAGAGTAGTGTTGATTCCCACACAATCTACTCAGTTCGCACAATGGTACAATGAACCATGAGCACTGGCCATAACCACGAACCAGAGGCATGTCCGCTAATGGAAACATTCAGGCACCTCTACACCTTGCACAATTTCCACTAACAGGAAATTGACCGTTCTAACAGGGGACCCAATTACCTTGTGCTTATCAAAACTCCCATAATGGAGATTCTCCCCCCACCAGACGCCGAAGACAAAATACACCATATATAGTTCATATCATCATATATCAGAACTAGGACTGAAGCTGCCCCCACATCCTGGGTTTTCAACCCTGTTCCTGTCATAAAAACCAGGGCACCCTATTCTTTTGCAATGATTCCACCAGAACTAGAATTTACATGTCGCCATTGAAATCCTCGATGATACGTAGCCTCTAAAACAACATCTAGTACAACCAAAGCTCGTCGATGAAAGATGACGGCAGTCGCTACAACACAACAAGGCCCACAAGAAACGGGAAAAAGAATCGTTCGACCGCCACATCAACCCTCACTCATTCATCGAGGGAGAGCTAGTCCTCTGCTATGATGTTGCAAAAGAAGCCCTAGGGCCAAGAAATTTCGAAACCTTATGGAAATGACCCTTCATTATAAAACATTTTCTCCTCAAGGGTGCATACATCTTGACTGAATCGGACTGAACATGCCTTAGCAACCCCATCAGCAGCCTTTATCTCAAGAAATTATACCCATAAGGGCCAAGGAGGCCCTACCCTAGAGTCAACATACACAAACCCAACCACTTTAAAATTTCGACCAAATGACTTGTTACAAAGCATGCTTGAGTGTCACAATCGATTACCAACCCGAACCTCACTTTGGATTTGTTGATGGAGCATCACGATGGTCTTAAATTTTAACAACAGTCACTTGGGTTATCTATTACCCTGACCGATCACCACTCTGCACCAATGTTGTTTTTATCAGTTCAGTAACAGACAATAAGACATAATATGATGTCATTATTGGACTTATATGCGACACCCTCCATCAGGGCATACGCCACATACATGTCTAGCTTGATTCCCAGTTAGTAGTGTCGCAGTTAAACCGAACATTTGAGATACGAGATTCACATATATTTAGAAAATACTTGTGTGCAAAAAGATTAAGCAAAAAATTTGAATACATTACGTTCACACATGAACCGAGGAGTCAAAACCAAATAGCTGATTGCATAGCTAAAAATATTCTAAACTGGCATACATCTCGGATAAACCATCATATATAAAAAAACAATAACATAGAAAACATAGATATCCATCAACATAATACAATCCATAAACAGAAACAGGGGGCACACCATGTAGAGCCGCATAAAATATCTCTCGCATATATATATCAAAATGTATGTGTCTGAGTACAAAAAATAGTGTCTTTGACCCATAGGTCAGCCCAGAAGATACACATACAAGTCATCAAAAATAGGAGAAGAATTCTTATAATGGGTTCTTTCCCTGTGTACAACAATACTCTAGGGTGGTGCTCCCCCAAGAGGGGCACCTGGACCCACTTCCCCTCCTGGTAACAGTACTGGAGCCACCTTCAATACGGAGACCGCCACCCGATGTAAAACGGGCCGATAGCCCCTCTCCTGTGCAATCAAGGTCTCTAGCCATACATCCTCGAGGTCATCCAAAAATCCTTGAGCAGGCATCCCCTTAGTCAAGCAGTCTACTCAACCCTAGGCATCCTCTAAATCTGCCACCTTCTCGGTCAACTCATCAACACGAGCCTCAGCCACATTATCACGAGCTCGCTTAGAAACAGTCTCAGGAACAGTCGAGCTTCTACGTTCCCCTAAGAGGCCAGCCTCACCACCCAGTGCCCCACCCTGAGGCTATGGAGGAGCTCCTCCCTACCCCTCGAGAGCTCCTTGAGGTCTCTGAATCAATTGGTGCCTAACCAACCGAGCCACAGGACGACCAACCTCGCCAACATCTACAAGAGTAACCAAAATTATGTCAGTGTCAATACACATATAAACATAAATACTCAAGTAAATGTTGAAAACATGAAGTCATACCTGTTGGCCCCTAAGCGTATCCAATAGGAAGACCCATGTCTCGATCTTCCCTGAAGTCCATCCCTGCATAAGGGAAGGGTAGGAACATCTGAGGGTTGGCCTCAAACCAAGCCTTAGTGGCAGCATTCCAGTAATGCCCCACCTTACCCCCACCTCCTTCAGGCATCATGGGAGCCCACCTCCTCATGCGAGGCTCCTATGGCCCCCAGCAGGCACCACCACCATAGGTTTCAGCCACACCACCCAGTCATACATGATGCTGCATAGGATGCTAGCATAAGTAAACAAATTAGATCCATCCTAGACCTTAGAAATTTGTGCCAACATCCCGTCATAACAAAAATGGGAAAAGTCAAAAAGGTGCCCAGCCCGCAGCCGGCGCAAGACCATGATCTATGGATCTGATGCCCGATGAGAAAAAAACAACCCTGCCAGTCGCATAATGGCCACTAAAGCACACCGCTCGACCAATTTTGTCACTGTAGCAATGGCTATACACCCCTCCATAAGGGGCACCCCACTGTAATGACGTGCCTGTAACCGCTCAAGGTCCACCCTACCAGAGGGAAGTGGATACCAAAGTGCCTCACACTGAGGCAACAGCCTGGTCAAAAATTATATATCTGTCTTGGGATAGATATTAAGGTCACACCCATGTAGCACCATCACCTTCTGCCGCTTGTTCGAGCATTGGATCAGGTAACGCAAAAGTCGACCCTGTGATCGAAGAAGGTCATTCTCTAGAAATTTGAGGAGACACCATCATGCCAGCTATTGGCATGCGTGACCATCGGTAGCTAAGGCATCACAGAGCTTGGGCCAATCCCTCTCCCTCCACAGCATCCTGTCATCAAAATAGGAACACATCAGGTACAATGAAAATACAAAAAATAAACAAAATTTCCAAAAAATCTGACAAAAACAACTTCGGCTCTCTATGTGCTTCTTCCTTAGACAGGCGTGAGGAGGGTGCATATTTCCTTCTCACAAATGTGCAAAAGGCACGCCTAAAGCTATCATAGGCATGCTAAATTCATGAAAAACCCAGTTTTTGAGTGCAAGAGGCGTACTTGTACCTTGATCGCCCGCGCAGTCAAGGTAAAATTTCACCTAGAATCCTTACAAGCCCATCTTGTATGGACCCCGGCACCAATACACTGAAAAAATTAATTTACAAGATGTCATGGAGTTTACCTGGCTAAAAATTTGCTAATCCTAGGTGCCCAGGCCGACCGCAACTACAAGAACTGCTCCGCAAAATCCTCTGACCTCTCAATACTCAACAGACACAAATGAACTGAATTGAGCCATATTTGCCTGTATGTCACCCTTTTTAGAAACTATGGAGGACCATAATGAGAGCTCAAAAGGTCCAATCACCGGACCGAAAGCAGCACTGTGAACAACACTCTATAATGCCCAAGGGTGGTGCCACACATTCACACCCCCAAAAAATTAATTTTTCAGTGCCGGTAGGTATGCCCTCTCTCATCTTCTTTTTTAGCACATGTATTTCAAACAATATTTGAATAAAGAAGCTGCTTTCACTTGGGGTATTTTTCTTTGCAGGTAGTGTGTGAAACATCCACAACTCCATCCATTGAAAGTTCTAAGAGCAGGTATCATTTTATCCCCAGCATGATAGAGTCCCATAAAAATTCTTCATATCCTGACATCATTTCTCCATCAGAAATTAACCATAGGTTCTGAACACCTGACCATGTTTATCATCACCTCACCTTGCACATGATAAGCATCCTCGTTGGTCAGTAGAGCCTCCCCTCCATGGCACACTTCACCCAAAGTAGACCATATATCACAACAATAGTGACGCCATGACCATACCACTATAGTCCGAGAAGCACCTCATGGCCATTCTCCTGCCATGACTTGGGTCAAGTTTTTCCATATCAAAATAAAACCCCTTTCCCGGATGACCAGGTTGTGCAAGCATATTGGAAGCACACTACCGTGCCTTGCATTTGGCTTACCATACCTCCATCAGCATAACCCATCTGCAACATTTTTCATCCGCTTCATCAACCTCACACATGAGACCAAAAAATGGTGCCCCCACCCTCAAAAAAACACCTTCCTCACATGATCAGTGAGCGAAAAAATTTCATTTTTGGGGCACCCGTCTCTGTGTTTTGTACAAAACAAAGCCTATTGTTTTATTCTTTTTGTTAGTGTACAAATACCACAAACAATGCACTATGTCCACCACCCACCCATTCATTTTTTCTCCCATGGCATAGTCCTTGGTCACCCTTGGTCGGAGTATCACACCCCATGCATAAGCCACCATGACACTCATAACCAATATATACCTACCCTGGAAGTCCTACCGACTCTATGGATTTCCCCATTAGAAATATTTATGACTGTTGCCAAGCTAATTTTTATATTTCGACCTTGGGCCACTGAATCCCCATCATCAGTTTTAAGGCACCCCTCTCCATCATGCCTATGTTAAACACATCACACCCAGGATCTTGATCCCCTGTATCAGTGACTCTCTCATTTCATTGAGGCTTCCTTTTTGTCAACATCAACACCTCTTTTCCAAAAAGGAAGTGGTACCTTGGATCACCCCTCTCCACAAAAGGGACACCCTTCGATGGCACTTTGGGAGACATTATTTCCCATAGATGTTATCGATCCTCCTAAAATTTGACTACAATGCAATATTTCATGTCAATATGGTATCGTACCTTAAAACCATTGCAATTTTATCAAATTCGTCAAAGACCCGTGCCTTTTTAAGCGTCTCTTTCAACAATTCTTACACAGGAAGATCTCAGCCAGCACCTATGCATACAATGCACATTTATATGCCATGCAAATTTTACCATATGGGTACCACATTCCACCTATTTTAAAAGAAAAAACACCCCCGAGGGTGTCAACAATCGTCATAATCAACCAACACATCACTACCATACTAGTGACATAGACAAAATCTGTATCTGTCAAGTACATTTTTTTAACTAGGCAAAGCATCACAAGCATGGGGCATGCCCGCCTCGTATAAAATTTTGATATATTGTATTATACTATTACTTTCAGGGATCCCGTAGAGCATGGTCGCTCTTCAACCCAGTGCAGGGTGTCTCCAACTTCGAGCTACACGCAGGTCTCTCTCTCTCTCTCCACACAGTACCCAAAAAAGAAACTATAATTTATTTCGGCTATACATTTCTTCCTAGACCTCACACATTATGGGTAAATTGTTATCACTGGAAAATCGGACAAGCAAATATGACATTATTTAATGTCAAGCAAAATGATTTATAGGGCTGAGAGACATTAGAGAATTTGAAGTATTTAAAAATCTCTAAGATCTGAAAGGAAAAATCAAATTGTGCACAGAAGGAATCAGTTAAATGCGGCTTTGTGTACATAATCCTTCGATAAGCGTGCCTTTGCGCGGATTTTCCTCAAAAAGCCGCGCGGTCTTGAGAGTGGAGGAATTCACTTCTGGGACCACATGGCACACTCCAGGACATTGATCCCACACTTGAGACCGCCCAAGGACAACAACCCAATCCTCCTTAGGACCTCAAAGGAGCACACAATGGAATAAATTTGGCACACAATGGAATCACACTCCTCTCTTGGGTCACCATCCACAATGTGCCAAGAGAGGGAAGGAGGATTTGAATTCTCTTATAAAAGGCCACCAAGAGATGAGAAATAGGAGAACACATTGTTATGTTGGCTAGAATTTCCAGAACAATACCAGCAGTGTGTGATTCAGAGCAGAGATAAAGGGGACTCAGTTGTTGGCCATCCAAAAACTCTAGTCCACCATAGTAGAGAGAGGGATACGTTGTGCCAAAGCAGCTCAGAAGTAAAGACATCCTTGCATCAAGACTTTGAGATCCATAGTTCCAAGGGCCTCTTGTCAAGTGGGTTAAATTTTAATCCTCATTTCCTACCATCACTCAATAAGAGGGGACATAAGCGCCGTCATTTGGATTATTGAAGTTTTTTGACTCTATTTAGAGCTTTTGTTTTATTTTTTTTAGTTCTAGTCTAGTTTTTGTGTTTGAATATGAATGCTATTTCTCTATATAGTATGTTTATGTTTTAGCATGTTCCACTAACTTGCTTGACTCCATCTATTTTCTTCCTGTGACCAATAAATTAAGAGGGAAAAACCACCCCTCTTAAGCAAGTGTGATTTCGTACATTCATGTGCCAAACACACCAACACACCCCCTTTCACAACCCCATAACCTTACTTATACAAATTATCATATCACCAGTTTCTAGAATTATGGTAGTTGTTGCCTACAATTATATGGTGGTGCCAAAGTAAAACAGAATGTAAAATATAGTAGCGAAGTACAAAAGAAGTTGGTCCACCGTTATCGCTGATATCCAAAGAAAGCACTGCCAGCTTGATAGTATTCATCTGTTGAATCACAATCCTAGTCATTCTACCTCCAAATATGCAAGAATAATCGATTTAGTAAGCCGCTTAGGTAATAATCCCCTACGACTATGCTTCATTGATTGACTATCCATAAAGACATGAGAAGAGGTATACATGTGTGGTTTAAGAGACAAATTGACCAATAATAATTTAAAATGAGGAAAGGAAACATGGTAAAAAGGTGGGTAAAGATATGTAGGTTTATATCCCAACAACCTCGACACTCATTTACATTATCACTGATTTTTCTCGCATTTGTTAATGAATTCATCAATGATCGGTAATTTAATGATTACTTTCCATGGTCGATTTCAACACATTCATTCGCATGGTAAGAATTGTACCATGAATTTTGATTTTGATGAAGACTATATGGTTTTATGGAATCAACAACAACTTGCAGCAGTATATTTTATTAGTTTCTTGTAGCAACATGTTCAACTTTTTTTCATTCACAGAAACATGAAGAATAACTACTACAACTCTTCTTCATTTCATTTCACTTTCCAAGAAAATTAAATTAATTTCAAGTCATGATGTATTATGTTTCGTGATTTCTACTTTAACATACATCATATAGTCCAAGTCATAAAATTAGAATCAGAGAAAAAACTTTAGAAAAAAATTGACATTCTCTGCAACAACTACAGAAATTTACATTTTCTACAGCTATTATTGTAGCATCTTGTTTTTGGCTATAGCAGCTTGTTATGAGGGAATTTTTGCATAATTATTACAGTATATTGGAGAAGAAATGAAAATTTATGAGAAACTAGGTTTTCTTAGAGTATGACAAATTGTGTAATACATGAGCATAATTCAAACAAAGAGCAATTTTCCATGACATTTGAGAAGGGTTTTTAAGGAAGATTTTAATTTTTCACCATTATGCACACATCAAGACAAAATTTAGTATTTTTGCACAACATATCCTTTTATTCATCAAAATTGGATTTTGAAGGCATGTTATGGTGATAGAGATAAAAAAAGATTGTTTCCTTTTCGAAGCACTCAATTTTGCCTTAAAATAAGTGTGTGGCATATGTTTTTGTGCAACATTGGATGGCATGAAAAGTCATTTTCAGAAATTTCAAAAAATCAAGATTCAAGAATTTATTTTTTGGTATAATGGTTTTATTCCAACATCCACAACCACTATTTTATATTTAAATTTATTTAAAAGGTAAACTTGAGGTAAAATATTGCATACGAATTTTTAGTTTATTTAAAAATTAGGAAAATACGATGAATAACCAATTTTCCATCATTATTAGCTTCCATATTTTCTATCAACCATTATTATCAAACATTTCCTTGGTTTTAATTTTCTTAAATCACTCTTGGGTTCCATTATTGCACTTATGTTTCGTCTTACATTTTCTCTCCACTTTGGTGTATCTTGTTGCATGCAATATTTCTTTCATGCAATTGTTGGTGTCAAAATCAATGAGAAACTAATAAGCTTATTCTTGGTTGGCATTATTTCACAAGTTCTTTTGTTGGCTTATTTTTACAAAGGTAATTTGGAGAATAATGAGTTAATTATCACCATTATTATGTTTAAATAGGCAGAGTTTCCATGAGGATTTGTTTTAAATTGCAATAAGTTATAAGTGAGAAAGGATTTTCATATGTTGATTAAGGAATTGAAAAGTAAATAGGGAAATATTATTGCTAAGGAATTTCCATGAAAAACGATCGCATGGAAGCAATAATCATTCACATGTGAAAGTGAAAGATTGAAAGAACTAATTGTGTGATTACAACATACAAAAATACATCATGATTGGAACTATTTGCAAAAATTATGTGGAGAAAGGTTGGTTTCTTATCAAGAAAATATGGTTGAATGCATTTAAATAAGAAGGAAAATAAATTTTACAGAGATCATGGCATTATGGGAATAAACAACCTTTTGGTTGTAGGTTATAAATTTCCTCAAAATATGAAAAAGTGGAAGTTGTGATAGGACAAAAAAATCAGGGATAACGATATAAGGCACTTATTATGGTTGAATTATGAGATTTAACAATGGTTTTTGTGTACAAGAATGACAAGTATCAAAACATTTAGCATTTTATAAGGAAGAATATTATGTGATATTTCTCAATATTTATGTCCTTACAACAAATCAAGTTTTTGTATTTTGAAAGAAACACGCATATATCATAAAGTTATAACTCTCATATACTTCCTTTGCATTTCATGGAGATGTTGGAGCCCATGGAATTTCACATTGATTTGAGAAGAAACAAATAAATGTCCAATCTAGAATTTTTGTTGGTAATGTGAATTTCAAATATCATCATTATCAAGAGAACATGTACCTACATTTTAATTTCAAGATAAAAAAATGTTTTCTAAGAAAATAAGAGCATCTCCATTTGAATTAACGGAAAATGAGGAGGTATATTAGTTCATTTTTAAGACAATAATTGAATAAGGACATGCAAATATCTCAGTGTGGGGGAGATGATGGCTCACTAATCTATCATCATTCCCATTGTTTTTTTCACTCATTAAACCATTACTTCCGACCATTCATTACACCATCCCACTCACTTACCACCATTCTTATTGTAATTTTTCACAAAGTACCATGATGTGCATATATACTCCTATGTGGTTAATTAAAATCAATTTTCCTTTATTTTAAGTAGATTAAGGATAACTATGCATGTTTTTACTAATGATAGTTTGACAATTCAAGATTCTGTAGCTCAAGTCAATTTTGGTAGATATCTCCACGGTTAAGGTAGAAACACTGTTTTATATGGAAATATGGCACATGGACCTAGAAGCTCCAATATGGATTTTTTTTGTAAAAAATCTATCTAGCTCGCATGTGTGAACCTCTAGCAAGAAATCAAAGGAAAAACACAACAGTTTTGACGAGTTAACTTGAAACGTGTTTTCTGAGCAAATGAAAATTAATTTTGGAAAACCAAAATTTGGGTATTTTCAGCACAAGATCAATTAGGTTCCCATTTGGAAGTTTCCTCAAATTTTATACCATTTGAGATACTTTTAGAGTTCTTAACATCCCTCTTTGTAGATTGTGTGAACAAACAATTTTGTAATTTCACAATCAATGCCGTCTCACCAAAGATAATGGAACAAGTTGTTATTTAGCAAATTTGTGGTAGAGAGATCATTCATATCATATCTAGGTTGATATTTGATCTAAGCATCCATCAAATAAGGTTGTATTTTAATTTCAAAACTGATCTCATGAACAGAACTCAAGAAAGAAAATTATGAGTTTGTCAATTGCCTCAAAACTCTATAAATTGAAATATGTTTGATGGGAGGAGAGATTAGATGTCAATGATTAATATTAACTTTTAATTTTTGCTGCTATTTTAAGAAGAAAAAATCTATATTTTTTTTCAATGAATGTAATCTTTGATATGGCGTAGCTGTGAATGAAATTGGTGATTTAAGTCAAGTGACAGGAGTTTATATTTCCTCACACTCACTAGGAGGGGCCCCTGTGGAGTCGTGAGATAATACAATTGTCAATTTAATTTCATTTTTTTTCCAGTATTTACTTCGATTAAGTTTTTAATCTCTTTAGATGTTTGAATTCTCTGTTTTCAATATTGTTTTCTTACTTTCTTTTTGTCTATTACAGGTTGAGAGCTATTTATAAAATTTAAAATAAAAAAACACTTTCCTTGAATTATTTTCTTTCATTTTAATTCCTGTTTTAGTCATCATTTTCATAGTTATGGTTGCGTTGTAGCTGCTACAACCACCCTCAAGATTCTGTAGCTCAAGTCAATTTTCGTAGATATCTCCACGGTTAAGGTAGAAATCCATCCTTGATGATGGAAATTTCACAATCCAGACTAACATCTCAGACTTGACCCTAAGAACTATGTATTCAAGGATGGAAGCTTAGAACTAAGCTCATAAACTATGCAAACCTTCCCTTGAGCTCAAAAACTGCACAATGCACTGAGTTGGGAAGTTTCATAGTGCCCCGGAATTGTGCAATATTACATGGAAGTGTGCATGTCAAGTTTCCTGAAAAAAGAATAAGGTTAGCAAGAATCCCTATAAAATTGGGATTCATTATTAGTTTCGTGAAGGTGGCTTAGTTTCTATTTTTTGAAATTTCCTCTAAGTGTCGCTTTTTCCTTGATTTTAGGCATGCGCGTCATAAACCCTAATCCACTCAAGTATATTTAATTGACACATATATATCTCATTTGTACATTCGATATTTGAGCTATAGAATTAAAAAGGAGATGAAGGAGCCTTCGATGGAGTTTGCATCTCTTTTCTAGGTAAGTTTTTCTTTTGTTGTCTTTTGCTGCTTTTTCTGTCACTTTTTGTCGTTTCTCTTTTGTGAGTGTTTTTTTTCTTGTTTCTCTTCTTGGTTACTAGAATTTTAACTTATATGAGCTTGTATAATTTTTTATTTAGTTTTTCATTCACCTTTCACAAGTGTCACATCAGTTTTCTTGTTTTTGCACACTAGTGATCACCGTTTCTATGACTCTCCTCACATATTTGATTTTCCTTCTATTTTTTGAGTTTCTGCACTTGATTCACACTGATCCATCCATAATTAGTCATATATGCACTTTAAATTTCATCATCACTTAGATCTTCTTGTTTCCCACACCCTCACCGGGCATAACTACAATTCACTTGGCCATTCATTGACTTGACCAATTCGACATTGCGCAAGTCCAAGGCTCAAGTCGAGAGCTTGGCCTCTGATAATTCGCATTGAATAGTTCCAAGACTCAGTATGTGACATTTTCCGCTGAGACTGCACAATGTGCAGTCTCTCCTTGTCACTTCCTAGGCTGACCTATGCATTGGGTAGTCTCAAGCATCAAGATGCATCCTTTTCTATCAAGATTGCGCAATGCATAGTTCCCTCAGTCAATATTCCTCACTTTATCATGATAATTACACAATATCTCTCATCATCCTATGTGTTTTCTTCATGACCTTGATTTGAAATTTGATTTGAAAAAGCTAATGTTTTCTTTCCATGAGTGATTTTTACCTCCTCTATGTACCACATTTGTTGAACACTTATCTTCATTAGTCACTGTTACCATGGCATCCAAGAGAGGTGATTCAAAAGATACCAAAAAAATAAGTATTAGGGAAGCAGTTGAGATCAAGCCAGAAAAATTTCCAGTGTATTCAGACACTCAATTTTTTGTGGAAAAGGAATCAGATCTTACATGGGAGAAAGAAAACGAATATTTTTCAGAAAATATCTTCAAATCATATCTAGAGGATCAATAGGTATATGTTAGTGTTCAACAGTCAGGATTACATAAGGCTACAAGAAAATATCCAGCCTTCCCATGTTCAAATATCATCAACTAGATTGTTTCACAAATTGATGTGAAAACTATGACTTTGAATAGTGCTAACAGATAGAAGCTTTATACTTTTCTGGCAGAATATTACCATCTTATGTAAAATTTTCCCGAGCCAGAAGCACTCATGTATTCATACTTCTATGCCACCAACAACTATTTTAGCACAAAACACATTGTTAAAGGTCAGGTGAAAGAGCCATCAAAGTTTCGACAGACACCCACCAACACATACAAGACAAAGTCTCTCAAGAGGCCCTACCATATCTTGGTTATCCTAGCTTACAAAACCTACAGTCAGCAAAGCACAAAGAAATTTCCAAAAGGGTGGGAAATATTATTGAACTAGGTTGTGAACAAGGGGAAGTCATTCAACTCGTCAGATTTGTTGGCTCGATAGTTAAGATTCCATGTAGTCAATGCCTTGAATACTCCCAAGGGTGGGTAAGAAAGGTTCTACATGTCATTATATATACTGGATGCAATATGTACACACAACTCATTCCCTAGCATGGAATGGACTTGGACAACATGAGACCCTATTGTGCACATCCAATACAAACTTCTCTCAGACTGCAGCCATTAAGGAGTTATGGAGAAGCTAAAAAACCACTTCATCACTCCGCTATAGAAGATGATATTTTAGGAAGAACCACTTTTCATGTCACATGGAGCAGTGGAGGCAATATCAGATATCGAAAATTAGTTTGTCTCACTAGATGACACCTTCCTTACAGTATTCAACAACCAAAAGTAACCACATATTTTTCCAAGTTATGCCACCAATAAGCTTTTCATGCAAGAAGTTTCATATCATCTCTCTATAAAATTCTCAGCAACTTTGCACAGGAAGAAGATATCACCTTGGCCAACTCTTTCTATAAAAATTGGATTGTACAAGATCAATAATCTGAAGGTCATGAATATTGAAGGAAGGGCGATAGAAAATTTTGCAATCAGTACTTGATACTTTAATCCGTAAGTACCCCATGGTATTTGCAAAGACCAATATGCGAGAATACATTTATAGTGGGACATTTCATTTTCCAAAGGAGAATACATGGAATAATATCTATAATGCCTCCAAATTCCATGACTCGGTCAATTTTGCAGGAATTTAATAGATGACTCCACAGAAGGGAAGCTACTGTGAAAGCAATGCCAACGTAAGGGCGAAACCCTACAAAATATAAGGGAAAGAGAAAAGTTGCATACTGTCTAGGGGGAGAATAATGTCGATAATAGAAGTAACAGTGAAAAATAAATATGAAAAGCAAGAATAAAAACAAAAACCAGAAGAGGAGGAGAGTGGACAGATGCAGGACCAGGAGCTTGCTCAACAAATTGAAGAATTGATTAAGATTGTAGACATGGAGGAGGAGTTAGAGCCACATAGTCAAGATGTAGACCTGACGCCAAGTACACAACAGGTCATCAATCATCTCCACCACCTCCAACAACAGAGTTAGGTCCATGCAAGGAAAAGGAAGTGGCTCCTCTTGATGATGATCCGGTTATGGATACATACAACATTTCATACAGTGAACTTCAGAAGAAGATTGTACAAGCATGTATGAAACATTTTCTGGATGACCTCACATCACCTACATTCATTAGAGAAAGGTTGACAGTGGTGGATACCAAGAAGGATATTGATTCCATTGCCACAACCAACTTGGCCTTTGTAGGTGCAACAAGGTAAAACACTCAATATTTGATGGTTGATAATAAGAATTTGGCACAAAACTTATAGGTTTTTAAACAAGAGGTAGAAAATCTCCACACAGCAGCTCAGAACACAAATTCTACATAGGTCAGTCTGAAGGAAATGAGGGAAGTGATACTTAGTGAATTATCAACACTTGGAAGGACCATGTGGAACCTTTATGAGGAGATTATTACCAAACATAAGGTAGTTTTCCACTTACATTTCTTGCCATAGAAGTGCAAATACTTTTTTAAAACTCTCAGGAATATACAAGCTTTCGTCGATGCCATGCATGAATGGTAAATGTGATACAAAGGGGCATCACTTGACTTTGCAAAGAAAACAAAGCAATAGGAAGAGGTGGAGAAAGAAATAGTCTGGATGTTGATCTATAAAAAAAAACAACTCACCTCATTCATTGGTATGATTCAGGCCTTGTATGTATGGTTATACAACAGTATGGATTTCTTGGTGAACTCACACAAGATCCATCAAGTGGCTAACTCACTGAACCCAAACCCAGGAACTAGGTCGGGCAAGAGACTGAAGAATACTTCAAGAAACTTAAAAATATTTCCACCAAGGAAGGTTTGGATCTGATAAGACTGAACATGTAGAACTACATCAGTGGCCACGTCCATTTGAGAAAAATGTTGCTTCTATTCTAGAAGGAAGTTAAAACTGGTTCCAAATCATTGTACCTCGATGATATGGAGACCAGATTCCACTTCCATACAGACACCATCGCATAGTTTGGGGATGTCATCGTATAGTACCAAGCTTGGCATCGTTACGTGACTAAAAGACATCAAGTGGAAGTTTTGAGATAGAGTTTTCCCAAGCTCAAGAATGATAATGTTTTGTCTTTTTAGGATGTCTAGTTGTTTATACCCTTTTTTATCTTATATGTGAATGAGTTTATTGTAATATTCTTTTGTAAATAATTTGTAAGTGAAATTTCAAGTGTCAATTGTGGAATATGAAGATTCATGATGTAAAGTAATTGAATATTCATTTGTAAAGAAGTTGAAGAGTCATTAGGGAATTCCAAGAGTCACAAAGGGGAATGTGAAGATTTACCCCTATTTTTTAATAAATAAATCCTCATAACTCATGTAAAGGGCTTTTGGAAGCCAAGGTTTTGGCTAGGCATAGGCTTAGAATCTAGAGTTTGTGAGTTTTGTGAGAGTTTTAACTGCTCCATAGCGTAGAGGGAGTATGTTTGTTTTGTGGAGTAGGTGATTTTGATTTCATGTTCCACTGTTGGGGCTAGTGGTTTGTCAATGGTGTATGTATGATTGGAACTTTCACTTTAATCAAAGCTCAGAGTTGGCATGTTTTCATGCATATGTTGTGAATATAGTAGGACTATTCTTGTCGTATTTTTAATGTATGTTATTTAACTTACTCTTATTCTTATGACCTATTTTGTTTACATTAGTATGAATCCTGTTGAATCCATGTTGTTGAATTATTCCATCACTGTTAGCTTGTGAACTATTTCACATATTAGCTTGTGATGTCATTTATTATCATGTATTCCTTTCAAGTTGTGTACTACTACATGCTTCTAAGGGGATCACTCATTTTCCTTTCGTGTGTTGGAACCTTCATGCATTGCACTTCACTTTCTTTAGGGTCACACACTTGTTCTCACCAAAGTCACTATACATCACTCTATGCGTATTTGCAACTAAGGCATACCATTAACACCCATTTCATCTACAACTAAGCCATACTCTAGATGGGACTCCTATACCAAATGGTGTGAGGTCTAACAGAGACTTCGTATCGGGGAGATCCAATTAATTTTGGTGGGTCTAGCACCATAAATAGGTTGGTTCTCAATAGAAAACATACATTATTCATCTTTGGAGGCTCTTTCACTTGAAATTTTCTCAACATATCATTGTTTTTCATTACTTTCTATAATAATTTTCAATTCCAAGTTTTTAGAGTAGTTGTGCTTTCAATTTGAGAGTTATATTTCATTTTAATAGTTTAGATTAAAATTATTTCAAGTCTCATATATTAAAATTAAAGTATAATTTTTTTACAGCTCAAAGAATAAATTTCCTTTTACAAGTCATCTAGTTAGATTTCCTTTAATTATTTAATAAAATATATTTTAATTTCTATTCAATAGAATATATTTTAATTTCTTGTCCAATTAGAATAGTCTAGGATGTTTTCATAGTAATGTTTTCTTTAAAAAATCATTTAAATTTCAAAGTTTTGATTCGAATTCATTGGCCTTTTAAGAAAAAAAATGTGCATATGCTTATAAAAACTTAGTCATAAATAGGCTTAGATCCTCATTTGAAATTAGATTAGTTTCTTTGAATTGAAAATAGATATTCTAGCACATATAGTGCATTTGTACTTCGCAAGTTCACGAACCCTGGGTTTCACAATTAATGACAAGTAATTTTATAGTTAATTAAATTACCCAACATAATGACCTTAAGCGATGAAAATTTTTTGTTGCTCTGCTAGGGTTTCACGTTGATCGCTCCAGCAGATAACACTGACAATCCGCAGACCTTGCACCAACCATGCGGCTACCTCGCAGGGATCCTCACATCACCGATGGACGAGATCTCAAGCTGATGATACGCCCCTCGCCACAGTGTGAGGGGCCGCAATCCTTCCGAGATGCAGTGATCCACACTCCTTTTGTCCAGGGCCACCCCTATAATGGGCTGAGTGGATCTAACTTTGCCGCAGAAACCCCTGCCATGGGGGCACAATGGGAAGCGAAAGAAGGATGAAGTCGATGCCTCCCAAAGGCTTCCATCAACCCCAATTTTTTCATCCCAAATAACCGACTGGAAAAAGAATGACAATATATGAAAGATCATGCTATTGTCTACAAATGTTTAGGGATCTGGCCCAAAAAGCAAGGTGTTCTAGTCTAGATCCAGCAAAAATGGGCTCCATGAGGGAAATTTGAACTTTTCATCTCAACCAAGGGCTTTTTTACTATCATATTCAAAGATCTGGAAGACCGGAAGAGAATTTTCGAGAATGGGCCTTAATTTATGAGAAGCACTGGTCTTTTTCTCCCATATTGGGAAGAATGCTACAGCTGAGAGAAGGAGGAATTCTCAGCTGCACCAGTTTGGGTTCAGCTATACTCACTACTGGACAACTTCTGGGAACTAGACATCGTTGAGGGCATCGGGAACTCTATAGGAAAATTTTTCAAAAAGTTTGAGATCACAAAACATAGGCGCCATGCGGCTCACACTAGTATTTGCATCCATATAAACATATCCAAACCCCTGCACGAGTCCATAGAGCTGATCTATCGTGATACCACCTAGATCCAACCTCTTGACTATAAGCATGTCCCATTCAAATGTTGGCGTTGCCATGAATATGGACATATGTTCAAAGACTGCCCATTAACCCTTGCAGAAGAAGCCAGGGATGCGAAACAATCTCGATGGCAAGGTTTTCCAACCAGTTCATGGAATATACCCTTGGCCTAATTGACCTCTGCCGACAAACACACCATCACAGCCTAGGAGCCAGGCAACACCCCACCCTAAGCCTCCCCAGCCACATCACGCTTCAACTTTGATGAACCCACCTATTTCCAACAACTCTTTTGTGGTCTTGGAAGTGGAAGATTTAGCCTTAGTCCCAACTCAAAAAATACCTTCATCTTCCAAAGAGATACCACAGTAAATGGATATTGATAAGATTCTCACCATCCCCAGCAAAAATATGACCACCAAGAGAAAAATCCCTGAACACGCTAAGGTTGATCGACAGGTAAATAAGTGCTAATAAATACTAGAAATATACTGGAGGAAGAAGATAAACATAACAGGCTAGGATCAGAGGAGAAAAAAATGTTGGAAATCTTTAGAAGCTAGAGCAAGGCAGACATCAAATAAATCCCACGTAACCAACTTTCTCACTTTGTTCATCTTTTTACTCAATGGTCCTCCATATCTAGCCATGCTGACCATGATCTCCATGGAGTAGGAAAGGAGAGCAATGTTTTTAGAATCACTCTAATGGATCCAGTGGGATCTGAAAAAATAAAAAAAAGGCAGGAAATACACAAAATAAATTATTCGAGAAGTTGGATAATTACTGTTGAATTCGAGACAAATGGGACAATTGACGGATTAATTTCCCTAAACCATCATGTCTCCTCAATGAAGATAATATCATGGAATATAAGGGGAATTAGCAACTGGTGAGCCCTAGTATTGCACCAAGAGTGTTTCATCTCCTAGGGGCTTCCCTACTTTACTTTATCAACTTGAGGTTCGTACAAACTTGGAGGCGACATTGCTATGTACACAATAGATGCATTATGTTCATGTCATCCTCTTCTGCTTTACGAAAGGGTGTTATTTCTTAAACTATGATAAAAATAGAAAAGTAAATTGCTAGAAGGAAATGATAGAGAGGAAACTAACATAATTCTTGAAAATAAATGACAAGAATGAAACTAATTTAATTTTTAGAAAATAAATGGAAGAAAGGAAACTAATTGTAAACCACACTTAACTTGGCCAAATGGCTAAATGCACTCTACCTATCCTCTGGTCTATCTACCATGCTTCTAACCATGCAACTAAGTTATCCATGATGTAATTCTGATTCAAAATGTGTGATTTGTAGCTTGGAGGAGAGAAAAAGGGCTAATGGAGGGCTTAACACATGAAATGAGGCTTAGAAGTGGAAAGTGGGGGTTTAAACCAGATTAAGACATTACTATAGCGCAAAAGGCTTTGGAGCAGAATAACTAGAAATATGCGATGGAGGAGATGTGATGTGGAGGTGGGACCGATATCGCAATTGCGATATCACGAAGTTGGAGTGTTAAGCGTTAAAGGGAACAAGCTAAATAATGCGATGTGCAAAGTGCAACAGGGGAAGAGCGGCAAAGTGTGATAACAATATCACAATTGGAAAAATAAAGCAGTAAGCGTTAATGAAAATGGGAAAAGGTTGTAGAGAGAAATCTAGTGGGTGGTAAAAACTACGATCTGCGATATGCGATGTCACAATATCAAAATTGGAAAAAAAAGGAGCGGTAAGTCTTAAGGGAAAAGGAAAAAGGTGCCCCGAGCGACTGTGATGGGTGACGCGGCAAAGGAGTATGGTAATATCGCCTCAGGGTTTGGTGGCGGAAGTTATTAATGGAAAGCAAATGGAATGAGCGAATTTCCATGTGCGAAATTCGAAATATGATTCGGGAAGGTGATGTGAAATGTGATTGTGATATCTTGCAATCAGGGTTTAGGAGCGGTAAGTGTTAACGAAAAGGGGAAAAGGTTGCGGCGTACGATTGTGATGTGGCAGAGTTACAGTAAGTTGTAAAGGAAGAACTAAATACTATGATTTGCGGTCAGTGAAGTACGATAGTGGGGATTTCGAGGAGGAAAGGCGAAAATCGTGTTTCAATGGTTTTCGAACATTTTTGCATTAAAATGATTAAAGTGACTGTAACAAATATAAATAAAGGAATAAGGCAGTTGAAGGGTTTCAGTGCTGTTAGGGAAAACAGGTGGGTGCAGAAGTTGAAAATAAGTGGAAAATAGGAGGGAATGGAGGTGTAGAAGAAAGGTTTATAGGCGTAACGCAGAGATGGAAATAGTGAGCAGAAATCAATGTTTTTGGTCTGTGGGAAGGTTTACCCTGCTCGAACTCTATTGAAAGAGATGAGAGGGGGAGGCTTGACCATAATTTTTGGAGTTTTTCCTCTATTCTACTACTCATAAACAAATTAAAAACTACAACAACCTACTAAAATCAAAACTAAATAGCAAATTGAAGCATAAACAAAATTATCAGAAGCATAGCTAATGAAATGAAAGAAAGAAAAGAACAAGTACAACAAAGAGGTTGAGGAACATGGATTGGGCCCTAACCCACAAGCATAGCTCTCTAAAACTTAAATCAGTAAAATTAAATCAGTCTTCTCATTTCATGAAAGAATAACCTCATACATCTCTAAAAGTTTGATCATTGAAATAAAAAACTCAATAAATTGCAACAAAGTTTCCACTAGAATCGACTGGAATTGACTAACTCCTCCCACCTCTAACTCTACTCTATTTATTATATAGGGAAGCTACCAATAGCTCCCTTGAAAAATGGTCACTGAATCCACTTGAATCCAAGTCAAACAAGATCGAGTGCTCTCCTCTTTGAGTTGCTTGGCTGCCTCTGGGATTCGAATTGCTAGAGAGAATTTGTGGGATCCTTTGGTTTCCTTTGGAGTTCAAATTGCTGGAGAGAATCTCTGGGATCCTTTCGTTGCCTTTGGAGTTCAAATTTTTGGAGAGAATATTTGGGATCCTTTGGCTACCTTTGTGATCCAAATAGGTATCAGAGCATAGTTTCTTGCTTGACAGAGAACTAGGTTGCTTGTTTTTACTTGAAAGGTAGTTACCAATGCAAAGAATTTGTCTGTTTTCAAACTAATTTTTGCTTACAATTTTAAGTTTGCTAGAGGTGAAGGGAAAGATATTGTTAGCCAAGTCTAGAAGAGGAAAAGAATGAAGAAAGGGCTGAAGGAATCTTCCTTACCCAAACGACCTCAAGGCAACCTTTGAAGCACAAACCCTCTTGATGATTATTTGTTAAGAAGCTCTTGAAGTTTTTGTTGCAAAATGCTTCTTGAAGAGGAGATTGACTCTACAACCATTTTGTTCAGAAGCTTTGTCAATTGTTTTTGAAATATTTGTAAATTCTTGATTGAAGTTATTTTGTTCATTTACATAATATTACAACTTCATCAAGTGAGGTTTCAAAATCCTCCTCCTTCACAAGATTCTTCAATGAAGATATGAAGTGAGACTTCTACATCCTGAAGATTATGGTGCAAATTATGTTTGAAGGTAGAAGATAAAGCACTAGAATTGATGAGAAATTGGTTTCTATGAAGCGGGAGAAGGAATAAATTCTCGAAAGAATGCTTGAGATGGAGATGCAGCTTCATCAAGCCCAAGAGGACTTAACCAAGAACATGTGTGAAGCAGAGGTAAAACACTCTAATTTGTCTTCAGTTTCCACTTCAGATAGATATGTTGGTTCATTTTGAAAGCACACTAGAGGTATAGGTCCAAGTTGATGTTAAAAATGGGATATGAAGGCAAGGGTTTAGGAAAACATGCACAAGGCATGATTGATCCTATTTTGGTTGAGGAAAGACCTAAGAATTTTGGTCTAGGCTATGTTCAATATTATGGCGAAAACTATACAGCCATGAAGGCATTTGAGACAACTTCAAAAATAAATTTTGTCGCAAGTTCTAAACCACAAACATGTCAAGTTTTTTTTCAAGTTGATTTCCATTGTTTGAAGCCTATGTTGCAGCAAGGTGTTTGTACACATGCAGCTTATGGTGAAGTTGGAACCTCTACAAGTTCATCTCCTCATGAAGGTAAAAAATATGGACATGCACAGCAACATTTGAGGTATAGTTCTTCCCATAGTCAAGTTGATTATGTTTCTGCAAGGCATGAAAATTTTGTATGCATGAAAGGAAGAAAGAGTTGTTGTCCCTATTATGGTATTTTTAACCATGAAGTTTGGAGATGCTGGAAGAGGATGATGGCATACAGGAAATAGATGAATAAAAGGCAACTTGCAAAGAAGGTGCAAAATACTTGCACACATTGCCAAAAGAAGGGACATTTTGTTTCCCAATGTTGGACATTGCATCTAGCTAATCATCCCAAGCATTTGAGGCAAAAGGATAATAAGACTAGAAAAAATAGAACCAAATTTTTCATCATTGATGTCAGAACAAATGTTTCACATGAAGAATATTTTCAGCAGCAAAAATCGCCATGGAAGTGGCTTGGTAAGAAGTGGTTTGACTTCTTAACTCAGTAAGACATACATCCATTTGTACATATGCAAATTTCAGTTATGTATGCATTTATATTGGAAACTTACGTTTGTTTGAGCCCCCTTGGATCGATGATCAAGGACATGATGTTCAACTACCTTCTATAAATTTCTCGCCGAAAATTTCGGAAGACAATTCTTGACAGGAGGACAAGAGCATCTAAGAAGGAAAGTGTTGACTACCTTTGAGTTGTGGTTCAAAGGCACTAATCCATGCAAGGAAAAGTGTATGGAGGCTAAAAAGTGAGGGTGATGTACTCTTTTCTACTGAACAGATCAGGTAATCAATCTTTTGGGGTCCAAAAGATTCCCAATGGGGAGGTGTGATCAGATTTGGATGAAGGACCTAAGTGATAGCTCAAAATTAAAAGTGTTCGAAAGTGTGTCAAAATTGAGTGACTAGATAGATCTCATATTCCTGATTCCAGTGTCGTGAACAATTCAAAAAAATGACATTGTATGAAGAAGCTATTGCGATTTGAAAAGTCCATTAAACTGCAATTTCTAGCTTTTGACCAAGTTTGACTGGATTTTGGAAAATTAAAAAAAAATATTCCAAGGAATATTCTTGGAATATTCCTTAATGACCAGTCAGATCATGGCACGTGTCGCAGTTTTATTGATGGGTTGTGGGATCGTCCAATGAGAGGCTACCACATGGCCTACGAGTGGTTGTGTAAAAGTGGTTTGGACTCCGCCAGAGTCAAATGCGCAACCTACTACCAAGAGAGCCCACGCCTTACCGCTTGGGCTACCAATGGTTCTTAACCATTACAGTTTTCGACATACATTTAGCGTTGAATGGTTTAATGTTTTGGAGAGCGGAGGGGCCAACCCCTCCCCATAGGACCTTATTCTAGGACTAGGAGTCTAAGACAAACCCACCAGTGGTCTTGAAATGTTAGCACATGCGACAGTTACAAAAAACCTTTATTCACGCAATTTATGTGCCTTGATCACCACGAAATTTGTTGTTAAAACCTTATCACATTGCAAAAAAGCGCCAACTATTTTGGTTTAAGTTCCAGAATTTACTCTAACCACGGGGTTCGAGGGTTCGCATGTGGTCACCCCCTCCCCTTAAAAATAAATTTTATTTTTAACATTGGCGGAAATATAGAGGCGCACTATAAATTTTCGGTAGTGCCAATTTTAGCTACAGATAAGTGCAGTTCTCCATTTTTGGTGGAGGATTCTTAGGGGTCACTCAAAAAATGTTGTTTAGGCTATATCTTGAGCTATATTCATCCATTCTGAGAGTGTGAATAGTAAATTTCAACTATATTAGACATTCTAGACTCATTGGTAAGGGTTACAGAGCCATAAGAGGAGTTTTGAGCAGGTATTTTCTTCAGATAAGTTCTAGGGGGCACTAGGGCCACTATGAGCCAGCAGCAGTTTGAGGCCTAGCCAGTGCAGCTAGATTTAATATTCCCAAATTTTCACATGATATTTGGAATATTAGAATTCTTAATTTTCCTAATTAATTAAGTAAATAAAATGGTGGAGGGACCCCAATCCTACAATGGGGGATATGCAGTTGATGGTTCTAGTATCTTGGATGGTGAATGAGGAAACTAGAGCAAAAGAGATATGGGGAGTCATGGGAAGAAGAACTAGAGAAACTCTATATATCAAACCATAATTATTTGACCCAAGAGGAGTCATCCTTAACCATTGAGAGATTGAAAAGGACCCCGCACTAGTTGAAAGCTACCTTCAGACTTAGAAACTAGTAATAGGCCACTTTGATGATGTTTCTAGGTAGATAGAAGATGAGTGCATTATGGCCAGCCAGAGGAGATGGAACAACCTCCCTCACAACCTCAAGAATAGGGAGTGCCATACTCCAGAAAGACTGAGGGTTCATCTCCAGTTTTCATTGGAGGCCAATGTTTCCTTCTCCCTGTTAATTCATAATGAACTGCGTGTTTCCTCCCCTCATTCTCCTCTACTCCTCTGGTTTAAATTATTTTCTTTTGCATGCCCAAGTGGCGTCTCTTTGGAGTTCTCCCCAGTCATACTTCATGATGGTGGCAAAGCTAACTGGCCACATTTCTGCCCCTTATACTCCAAGTCTAAAGATTTAATTATTTCTGGATACTATGGATGCATAGCGAGGGGTGAGAATCTATACCTTAGTTTACCTGCTGTTGTCAAGGTGTTTGCAGGAGCTAGAATTGAGGAGAAAATCCTTTTAGATGTTGCGTTATTAACTTTTTCATGTTCTCTGAATGTGTAGCTTGCTTAATGAGAAGCTCTTCGAGTGAGTGGCTAATATTTCTTTATTGTTTCTTCCTATTGGAGACGCTATTTGGGTGGCTCTCTTGTCTTTCATGGGGTCTGCTTCATGAGCTCCTCCCTTGTTTTCTTTCTTGTTCAAGAAAAAATGTCTGCATTGTAGGAATTCCCATATGTCTGTAGCAGTTTGTGTTTTTCTTTCCTTTCTACATTATGCTCAAGAATGGAGGAATGTGGTGTATGATGGAGGAAGTTATGAAAATGAATGGAGTGAATGATGGGATGGAAGGTAAAATAGAATAACGGAAAAGAATATGAATGCTTCCCTATGTTTCCAGAAACCATTAATAACCTATGTTTCAGGAAATGTTACCCTAAAGGTCTTAGGTTTATGAACCTTCATAGTTAAGGGGCATATCATTACAAGAAGGAATCACTAAACCAACTTCTATGCAAATAACTAGAATCTACAGGTTGCAGATCTTACCCGAATATCCCTCAATTGAAGTAGATCCCACGGGGTGCGAACCCCCTACAACACTTTGCGCTCCTTAATCTGTAAATAAGCAAAGAACAAACACAAAATCCTAGTTGTACCGCATATATAGGTTCTAGATGCTAGTGGAAATAATACATAACATCATAAAAACAATATTAAATTTTTAATTGATGATCATTACATGTATAAAATATTATTAAAATGTAAAGATCAAGAACAAGATGGCTCTTCTATTATTAATGACATGTACAATAAATAAACATGGAGAGATCACTTGAAATTTTCCACGACCTTCAAGAATACCGTCCTCTGGATCTACCTAGCCCTAGACTCTCAAGATTTCTTCCAATATGAGTGCACAATGGATGTCACATAGGGTGGTGAGAATCTCAAGGAAACAAGGGTTTCCTGCAAATATCTATGAAGTGCAGGAGGCACGGGAATATATCAGACTTAGATAGGGCTCCAACAACATATAATATCAATATTTCTCTCTCTCCTCCTCCCATAGGCCATTCCCTTGAGGGGCCTTTATACTCCCTTAAATTAGTTTTTACAGTTGGGAACAGTTAGACCACAGGCTGGGGTGGTTAAGCTACTGGAACAACCATAAACCCCGCCTCTAAGATGGTGATAAATGTTGCTATAACATATGCCCCCTAATATATGAGGTCAAAAGGGGTACATGATGGCCTAAATGTATTATGTGCATATAAATAGCCTTGCGAGGACTAGAAAGGACTTCACTAGATTTCAGCCTGCCAAAAAACCAGTGAGTGAGATTAGAAAGATAGCACATGTTATTGATCAACAGTTGTCATTGATGTCAACCCAAGCAGCACCAGGGGATAACCCAATATTGCATGGGAATTTTGACCTACCAAATTAATATATTCCGGGTCAATAATGCTTTTGATGGTTTCTACTTGTCGAGATGTTTCCATTGATATATATGGCACACCATGTAATTCTTCACAGTTTGGGAGATATTCATGTTTGAAGTTTGTACCTCCAGTTAGTGGACTAAAACCCCATGGGGTTGGGGCATGGGTCATTGAAAATTCATAATTAATATTTTTTAAGCTCCTAAAATCCCTCCCACATTCACTTGTTGAAGCCCCTCTAAACCTAAGCATTTATATAAATTGTGATCCTCATTTCCTCCTTATGCAAGGGATTTCGCCATCTAAAACAGGTCATCGTGGAATTTTCACTCTAAATTTTTTTCTACGAAGGTTCAGAAGCTGAAATTTTTATGAGACGTAGCCAAAATTCTGAGAAATTTGCTATAAAAATTTTAGATCAAGGTGCACAACAATTTTGGAGATATGATCTATGGAAGTCAGAGTTTTTACAGGCTCCTGAAATTCATCTCAAAGAAGTGACCTTGGTAAATTCGTTATAACTCTCTCTCTAAGTATCGAATTGGAATTCTGTAAAAAGTGATAGATAGTGTACAATATTTGATTTTTTCTCTATCAATTTTGGAGCCAAAAGAAGAAACAGTGACACATGGCATGTCGTAAAAGTTCGCTCTGTTGAAACAGTCCATAATTATGGCATTGTGAGAGATTAGGTATAACTCTCTCTTGAAGAATCAAAATTGGGTCAGACCTATGGCATTGGAAAGAAGACTCAGAAAATACTACAGGACCAAAAATCAGATATTGAGGATCTGAAATAACAAAGATACACCAGATTCAATATCAAGCTCCTAGAATGCAAGAAAAAGCTAAATCATGTGTTGTCAAGGGTTACGAAGGACTATACTTTCTATGGCAAAAAAGAAAAGAAATGTGTAGCAGAAGGTAGCATGAAAAGAGCAGTAACCAAGTTGCATAACAGCAACAAGGAGTTCATCATATGAAATCTTCAAGTGGGCAACATTGCATATAATCATTGTAAAGGTATCATTGTACTAAGTCATTGCAAATACATTATTGTAAAAATTGTACTAATGTCTATCTGCCAAGGATTGAAGAGGCAGTGTTGGGAGGTCTAGGATCATCATTAGGTGGTTGTGTAAAATTTGGGGTTATGGTCTAGTATATCTTCTTCTTCTACATCATTCTATATCATTGTAAAGTGGACTATTTTCCTTGGTACAGGAGTCCATTCTTCTTTTATTCTTCGATAGGGTGGTAGGGTGGTGGTAGGGTGATTTGTAGCTCATTGGGTGTTGGGGCATCCATTCAGTTGAATACTGAAGAATCTTGGGCATTGGAGCACCCATCCAGTGGGAGCTGGAGAAGAATTCTTTTCTAGATTCTAGGAAGTTGGAGCTTTATTTTCAATTAGAGTTGAATATTAAAGAATTATTAGAAAAGAATTAGGTGGTTTTTTTCCCGAAATTGGTTTCCACCTTAAAAACTGTGTGTATTTTTGTTCCTCTTGTTTGCTGCTATCATTGTGCACACACTGATAATAATTGAAGATTAACTAATGCTCTAATTGAAAGGAATATTGATTCACTCCCCCCCCCCCCAAACAATATTTCCAACAATTGGTATCAGAGCTTGGTTCCTTTAATAGCACTTTAACAGTTTAAAGGAGGTCATGGAGCATACCAAGAATGGTGTACCTCTACTTAATGAAAATAATTATGCACTCTGGAAAGGAAGAATGGAGGTCCATCTCTTGGCGCAAGGTTACGAAGTATGGGAAACTATTCAAAATGGATTTATATCAACCGCGGATGAGCAAG
The DNA here is from genome assembly GCA_034641835.2 of Pinus albicaulis. Taxonomy (NCBI): domain Eukaryota; kingdom Viridiplantae; phylum Streptophyta; class Pinopsida; order Pinales; family Pinaceae; genus Pinus; species Pinus albicaulis. Next base: position 1,235,063,876 of record CM076581.1, on the reverse strand, counting down.
GTAAGAAGAATTTGGTAAATGATGCAAAAGCAAAGAATATTATTATCAGTGGACTTATTGAATCTGCTTATCATAATGTGTTGGGTTATAAAACTACCAAAAATGTATGGGACAAGCTTGAGAATATATATGCAAGAAACTCAAATGTGAAAGAAGCAAAGCTTCAAATCTATAGAGAAAAATTTGAGCAACTCAAAATGAAAGAAGATTGCAACATTGCTGCATACTTTCAATACGTTGATGAAATAACTAATACTCTGGAAGGATTGGGAGAGCCAATTGATGAGAAGAATATTATATGGAAGATTCTTAGAATGTTACCAGGGAGATTCAACCCAAAGGTATTGGTCTTAGAATAGAGTGCAAATATGGAAAAACTTAGCAAGGAAGAATTACATGGAGTTCTCATAGCATATGAAATGAGACTTGATGAAGAAAAGGGTACTTCAAGTCTAGAAAATACGTTTGTTGCATCTAAGAAAACCAATAAATACAAACAAACTTCAATTGAAATGACATGCACCTTCAAGTGTAAAGAAAAGGGAGATGATGGAGAAGGTCTTTCAGATGAATAATATGCTTACTTTACGAGAAAACTAAAACCTAGTAAGGGAAAATTCAAATGTAAACTTCCATTGATATGTTTCGATTGTGGTGAGGTTGGGCATTTCGTAGCAAAATGTATGAAAAAAATTGATGGCAACTCAAAAGGAAAGAAAGGCTTTAAGAAATTCAACAAGCAAGGAAAAAATAAAGGATCCAAAAGGAACTTTCTCTCTAAAGAAGATAGCACATCATCTGATGAAGAAAGTGACAACAAAGAAGAAGTCAATGAGAAAGTATTTTTTATGGCCAAGCACAATAAACAAGAAGTATCAAACAATGAAGAAGAAGGGTTGACCATAGAAGAATTTTATGAGGAGGAAATCAAGCTTGTAAAAGAGCTCAATGCTGAAAAGATCCGTTCCAATACTCTTGAAGAACAAGTTCAAGGTCTAAAAATTGAGGTTGAAGAACACAAATGTATTGAAGAGTCACTTCAAAAGAAGTTGGAAGAAAGCAACCAAGAAGGAATCATTAGGCTTGTAGTCTCATTGCGTAGGGAAGTGAAGAAGGGAAAAAGCATCCTATTCATGCCAAAATCTCAAGGGCATTGGAAAAACTCATCATGAAATCAACGATCTTACAATGTGATTGCCTCTGATTTACAAAAGAAAAGAAGAAAAACGGGTGCTTCTACAACAAAATACAATGAACCTATGAGATCGACTACATATGAACTTAAGATTAGGACAAGATTCACAAGCACATCCTTGGAAGACGATTCCTCGACGAAGATTTTCATCCAGGTACCAACATATTTTTCATGGCTATTGTTATTCATGTGGAAAATTTGGTCATAAAGCTGTAGAATGTCACATGTACCCTAGGAACCAATACAATTCCAAGAGATTCTTCAAATATGAACCTCCCAGGGCTCAACAAAACATCAATAGATTTGAACATTTAAGAAATAATATGGAATGTTACAAATGTCAAAAATTTGGACACATAGCCAGATAATGCAGACTTGAAAATCCTCCAGAAGAATCTTCGAAGCCACAGAATGAATGAACATGGAAGAAGAAGAAGAATGATAATTGTGCTTTCACTCTCAAGGCTCAAAAAAATAAAGATGTGTGGTATGCTGACAGCGGTTTCTCAACGCATATGACTAGAGATAGAAGGAAATTTGTATCTCTGAAAGAGAAGAAGGATGGAACCATATCCTTTGGAAATGATGGATCTTAAAATGTTATAGGATCAGGTACCATCACTCTCGGAAGAAAAGATGTTATAGCCAATAATGTTCTATTGGTCAAAAACATGAATCATAATCTGCTCAGTGTTGGACAAAAGTGTGATGAAGGACACACAATGCTAATCAACTCCACAAAATGTGAAATCAGGAAAGGCAGGTTGGTAAAATTGTGGCTACAACAAGTTGAGCTCCAAACAACATATATGTTCTGGATGAAGAAACTAAATCATGTCTACTAGCTAAAGAAGAAGAAAGCTGGTTATGGCACAAACGAATGGGTCACATAAACTTTGAAAATCTTGTCAGGATAAGCAAAAAGGAAGTAGTACGCGAAATGTCGAATATCTCAAAACCTTCCAACACACTATGTAAGGCATGTCGGCATGGCAAGTAGATAAAAGTCCAATTTAAAACAAAATAACACTTTGCATCACATCCATTGGAATTGATACATAATGATCTATGTGGTCTTGTGAGAACAAAAGGCTTAGATGGAGAATTATATTTCATGTTAATGATAGATGACTATACTAGGATGACAGCCGTCAGTTTCCTAAAGAAAAAATATGAAGCATTTGAGTGCTTTAAGATCTACAAGGAGTTGGTTGAAAATGACACTGATTTTAAAATAAAGTGTTTAAGATCAGATAATGGTGGATAATTCACTTCCAAATTATTTCAGAAATACTGTGACGAAAATGGAATAAAAGGGAAATTTTCAATAGCACGAACACCTCAGCAAAATGGAGTTGCTGAAAGAAAGAACAAAATCGTATAGGAAATGGGTAGAACAATGTTGAAGGACTCAAAATTGGATGAAAAATTATGGGTTCAAGCAATTGATATGGCAGTCTTCATTATCTACCGAAGTCTTCTCAGAAATAATTGCAACAAGACTCCATATGAATTATGGAAAGGAAAACCAGCTAATGTAAAATATTTCAGAATCTTCGGAAGTAAATGTTATATCAAAAGAGAAGATCAAAATTTGGGTAAGTTTGAATCACGTGTTGATGAAGGTATATTTGTTTGTTACTCACGCAAAAGAAAGGCCTATAAATGCTGTAATCTAATATGAAAATAGATAGTGGAGAGCATAAATGTTACATTTGACGAAGATGGTGTTCTAGCGAGTAATGATGAGGATCTAGAATCTTTGAAACTTGAGACAGAGGTTGAAAAAGACACAGATAAAATTGTAGAACAAGAAGCAACTATCAACGAGGAAAAAGTAAACAATGATCATCAAGATATACCAGAACAACAACAAGAAGCTCCTCCAAGGAGAAAAAAAGATTGGATTCAAAAAAACCATCCATCAAATCAAATAATTGGTGACATAAATGAAGGTCGATAGCTTTGTTCATCACAAAAAGCTCACGTTGATTTTCTAGCAAACTTTGAGCCTAGTATTTTTTAGGAAGCCAGCCAGAATGAACATTGGGTAGCAGCTATGAATGAATAATTGGATCAAATTGAGAAGAATAACACCAGGGAATTAGTTCCATGACCAAAAGATAAAAATGTCATTGGGACTAAATGGGTGTTCAGGAACAAATTGAATGAAGATGGGAAGGTTACCGGAAACAAAGCAAGATTGGTTTCCAAAGGTTATGCACAAGTGGAAGGAATTGATTTCGATGAAAAATTTGCACCAGTTTCCAAAATGGAAGCCATCCAAATGTTTCGCGCCTATGCATGTTCAAGAAAAATCAAAGTCTACCAAATGGATGTTAAGTCAGTATTTCTGAATGGAGAATTAGAAGAAGAAGTTTACATTGAACAACCTGAAGGTTTTGTACTATCACAAAAAGAATACTATGTCTACAGGTTAAAGAAGGCTCTATATGGTCTCAAGCAGGCTCCTAGAGCATGGTATGCTTGTCTTGATGGATATCTACGTCAACAAGGGTTCAAGAAAGTTACTGTTGATAGCAATCTTTATGTACAAATAGATAAAGATAATTTAACAATCGTTGAGGTATATGTGGATGATATAATATTTGGTAGCAATGATGATTGACTAAGTAAGAACTTTTCTACAAAGATGCAAAGTGAGTTTGAGATGTCTTTACTTGGTGAGATGACATACTTCTTAGGGCTTCAAATATTGCAGCAAGAGAAATGAGTATTTATATGTCAAGCCAAGTATATCAAGGAAATGCTCAAGAAATTCAAAATGGAAGATTGCAAACCCATCCTTTCTCTAATGGTAACAGGTTGCAAATTGAGCATAGACGACTCATCTAAGGATGTGGATCAGAGGTTGTACAGATCTATGACTGGTAGTCTTCTATATGTAACAACCTCTCGGCCAGATGTTATGCAAGCAATTGGACAAGTAGCAAGATTCCAAGTAGCACCAAAAGAATCACATATTATTGATGTTAAAATAATTCTTTGATATATAAAGGGTACAGAATAATATGTCTTATGGTATCCCAAGGGTAAAAATATCATTATTCAAGCCATTAAAGATGCAGAATGGGCAGGAAGTGTTGATGATAGTAAGAGTACTAGTGGAGAAGCATTCTATCTAGGTGGTTTCTCGTACCATGTCTGAGAAAAAATAAAACTTCAATCTCGTTCTCTACAACAGAAGCAGAATACATTGCAACAGCATCATGTTGTACTCAAGTCCTTTGGATGAAACAAACTTTGCAAGATCTTCAAGTACAATTCAGTGAGCCTGTTCCCATATTCTATGACAACACTAGTTCCATCAACATCTCCAAGAATCCTGTCATGCATTCAAAAACAAAACACATTCCGATAAAATATCATTTTGTTAGAGAAAAAGTCGTTGAAAAGAATATAAAACTTGAGTATGTTTGTACAAAAGAACAAATTGTTGATATCTTCACTAAACCTTTACCTCATGAATCATTTGAATATCTTCATCAAAAGCTTGGGATTCTCCCAAGTTCTCATTAGATTACAGGTCTGCAGGATGGTTGTGTGTCAGCGGGAGTGGAAGTGTGTACAGGTTCGCAAGATGGTTGTGTTTCAGGGGGAGTTACCCTTTTCCATTGATGTCAAAGGGGCAAAGAATGTTGTAGGAAGAGGTGTCATGATCGCAGGGGTAGTACTTGTGTTTCCATCAATTCCAAAGGGGGAGATTGTTGATCAACGATTGTCATTGATGTCATCCCAAGCAGCACTAGGGGCTAACCCAATATTGCATGGGAATTTTTACCTACCAAATTAATATATTCTAGGTCAATAATTATTTTGATGGTTTCTACTTGTCAAGATTTTTCCATTGATATATGGCACGCCATGTAATTCTTCATGGTTTGATAGATATTCATGTTTGAAGTTTGTACCCCCAGTTAGTGGGATAAAACCCCATGGGGTTGGGGCACGAGTCATTGAAAATTCATAATTAATATTTTTAAGCTCCTAAAATCCCTCCCACGTTCACTTGTTGAATCCCCTCTCAACCTAAGAATTTATATATATTGCGATCCTCATTTCCTCCTTATGCAAGGGATTTTGCCATCTAAAACAGGTCATCGTGGAATTTTCTCTCTAAATTTTTTTAGAAAAGGGTTCAGAAGCTGGAATTTTTACAAGATGAAGCTTAAATCCTGATAAAGCTGCTGTAAAAATTTCATATCAAGGTGCACAATATTTTTGGAGTTATGATTTGTGGAAGTCAGGGTTTTTGCAGGCTCCTGAAATTCATCTCAAGGAAGTGACCTTGGTAAATTCGTCATAACTCTCTCTCTGAGTATCGGATTGGAATTCTGTAAAAATTGATGGATAGTGCACAGCTTTTAATTTTCTCTCTATTAATTTTAGAGCCAAATGAAGAAACAATGACATGTGGAATGCTGTAAAACTGTGCGCTGCTGAACCAGTCCATAATTAGGGCATTGTGAGAGATTGGGTATAACTCTCTCTTGAAGAATCCAAATTGGGTCAGACCTATGGCATTGGAAAGAAGACTTAAAGGACTACTACAAGACTGAAAATTAGATATTGAGGATCTAAAATAACAGAGATACACCAGATTCAATATCGAGCTCCTAAAAGGCAAGAAAAAGCTAGATCATGTGTTGTCAAGGGTTGCAAAGGACCAGAATTTCTATGGCAGCAAAGAAAATCAAGGTGTAGCAGAAGGTAGCATGAAAAGAGCAGCAACCAAGGTGCATAACAGCAGCAAGAAGTCATCATATGAAGTCTTCAAGTGGGCAGCACTGCATAGAATCATTGTAAAGGTATCATTGTACTAAGTCATTGTAAATACATTATTGTAAACATTGTACTAGTGTCTATCTACCAAGGGTTGAAGAGGCAGTGTTGGGAGGTCTAGGATCATCATTAGGTGGTTTTGTAAAAGTTGAGGTTATGGTCTAGTATATCTTATTCTTCTACATCATTCTATATCATTGTAAAGTGGACCATTTTCCCTGGTACGGGAGTCCATTCTTCTTTTATTCTTCTATAGGGTGGTAGGGTGGTGCTAGGGTGAGTTGTAGCTCATTGGGTGTTGGGGCATCCGTTCAGTTGACTACCGAAGAATCTCAGGCGTTGGTGCATCCGTCCAGTGGGAGCTAGAGAAGAATGCTTTTCTAGATACTAGGAAGTTGGAGCTTTATTTTCGATTGGAGTTGAATATTAAAGGATTATTAGAAAAACATTAGGTGGTTTTTGTCCCGAAGTGGGTTTCCACCTTAAAAACTATGTGCATTTGTGTTCCTCTTATTTTCTACTATCATTGTACAAACACTGATAATATTGAAGATTAACTAATGCTCTAATTGAAAGGAATACTGATTCACCCCCCCTCTCAGTATTTACAACACATGTCTGAGGCAGGCATACCCATGCTTAGTAAAGAAAAACATGTCCGCATATAATGTATAGAGCAGATCCAATATGTATACAAGTATAGCTAAAATGTAAAGTAAATAGTGTATCATCTAGTCACTTCCTGAAAGTACAAGTCAAAATCAAGTCCAAGTATCACATATAGAAGACTGATCAATGATGCTGCAACATATATCTTTTCACAAAAGTCACAACTGAATCTCCAAGTACCAAATCATAACTGGTGGAACAAGTGGTACTTGTACTTCCAGGAAGTGATCAGATGATTCACTATGTACTTTACATTTCAGTAGATCAGATGTAGTTGCAGTTGCAGTTGTAGTTGCATTTGTGATGACATATAAGATGTCGTTGTGATGAAACTGCAACATATAGGAGTAGATGGTGTCACTCGCAGAAAACTAAAGGAGCTGTCAAAGTGAACCAAAGAATGCTGATGCAAACCCGAGGTCTTCACCAATCACCATGGCACAATTATACACAATGGGAATAAATGAGCTGAAGTTGACCATGTGAGAAATCGTTTGATTACTGGTCATTGATGTATACCATTAACAAATGCGAGAAAACACACCGATAATGATAATGAGTGTCAAGGTACCCCAGTACAATCTAACAAGTGTGAATGAATGAGTTGAAGTTGAACACTTGAAAGAACTATCAATTAGGAGGCAATGATGTATCCTCACTGTCGATAGCGAAGAGTCTGTCGCTGATGATAAAAAATCCTAAGGTACTGAAAAAAATACTCTAGACCTTATTCCCAGAGCAATGAGTCGGAGTCGATGGGAAAAGATCTGCTAGAAGGAAGGAATTAAGGCATCCTGCATTAGTCCAGCACGAGTGTAACCTGCAGGCCAACATTTGGAAGGAATCAGATGAGGTAGAGTGAAGTAACCAAGCCAAAGTACGTTCGTGGCATGCACAAGATGAAGCTAGCACAAGGTAGAAACCCTCTGAACCAACCAATAATGAAAGATGACAAAGAGGTGATATATCCATCAATAGGGTCAAATGGAAATCAAGGTACAACACGAATCCCAACTGTGATAACGTAAGCTGATGTTGAACACAAGGGAAACCACTCATTCAAAGACCCATTATGATGACCAAATGCTAAGCACATGGTCACCTATCAATGATGTAAATAAGGCCAGGGTGCAGCTCTATGTTTACTCTCATAGCAATATGTCGTAGTCGATAAGATACAAACCTGCCGACAAGAAGTCAGTGGGGAGCTTCTCAAACCAGCATGAGCAAAGGACCAAATATCTAATGTGAAAGAAAAAGATACTGACAAGACGGGGAATGATGAATCAAAAACGAGTCAAGAAACACTGCTGAAAGGCCGACTCAAGTTAACTTCCCTTGAACAGAAGAACGACTCATGTTTGACTATGACAGAAAATGATAACTTTGTATAAGTTTGTCATGCAAGAGACATAAACAAACCCTCCATATTATTGTAAGAGAAAACCAACTGGGGGAGTACTGACTCATGAAATAAGGTTATGGCTTCTCCTAAGTCAAAAACTAAAACCATCCCAAATGGAGAAAAGACTTAGCTTCTTTGTGCTTTGTTCAAGAGCGAAAAAATTGACACTGTCGCTGCCATCAGATATGAAAGAAATATCCTGTTCTTGCTCTTTTTTCAAATATTTAATTTTTTTTTGTCTTTTTCATATTCAAAGCCTGATAAAGAATAAAATAATGCTATAGTACAATTGATAGAACGAGTGTCATGAAATAGATCCACTAGTTTATGGGATATGAACAATCATATGCTCAATGCAAGGTGGAAAAAACTAGTAAGTGACACTTAGAGGAATGTTCCATCCATGGGTAAAGGTGTCAAGTTGCAGAAGCTAAGTGATTGCATGGTTAACTTGTACAGAAATACAAGGTCAAAAGATGGCTTAAACATGAGTCCATATGAAGCTAGATAAGGGCCAAGATAAACAAGTAGTCAATATGCAATGCAGTGATACAACTCGACAACGTAAGGGAGCCTCTAGGGTAATGGCCAGAAAAAATGATAGCGAAGAAGAAGAAGAATGAAGCTTCAATTCATAAGACATGGCGAGACTAAAGAGGATTCCCGAGCCTACAAGAATTGTAGCATGTGTGAAAAATGCTAGCAAGGAACTAACTATGAAGCCCATGTAAAAGAAGGCTCTACCATCAAGTCATGATTAAAAAAATCAGCAAGTGAAATGTGTTAACTACTCACGACATGATGGGATTGACCCTATGGCAAGTGATCAAAATGGAGGCTAATATGAAAAATGAAATGGAAAGTGGATTCCCTAACCTATATGCCAATTCGAAATCAAATACCTGCCATGATAGGTTAGCGGTCATGGATCCCAAGCAAAACTAGAAAAATCTCGAATCCAGCAACATGTGCCTAAAAAAATACCTTGTCCAACACTTACAATCCAAACGGTTATACAACCTTAGTCAAACTTGAAAAATAAGCATAAGTATAATTTTCAAAAAAATTTCAATTTCTGGACATAAATACACCATTTGACTCACATTTGGATCATATTCACATTGCACAAGTGGAGGAGGAGGTTTTGGGGCAAAAATTTCTTTTCTCAAAACCGGAGCAACAGGCGTCAAATTGTGCCAAATTATTCAGGTAAGCTCTAAAATCATCCTTTTCATCAATTTCGTTCCTATTTATGGTAAATTTTTTGAAATTAGAATGTAGAAAAGAGAGTTTTTGATGAAACCCTCGGCATATACGCAGGTTCGTGTGGATGAACCTATGTATCATACACGACTGTGTACAAGCAAGGTCACGTATGTGCAAAGCTAAAATTTAAAACATGAATGCAATCAACTATTTAATGATTTTTCTCAAGATGTTGTTTGGTCAATTTAGTGTGTCCTAAATTGCTGCATTTAATTTGTCAATCCGGGATTCGTAAGCTGATGAAGTGCGGCGCACTATATGTGCAAGATAACCTATTTCTTAACTTTTTGTCATTTTTGGTTTTCTAAGATGAAATGGAAATTCTAAAATGAAAACAAGTATGGTTATATTTGTTCAAGGAAATGATATCCTCTATAATGATTTACCAACTTGAAACTTAAAAAGGAATTTGAAACTTACAATGAAAAAACTTGAAAGCAATGACAAAACTTGAAAGGAAATGAAAATGTGCTGCTGAAATGAAAAGGTGCTGCTAGTCTAATAAATCAAAACAGTGAACTAGTGAGCATAAAACCAAACTATTCTTGCTGCTGTCTAAACACAAAAGAAACTATGCTGAAAGAAATCCAAAAGTTGCATTAAAGTAAATCTAAATCAAATTACATCAACTTGTCTTCTGATCCCTCATCATTAGTCCAGCTATGATTTTCGGAAGTAACCATAAACAACTTGAGTAACTGATATCTAACTTGCAGAAAGTAAACTAATATCAAACCATACATTCATAATTCAATCCCTCACCATCATTCCAGCTGTGGCTTTCAGAGGTAACTGAAGATGTCATGCACAATTTAACATTTCTAACTTGCAGAAAGGAAACTAATACTAAACTACACATTTCATAATACAATCCCTCACCATCAGTCCAGCTGTGGCTTTCGGAGGCAACTGAAGATGTTATGAGCAACTTAATATATCTAAATTTGCAGAAAAGAAACTAATACTAAACTACACATTTCATAATACAATCCCTCACCATCAGTCCAGCTGTGGCTTTCGGAGGCAACTGAAGATGTTATGAGCAGCTTAATATATCTAAATTTGCAGAAAGGAAACTAATACCAAACTACACATTTCATAATACAATCCCTCACCACCAGTCCAGCTGTGGCTTTCGGAGGCAACTGAAGATGTTATGAGCAGTTTAATATATCTAAATTTAAACTGAAACAAATGAGCAAGAATGAATTAAACAAAGCAGTACTGAATGTAAACAGAAACTAAGAAAAACAAATTAGCAGCAGAACAATGTTAATTCCATGTCATTAGTCAAAAAGTTATGCAAATGCCCGGGCTGCCTACCTATAACCTGAAACAAGAACATTGATCAGTGATTAATAACATAAAACATGAAAGACAGAAATAAAATGGAAAGCATGAATGTTTATAAACAGAAATGAAGCATATATATACCATGAAAGACGCAATGTATAAACATGTGAATGGATTATGGCACAATGAGCTTTAAAGAAATAAAATAAGAACTATACAATAATGCACAGAACCTTGGCAAGTGCAGGGGCCCTCTACACCAGCCTTGGAAACAATCTTCAAGTACGAATCACGTTGGAAAACAGATTCTTCTTATATTAAAATGCAGTCATAACAGTGAGGTGGTATTACGGCACAAAAGGCAGCGTAATTATATTACAGAGCAGACTAATAAAAGATAACAGAGACTAATCGAGACTAACTCTATATGCGTATGCACACGCGTTATTTATAACAAAATAAACATAACTAATTCCTAAAGTTTATGCTGGTGGAGAACACGTAGACCATTATGTCCACGGATCTAGGATCATGGGCGTATTGCAAAGTAAATCTATGAGGAGTGGATGTTTGAATTCGGCTATGGAGCCATGTACAGATGTCGACTTGTCCTCCGCAACTCAGAAACGGCCATATGAACCTTCACGTGATACGAAACAGAGTCCTGTCACCGTAAGACTCTACCGTTGACTTCCATGTGGACGCCTTTGACCGCACCTTCTTTAGATGAGTTTTCTCGAGCCAATAGGACACGAACCATGTCCACATCATTCCTGAATTGCCCATGTGGCTCGTTTTCCTTGTAGACACCTGTAACATAGAGTTTTACAAAATGGCTGCGGAAAGTTGCAGCAGCTGCGGAAAGTGGCAAGATTCCGCAGCTAAATGAACAAAATCTAAATCAAACAGCAGACACAAAAATATAATTAAAAACCATGTTAGATGCTCTTTTGCAATTAATATACAATGATATTGACAACTTGGAAGGTTCAGGTGGATGAAAAAGGTCTAGAAAGATGTATGGAAAAGATGCAGATTTGAGACTCAACATACCCCCACTGTGAAGGTGTTGCATGTCCTCATGCAACCAAAATTTTGATAATCCTTCCTCAGTTCATATGCCTTGACACTTCAGCCAGCACGTCTAATCCTCTCCTCCTCTTCCTTGGTGCTGCCAACATTATGGGTTTCTTCATTAAGCACCTAAATTTGATATTAACCAGTGCTCTGCTCAACTTCTGGCATTTCCTTTTCAATTTCTTGTTCTTCTTCTGCCATATTCCCAGATGTAGCATGGTATTATCATGAATGATTTTGTCCAATTTACCTTGTTCCTTCAATGTCTCATTTTCATTTTTGATGTGTCTATTTAAAAGCTCTAACTCAAAGATTTCCTATTTTAGTGATTGGACTAAATCATCCTGTACTGTATGAGGCTGAATGGACGAAGTACTGGGACCTGTAGCTGCCTTTTCCAAAGATTCTATATAGTCATATACTTCCTGTTGCTTGGGGTCTATATCAGGTGTCATTTTTATTGGTCTGTCCCCAAAATGCTGTGAAGGAGAGTTATCTTCAAAATCTGGCTGAGAAGGGCTCACATCAACATCTTGCTGAGAATGGGATGGACTATGGTCAATGTCTGACTGAGAATGAAATGAACCAGGTTCACTAACTGACTGAGATGGACTATGGTCAGTTGGGGACTGTTCAGATGTCTCCTCTCACAAATCAATGAAATGAGGACCCTTCATTTGTGTTTTCCTCAATTTCCCCTTAAGTCTGCTGCTTCTTCTCACACGCTGTGGTACACTATCTTTTTGTTTTGTTTTCCTTTCTCTGTCTTCTTGACCATAGATGACTGTTTTTGAAGATAAACTAATCTTTCAGATAACACTTGATGATCTTTTTCTTCAAAAGAAGGGGTTTGATGTATAGCCTCAATAGTTTTTCTCTCTTTTGGTGTTATTGGCTTCTTACCCTTGATTTCTTTCTTCTTCCTCTTTGACAGTCTCTCTTCCCTACCAGTTCTTTCAATTGTAGTAGGACTATTTTGAATTTCACCAATTGTTCTTTTTCTCCTACTTCTTCTTGTTGTGCTACCTTCAGGAATTTCTTGAGTAGGAGTAATTTGAGTTTCTTCATTTATTATTTTTCTTCTACTCCTTCTTGTTGTACTACCTTCAGGAATTTCCTGAGGTTACTCAAAGAAATTTCTAACCAGAAATTGTTCCCATGTGTCTTTCTTCTCCTTTAACTCTTTTTCAATCAAAATTTTTACAAGACCGTGGTGATATAGATGTGGTTCTACATCTCCTAAATGCTTCTGAACAGTCACAGACATTTTCTTCAAGCTATTGAATAGAAAATATGGGAGATTGAGAGTTTGATTATCTAGAAAATTCATCAGCAACCTGGTATGGTACATATACATGGACCCAAAATGGCCTTCACATGTAATGAATTTTTGAACAACTAGTAGCAATGTAGCCCATTCCTCTTTCAATGCATGAACAGGAATTCCTCTTTTAAAAACAGTTATGTCCATACCTTGGTTTCGTAAGATTTTTCTCCATGCTTCATCACTGATGCTTTTATTCTTAAACCAACGCTCACCCTCTTGAAGAAGTTCCGTGGCAGATGCTATAGATGCTTCATTGACCGCAAACTTAAGGTCTCCTATCTCTACTTCCAAGCCATTAAACGACCTTGCGAATGCCTTTGTTACTTCTTTATGATAACCTCTGAATTTCTGGATAAACCGCAGCCAATTTGCTTTCTTCAATATATCCCTTACTTGCGGATATCCCTCCATGAACTTAGGTCCTTCCGGTTCTGCTCTTAGCAATTTACCCATTCTTCTTTCTGCTCTTCACAAATTTGCCTGCGTGAGGGTTCAATGGAAATAGAACGGCTGAATGCACAGAGATGAGCACAATGAATGTGGGTAGATATCAGAGAGTGGGTATACAGACTATAGCGTAATAGAGAACGAAATGGAGTGAACAGAACAGAGAGGGGTTTTCGTGAGCACGACAGAGATACGGCTGTGAGATTAACAGAGTATAACACATCCGGCAGTGTTTTGAAATGGTGGCTGCGAAATAAATGTGAGCACGTTTAAACAACGGCTATGGGTTTATGCGGCTGTAAGAGTCCGTGGTCAAATCAAATACGTCTCATTGTCACCGGTGGAATATTGGAACATGAGTGAAAATCGGGGGTTTAATGATGGAACCGTTTGTGAATGAATGCGAGAGGATAATATGGAGATCGTGAAAGGTTACGGAATTGTCAATATAATCATTGCACATAATGGATAGAGCTCATGGTTCATAACTATATAAAAATGTGTTTTTCAATGCTATTTGAAATAAATTTTATTCATACCTTTGGAATCTTTGCCTTTTCCTTGGTCTTCAACTAGTTGCTCTTTATTGGTGTCTTGAATGCTCCATGTCTTCATTTTTTGATCCTCTCACCTGCATTTTATTTCATGATTATGGAAATAACATCTGGCTGTACATTCTTTTGAAAACAGAGTTGTAGCTGCGGAATCTGCTTCTGGCTGTGGAAACTGGAGTCAGCTGCGGAAACAGATGTCAGCTGCGGAAACTGACACAGCTATTATTTGGATGAATGGAGATGAACGGATGACAAATGACTAGATGGAAATGGTTATGAAAAAGAATTTTATTGATGAAATGGAATGAAATGGATGAAATGAAATGGAATGGAGTGAAATGAAATGGAATGAAGTAATGGAATGGAGTGGGTGGTCACAAAACTTGTGAAATGAAAGAAATTTTTTTTTTTTGGAAAATATAGAGTGTCAGGTGTTCCTGATTTTCACCCTATATTTTCTGTATAAGACTGCCAATCAGTGATTGGTTTTCAGGGTTATACATTTTTTTTTTTTAAACTGAAAAGAACAAAAGCTAGGTTGGTAGAGAAGAAGAATTCTTCTGTACCAGCCTGATTGCAGAACTTTCTTGAAACATTTTGAAAAATTCCTCTTTTGAGAGTGGCTTATGATAAACTTTAAATCTATGGCCATTCACAATAAAAGGAGTTTGAAACTCATCAATGGTCTTGATTCTTACCACTCCATTGCTAAAGATCTTGTCAATCTCATATGGCCCAAGCCAATGAGTGTGAAATTTTCCTTGGAAATCTTTAAACTTGGAATCAAATAACAATGCCCAATCTCCTTCTTGAAACTTCTTCTCTTTGATGTACTTGTCATGCCATTTAGCTCTTTGATATTGAACTAGATTAGTTCTTAAAATTGCTTCTTGTCTGATCTCATCTAGCTCATTTAATTGCTCCATTCTATGCTTTTGGGCTTCTGATAAATTCATCCCCAATTGAACTGCTATCTTGAAGGTCTTGACTTGGAACTCAATGGGGAGCAAGACTTCTTTCCCATAAACAAGTTCATAGGGAGAATGTCATGTTGTATTTCTCCATGTAGTTTTGTAGGCCCACAAGGCTTCAGGAAGCCTTTCTGCCCAATCTCTTCTATGTAGATGAATAGTTTTGGTGATGATACTTTCAAGAACTTTGTTTGTAGACTCCACTTGACCATTTGCTTGCTGATGGTAAGGAGTAGATCTTCTGTGCTTGATTTTGTATTCTTCCATCAACTTCTCCACCAAGTTGGATGTGAATTGGCTTCCCTGATCTGTCACAATTTCTCTTGGAACACCAAAGCGAGTAAAAATATCCTCATAAAGAAAATGAACAATTGAATTTTCAGTAGCAGATACTAATGCTTTGGCTTCTACCCATTTAGTAACATAATCAGTGCAAACCAATATATACTTCTTTTGCTTAGATGGTGGATTAATAGGTCCAATGAAATCTAAAGCCCATTTTTCAAAGGGTTCAATGAGTACCCGTGTTTGCAATGGCATTTCATTTGAAAGGGTAGGTTTCCCTACTCTTTGGCAGCTATCACACCTTTTGACATATTGTTTTGCATCTTTGAAGAGAGAAGGCCAATAATATCCCAAGGAAAGGATTTTATAGGCCGTCCTTTTGTCCGCAAAGTGTCCGCCGCATGGTTCATCATGACATGTCTTAAGAATATCAGGCATTTCATCTTCCCTGACACATCTTCTGATCACAAGATCTGGCCCTGTTTTAAACAATTCGTTAGAAATCCATGAATATTTTGAACTCTCCCGAATAATTTTTCGTTTTTCACTTGGAAATAAATGTGAAGGTAGTTTCCCTGTAACCAAATAGTTAGCAATATCTGCATACCAAGGAGTCTTAATAGTTACCGCAAACAAGTATTCATCAGGAAACTTATCCTCTACAGGAGAATCTTCTTTAGTATTCTGAATCCTAGACAAGAAATCAGCTACTGTATTTTGTTTCCCTGGTCTATCCAACACAGTAATATTGAATTCTTGCAAAAGTAAGAGACATCTTGTCACTCTGCCATTAGTAACAGGTTTGTTCATTAAATATCTAATTGCAGAATGGTCAGTATGAATAAAAGTTTCATAGCCTGTTATATAATGTCTAAACTTATTAATCGCATGAACAACAGCTAAAAACTCTTTTTCAGTCACAGTATAGTTTAACTCTGTGGGAGTCAAATTTTTACTGGTATAATAAATGGCATAAGGAACTAAATATTTTTGACCCAACACAACTCCTAGAGCTGTATCTGAAGCATCCGTAGAAATATGGAAAGGGAGTTTCCAATTTGGTCCTCTTAAGATAGGTGCTTCAGATATTCTTGTTTTCAAAGTTTCAAAAGCTGATTGACAATTAGGATCCCATTTGAATTCACAATATTTTGTAAGCAATTTGAAGAGTGGAGATGCAATTTTAGTGAATTTTTCTATAAATCTTCTATAGTAACCAGTAAATCCTAGAAAACTTCTAACATCTCTTTGACAATTTGGAATAGGTAACTTGGAGATGACTTCAACTTTTGATCTATCAACCTTAATCCCATCTCCCGAAATATGATGTCCTAAAACAATCCCTTCAGTAAACATCATAAAGCATTTTTCATGGCTTAATGAAAGGTTTGTTTCTTTACATCTTATAAGAACTTTTTCCAAATTTTCTAATTCCTCTTCAAATGAATTACCATAAACTGTAAAATCATCCATATAAACCTCTACACAATCATGGATTAGATCAGAAAAAATTCCTAGTACTGCTCTTTGGAATGTTGCGGGTGCATTACATAACCTAAAAGGAAGCACTCGGTAGGAAAAAGTTCTCCATGGACAAGTAAATGTGGTATTATCTTGATCTTCAGGTGCTACCTGAATCTGATTATAGCCACTAAAACCATCCAAAAATGAAAAGTACTTTTTACCTGCTAATGTATCTAATACTTGATCGATAAAAGGCAAAGGAAAGTGATCCTTCAAAGTTGCTTTGTTCAATTCCCTGTAATCAATGCATACCCTCCATTTACCATTCCTTTTAGGTACTATAACCAAAGGAGAAACCCATCGGCTATCTGAAATTGGATAAATGAAGTTTACATTGAGTAGTTTTTGGAGCTCTTCTTTCACTATCTCCTAAGATTTGGATTCATCCTTCTTTGAGGTTGTCTGATTGGTCTACTGTTTTCCTCAATATAGATATGATGGATGCAAGTCTTAGGATCAATACCTTTCATGTCAGTATACTCCCATGCAAATGCAGTAGAATGTTTTTGCAAGACTTTGGTTAGTTCTTCTTGTTGTGACTCTTCCAAATGTTTGTTGATATTCAGTGTTTTTCCTGGAAAAATCTCAATGGTAGAACTACCAAACTCTTCCATAGAGTAAAGAGACATTTGTCTTGATGATAAATATTCTATGTCAGATTCCAATTGAAATTGTGTGGGGTCATATTCTGAAGATGTCTCAAAATTTTCTAATGTGTTCAGAATTTGACTCTCCTCACTGATTTCAGAAATGGTAAAGACAGGTTGTATAGTGTCCTCATCATCAACCCATTCATTGTCTCCTACTTCTGTGATTGCTCTTGCTGGAGGATACAAATTGAATTTCTTTGTCGAATTACCATTAGAAATATACATGTCCCCAGATCTACAACTAATAAAAGCATCAGCTGTGGCTAGCCAAGGTCTTCCTAAAATAAGTGGGTGCCCTCCTAGATTACTCTTGGGAGTCAAAATCATAAAATCTACTGGATATTCCCAAGAATATAAGGAGACTGAAGGGTGAAAATGTGAAGTTGGGAAACACTTTTTGCCCTTTTTTGACGTTGAAAATTGTAATTTTCTATGTTTTCCAACATCAACTCCACTAAACTCATATTTTTATCGCAAATTATGCTTTGACATAAAAACAAGAATTATAGAGAATTGTCTTACCTCCATACCGATATTTAAAAAAAAAAAAAATATTGACATATAGAGGGGTAAATTTGTTGTTTACTAACTGCATATACTTGAAATTTTCAAGCAAACATAAATAGTCACTTTATTATCCTTAACTTTTTTTAGGGAAGGTTATTCATTTTTTGGAAAAAAACCATAGCATCATAATCTGCATATATTGCACTAGTGCACAGACTATTTTTTGGTAATTTTTGGATCAAATCACTATTTTTTATTATTTTTTGAAATGGACGAAGACAAAAAAACAGTGATGTTTTAGTACATTTTATTATCCTTTGATTTTCTTTTCAATGTGATCGTCAATAAGAAAAATGAGAGTACCCTTTTGAAGTAGACAGGGAGAGGAAGTGCACTATGATTTTTTTGAATTTTTTGGTGTCCTCATTTGAAATTTATTGAATTTTCATTCAGTGCAATTTTTTGAACAATGAAATTCCACAGTGACACAATTTAGTAAAAAATTAATAAAAAATTGAATTTTTTAATGAAACTCCATAAATCTCACATCATCAAAAACTAGATTTAGAGACGAATCTAATGGTACTTTGTTTGACATATAACATTTTGTTTTTGTAGGTGTTCTATCCCTCGAAAGTTGCAGGTTTCTCAAAACTGCAGAGTTTTCTGAGTTTTTTGTTGACCAGAAACTCTCGGCCGAGAGTTTTAAACCAATTTAACGCGCGGGAAAACTCTCGGCCGAGAGTTTGCGGCCGAGAGTTTGCACAATAAAACTCTCGGCCGAGAGTTTTTCTAACTCTCAGCCAAAAGTTTGCGGTCGAGAATTTTGTGACCACAACTCTCGTCCGAGAAAATACGAAATATTTAAAATCTCTCGGACGAGAGTTTTGAAAACTCTCAGCCGAGAAATTTAGTTGATTTTTTTTCTCGGCCGAGAAATTAAAAATTTCTCCCGAATTCTATCTCATGCCAAAAAGTGTTTCCCAACTTCACGTTTTCACCCTGAAATATCTTCTAATACACCATCTGGTTTAATAACTGATCGATCTGCAAGTTGCAGCAAAGTAGGTGTAAAAAGAAGGTTAGGAAGTTTTAGCTGTTCCATAGTCTGTCTACTCATAATGTTGATAGCAGCCCCTAAGTCAATCAATGTGTTTGGAATTTCTATCCCATTTATATGTGTCTTGACAATTGGACTTTCTGGATCTACATACTTCTGCATGGTAATTTTTCCCATCATAATATCTACAATCTTTCCTACCAGGTGGATTCTTCTTGTGTCTTTTAGTTTCCTTCCTGGTCTTTTGAAACTCAACTCCTTTATTGTTTTTGCTAGAATAGGAATCTCTCGAATGGATTGTAGCAAAGGAATCTTGATACAAACATTCTTCAATTCATCTAGAAAGTCATAGTTAGGCAACAAGATTTGTTTTTCCACCCCCTTGTCAATTTGTAGTCTTTCAGGAAAAGGAGGTGTAGATGAAGATGCAGGTTGCTCAACTATAGGAGTTGTGGGTGTTAGCTTTTCTCTTTCTTTTTGAATGTTTGAATTTTGAAGAGATTCTTCCTCAGAACCCTTATTGACTTGAAGAGAGTCCTCCTCAGAGGTATCTTGCTCTTGAATTTCTATAGAAGGTTTTTCTAAAACTCTACCAGATCTAAGTTGTACATCGTTGAGAGGAACAATCATATAGGTAGGAAATTGTTGTCCTTCTACCATGTAAGTATTATGAGGATTCTTATTGTTAGGATTTGGCAATGGCTGAGCTGGAAGTTGACTTGTCTTTTGTTGGTATGGGAGCATGAGTTGAGGATTTGGATTTTTTTGAGAAGGTTGTTGTTGTGGAAATGGCAATGAAAGTTGTGGATTTGAATTTGGAAGTTGTGGAGCTTGTTGATTTTGAAAAGATGGAGGATATTGATAAAATTGAGCAAATCTCCCATAAGGATTTTGCATCCCTTGTACCCATGGCTGATATGGATTTTGATGTTGGAGCCCAGGTTGTTGCCAAGGATTCCAATTTGGTGGGGTTTGAAGATTCATAGGGTTGTTAAACCCTTGAGTTTGTTGTCCCTGCCAAGGTCTTCTTGCAACAAAACAGAGAGATTCTACTAAATTTGGGTCTTCTTGAAAAACAACTTTGAGTCCAGGAATTGAAGGACAATCCTTGATCTCATGATTCTCTGAGAAAATCATACATGTTTCTACAACTTTTGCATCCAAGGGAAATTCCCTTAAAGCATGTTTCTTCCTACATTTCGGACAAAAGATGGCTAAGGCATCTGTTTCTGCTTTCTGCTTGTTTTGGATTTTAAGGGTGTCTAGTTGTTCACTAAGGCTCCCTAAGATATCAGTTTTGAACTCATCAAGCATGTTACCAATCTCTGCCCTACTTACTGATCCAGTTGCAAATTTGTTAGCCCTAATAAGAGAAGGATCCCTAGGCCCTTTTCCTGTTTTAGATTTTCCTCTTGAGAGATGGACACATAGTTCTGTTATATCACGAAGTGGGAGTTGAGAAATGTCTCCTTTCCCCATAATGTTTAAAATATCTATCCATTCATCTCTAATGGCTTTTAATATGAGGGATTTCAAGGTTTCATCATCTAAATTGCTCATCTTTGCTCTTTTCAAGTTGTATTGAAATCTTTCAAGTAAGTCTTCCAAATTTTCATCTTCTTTTTGCATCATTTTGAATACCTCATCCTTGTGATTGGTGGGCATACAATAGTCCAAATACCTATCCAAAAAATTTTGTTTCATATCATTCCAAGTCTTAATAGATTGAGTAGCTAATCCCATGAACCATTTCAAAGCAGATCCCTTCAATGTTGAAGGAAATAGTTTGAGTTTTTGAGAGTCTTCCATATAGTCATAAGTTCGGCACACAACTTCAAACTCAAACAGAAATGTTCCAGGATCCTCACTTCGCAATCCATCAAAGTTAGGGATAACATATGGTGAGATATTTTTCATCGTTGTATGAGTTTCCTCATCAACTATAGGGAATCCAAACAAGTTGTCTCCTTCCCTATTTCCTCCATTATTTCCTTCACCATTGTTGTCTCCATTGTTTCCTCCTCTTCTACCTCTACCTCTACCTCCATCTATTACTTCCTCTACCATGATAGTTTCTTTAGAGTCCTTAAAGTCGTCTAGTTCTTCTACCAAGGGAGGATGAGAGAGAGTCTCTTTGTTTTCTAAATGGGATCTAGTAGGTGGTATAGGAGAATCCTCTAATTCAGCTGCTCCTTGAATTCCAAAAATCTTAAGGCTAGGGGTAGATGGTGGTGAATCTGGTCTA
Source organism: Pinus albicaulis (assembly GCA_034641835.2). NCBI lineage: Eukaryota > Viridiplantae > Streptophyta > Pinopsida > Pinales > Pinaceae > Pinus > Pinus albicaulis. Next base: position 1,235,042,598 of record CM076581.1, on the reverse strand, counting down.
TGCCTTGAAGAAGATGGAGTTGTGAAAATCGAACTCTTGGCTTTAGCTATAAACCTTCCCCTAGAATCTCTTGCTCTATGCATGTCATTTTTTTTTATTTTTTTTTTAAAAGTTGGGCTAATAATTCTTTTTCTGATCTTCCAGGTCACACTAGGTGCAAGAAGAGAGCATACTTAAGAAATTACTAAACCAATAACTCTCTTTTTTTATCCTCTAGATCACACTAGGTGCAAGAGGAGAGCATACTTCAAGAAGTTATCAAGTTTTCCCTTCTTTTATGATTTTGTGTTTTTTTTTTAAGAAATTGGCTACCTATTTACACTTCCCTGGAAACGGTGCCAAAATGTTTGGTCAATTTAGTGTGTCCTAAATTGTTGCATTTAATTTGTCAATCCGGGATTCGTAAGCTGATGAAGTGCGGTGCACTATATGTGCAAGATAACCTATTTCTTAACTTTTTGTCGTTTTTGGTTTTCTAAGATGAAATGGAAATTCTAAAATGAAAACAAGTATGGTTATGTTTTTTCAAGGAAATGATATCCTCTATAATGATTTACCAACTTGAAACTTAAAAAGGAATTTGAAACTTCCAATGACAAAACTTGAAAGCAATGATAAAACTTGAAAGGAAATGAAAATTTGTTGCTGAAATGAAAAGGTGCTGCTAGTCTAATAAATCAAAACAGTGAACTAGTGAGCATAAAACCAAACTATTCTTGCTGCTGTCTAAACAAAAAAGAAACTATGCTGAAAGAGATCCAAAAGTTGCAATAAAGTAAATCTAAATCAAATTACATCAACTTGTCTTCTGATCCCTCATCATTAGTCCAACTATGATTTTCGGAAGTAACCATAAACAACTTGAGTAACTGATATCTAACTTTGCAGAAAGGAAACTAATATCAAACTACACATCCATAATTCAATCCCTCACCATCAGTCCAGCTGTGGCTTTCGGAGGCAACTGAAGATGTTATGAGCAGCTTAATATATCTAAATTTGCAGAAAGGAAACTAATACCAAACTACACATTTCATAATAAAATCCCTCACCATCAGTCTAGCTATGGCTTTCGGAGGAAACTGAAGATGTTATGAGTAGCTTAATATATCTAAATTTGCAGAAAGGAAACTAATACCAAACTACACATTTCATAATACAATCCCTCACCATCAGTCCAGCTGTGGCTTTCGGAGGCAACTGAAGATGTTATGAGCAGCTTAATATATCTAAATTTGCGAGAAAGAAACTAATATAAACTACACATTTCATAATACAATCCCTCACCCTTCAGTCAGTTGTAGCTTTAGGAAACAGCTGAAGATGTTATGAGAAATTTAATATATCTAAATTTAACTACTGCAGTAAATGAGAAAGACTAAATTAAACAAAGCAGTACAGAATGTAAACAGAAACTAAGAAAAACAAATTAGCAGCAGAACAATGTTAATTCCATGTCATTAGTCAAAAAGTTATGCAAATGCCCGGGCTGCCTACCTATAACCTGAAACAAGAACACTGATCAGTGATTAATAACATAAAACATGAAAGACAGAAATAAAATGGAAAGCATGAATGTTTATAAACAGAAATGAAGCATATATATACCATGAAAGATGCAATGTATAAACATGTGAATGGATTATGGCACAATGAGCTTTAAAGAAATAAAATAAGAACTATACAATAATGCACAGAACCTTGGCAAGTGCAGGGGCCCTCTACACCAGCCTTGGCAACAATCTTCAAGTACGAATCACGTTGGAAAACAGAGTCTTCTTATATTAAAATGCAGTCATAACAGTGAGGTGGTATTACGGCACAAAAGGCAGCGTAATTACATTACAGAGCAGACTAATAAAAGATAACAGATACTAATCGAGACTAACTCTATATGCGTATGCAAACGCGTTATTTATAACAAAATAAACTTAACTAATTCCTAAAGTTTATGCTGGTGGAGAACACGTAGACCATTACGTCCACAGATCTAAGATCATGGCCGTATTGCAAAGTAAATCTATGAGGAGTGGATTTTTGAATTCGGCTATGGAGCCATGTACAGATGTCGACTTGTCCTCCGCAACTCAGAAACGGCCATATGAACCTTCACGTGACATGAAACAGAGTCCTGTCACCGTAAGATTCTACGGTTGACTTCCATGTGGACGCCTTTGACCGCAGCTTCTTTAGATGAGTTTGTTCGAGCCAATAGGACACGAACCATGTCCACATCATTCCTGACTTGCCCATGTGGCTCGTTTTCCTTGTAGACACCTGTAACATAGAGTTTCACAAAATGGCTGCGGAAAGTTGCAGCAGCTGCGGAAAGTGGCAAGATTTTGCAGCTAAATGAACAAAATCTAAATCAAACAGCAGACACAAAAATATAATTAAAAACCATGTTAGATGCTCTTTTGCAATTAATATACAATGATATTGACAACTTGGGAGGTTCAGGTGAGTGAAAAAGGTATAGAAACGTGTATGGAAAAGACGCAGATTTGAGACTCAACAGATGTCCATCAGCTAAAGAGAGCACAAACATAGTGAAATTGACAATAAAGTGATCGAAGATCAAAATTCGCTAAATATTCTCAGAAATTGTGGATTGCTCAAGTTTTTCAAAATGCCCAATATGAAAAGCAATGTACGGTTGCTTCTAATGTTGGTAGATTATTGGGAGCCGGAAGATGACTGTTTCATAATTGACCATATGCCACTATGCATAGAAGTGGAAGATATTTACTTCATCACTGGACTCTCTTGGAGAGGAGAACCAATAGACTTGCATGGAAAGCCTGTTGGAGGGCTTACAGTGGAGGATTATGTCAAATTATACTACATAGATGATGCAAAAAAAGTAGGAACTCAGATTCCTATCATATATTTGAAGGATTTATACATGAATATTCTTATCTTTACCATTGGCAGAGTAGCAGGATCATCCTCTCTGCATCAGCCTTCACGGACACAAATGAGCATAGTAGTGGAATGCCTAATTCATCTCTTTGATTAGTGCACAAAATTACTGAGCAAAATGAAGAAGCAGTTAACTTCAATCCAAAAAGCCAAGACCAAAAATTTTGGGTATGGTATAATCTTGTTGAGATTCTTCTTCAAGAGGGTTCCAAGGTTTCAGCCCAAAGTCATCTCAAATATCAGCAACCTAAGAGATCCAAGAATATCCCGATGGGTAGATTTGATGAAGATATTAGGGGGAAGTTAAGTTCCCCATATCAGTTGGGATGATGAGTTGTTCCAATGGTGGGAGGAACAAGTCATCACAGTGTAATATTATCCCTATGTTGGGATGGACTTTCGTGCTGATCCAGATCTAGTCCTACCACCCGGTGCAGCATGGGCTGCAATCGGTGAGATTGAAATTTTTAATTTTTGATTATGGTATTTTCTTTTTATTTTTTCAAAGTATGAAAATAAAAAAATGTTTTTGATTGGACTAAAATTACTTACAAAATTATGATGATCATGATGCAAACATGGGACCAGTCAGGCCTGAGGGGTACCCAAGGCACAAGCGCTACGGAGGTGAGGCAGATGCTGAAGACGTTGGCAAACACTCCATGCAGTACAAAGGAACTTGGAGAGATTGACTCGCTAGGTGCCTATGGCTGCTATAGAGGACCTACTAGAGGCTATCTAGAGACAGGTGGTAGGAGTACCACAAGACTGGGGGTGGTTATTCTGCCATGTAGATACTGCCATCATGTTCTACAGGAACACAAATGTTGGGCAGGGACCTTTGGAGTAGATTTATAGATATGATCAGATGACTGTAATATTTTTTGATAGACATGATCGAGAATAAACCCTAATTTTGTAGGACATGATGGTCCATATTTTGTATATTCTTGAACACTCTGACTATATACATATATGCAATGATTTATATTATGTGATGACTCAAATGTATGAAAATGAATGATTTATTTGTTGTATTGTTTAAAGTATTGAATGACGAATATGCCAATGAATTGCTTGATTAGCCAATAAGTCTGCCATCGAATTGTCAGCTTGAGGAATATGAATGAATGTTATAAATTGAAATGATATTTGTAACAAATGTACCCTAAAAAACAACCGATGTAAAAATGGGTCTTGAACCCGATATGTGTTGTTCAACTACGAAACCAGCATGTACGAATCCAAGAAAACTACTAACGAATCAACATCCAAGGATATTACCTCCGAGAGTAGATTAATCACTGTAGTGTATTCTACTACGTTGTTCGAAGCAGGACCAATTCAGACACCTCTTGACACTAACAACCTACCAGATTGATAATGGAGTACCCAAGTAGCGAAAGCTAAGTTCTGGGTATGTCTACTAGCATCATCAACGAAACCAAAGTGACTCATGACATCCAATAAAACCTGCCAAAGTAGATAAAATTCATCAAAATCACACCACAAAATAAAAAACCTGTATATGTACAAAAACAAAAATATATACAACAAAGCAAGATGCTAGGCCAAAGCCTAGGCATAGTAATTTTTCAAATAGATCCCATTTCTAGGCTCCGTCAACTCATTCCCATCAAAATCAATCAAGGCATAAGCTCCTTTCTTCATGACCTTTTCAAGATGAAGGGGCCATACCACATGGATTTAAACTTATATGCCCCCAAGGCGTCCTTCTCTTGGGCATAAACCAAGAAAAGGTCACCTTCAAAGAAGACCCTAGGTTTGACCGTCTTATCGTACTGAACGTTTACCCATTTCTTATGTTCTTCATTCATCGTAGCTGCATCTCGATTTTTCTCATTGAGATGTTCCAGATGAAGGAGGTTTTCTTCAAGACTAGAAGTGTCGGGAAGAAGCTCAACAGCTAACTTAAGAGAAGGAATTTTACACTCGATGGGAAATATTTATTCCAACCCATAAGCCATTTGAAATGGAGTAAAACTAGTTCCAATTTTCACTGACATCCTGTATGCCCAAAGTGCAAGATACAACATAATATGCCAGTTGGATCTGCTTTATCAATTGTCTGTTGAAGAATTGTCTTCAAGGATTTTTTTACAGCTTCAAATTTCCCATTGGCTTGAGGATAGTAAGGAGATGAATGCTCCTGACATAAACCTAATTTCACAGCCAATTAAACCGTCATATTGTTCTGAAAGTGATTGCCATGATTAGTGACAATATCTTTAGGAATACCAAAGCGAGAAATGACTTGATTGAAGAGAAAAAGAGCTATTGTCTCACCGTCATTCCCAAAAGTAGTCATAGCCTCAACCCACTTTGTGAAGAATTCTACAGCTACGATAATGTACTTGTGACCTTTTGTCGAGGGCGGATTACAAGTAGTAAAATTGATACCCCACTTTTTAAAGGGTCCAAAAGTAATGACAGGAAAGAGTAGAGATGGATGAGTGTGTATCTTTTGAGTATAAACTTGACACGGATGACACTTTTTGACGATTACATACAATATTTGAAAATAAAAGGCCAAAAGTATCCTACACACAAGATTTTTTGGGCTGTAGCAAGCCCAGATAAATGACCACCACAAGCTCCACTGTGGCAATAATTTAGCACAACCTCAGCTTCTTCGAGAGTTAAGAAACACCCAAGGATCGAATCGACCTTGCAACGATACAAAGTGTCACTAATAATAAAATAACTTTTGGCTAAGTGACATAACTTCCGACGCTCATCTTTTGAAAAATTCGCAATTTGAAGATAAACTATGAGATCCCCATACCAAGGATCCTGTGAAGAAATCAGAAAAACATACTCATCAGGAAATGATTCATCATAAACAATCTCTTCTCTACAGGGCAACTCAGAAATAAATTCCGAAAAAACTAATGATTTCTTGGACTTGGCAGACATAAAATCGAGATATAATTCCTGCAAAATCACAATCCATCGACTGTACTTGCTCCCAATCACTCACCTACTAAGAACAAAATGAAATGGATTGAATACTGCCAAAACATAAGTTTTTCGTAGAAGAATATAATGTATGAGTTGTTGCACAGCATGAACATCTGCTAAATAAAGCTTCTCTATCAGAGAATATTGGAGTTCAGGTCCTACAAAGCCTCAACTAAGGTAGTAAATAACATGCTTGGGAAGAGCATTGTCCTCCTGAACCAGAACCATACCAATGGTAGATTCTATTTCCGTGAGAAACAAGAGAAAATCCCTGCTATAATCAGGTGGAATCAATAAAGGAGCAGAGGTCAATGCTTTTTTCAAAGCATCAAATGAGCATTGAGAAAATTCATCCCAAAAAAATGGAACTACTTTCTTTAATAAACTCATAAATCCTTTCGTAATCTCAACATAATTTACGACGAATCTCCACATAAAATTAGCTTTTCCTTGCAGAATTTGAAGTTAACGAATTGAAGACGGGGGAGGAAATTGAAGTATTGCCTCAAACTTGAAGGGATTTACCAAAATCCCTTTTGTAGACACTATGAATCCCAACAACTAAATGGATGTGATAGGAAAAACACACTTGTTCGGGTTCAACTAGATTTTATAATGCGGACATCATTCAAAAACTTGACGAAGGTGAGAAGGATGAACAATTGTCTTGCAAGAACAAGCAGATAAATCATCCGAATATGCCTCGATAATATGTTTGATGTTATGGAAGGCGTAATACATGGCCCTCTAAAAAGTAGCTCTAGCATTTTTAAGACCAAAAGGAATTTTCTTATAAGTAAAGGTACCCCATGGACAAATAAATGCAGTCTTATGCTAATCTTCTGGATGTATAGTGATTTTATTATATCTAGAGAAATTTTCCATGAAGGAGAAAATCTCATTCCCCACACACTCATTGATAATCTGATCTATAAGGGTGTGGGGTAGTTATATTTAAGACATGATCTATTTAGGTCTCTGAAGTCGATGCAAACTCGAATTTTTCCTTGTTTCTTGTCTAGGGGAACTGGATTTGAAACCCACTCAGTCAAAGGAACTGGGTAAATGAACCCTACCTTTAGCAGCTTCTCCACGTCAGCTTTGATAGTTGAGGCCTTCCTAGGGTTGACCAGATGAAGATTTTTCCTGATAGGCTTATAATTTTTGTATACCTTGATCTCATGCTAGACAATAGATGGATCTATACCAGGCATTTCCTCATAAGACCAGACAAACACATCTCTAAACTCTCAAAAGATATCGATGTAAATTTGAATCTCTTCAGGGGAACATTTAGTTCTAATGAAGACATTCTCTATAATGTTGGGATCTCTGGAGATGTTCACCGAGATAGTAGGAGAAATCACAACCATGTTCCCTTCAATAAAAACCTGTGCTGGTGCTAAAGGGTTGAGGACTAGGTGAATAGGACCAAAAGACTGAGGGCTAGGAAAACTTGATTCAAATTCGTTCAAATCTGGTAGGAAGTAAGAAAGATGATGCAAATCATCCCACGGTCTCTCTACACCAGTCATTTCTTCATGGATTGCCTCTTTAGATGGAAGAGTTGTATCAAGGAAATCTTGAGCCGAAGATGAATTGAGAGTCCAAGCTGGAGCCACATGTCCATCCAATTCCTCCAGTGAAAGAGAAACTGGAATGGAATCTGCAGAGTCAACAATAGAGATATAAGTAATCTCATCTGCAGACATAGGAAATTCCATTCCACCCACTTGACCTTCTGCTAATGTGGAAGCAGTAGAAGGTAAGGTCCAAGGGTCTGAAAAATAATGAGTTCTGAAGAACTCTCTTTGAATAGGAGCCCTAGAGGATGAAATTGCATTGATATGAATCAAAGAAGGTGGAATATCAAAAGTACCCATCAAGGAAGTGTACATTCCAACCCCCAAATTCTCAACAGGCGACTTGGTATCCTTCACCAAAGGAATGTTTGAGTCAGAGGGTGCATTCGGATCTGCAGGAGAACAATCCACTTGGTCAACTGTAACAATTCTCCCTTCGTGAGGGAAACAAACGATGTGAAATAATGAGGATGCAATGGCATCCAGTTCATAGATCCATTTTCACCCCAATAGAAGGTTTTAGTCTAGGCTTGCATCAACTATCTCAACATCGATATTTACATTCTTAGCCCCAACACAGATGGGTAAAGTTGGAACAATAGCATGTGGTCTGTGAGAATGACCATCAAACGCAGTCAGAAGATTGGCTGAAGGAACAACTGTGAGAGATCCAATACCCTTCCAGCATGTAAGATACATTACACATGTGGAAGCACCCACGCCAACGAATTTTTGAAAGATATTGAATTGCTGATAAGTCGATCTGATATGGAAGGCCATATGATGAGGAAGTCTCTTTTTAAAATTCAACATATCAAATGTGATCATAAGAGAATTATTTGGATCAATAGCCCCAATAGCAGTGAGCAAAGCACTCCGCTGAGCCAGACAAGACTAGAGCACCTCTAACACGGACATCTTACAAGGAATTTGAGCTAGATCTTCTACAATAGAGTAGTTATGGGCAGCCTTGGCATTAGGATTTATCGTCAAAAATTTTGAAGACCCTTTCAACATTTGAGGTATAGGCTCAACAATAGGCCTAGTAATATGAAGTGGTTTAGTACTTTCAGGAGCACCATTGGCTTTCGAAGACTCAACTTCGCCATAATCACGAGATATCGTAGCGATTTGTGTCAGCACTCATCATGTATATGTTTGATGTGTTCTCCCCTTCCTGGCTGCCCCCAAAGGAAGCCCCAGTATCTAGATTTGCATCATCAACTAATTGTTGCCCTTGGGGAAAAGGGTTTTTTAGGATATCCTAGGAACTAGAATAACTCTATTGAGCTAACATGCACTGTGCATCTTGAATTTTAGGGCAAAGGTGCGTAAGATGATCTCTAGTGCACAATTTGCATGGAAATTTCACTTTATTTTTATTATCCTTTTTACCCTCTCCAACATGAGCATTGGATTTTTTTACATTCCCCTTCCCATCCTTGTCCTTTTTATTTTTATTCCGTACCTTCTTCTTCCCATCATATTGTTGATTTCCTTTGGGATTGGAAGTTTGGACAACATTAATTTCCAAAGACTGGGAAGGAGTTGACACTGAAGGCACAACCTAAACATAAGAAGAAAATTGTATAGACAACTGCTGCAATTGACTTAGCGGTCTAGCCACACTACTATCAATTGAACCGATGAGCCCATCACCATGAGGACTAGGTTTAGTTTTTTCTAAATCTAATTTGGAGTGAGGAGCATCTGAAATTTTTTTATTAAGGACTCCAGACTGAGAATAAATCAGTTCTAATTACTGAGCCCTAAAAATAGTCTGCTCTTCTAAAAATACACCTCGGAGGGATACATCATTTGAAATTTCTAGCTGTAAATATTTAAAAAACCACTCAAGAAGGAATTCATTCGGTATTTGGACTTTAATGAGCCTCTTCCTTCTTAGCCATTCCTAAATATGGTCAAAAATGTGATTTTCCTTGTCCTGCTGAAAATTGGCTAGGAGGTTAGCTCCAGCGTCATAACGGGTAGGTAACTGAAATTGATTTAAGAACATGATAGCCAACTCTCCAAAAGTAGAAAAAATTTCCCAAGTGCACTCAATATACCATTTAGCAGCATTTACAGTTAAGTTTCTTTGAAATAATCTCAACCTAATTGAGTCGTCGATCAGAGAGTTTGAGGAAAACCATAAATGGAAAGTGGTGATATGATCTGCCAGATCCTCACCAGTTTTCCCTTCAAACTTCAGAATGTCTGAGGAGATCTTGGTTGGGACCGAAGGCCATCCCAGACTATACCAAATAGGATCGTTAGTCAATTTTGATAGATCTAGCAAGTTTAACGTTACGAGAAATGGTAAGCAAGGAGGAGCCTAGGAATTCCATCCTCCATAGGAAGGATTCCCCACATTCTGAAAAGAATAACCTAGATTTATTGAGGCACTAGGTTACCAGATGTTGTTCATAGAGAACATTGGTCCATAAGAAAATCCTTGCAACCCAACATTCAGAGAAGGAACTCCCCCCCCCCCCCACAACATAGAGTTACTATACACAGTTCCATTCCCTCCAACTGAGGTAGTGAACGAAGAGGAAACCCCTTGGTAAGGGTTCCAAGCATTTCCAAATGGAGAAAAAGCCTAAAAATTACTCGATGAAGGGAAAGGAACATTCCCTTACTAACCAGCGAGAAACAGATTCCCTGCTCCTAACGTTGTAAAAACAGGGTTCCATCCTATAAAGACATTAGAACTTTGACCTTTCAAAAATGGATTGAAACCTTGAGCCTGAGAAGTAAAAGGTAAAGATCCTAAGGAAGGGTTTGAATGAGGTATGTGCCCACTTCCAAAGGGGAACCCTTAAAACGAAGCTGACCCACTAGCCATAGAAGGAATGGGGTGTGAAAACAGTTGAAGCATCAGAAAAGTAGAAAGAAGGAATCCTACTAGTGGGAATTCCATAATAAAAGGGACTAGATTGAGTAGCATGTGCTTGGGTGTTTCCAGAACCAAACATAGTAGCCCTAAAATTGATTTTCGATATAGCAATAGTGCCCCCTCCTTCAACTGAAAGATGAGCATGAACACTTGCAGTGTTCATAGCCAAAACTGTGTTCCTAGTCGTGGCCATAGAAAGAAAGGAATATGACGGATAAGGAATCTCCAGTCTTTGAGACTCGGGTCCGATGTACTGAATAATGCAAGGATAACTAGTAGGAAGAGGAGATGGAGGAGACTCAGCAAGATGAAGGAGTTCCTCTATTTCCACCTCTTCTGTTGGAAATAAAACTCTAGAGATGAGTGGAGCACTCCTCTCTATACTGATACCGACACCAGAACTACCCACATAAACTTCAAGCCTCGATGGAGGATCTCTTTCTGCTGCATTTGAAACTACTGGGTGAAAATCACCTTCCGAATTACTGCAACGCCTTCTTGAAGAAGTTTGGACACTCGCGGGAGACAACCCACGAAGCCTCCTCAATCGACGAGGCGATCAGTCAGCCACTTTAAGATATTAAAATTAGACTCAAAAAATATATGAAGCTAAGCAATCTAGGAGCAAAGAGCACACTCTAAAAAGTTCCTAAGATATATCCAGGCAAGAAACTCTCAAGTATTTCTGCTCTGAGTGATGAGGACAGGATGCCAAAATACAAGATAGTGAAATAATAGGACCTTCTGAAAATAGTTTGGGGTAATTATGCCCGAGGCCTACTAGCGAAGGTAATAGAAACAGTTACACTGACCTCCTAACAACAGCCTTTGCCAATGCAAGTCCCCAAGATTCACAAGGGCACCCTCTAGAAGTACTGATGGAAGTGATGCAATTTCTGTCTCAGCTACCACGAGTATTCCCCCCCGCAATCACCTGTGTGGTCCCTAGGATAGGAAACTATGGGCACCAATCTATATCAGCAACCGTGCGGAATGGTCTTAGGTCAAGATTCAGCAAATAGGAGAGCGGTTATATCTCTTCTCTGCCTGCACTATCTCTCGCGCCCAACTCTTTGGAGGAGAAATTTCCTGGTCCACTTAATGGTCTTGGATTTCACTCGTTAATAAAATTTATATCTTTAACAATTTGAGCGGCCTTGGAGATTTAACTCTCCACTCACCTAATCCAAGGCCCTAAAACCTAGCTAGTTGGTGTATGATAAATGACATTGTTACAAAAACTTCTAGTTGCTTTTAATTATATAGCTTGTTTTAAATTCGTTGTTACTTAAGTCAAGGGCACACAAAAGTGAAAATTATGGTGTTTTATGATGCATAAGAAATCAATGAAAACCTAGTTACATGAAAATGCAACAATTTCCTTTCGATGAAAAGTGATCTCTACATGGGTTCTATGAAACTAATAAGGAAAAACTTGTTTTTTCTTTTCAGACAATCACACTTCACATGATTCAAAAATTTACGAAAAAGACTAAAATGCTCAAATGCAATTAATCCAAATTACCAATGATATGAAAATCCTAAGATTCTAATTCTAAAGAAGCAAAAAATAATTCCTAGCAAGACAATGGTTCAATCACTTTTTGAGAGAAAACAAGGCTAGTTATGAACATAACTTCTGTGCATAAGAACACCAAAAATGCACTTGATACAAAAGAGTGAAAGAAAAAGTAGACTTCCTTCACAATCAAGCCAAGAAACAAAGACTAGAAATCAATCAAGAAGCTTCAAGTGATGTAATGAAACTGTAAAAGCAAACTCAAAGCAAAAGGTATGGAAAACATGAATTTTTTTTGGGATTTTTACTTATAATGGAAGAAAAGAGATTTCAAGAAGTCAAACAAAACTACCCAAGAACCAGAATCAAGCCAGATGAGTCTCAACAAGGGCTTCAAAAGTTCTCAAGCCAACTGTGCTACTTTCGTAGCAAGACTTAAATGAGAAACAAGAAACCAGAAACTCAGTCAATTGATACAACACAGTAGCACAATCTTGCAACGAACAACCGCACAAAAAACCAAAAAGGGACTCTTCAAGATTTGCAACAAGAAAAGTTCAAGAAATCAAGAAAACCGAAACAGACCATAGAGACAAAAACCATAAGTGAAGCAATGCATAGGGCCAAAAAGAGAAAACAAGCAGAGACTCACTATTCCAGTAAATCACAACAGCCAACAACTTCAGGAAAAGCTCTTAGTGCTTTATCCATAATTGCAAACACACAAACCAAGGCAATTCACCAAATGGCTAAGTATTTATAAAATCGAGAGAGAAAAATATATAAAATCACCATAAACATAGTCCAAAGACCTTAAAGACACCACAGGGATGGTTCAACATACACAAAAAAATACTACAGAGGTTGAAAACCTAAATTTTCAAAATTTTCCAACCATACGCAATTTTATAGTGTGCAACTAGTGTGTATACATGACCGTAATGAAGGAAAATCGCGTATACGCGGTCCCTTTGGAAAACACGGGAGGTATACGTGACTGTGTAGAGAAAAATTTGCATATGCAAATAAAGATAAGGACAAAAATAAAAATTCAAGCCTGATCAAGGGACCAGGTCTTCTGCCTGATTGAAAAAAGACTTCCTAGACTGTAAAAAGTGATAAAACCTATCAGGAACCTACAAGACAGATAAAACTACCCAAATGGGAAATCACAAGAATGTGTTCCCCAGTGGAGTCGCCATTTCTGTTTCAGGAAATGTTACCCTAAAAGTCTTGGGTTGATGAACCTTCATAGATCAGGGGCATATCATTACAAGAAGGACTCACTAAACCAACTTCTATGCAAATAACTAGAATCTATAGGTTTCAGACCTTACCTAGATATCCCTTTATTGAAGTAGATCATGAGGGGTGCAAACCACCTGCAACACTTTGCGCTTCTTAATCTGTAAATCAGCAAAGAACGAACACAAAATCCTAGTTGTATCACATATATAGGTTCTATATGTTAGTGGAAATCATACATAACATCATAAAAAGAATATTAAATGTTCAATTGATGATCATTACACATGTATAAAATATTATTAACACGTAAAAATCATGAACAAGATGGATCTTCTATTATTAATGACATGTACAGTAAATAAACGTGGAGAGATCACCTGAAATCTGCCATGAATTCAAGCATACCATCCTCCAGATCCGCCCAGCCCTAGCCTCTCAAGGTTTCTTCCAAGATGAGTGCACAATGGATGTCACATAGGGTGGTGAGCATCTCAAGGAAACAAGGGTTCCCTACAAATATCTGGGAAGTGTAGGAGGCACAGGAATATATCAGACTTGGATAGGGCTCCAACAGTGTATAATATATATTTCTCTCTCTCTTCCTCCCTTAGACCATTCCCTTGAGGGGCTTTTATACTCCCTCAAATTAGTTTTTACAGTTGGGAACAGTTAGGCCATGGGCTGGGGTGATTATGTTACTGGAACAACCGTAAACCCCGCCTCTAAAATAGGGAAAATATATGTTTTTTAATGATTAAAATGGCATACGAGGTTCTCTATGTATGGACTCGCATTTATATTCGGAAAATTCTGGGTAGAGTCACGTATGGGTTTTAAGATACTTTTTTTTGAGAAATATGTCCAAATCTGAAGGGACGGGTTGCCCAAGGCCAATGCATAAATCATCAAGTATAAGCTGGTGATAAATGATGCTATAACATATGCCCCCTAATATATGAGGTCAGAAGGAGTACATGATGGCCGAAATGTATTATGTGCATAGAAATAATCTCGCGAGGACTAGAGAGGACTTCACTAAATTTCAGCTTGCCAAAAATCCAGTAAGTGAGATTAGAAAGATAGCTCATGTTTGAGGTGGGCATAACCATGCTCAGTGAAAGAAAATCATGTCCGCATATGAAGTATAGAGCAAATCCAATATGTATACAAGTGTATCTGAAATGTAAAGTACATAGTGAATCATCTAATCACTGCCCAGAAGTACAGGTCAAAATCAAGTCCAAGTATCACATATAGAAGACTAATCAATGATTATGCAACATATATCTGATCACAAAAGTCACATTTGAATCTCCAAGTACCAAATCATAAGTGGTGGAACAAATGGTACAATGCGCAACTCAAGAACCAACATATAATATGCCGCTGTGATGAAACTACAACATATAAGAGTAGATTGTGTCATTGGCAGAAAAATAAAGGATCTGTCAAAGTGAACCAAAGCATGTTGATGCAAACCCGAGGTCTTCATTGATCACCATGGCACAATTCTACACAATGGGAATAAATAAGTTGAAGTTGACCATGTGATAAATCGTTTAATTACCAGTCATTTATGAATATCATTAAAAAACATAAGACAACCCACCGATAATGATAATGGGTGTCAAGGTGCCCCAATATAATATAGCAAGTGCGAATGAATGAGTTGAAGTTGAACACTTGAAATAATCTATCAATCAGGAGGCAATGATGTATCCTCACTATCGATAGCGAAGAGTCTACCACTGATGGCTGCAAACCCTAAGGTACTGAAAAAAAGAATCTAGACCTTATTCCTAGAGCAATGAGTCAGACTCGATGGGAAAAGATCTACTGGAAGGAAGGCATTAAGGCATCCCACATCAGTCCAGCGCGAGTTTAACCTGCAGGCCAAGATTTGGAAGGAATCGGATGAAGTAGAGTGAAGTAACCAACCCGAAGTATGTTCTCGGCATGCACACGATGAAGCTAGCGCACAGCACAAACCCTCTAAACCAACCAATAATGAAAGCTGACAAAGAGGCGAGATATCCACCAATAGGGTCAAATGGAAATCAAGGTACTGCATGAATCCAAGGTGTGATATTGTAAGCTGATGTCGAACACAAGGGAAACGACTCATTCAAAGACCCATGATGATGATAAAATATTGAGCACAAGGTCACCTATCAATGATGTAAATAGGGCCAGGGTGCAGATCTAGGTTTAATCTCAGAGCAATATGTTGTAGTCGATAAGAGACAAACCCGTTGGCAAGAATTTAGTGAGGAGCTTCTCAAACCAGCATGAGAAAAGGACCAAATATCATATCTGAAATAACAAGATACTGACAAGACTAAGAAGAATGACTCAAAAATAAGTCAAGAGACACTGCAGAGAGGTCGACTCAAGTTAACATCCCTTGAACAAAAGCGCGTCTCATCTTTGACTGTGGCAGCAAATGATAACTTTGTATAAGTTTGTCATGAAGGAGGCATAAATAAACCCTCCATATGATTGGAAGAGAAAACCAACCAAGGGAGTAATGACTCATGAAAAAAGGTTATGGATTCTCCTAAGTCAAAATCTAAAACCATCCCAAATGGAGAAAATACTTAGCTTATTTGTGCTTTGTTTAAGGGCGACAAAATTGACACTTTAGCTGCCATCAAATATGAAAGAAATATCCTGCTCCTGCTCTTTTTTCAAATATATTTTTTTTCTTTATCATATTCAAAGCCTGAAAAAGAATAAAATAATGCTATAGTACAATGGATAGAATGAGTGTCATGAAACAGATGCACTATTTTCTTGGATAGGAATAATCCTATGCTCATTGCAAGGTGGAAAAAACTAGTAAGTGACACTTAGAGGAATGTTCCTTCAATGGGTAAAGGTGTCAAGTTGCAGAATCTAAGTGATTGCATGGTTGACTTGTACAGAAAGACATGGTCAAAATATTTCTTAAACATGAGTCCATATGAAGCCGGCTAAAGGCCAAGATAAACAGGTAGTCAATATGCAATGCAGTGATACAACTCGACAACATAAGGGAGCCTCTAGGGTAATGGCTAGAAAAAATGATAGTGAAGAAGAAGAAGAATGAAGCTTCAATGCATAAGACATGGTGGGACTAAAGAGGACTCCCAAGCCTACAAGAATTGCAGCATGGGTGAAAAATCTTATCGAGGAACTAACTAGGAAGCCCATGTAAAGGAAGGCTCTACCATCAAGTAATGATTAAAAAAATCGGTGAGTGAAATGGGTTAAGTACTCATGACATGATGGGATTGACCCTATGGAAAGCGATCAAAATGGAGGCTAATATGAAAAATGCAACGGAAAGTGGATTCCCTAACCTATATGCCAGTTCGAAATCAAATACTTGCCATGACAGGTCAGCGGTCATGGATCCGAATCAAAACTAGAAAAATCTCGAATTCAGCAACATGTATCTAAAAAAATACCTTGCCCAACACTTACAAGCCAAATGGTTATATAGTCTTAGTCAAATTCGAAAAATGAGAATAAGTATAATTTTAAATAAAAATTCAATTTCTGGTCATAAATACACCATTTGACTCACATTTGGATCATCTTCACATTGCAAAAGTGGAGAAGGATCTTTTGGGGCAAAAATTCCTTTTCTCAAAACCGGAGCAATCAGCCGTCAAATTATGCCAAATCAGTCAAGTAAGCTCTAAAATCATCCTTTTCATCAATTTCATTCCTATTTAGGGTAAATTTTTTGAAATTTTACCATAGAAAAGATATTTTTTGATGAAACCCTTTGCACATACAGGGGTTCGTGTGGACGAACATGAATATCATACACGACTATGTACAAGCGAGGTCACATATGTGCAGAGTGAAATTTAAAACATGAATCTAATCAACAATTTAATGATTTTTCAAAATATTTCCATCAATGGGAGGGAGCGTGAACATAGTGAAATTGACAATGAAGTGATGGAAGATCAAAATTTGCTAAATATTCTCCGAAATTGTGGATTGCTCAAGTTTTTCAAAATGCCCAATATGAAAAGAACTGTATGGTTGATTCAAATGTTGGTAAATTATTGGGAGCTGGAAGAGGACTGTTTCATAATTGACCAAATGCCACTATGCATAGAAGTGGAAGATATTTACTTCATCACTGGACTCTCTCAGAGAGGAGACCCAGTAGACTTGCACGGAAAGCATGTTGGAGGGCTTACCATGGAGGATTATGCACAAATCTATTGCGTAGAGGATGCATAAAAAGTAGGAACTCAGATTCCTAACAGAGATTTGAATGATTTATACATGAAGATTCTTCTCTTTACCATTGGCAGAGTAGCAGGATCTGCCTCTCTGCATCAGGCTTCACGGACACAAATTAGCATAACAGTGGAATGCCTAATTCATCTCTTTGATTGGTGCACATCATTATTGAGAAATATGAAGAAATAGTTAAATTCAATATGGAAAGAAAAGAGAAAACATTTTAGGTATGGTACAATATTGTTGACATTCTTATTTGAGAAGGTTCAAGGGCTTTTCCCCAAAGTCATCTCAACTATCAGCAGCCCGAGAGATCCAAGAATAGCCCGATGGGCAGATCTCATGAGGAGATTAGGGGGAAGTGAAGTTCCCCAGACCACTTGGGGTAATGCGTTTTTCCAATGGTGAGAGGAACAATTCATCGCAGTGGAATATTATCCCTATGCTAGGATGGAATTTCATGCTAATCCAGATCTAGTCCTGCCACCTGGTGCAACATGGGGTGCAATCGGTGAGATTGCAATTTTTGATGTTTGATTGTGTGATTTCATTTTTTGATTTTTTCAAAGTATGAAAATGAAAAAATGTTTTTGATTGGACTTAAATGACTTAAAAAATTATGATGATCATGATGCACACATGGGATCTGTCAGACCTGATGGGTACCCAAGGCACAAGCGTTGCAGACGTGACGCAGATGCTGAAGACCCTGGCAGAACACTCCATGCAATACAGAGGAACTTGGAGAGAATGACTCTCAAGGTGGCTATGGTTGCTATAGAGGACCTACCAGAGGCTATCTAGATATGGGTGGTAGGAATACCATGAGACTAGGTGTGGTTATTCCGCCGTGTAGTGACTGCCATTATGTTCTATAGGAACACGAATGTTGGGCAAGGACCTCAGGAGTAGATTTATAGATATGGTCGGATGACTATAATATTTTTGATAGACATGATCGGGCATAAACACTAATTTTGTAGGACATGATGGTCCAGATTTGGTATATTTTTTAACACTCTGACTATATATATATATAATTATTTATATGATGTGATGACTCAAATGCATGAAAATGAATGATGTATTTGATACATTGTTTAAAGTATTGAATAACGAATATGGAAATAAATTTCTTGATTAGCCAATAAGTCTGCCATCCAATTGTTAGCTCAAGGAATATGAATGAATGGTATAAATTGAAATGATATTTGTAACAAACGTACCCTCAAAAACAACTGATGTAAAAATGGGTCTCGAACACGATATGTGTTGTTCAATTGTGAAATCACCAGCTGCGAATCCAAGAAAACTACTAACGAGTCAACACCCAAGGATATTGCCTCCGAGAGTAGATTAATCACTACAGTGTATTATGCTACATTGTTCGAAGCAGGATCAATGCAGACACCTCTTGACACTAACAAATGACTGGATGGATAATGGAGTACCTAAGACGGAGAAGCTAAGTTTCAGGTATGTCTACTAGCACCATCGACGAAACCAAAGTGACTCATGACATCCAATAACACCTGCCAAAGCAGATCAAATTCATAAAAATCACACCAAAAAATAAAAGACCCAGATATGTACAAAAATGAAAATATATACAACAAAGCAAGATGCTAGGCCAAAGCCTAGGCATAGTCCTTTTTCAAATAGAGCCCATTTCTTGGCTCCACCAACTCATTCACATCAAAATAAATCAGGGCATAAGCTCCTTTCTTCAGGACATTTTTAACGATGAAGGGGCCATACCAGATGGATTTAAACTTACCTGCACCCAAGGCATCCTTCTCTTTGCCATTAACCAAGACAAGGCCACCTTCAAAGAAGACTCTAGGTTTGACCGTCTTATCGTACTAAACATTTACCCATTTCTTATTTTCCCCATTCATTGTAGCTGCATCTCGATGTTGCTCATCATGATGTTCCAAATGAAGGAGGCATTGTTTGAGACTAGAAGTGTCTGGAAGAAGCTCAACAACTAACTTAAGAGAAGGAATTTTGCACTCGATAGGAAATATAGATTCCAACCCATAAGCTAGTTGAAATGGAGTAAAACCAGTTGTGGTTTTGACTAACATCCTATATGCCCAAAGTGCAGGATATAGCATAATATGCCAGTTGGATCTGGCTTTATCAATTTTCCATTGAAGAATTGTCTTCAAGGATTTTTTCACTGCTTCATCTTTCCCATTAGCTTGAGGATAATGAGGAGACGAATGCTCTTGCCGGAAACCTAATTTCAAAGCCAATTAAGCCATCTTGCTGTTCTAAAATTGACTACCATGATCAGTGACAATATCTTTGGGAATACCAAAGTGAGAAGTGAATTGATTGAAGAGAAAAAGAGCTATTGTCTCACCATCATTCCCAAAAGTAGGCATAGACTCAACCCACTTCGTGAAGCAGTCTACAGCTATGATAATGTACTTGTGACCTTTTGCTGAAGGTGGATTATAAGTAATAAAATCGATACCCCACTTTGTAAAGGGTCCGATAGTAATGATAGGAAAGAGCAGAGATGGATGAGCATGCATCTTTCGAGTATAAACCTAACACAGATGGCACCTTTTGACCGATTGCATACAATATTTGAAAATCGAAGGCCAAGAGTATCCTGCACGCAAGATTTTTTGGGTTGTAGCAAGCCCAAATAAATGACCACCACAAGCTCCACTGTGGCAATCATTCAGCACAACCTCAACTTCTTTGAGAGTTAAGAAACACTTAAGGATCGAATCAACCCCGCGATGATATAAAGTGTCACCAATAATAAAATAAATTTTGCCTAAGAGACGTAACTTCCCACGCTCATCTTTCGAAAAAGTCGAGGGAAACTTCGCAGTTTGGAGATAAAATATGAGATCCCATACCAAGGATCCTGTGAAGAAATGAGAAAAATATGTTCATCAGGAAATGATTCGTCATAAACAATCTCTTCTCCACGGGAAAACTCAAAAATCAATTCTGAAAAAACAAATGTTTTCTTGGACTTGGCAGACATAAACTCAATATATAATTCCTACAAAATCACAATCCATCAATTGTATTTTCCCCCAATCACTCGCCTACTAAGAAAAAACTGAAATGAATTGACTACTGCCAAAACATAAGTTTTTCGTAGAAGAATATAATGTTTGAGCCACTGCATAGTATGAACAACTGCTAAAGCAAGCTTCTCTATCGGAGAATACCTGTTTTTAGATCCTACCAAGCCTCGACTAAGGTAGTAAATAACATGCTCGGAAAGAGCATCATCCTCCTGAACCAAAAGCATATGAATGGTAGATTTTGCTGCTGTGAGATACAAGAGAAAATCTCTACTATAATCGGGTGGAATCAATAAAGGAGCAGAGGTCAATGCTTTTTTCAAAGCATTGAATGAGCATTGAGAAAATTCATCCAAAAAAAATGGAACTCCTTTATTTAAAAACTCATAAATCCCTTCGTAATCTCAGCATAATTTAGGATGAATCTCCATAGAAAATTATATTTTCCTTGCAGAATTTGAATTTGATGAATTGAACATGGAGGAGGCAACTAAAGTATTGCCTCAACCTTGAAGGGATCTATCTGAATCCCTTCCGTAGACACTATGAATCCCAACAACTAACTGGATGTGATAGAAAAAACACACTTTTTTGGTTTCAACTGGATTTTATAATGCCGGCATTGTTCAAAAACTTGACGAAGCTGAGAAGGATGATCAATTCTTTTGTGAGAATGAGTAGCTAAATCATCCAAATATGCCTCGATAATATTTTTGGTGTCATGGAAGGTGTAAGACATGGCCCGCTGAAAAGTAGCTTGAGCATTTTTTAGCCCAAATGGAATTTTCTTGTAAGTAAAGGTGCACCATGGAAAAATAAATGTAGTCTTATGCTGACCTTAAGGACGGATAGTAATTTGATTATATCCAAAGAAACCATCCATGAAGGAGAAAATCTCATTCCCTGCACACTCATCAAAAATATGATCTATAAATGGTGTGGGGTAGTTATATTTAGGAAATAATTTATTTAGGTCTCTGAAGTCGATGAAATATCTAATTTTTCCTTGGTTATTGTCCACGGGAACTGGATTTGAAACCCGCTCAGTCAAAGGAACTGGGTAAATGAGCCTTGCCTTTAGCATCTTCTCCACCTCAGATTTGATAGTTGGGGCCTTCCTAGGGTTGACTGGACGAAGCTTTTTCCTGATAGGCTTAGCATTTTCATATACCTTGATCTCATGCTAGAAAATAGATGGATCTATACTAGGCATTTCCTCTAAGACCAGACAAACACATCTTTAAACTCTCAAAAGAGATCAATGTAAATTTGAATCTCTTCAGGGGAACATTCAGTTTCGATGAAGACATTCTCTATAATGTTGGGATGTCTGGAGATGTTCACTGGGATAGTAGGAGAAATCACAGCCATGTTCCCTTCATCAAAAACCTGTGCTGGTGCTAAAGGGTTTAGGACTAGGTGAACAGGACCAGAAGACTGAGGGCTAGGAAAATTTGATTCAACTTCATTTTATTTCTGGTAGGAAGTAAGAATGATGATGAAAATAATCCCACATTCTCTCTACACTAGTCATTGCTTCAAGGTTTTCCTCTTCAGATGGAAGAGTGGTATCAATGCAATCTTGAGCCGAAGATGAATTGAGAGTCCAAGCTGGAGCCACATCTCCATCCATTTCCTCCGGTGAAAGAAAAATTGGAATGGAATTTGCAGATTCAATAATAGAGCTATAAGAAATCTCAGCTGTAGACATAGGAAATTCCATTCCACCCACTTGACCTTCTGCTAATGTGGAAGTAGGAGAAGGTAAGGTCCAAGGGTCTAAAAAATAATGAGTTCTGAAGAACTATTTTCGAATAGGAGCTGTGGAGGATGAAATTGCATTGATATGAGCCAAAGGAGGTGGAAGATCAAAAGTACCCATCAAGGAAGTGTAGATTCCAATCCCCAGTTTCTCAATAGGTGGCTTGGTATCCTTCACCAAAGGAATGGTTGAGTCGGAGGATGCATTCAGATCTATAGGAGAACAATATAGTTGGTCAATTGTGACAATTATCCCTTCGTGAGGGAAGCAAACGATGTGAAATAATGAGGATGCAATGGCATCCATCTCATAGATCAAGTTTCACCCCAACATAAGGTTTTATTCTAAGCTTGCATCAATTATCTCAACTTCAATATTTATAGTCTTGCCCCTAACACAGATGGGAAAAGCTGGAACAATACCATGTTTTATGTGAGAATGACCATCAAACACAGTCAAAAGAGTGGCTGAAGGAACAACTACGGGAGATCTAATACCCTTCCAACATGCAAGAGACATTACACACATGGAAGCACCCTCATCAATGACTATTCGAGAGATATTGAATTTACGATAAGTCAATCTGATATGGAAGGCCATATGATGAGGAAGTCTCTTTTTAAAATTCAACATATCAATTGTGATCATAAGAGAATTCTTTGGATCAACAGCCCAAATAGAAGTGAGAAAAACACTTCATTGAGCCGAACAAGGCTGCAGCACCTCTAACACGGACATCGCACAAGGAATTTGACCTGATATTCTACAATTGAGTGTTCTGGGCATGCATGATCATCGAATGTTTTGAATACCCTTTCGCCATCTGAGGTATAGGCTCAACGGTAGGCCTAGTAGTATGAAGTGGCTCAGTACTATCAAGAGTAACCTTGGCTTTCGAAGACTTAGCTTCACCATAATAACGAGATCTCGTAGCGATATTTGCATGAGCACTCATCATGTATATGTTTGATGTGTTCTCCCATTCATGGCTTCCCCTAGAGGAAGCCCCAATATTTTGATTTGTGCCAGCAACTAATTGCTGCCCTTTGGGGAAAGGGTTTGTTAGGAAAACTTGGGAACTAAAAGAACCCTATTGAGCTAAAAAGAGTTGCGCATCTTGAATTTTAGGAAAAAGGTGCATAAGATGATCTCCAGTGCACAATTTGCATGGAAATTTCACTTTCTTTTTATAATCCTTTTGTACCCTCTCTAACATGATCGTTGGATTTTTTTCATTCCCCTTCCCATCCTTGTCCTTTTTCTTTTTATTCCATCCCTTCTTCTTCCCATCAGATTTTTTATTTCCTTTTGGATTGGAAGTTTGGACAGCATTAATTGCCAAAGACTGGGAAGGATTTGGCACTAAAGGCATAGCCTAAACAGAAGAAGCAGATTGTATAGACAACTGCTGCAATTTACTTAGCAGGCTAGACACACCGCTATCAATTGAATCGATAATCCCATCAGCATGAGGACTAGGTTTAGTTTTGTCTAAATCTAATCTAGAGTGAGGAGCATCTGAAATTTTTTTATTAAGGACTCCAGACTGAGAATAAATCAGTTCTAATTACTGAGCCCTAAAAATAGCCTTCTCTTTATAAAATAGCCTTGAGAGGGATACATCCTTTGAAATTTCTGGCTGTTAAGATTTCAAAAACCACTTGAGAAGGAATTCATTCGGGATTTGGGATTTAATGAGCCTCTTCCTTCTTTTCCATTCCTGAATATGGTCAGAAATGTGAGTTTCCTTCTACTGCTGAATATTGGCCACGAGGACAGTTCTAGCGTCATAACGGACAGGTAACTGAAAGTTATTTAAGAACATGGTATCCAACTCTCCAAAAGTATCAAAAATTCCCCCAGTTAACTCAATATACCATTTAGTAGCATTTCCAGTTATGTTTCTTTGAAATAATCTCAACCTAATCGAGTCGTCGATCAGAGATTTCAAGGAGAAACATAAATGGAAAGTGGTGATATGATCTTCCAGATCCTCATCAGTTTTCCATTCAAACTTTGGAATGTCTAAGGGGAGCTTGGTGGGGACCGGAGGTCATCCCAGACTATCCAAAATAGGATTTTAGTCAATTTCGATAGATCTGGCAAGTTTAACGTTGCCAGAAATGGTAAGTGAGGAGGAGCCTGGGAATTCCATCCTCCATAGGAAGGATTCCCCACATTCTGAAAAGATTAACCTGGATTTATTGAGGCACCAGGTTTCCATATGTTATTCGTAGAGAATGTTGGGCCAAAATAAAATCCTTGCAACCCAACATTTGAAGAAGGAACCCAGCCCCCCAACATAGAGTTACTATACACAGGACCATCCCCTCCAACTGAGGTAGTGAACGAAGAGGAAACCCCTTGGTAAGGGTTCTAAGCATTTTAAAATGGAGAAAAATTCTGAGAATTACTCGATGAAGGGAAAAGATCATTCCCTTGCTAACCAGTGAGAAACTGATTCCCTGCTCCTAACGCTGTAAAAACATGGTTCCATCCAATAAAGACATTAGAACTTTGACCTCTCGAAAACGGATTGAAATCTTGAGTCTGAGAATTAAAAGGTAAAGATCCTAAGGAAGGGTTTGAATGAGGGATGTGCCTAATTCCAAAGGCGAACCCTCGAAACAAAGTTGATCCACTAGCCATAGAAGGAATGGGTGTGAAGATAGCTAAAGCAACAGAAAAGGAAAAAGAACAAATCCCACTATCAGGCATTCCATAAGAAAAGGGACTAGATTAAGTAGCATGTGCTTGGGTGTTTCCAAAACCAAACACAACAACACAAGAAGTGATTGTGGATATAGAAATAGTGGCCCCTCCTTTAATTGAAAGAGAAGTCTGAACACTTGCATTGTTCATAGCCGAAACTGTGTTCCTAGTCGTGGCCATCGAAAGAAAGGAATATGACGGATAATGACACTCTAGTCTCTGAGACTTGGGTCCGATGTAATGAATAATTTAAGGATAACTAGCAGGAAAAGGAGATGGAAGATACTCAGCAGGCTGAAGGGGTTCCTCTATCTCTACTTCTTCTACTAGAAATAAAACTCTAGAGATGAGTGGAGCAGTCCTCTCTATACCGATACTTATACCGAAACTAGAACCACCCATAGAAACTTCAAGCCCTAACGAGGGATCTCTATCCACTACGTTTGAAACCACGAGGTGAAAATCACCCTCCGAATTATTGTTGCACCTTCTTGAAGAAGGCTTGACACTGGCAGGAGACAACCCACAAATCCTCCTCGATCGATGAGGCGATCGGTCATCCAATTTAAGAGATTAAAATTAAACTCAAAAAATATATGAAGCTAATAAATCTAGGAGCAAAGAGCACACTCTAAAAATTTCCTAAGATACATCCAGGCAAGTAGATCTCAAGTATTTTTGCTCTAGGTGATGAGGAACAGACACAAAAATACAAGACAACGAAATAATAGGACCTTCCGAAAATAGTTTGGGTAATTATGCTCGAGGCCTACTAGCGAAGGTAATAGAAACAATTACGCTGACCTCCTAACAATAGCCTTGGTCGGTGCAAGTCCCCAAGCTTCATAAGGGCACCCTCCAAAAGTACTAATAGAAGTGATGCAACGTCTGTATTAGGTACCACGAGTATCCCCCCCCGTAGTCACCTGTGTTGTCCCTAGGATAGGCAACTATGGGCACCAATCTATATCGACAGCCGGGTAGAATGGTCTTACATTAATATTTAGAAAATATGAGAGGGGTTATATCTCTTATGTTCCGACACTATCCCTCACGTCTGAATCTTTGGAGGAGAGCTTTCCTAGTCCACTTAACGGTCTTGGATTTCACTCGTTATTAAACTTTCTATGTTTAACAATTTGAGCGGCCTTGGAGAGTTAACTCTCCACTCACCTAATCCAAGGCCCTACAACCTAGCTAGTTGGTGTATGATTAATGACATTTTTACAAAAACATATAGTTGCTTTTGATTATATAGCTTGCTTTAAATTGGTTTTTACTTAAGTCAAGGGCACACAGAAGTGAAACTGATGGTGTTTTATGACGCAAAAGAAATCAATGAAAACTTAGTTACATGCAAATGCAACAATTTCCTTTCGATGAAAAGTGATCTCTACATGGGTTCTACGAAAATAATAAGAAAGAACTTTGTTTTTCTTTTCAAACACTCACACTTCACACGATTTAAAAAGTTACGAAAAAGACTAAAATGCTCAAATTCACTCAATGTAAACTACCAATGATATGCAAATCCTAAGATGCTAATTCTAAAGAAGCAAAACAGAATTCCTAGCAAGACAATGGTTCAGTCACTTTTTGACAGAAAACAAGGCTAGTTCTGAATAGAACTCCTATGCATAAGAATGCCAAAAATGCACTTGATACAAAAGAGTGAAAGAAAAAGCAGACTTCCTTCATAATCAAGCCAAGAACCAAAGACTAGAAATCAATCTAGAATCTTTAGATGATGTAATGAAACCATAAAAACAAACTCAAAGAAAAATGTATGGAAAACATGAAATGTTTTTGGGCTTTTTACTTATAATGGAAGAAAAGATATTTCAAGAAGACAAACAAAAACTACCCAAGAACTGGAATCAAGCCAAATGAGTCTCCACGGGGGCTTCAAAAGTGCTCAAGCCAACTGTGCTACTTTCGTAGTAGGACTTAAGTGAGAAAGAAGAAAAATGAAACTCAATCAATTGATACAACACAGTAGCAAAATCTTGCAACGAACAACTGCTCAAAAAACCAAAAAGAGACTATTCAAGATTCACAACAAGACAAGTTCAAGAAAACAAGAAAACTGAAATAGACCAAAGAGGAAAAAACGATAAGTGAAGAAATGCATAGGGCCAAAAAGAGCAAACAAGTAGAGACTCACTATTCCAATAAGTCAGAATAGCCAAGAACTTCAGGAAAATCTCTTTTTTCTTTAGCCACAAGTGCAAATACACAAAACAAGGAAATTCACCAATTGGCTAGGTCTTCATAAAATCAAGAGAGAAGTAGATATAAAATCATCATAAACACAGTCCAGCAACCTTAAAGACACCCCGGGGATGATTCAACACATACAAAAAAGACTACAGAGGCTGAAAACCTAAATTTTCAAATTTTCCCAACCATACGTGATTTTACAGTGTACAACTAGTGTGTATACGCAACTGTAACAAAGGAAACTTGCGTATACGTGGGTCCCTTTGAAAAACACAGGAGGTATACGCGACTGTGCAGAGAAAAAGTTGCGTATGCAAATAAAGATAAGGAAAAAAACAAAAATTCAAGCCTGATCAAGGGACCAGGTCTTCTATATGATTGAAAGAAGACTTGCTAGACTCTAAAAAGTGATAAAACATATCAGGAACCTACAAGACAGATAAAAAACCTAAATGGAAAATCACAAGAATGTGTTCCCCAGTGGAGTCGCCAATTTTGTTTCGGTAAATGTTACCCTAAAGGTCTTGGGTTGATTAACCTTCATATATCAAGGGCATATCATTACAAGAAGGACTCACTAAACCAACTTCTATGCAAATAACTAGAATCTATACATTGCAGAACTTAACCAAATATCCCTCAGTGGAAGAAGATCACGCGGGGTGCAAACCCCCTGCAACACTTCGCGCTTCTTAATCTATAAATTAGCAAAGAATGAACACAAAATCCTAGTGGTACCACATATAGAGGTTCTAGATGTTAGTGGAAATCATACATAACATCATACAAACAATATTAAATGTTCAATTGATGATCATTACACATGTATAAAAGATTATTGACACATAAAAATTAGGAACAAGATGGCTCTTCTATTATTAATGACATGTACAGTAAATAAATGTGGAGAGATCGCCTGAAATCTGCCACGGCCTTCGAGCATACCGTCCTCTGGATCTGCCCAACCCTAGTCTCTCAATATTTCTTCCAAGATGAGTGCATAATGGATGTCACATAGGGTGGTGATAATCTCAAGGAAACAAGGGTTTCCTGCAAATATTTCAGAAGTGCAGGAGGCATGGGAATATATCAGACTTGGATAGGGCTCCAACAACATATAATATCTATATTTCTATCTCTCTTCCACCTTTGGGCCATTCCCTTGAGGGGCTTTTATACTCCCTCAAATTAGTTTTTACAATTGGGAAAATTTAGGCCAGGAGCTGGGGTGGTTAAGTTACTGGAACAACCATAAACCCTGCCTCTAAAATAGGGAAAATATATATTTTTTAATGATTAAAATGGCATACACAATTCTCTATGTATGGACTCACATATATACACAGAAAATTCTGGTCAGAGTCGCATATGGACTTTAAGATACTTTTTTTTTAGAAATATGTCCAAGTCTGAAGGGAAGGGTTTCCCAAGGCCAAAGCATAAATCATCAAGTATAAGTTGGCGATAAATGATGCTATAACAACCTGTAAAACAACAAACACAGAAAACACAAAGATGTAGATGTAATAATTTTCCCTTTTATTCTTTTTTTCTTTGAAAGTAAGTGGGTTTCCTCCATGGAGATTTTCAACCCACAGAATTTCCTTGGGCACCTCAAAGAGGTTTTCACCCATGGATATTTATTATCTCTCTTCTTCTTCTTCTTCTTCTTTTTCAGGAGGTGTGGAAACTATGGATTTTCCCATCACATACACCTCTTTTTGAATTTATGAACTTTGACTTTGATAAAGGCTTCTTGTAATTTTTAATTCTGTGACCATTAACAAGGAAGGGGATTCCTTCCTCATCTATGGTTCTGATTTGAACTGCATGATTACCAAAACATTTTTCCAAGGTGTAAGGTCCTAACCATCTTGTCATCAGCTTTCCTTTTAAATATTTAAACCTTGAATCATAATACAACTCCCAATCTCCTTCTTGGAAGGTATTTTCTTTGATGTTATTGTCATGCCAGACCTTCCTTTGCAGCTGAACTACCTCCGTGTGAAGAAGTGTTTACAATATGAACTCATCAAATCCATTTAGTTGCAGTAGCCTCTCTTTTTGCGTATTTTATAGATCTATATTTAATTGGGTTGTCATTCTTAAATTATTGAACTCAAACTCAATTTAAATTAGAGCCTTCTTACCATAGACTAGTTCATAGGGAGTGAATCTTGTTTTTGTCTTCCAAGTAGTGTTGTAGGCCCAAGTAGCTTCTACCAATATGTCTGCCCAATATTTTATGATGTTGATCACAACCTTGGTGAGGATGCTCTCTAAATCTCTGTTACTTACTTCTACTTGGACATTCGCCTGAGGGTGATAGGCAGTAGAAGTTCTATGATCAATCTTGTGCTTCCTCAAAATATTCTCAATGAGGTGGGAGGTGAATTGTGCTTCTTGATCAGTGATTAGTTATTTGGGGTATCCAAACTTGTAAAACAAATTCTCCCTCATAAATTATACTACTTTCTCCTCGGTTTCTACCTTCACTGCTTTTGTTTCAGCCCACTTTGTCAGGTAATCAGTGCAGACTATGATATACTTCTTTTGTTTGGATGATGGATCAATAGGTCCAACAAAGTACATTCCCCACATATCAAATGGCTCAAGGGCCACCTGAGGGTGTAAAGGAATTTCATCCCTTTGTGTGGGTTTCCCCATCCTCTAGCATTGGTCAGACATGTTGGTGTATCTTCTAGAATCTTGATGAAGGGTAGGCCAATAGTATCTTGCCTGCAAAACTTTGTAAGTCATTATCTTTGAAGAAAATTGGCCTCCACATGGGTTGTCATGACATGCCGAGATGATATCAAAATCTTCTTCCTCCCTCACACCTCCTGAGGATTTGATCAAGGCCTAGCTTGAAAATATTTCCCCCCAATCCATCTGAAAGGGGCGCTTTTTCTAATGATTCTGCTCCTCTCTCTGAATGAAATATTATGAGGGAGTATCCCAGCAACCAAGTAGTTGTCTATATCAGAAAACTATGGTGAGAGTGCTGATATAACAAAGAAATGATCATCTGGAAGTTGGTCATCCACCATTCCTTCTTCACCTGCAGGGAGAGCTAACCTAGATAAAAAATCTGCAACAACATTCTCCTTCCTAGGTTTATCAACAATGGTCAAATCAAATTACTGAAAAAGTAACAACCATGTAATTATTCTAGCATTAACATCTGATTTGTTCATTAATTACTTGATGGTGGCATGGTCAGTGTGAAAAAAGGTTTGATATCCAGTTACACAATTCCTAAATTTGTTCAATGTATGGACAATGGCTAACATCTTCTTCTCAATGACAGTATAATTCAGCTCGACCTTTGACAAATTCTTACTGATGAAATAAATTGCATAAGGGATTTTATTCTCTAATTTTCCTAATGCTGCCCCTACAACTTTGTCGGATTCATCAGTGTGGATGTGGAAAGGCAGAGTCCAATTTGGACCTCGGGGGATGGGGGCAATAGTCAATTGTTCCTTAATGAGCTCGAAACCCTCTTGACAAGGACTTGGCCAAATAAACTTAGAATCATTGGACAATAACCCAAAAAATGGTGAAGACATCTTGCTTAATTATTCGATGAACCTTCTATAGTAACTAGCTAAGCATGACAATCTCCTGACATCTTTTTGATTTTAAGGAGAAGGTACCCTTTCGATGATAGTGATTTTTTTTGGGTCTACCTATATTCCTGCTTGTGATATGGAGTGTCCTAATACAACCCCTGCTTTCCTTAGGAATTCACACTTTTCTAGGCTCAAGGAGAGATGCATCTCAATGCACCTTCTTAGTACTTTACCCAAATTGGAGAGATTTTCCTAGAAGTCATCCCAAAATGGTGTGAAATCATCATGTATATTTCGACAGGGTCATGGACTAACTCAAAAAATATGCTTAGGATAGCTCTTTGGAAGGTAGCTAGGGCATTGCACAACCTAAAGGGTAGGAATTTATAACCAAAGGTACCCCAAGGGCAGGTGACAGTAGTCTTATCCTGGTCTTCAAGACTGATTTGAATCTAATTGTACCCACTGAACCCATCTAAGAAGGAAAATAACTTCTTCCCCGCAAGGACATCCAGGACTTGGTCTATAAAGGGCAAAGGGAAATGGTCTTTCTTGGTGGCTTTGTTCAGTTCTCGATAGTCAACACAAATTATCCACTTCCCATTCTTCTTTGGGACTAGGAAGAGATTGGATACCCACTCACTTTTGGATATAGGATATATGAACACTCCATCCAATAGTTTCTGTAGCTCTTCTTTGACTATGTCCTCCAGATCCATGTTCATCCTTCTTTGGGGTTGTCTCATAGGGTTGCATCCTTCTTTGATGTAAATGTGATGTCTTCATACTAAAGGATGCACCCCTTTTATTTCCTTGTAATCCCATGAAAATGCTACAAGATTTTCTTTCAAAATCTAGCATAGATGCTTCTCTTCTTCATTCGAGAGTTTTGGGATGATTTTCAAAGATTTGGATGGGCCAAACTCAATAGCCTTGGTGGTTTCAGAGCTTGACTCAATTGAGTGCACTTCCATCCAAGGTTGGCTTTCAGACTCTTTGGCTAAGGTTTCGAGAGGAATGTTAGTGGAGGACTAGTTTTGAATGGCATGGTCGATGAGTTCATCTTCATCAAGATTCCCCCCTCTAAGAATAACTTGTACGGTACACATAGGGGTAGTGTTATATAACTCATCGTCTTCATCCTCCAACCATATAAGGAGATCATGATCAATAGAAGGATGGGCTAGAGGATATAAAAATAGTTTTTTAGACAAAGGCCCATTTTTTACAGTCATGTTTCCAGCCTGACAACTAATATAAGCATCTGCAGTGGCTAACCAAGGTCTCCCTAAGATGAGAGGATAACCATTAAATTTTGTTTTCGGTTGCAGGACAAGGAAATCTATAGGATACTCCCAAGAGTCAATGGTAACCATGACATTGTTAGGTCCTTATATTACTAGTATAGTCCATTATTATTGTTAGTGTAACCCCCTTATTGCTATTATTGTACCCCTGTAACCCCCATATTGTTATTATTGTGCCCTTACATTATTATTGTTAGGTCGACTAGGATTACATTGTAGCCCCATGGACTCCTATATATAGAGAGGAGGTTTTATCATTTGTATCATCCAAGAATTGTTCATTTATGTAATGTATTGGAGGTTTCCCCCTTGAAGTGGCTGATTTATAAGGCGTTGATCTCTCTTTTCTTCTAATTTTGGAGCTGTTTTCATAACATTTGGTATCATAGCTTTGGATTCTAGGGTTTCCCTGCTCCAAACAAGTCATCATGGAATTTTCTCTATATATTTTTTTATACAAAGGTTCAGAAGTGGAAATGTGTAGAGTGAGAAGTAGAAATCTTGAGGAACATCTTCACAAAATTTCAGACCTTGGTTCGCAACATTTTCGGAGATATGATCTATGAAAGTTAGGGCTTTTTGCAGGCTCTTTAATTTAACCTAAACAAGTCATCACGGAATTTTCACTATAATTTTTTTTCTACGAGTGTTAAATAGCTAAAAGTTTCACAGAGCAGAGCTGAAAGCTGGGGGAACCTCTTGTAAAAAATTCAGATCTTGTTTCACAATATTTTTGGAGATATGATTTGTGGAATTTAGGACTTTTTTAGGCTCTCGAATTTCATCTCAAAGAGGTGACCGTGGGAAAAACATCATAACTCTCTCTCTGAGCATCGGATTTGGATTTAGTAAAAAGTAGCTGCAATCACACAAACTGTATTTTTCTCTATATCCATTTCATAGCCAAAGGAGGAAACAGTGACACGTGGCAAGTCGCACAACTTCGCTTTACTGAACCAGTCCATAATTAGGTCATCGTAGGAGATTCAGAATAACTTTGTCTTCAAGAATCAAAATAAGGTCAAACCTGTGGCATTCAAAATAATATTTAGAGGGGTACTTCAGGGCCAAATTTTTGATATTGAATATCCGAAATCACATATATAATTCAGTTTCAATATTGAGCTCCTCAAAATCAAGAAAAAGGTGTGTATTTTTTTTTTCAAATTGCATAAGTCTTGTTTGAAAAATCAATTCTAGGTGATTCCAAAGGACTATTGAGCATATATAGTAGTATTGGGTTCTAAAATGCCTCCTAAAAAGAGTTCAACACCCATTAATCCTTCAGAAGGCTATACTATTACTCATGAAGACGAAGAAATGCAACATGAGATATCAAAATTCCAAGAGCAAGTGCACCAAATTTCGCTACGCAAAGAGCAACAAAAAATGACATGGAAGTTTTGAGGAAAGACGTGGAAGCTAAGATGGATGGTTTGAAGAAAGGCATGGAAGCTAAGATGAATGGTTTGGAAGCTAATATGGATGGCATGGAAGTTGGCATGGAAGCTAAGATGGATGACATGGAAGCTAAGATCGATGAAAAAATAGAAAACATGAAGAATGATCTAAAAGTAGACATCGAAGGTTTGGAAAAGTTGATACAAGAAATGTTTCCTAATGGCGAAAAGATACTAGAGAAAACTCATAATGAGAACAAAATAAATGTTAATCGTGATTTCATAAACTCTAATGTTGGATTAAAGAACCACCATATTCCAAAGATGGATATGAGGAAGTTTGATGGCAAGGATCCCATAACATGGATACTACAGATGGAGCAATATTTTGATCTCAATAATGTGTAAAACACACAAAAGGTACGCATTGCAACTTTACATTTAGGAAAACATACATTTTTATGGTATCGATGGCTTTTCTCCCATAAAAAAATTGTCACTTGGTCAATTTTTACAGAGGAAATGATAGCACATTATGAGGATAGAAAGAGAAACACCTTCTTTAGCCAATTGATAAATCTCAAACAAAAGGGTTCAATAGTGGAGCACATTGAGGACTTCAAAAAATTGAATATAAGTGTAATTGATATTCTAGAGGAACACAGGATTGATGTCTTCATTGGGACAAGGATAACATCGAACATGAAGTTCGCGTTTGGGAACCAGATTCATTAGAGAAGGCATTCAGGTTGGAAAGAAAAATTGAATGTAAAATTATGGCGACAAGGAAGCCTACCACTCACATCTATAAATATGGAAGTGTAGCTACTCATAGAATTCCACAACCTACAAGGTTGACACCACAACAATTGGAAGAAAAAAGAGCAAAAGGGCTTTGCTACAGTTGTTATAGCAAATACACTAAAGGTCATAAGTGTGCTGAGAAGAAATTATTTTAAATAGATTGTGAAGAGGAGGAAGAAAATCAACAAGGTACTTCACAAGAAGAGGATAAACACAAGGAAGCAACCCTAGAAGAAGAAGAAATGAGTCTGACCATATCATGTAATGCATTGGCAGGAATTACCACTCCTCGAACTCTCAAGATAGAAGGACATATCAAGAGGAAAAAGGTAATAGTGTTGATTGATTCTGGTAGTACCCATAATTTTATTCATTGTAAGGTAGCCAAGGAATTGGATTGTTTCCTATACTTAGCACTAGAATGTCAAGTGATGGTTGCAAATGGAGGAGCTATAAATTGCTCTAGAAAATGTCATAATATCAAGCTATCCATGGGGGAATATGTATTTAATAGTCCAATGCTTTCCATCCCAATGGGAGATGATAATGTTGTACTAGGAGTACAATGGTTACAATCTTTGGGGATGGTAGCTTTTAGTTTTCAAGAAATTTTCTTGAAATTTTTTTTGGAAGGAAAGGAAATCGAATTATGGGGTATCACAGGGAAGCCAAGAAAGATAATAAGCTCTAATTTCATGACAAATCTTCTGAAGAAAGAACAGTGAGGCGTAATTGCACAATTATGCTCATAGAAGTTCCAACATCAAAATCATTTATTTCTCCATATCTTCAAAGAGTCTTGGACAATCATTCCAAGGTTTTCGATACTCCCAAAGGAATCCCACCTATTCATAATCATGATCATGCTATTCATTTGATTCTAGGAAGTGTTCCTCCAAACATCTGGCCTTACAGGTATCCTTATGTCCAAAATAGTGAAATTGAACATATGATTACAGAAATGTTAGAGGCTAGTATATTTCAACCTAGTCAAAGTTCTTTCTCTGCTCCAGTAGTATTGGTGCACAAGAAGGATGGATCATGGCGCATGTGTCCGAATTATAGGGAGCTCAATAAGCTCACTATTAAAGATAAATTTCCCATTCCTGCGATTGATGAATTATTGGATGAATTACATGGAGCAATTTATTTTACCAAGTTGGATCTTCGTTCAGGATATCATCAAACTAGAATGAAGACTAAAGATATTCTGAAAACATCATTTTGAAATCATGAGGGTCATTATGAATTTTTGGTCATGCCTTTTGGCCTTACCAATCCACCTTCTAAATTTCAAGGGTCGATGAATTCCATTTTCAAACCCTTCCTTAGAAAATTTGTGCTAGAATTTTTTGATGATATACCAATCTCCAACAGGTCTTGGACGGATCATGTTCAACATGTTGACAGGGTGCTCAAACTATTGGAGGAGAAAAAATTATATGCAAAAACATCCAAATGTTTCTTTGGAGTACAAGAGATGGAATATATGGGTCATTTTGTCTCTCACGAGGGTGTTAAGGTATACCCTAACAAAATTAAAGCCATTAAGGAATGTAAAGTCCCCACAACCATAAAGCAGTTGCATGGATTTCTCGGGTTAACATGGTATTATCACAAGTTTGTTAAGAATTATGGGAGAATAACACCACCTCTAACAACATTACTGAAGAAAGATGTATTTTCATGGACTCCTAAATAAACTAAGGCGTTTGAACATCTTAAAGAGGAAATGTGCCTAGCACCAGTCTTAACTATGCCAGACTTCACAAAAGCCTTTATTGTGGAATGTGATGCCTTAGTGAATGGAATTGGTGTTGTTTTAATGTAAGAAGGAAGACCCATTGCTTTTGAAAGTCATTCAATCAAAGGAAAGTATTTACAAAAGGCTATTTATGAGAAGAAAATGTTGGAAATACTACATGCACTAAAGAAATGGAGACCTTACCTAATGGGAAGACACTTCAAGGTAAAAAATGAGCATGATAGTCTTAAACACTTTTTGGAACAAAGACTATCTTTGGAAGAGAAGAAAAAATGGGTCACAAAGATGTTGGGTTATGACTTTTAAATCATCTACAAAAAGGGGAAGGTAAATGTTGTTGCAGATGCACTCTCAATAAAGGATGAAGAGGTGGAAGAATTGCTCTGTGCCATTTCTATTATCCAACCAGATTGGATAACCGAAGCAAGGGATGAATAGAAGAAGGATGAAGAAGTTTGGACACTCATTTAAAAGTTGCAGCAAAATCCTAGTACATCTGATACATTTATTTGGAAAAATGATTCCTTATGGTACATATATCGCTTATATATTTGTGAGAATTCCCAAATAAAACAAAATATTCTTTTGGAATTGCACACTTCTCCTTTAGGAGGACACTTGGGATTTTTTTAAACTTACCATAGGGTGAAGAAAGAATTTTTTTGGGATGGCCTTAAATCTGATATTCAAAATTTTGTGGCGGAATGTTTGGTTTTCCAACAAACTAAAGTTGAGACAATTAAGACCCTGGGACTTCTACAACCTTTATCCATTCCAAGTCAACGTTGGGAGGAGATTTCAATGGATTTTATCACAGGTTTACCTAAGTCCGAAGGAAAGAGTGTCAACATGGTGGTAGTTGATAGACTTACCAAGTATGCACACTTTTGTGCATTATCTCATCCATTTAAAGCAAGTACAGTTGCTACTACATTTATGGACAGAATTCAAAAGCTACATGGAAGCCCAAGGGTTATTGTGAGCGACAGAGATCCCATTTTTACTGGAAATTTTTGGACAGAGGTATTTTCTTGTTTGGGTACTCAATTAGCTCATAGCTCATCTTATCATCCTCAATCTGATGGTCAAACTGAGATAGTAAATAAATGTTTGGAAGGATATGTTCGTTGTTTTGTATCTGATAAACAAACACAATGGGTCAAGTGGTTACCTCTCGCTGAATGGTGGTATAACACTTCCTTCCATACTGCAGCAAAAATGACCCCATTTATGGCACTTTATGGATATCATCCACCATCCATCACATCTTCTTTAAGGGAAAATTCTAGGGTTCAAGTAGTGGAGGATCACATCGAGCATCAACAAGAAGTTCTCCAACTCTTAAAGGATAACCTAAATTTGGCACAAAATCAAATGAAACAACAGGCAGATCAACATTGCAGTGAGATAAGTTTTGATGTGGGAGATTGGGTATTTTATGGCTACAACCATGCAAAAAAATGTCCCTCAAGCAAGCTAAGAAGGATAATAAATTATCGCAAAAGTACTATGGTCCTTAGAAGGTGTTGCAAAATATTGGTACTATGGAATACAAATTGGAGCTTCCTACTTCTTCGCGAGTGCATCCAATTTTCCATGTTTCATGCTTAAAAAATGTTATAGGGGAAAAAATTATAGTTCAAACAATATTTCCAGAACTTGATGAGGAAGGAAAAACCATATTAGAACCTGAAGCAGTCACGGAAATAAGAAATTGACAACTACAAAATCGATCAATTTCAAAGTATCTCATCAAATGGAATAACTTACCCACTGAAGATTCTACATGGGAGGATGAGAATTTTATACAGAAACACCCAGAGCTACTCAAGCATTGAGGACAACAATTTTTTGAAGGACAGGAGCATGTTAGGTCCTTATATTACTATTATAGTCCCTTATTGTTGTTAGTGTAACCCCCTTATTGCTATTTTTGTACCCTTGTAAACCCCATATTGTTATTATTGTGCCCTTACATTATTATCGTTAGGTTGGCTAGGATTACATTGTGGCCCCATGGACTCCTATATATAGAGAGGAGGTTTTATCATTTGTATCATCCAATAATTGTTCATTTATGTAATGTATTAGAGGTTTCCCCCTCGAAGTGGCTAATTTATATGGTGTTGATCTCTCTTTTCTTCTATTTTTAGAGCTGGTTTCATAACAAACATCCTCAAAAATTCCTTCCCTACTTACTGTGGACTGAATTGCAAGTTGTAGAACTTTTGTGCTTTTCCTCAAAGTCCCTTAGAGATTAAGTTTTAACATAGTTTCCTTAGCATGATATTGATGGCAGCCCCTAGATCAATCAAAGTGTTGGGAACCATGACACCATATATATGCACATCAAAAACTAGACTACTAGGGTCTAGGTATTTTGAAAATATCACCTTCCCCAACATTAGGTCAGAAAGTTGTCCTACCACATTAATGGTGGGGGTATCTCTCTTCATTCTCCCAGGTTTCTTGAAGAACTTTTCTTTTATGAGACTATTGTATATAGGTACATCCTTAATGGCCTGGAGAAGTAGTATCTTTACACACAAATTTTCCAATTCTCCTAGGGGTTTAGTCTCCTCTGGGCTATGTTGACTAGGGTGGATCAAGTGCTCAGGAAAAGGAGGTTGTTGGATCTTAGTGTTACCTTCTTCCTTTTCCTCCTCAACATCTACAGGTGGAGATGCAGGATGGTTTTATGGTATTGCTCTTCCCAACCTGAGATTAACCTCCTGTATATCCACAACATAATATGGATGGGATGTTTCTCCACTAGGAGTCTATTGTGCTTGTTTGTTTTTCGAGTACAAATTGGGCTGTGAAGGTATAGATATCCCAGGTGTAGCAACATGATTAAGATGAGGTTTAGGTTGGGGTGGAGGCATTAGAGTAGTTGGTTGATTTTTTTAAGGCCTCCACCCTTGGGATGGATTGTTCCATTAAGATTGTTGTGGAGCATACTACTGAAATGATTGGTTTACTGGCTAAGGATGATATGAAGGGTTGTAAGGCCAAGTAAGAGGTGTATACTAGGATGGAGGAGTGGGGGTGTACCAAGGTTTCACAGGTGTTCTCTAATTTTTGTGATAGTAAGAGTAAGGTGCACCATGCATACCTTGTTGATATGACCGAGGGCCTTGAGGCCTTCTCTGGTTGATGAAATAGAGTTGCTATGGCATTGCTTCCCCACCTTAATATACAACTTTAAGCCTAGGTAAGGAGGGACACTTTTATGTGGCATGATTCTCCTTATAGACTAAGCAAACCTCTATGAAATTCAGTGGAAATTCATTTCTTGGGTGCTTCTTGGTACATCTAGGACAAAATATGGCTAGGGCTCTCTCTGGTTCTTCTTGCTTCCTTTTTACCTACATTATGTCCATTTGCAAAGAAAAGGTGTGCAACATGTCACTCTTGAAGTTCTCTAGCATGTTTCCAATCTCATTTTTTATGAAGGTTGAAGAGGAAGGGGTATTGGATGTACTTTGGCTAGCTCTGCCCTTCTTCCTAAATGCCCTAGAATGATTTCGAAAGATATTTTTGATTGTTTCATAGGGTTTTTGGTAGATATATCCTCATGTTAACCTATTCAAGGTTTCTATCATCTCTTCACTGATCCCTCGAAGCAGTACAAGTTTAAGTGATGCAGGATAAAGAGTACAGTTGGCTCTCTTATAGTTTAGTTGAAACCTCTCTTCATAGTCCTCTAGGGATTCATCAGGTCCTAGAGTCATCCTAAATATTTTATCTTTATTTTCCTTGGACCTATAGTAGTCTTTATTTTTTTGTTGAAGGTCTCTTCCATCTATGCCTAGGTAGTGATGTTATCCCTAGGCGGACCCATGAACCAGTGCAAAGTTGCATCCTTAAGGGTTGATGGGAATAATTTCAACTTCTTGTCATCAGAAGTGTAGTCATTAGTCCTAAAAACAACAGAAAATTAAAACATGAAGGTGTCAGGATCCTCAGAGGTAAGTCCATGGAAGTGTGGAAGAGCTTAGGGGCTAATGTTTTTCATCTTAGTTTCTCCATCAGCCTCTGTTATGGGAAAGGCTCTCTCAATCCCGTCCATGGTTAAGATAGGTGAAGCAGGTCCCTCAGTTGAAACAAGTTTGTCTTCTTCTTCCCTAATAAGATCCTCAAAATATTCAGAAGACTCTCCTATAGGGGGTTTAGTCTCACTTCCACTGAAGAAGAGTGAAGTGTGGCTAGGAGGTGATGTTGGATTTTTAGGTAGGATTTATCTTTGAGTATTCCTAGTCCTACAAGGCATGAAAATAAGATATTTTTGCACTTTTTTCAATATTTATGAAATGACATGAAAGGAAAGGAAAGAAGAAAAGAATGATGAAAAAAAAATCAAAACATCTACTAGACACCTCTCGGGCAACGATGCCAAAAAGTGGTGAGCCCTCATATTACACCAAGAGTGCTACAACTCCTACAGGTTACCCTACTTTACTTTATCAACCCAGGGTTCGTAAAAAATGGAGTTGACAGTGCTATATACACAATAGATGCATTATGTTCATGTAATCCTCTTTTGCTTGACGAAAGGGTGCTATTTCTTAAACTACGATAAAAAATGAAAAGTAAATTACTGGAAAGAAATGATAGAAAGGAAATTAACTCAATTGCTGAAAATAAATGAAAAGAATGAATCTAATTTAATTTGTAGAAAATAAACAGTGGAAAGAAAAATAATTCTAAACCACACTTAACTTGGCCAAATGGCTAAATTCACTCTACTTATCCTCTGGTCTATCTCCCATGCTTCTACCCATGCAACTAAGCTATCCATGACATAATTTTGATTTAAAAAGTGTGATTTGTAGCTTGGAGGAGAGAAAAAGGGCTAAAGATGCTAATGGAGGGCTTAACACATGAAATGGCACTTAGAAGTGAAAAGTGGGGGTTTAAACTGGATTAAGACTTTATTATAGCGCAAAAGGATTTGGAGTGGAATAACTTGAAATGTGTGATGGCCGAAATGTGATGTAGAGGTAGGACCAATATTGCAATCACGATATTGTGAAGTAGGAGCGGTAAACGTTAATAGGAATAGGCTAAATAATGTGATGTGCGAAGTTCGGTGGGGAAGAGCGGAAAAGTGCGATAAAAATATCCAAATATGAAAAAGAAAGCAGTAAATGTTAATGAAAAAGGGGAAAGGTTGCGGAGAGCAATCTGCGGGGTTGTAAAAAATGTGATTGGTGATGTCGCAATATCGCAATTGGAAAAAAAATGTAGTGGTAAGTTTTAAGGGAAAAGGAAAAAGGTGCGACGAGCAATTGCGATGGGTGACGTGGAAAAGGAGTATGGTAATATCACCATTGGGGTTCGGAGGTGGAAAGTATTAATGGAAAGCAAATGGAACGAGCGAATTGCAATGTGAAAAATGCAAAATATGATTCGGGAAGGTGATGCGAAATGTGATTGCGATATTTTTCAATCGGGGTTTAGGAGCAGTAAGTGTTAAAAAAAGGGGAAAAGGTTGCGATGTGCGATTGCGATGCGGTTCAGTTGCAGTAAGTTGTAAAGGAATAACTAAACACTGTGATTTGCGGTCAGCGCAGTACGATAGCGCGGATTTCGAGGAGGAAAGGCGAAAGTCATTTTTCAATGGTTTTAAATTTTTTTTGCGTTAAAACGAGTATAGTGACCGTAACCAATAGAAACAAAGGAATAAGTCGGTTGAAGAGTTTAAGTGCTATTAGGGAAAATAGGTGGGTGCAGCAGTTGAAAATAAGCAGAAAGCAGGAGGGAATGGAGGCATAGAAGCAAGGTTTAGAGGCGTAACACAGAGATGGAAATAGTGAGCAGAAATCAATGTTTTTGGTCTCTGGGAAGGCTTACCCTATTCAAATTATATTGACAGAGATGAGAGGGGGAGGCTTCACCACAAGTTTTGGAGTTTTTCTTCTATTCTACTACTCAAACAAATGAAAAAATACAACATCCTACTGAAATGAAAACTAAACAACAACTTGAATAATAATAAAAATTATCAGAAGCGAAGCTAATGAAATGAAAGAAAGCAAAGAACAAGTATAGCAGAGAGGCTGAGTCACATGGATTGGTCTGTAACCCACAATCCTAGCTCTTTGAAACTTAAATTAGTAAAATGAAATTAGTCTACTCATTTCATAAAATAATGACCTCATACATCCCCGAAAGTTTGATCACTGAAATAGAAAAACTCAATAACTTACAACAAAGTGTCCACTAGAATCAACTAGAATTGACTGACTCCTCCTAGCTCTAGCTTTGCTCTATTTATTCTACAGGGAAGCTACCAACAGTTCCCTTGAAAATTGGTTACTGAGTCCACTTGACTCCAAGTAAACCAAGATTGAGTTCTCTCCTCTTTGAGTTGCTTGGTTGCCTCTCGGATTCAAATTTCTAGAGATAATATGTAGGATC
Organism: Pinus albicaulis; assembly: GCA_034641835.2. NCBI lineage: Eukaryota > Viridiplantae > Streptophyta > Pinopsida > Pinales > Pinaceae > Pinus > Pinus albicaulis. The sequence continues at coordinate 1,235,000,176 of CM076581.1, read as the reverse complement.
CTTTGGTTATTTGGAGTTCGAATTGCTAGAGAGAATCTCTGGGATCCTTTGGCTACCTTTGAGAGTTAAGGAGGGTGTAAAATCCTCCTATAATTTCTCTTTGATGTCTCCTCCAAGTCCTTATGATAAAATCCTTATAAAAAGGCTTAATAATTAATGATTTTCTATAGTCAACCTCATAGTAGGCGCTCAAATTATGTTAGCCTTAATCACCACCTATACTAGCAGCATAAAACCAAATAATAATAAAAATGCAAGAAAAAGAGATCTAAGAAGGAAAAAAAGTGACTATTAACCCCTCCAAATATGTCTAATGATGGAGCTCATCAGTAGCCCAGGGAATATTCATTCTCTCAAAGAGAAAATAGGAAAAAATAGACCAAAGATAGTTCTACTATAAGAAACAAGGAAGGAAGATGACAAAGTCAAGGAAAATAGCTAGCGTTATTGGAGGAATAGCCAGGCCATGATAACATAAGCAATAGGGAATTCATGGGGTGCGAAAATTCTCTGGGACCCTGATAAAGTGATAATGGTAGATTGGGTGGGTACCAAATTTACACTACCAGCCTCTTTCCACTTGAGAGGCAAGCAATTATGGAAGAGCTTAACCGCAGTATACGACCCTCACACACCATGGGACAAGTCCTTGTTCCTAGCTCACCTCCAAAGCTTGAGCAGATCTTGGGAAAAGGAAGATTGGATCCTGGGAGGAGACTACAATATGATACAGAATCTTAAGGAGAAGGGCGAGGGTGTTAGGTGATTAGACCCATCCTTGAAAGTGTTGAGTCAAATTATAGACTTATAATTTTTCAACATAAATTATTAACCCAGGGCAGGTAAGCTTGTGAAAGGCTATGCAAAATATATGCAAGCTTAATACTTCAAGTGCTTACTAATCAAACCATTCAATCACACATAGAACTGATGCCTCTTTTCTGCATAAAATTTGGCTATAAAGGCTATGGAATGGATCTGAACATCCATCTACAACACTTAGTATTGTTGATGTGATAAAAAAAGATAATACATCAAACTTACAACAATAAATAAATCAACTTGACAATGAAAATCGAACTTCCTTAAATGAAATCCACACATTAACACAAAAACTTAATCATTCAATCAATTGATAATTATTGTTGAAACTTCAGAAAGAGTACGTTAGTTGTGTAAATGAATTATTATTACATAACATAAATTAAAATGCACACACACTACAACTAAGGGAGTTGTGAGCAAAGGGAGCCCTCCCTCATTCACAACCCCTCCAAGGTTAAAGAGGCTTTCTTAGTAGAATGGAAATAACATCAAATATTATACTAATCTATAAATATTACAGCCGAGTACAATATGATATGTGCTATCAGAAAATCCAACCTAACCCCTTACATCATAAAACATAGTCATATTTATACAAGTTTGAAAGCCCATATTTGGCTCGAATGAGGAAAAATGCTAATCTGAGCTATGAGCTATCAATATAGGTACAATATTTTCAAAATTAGCTATGTTGATTCTAATCCATGACTGAAAGCATGGATTAGACAATTTTCGTTACAAAGCTGGAGCTTCTCCTCATGCGGCCAATGAGAAGAGGTCTGCAGATCTGGGTGGATTCGAAGGTGGATTTGGAATGGCCAATAGGATAGCATCCATGTATGATGAATTCCCCAAAAAAACCATGTTCTCATTTGATTTGGAAATGACTGGAACATAGCTAACCACTAATTCTGTTGCAGGAAATCTGAGTGGTTGCAGGAAATCCACATCTACAGGATTTCTGGAACGTCTACAGGAAATGCCACTACACGAGATGTCTTCAGGAAATTTTGGAGCTATTTCGCATCAAAGAAAATCTACATAATATTCTTAGATTATTTGGCATGATAATTTCAATAAGGAAAAAAATTAGTTAAGGAATACTTAAGATTAAAGGTAAAATGACACTTTTTATGTTAATTTGCATACCTCAAGCATACGGCACCCTTTTGGTCAAAAACGTAGCTGATATAACTGAAATAAATATATTAGGGGTTTAGGGGAGTAAAAAATGGGAGAGGTAAGGTCTAGGAAAGGTGTCAAAATTAGGAAAAATGGGGACTCAACATCTCCCCCACACCTGGCTTCTTGCATGTCCCTTATGCAAGAAAAAATGTTGCACCCTCCTAAACTGGAAATTAGTCCTTGCTGTGGGATGCAAATACTAGATCCAAATAATCCAGTTGGGCCCTACTGGACTCTGACTGAACCTAATGCCCGTAAATCTCATTTTTCTTCTTCAAATGGTCAATATGAGCCTACTTATTTTTCATGACTTAGGCCGCCTTATGGTGCCATTCCTCATGTTATTTCTACATGCAAAGGTTGTTCTCTTTCAAAGCTTCATTCTCTTTCCTCAAAGCCCATTCTAAAACTATGAGCTCGGTGACAATATCCTCTAACTCCTGTAGATACCATTTTTTTGGGGGAGTTACTTCCCCCTCATGATGTCCTTGAAAAGAATGGGGCACGCCAACATCCTCCTATTCTTTTTTTCTTTTATTCCCGCTTTCTTGTAGCGGGGTGTCCTAGAAGGAATTTGTTTCTACATCAAGGAATGTAGTTGTCTCCACCTTCTCCTTTCCATTAGGTGATCCATGGAGTTTTCCTTTATTTTTTATAAATTTCTTGGGAAATAACCCCCCTTTTTCAGTGTCCCTTATATCCTTCTTGATAGCCTGGCTCCTTGTGAATCTCTTAGAGGGGCTGGAAGTGCCCTTTAACTTAGGATTTTTACCTATAGTCTCCCCGGCCACAACCACTTCTTCATCCTTTTCATCCTCCGTTTTATTTTGAACACGAGTGTGTGCCTTCTTCCTTGGATTTTCTACTGGCTCTTATTCCTTGGGCTCTTAAGGGTTCAAGTCTTCATCCTCCATGAAATAATTCTCGGCCACAAAATCCTCCCACATATTTTTATTTTTTTGCAAAACCTCCATTAAGATGATCTTTACAAGCCCATGGTGATAGAGGTTTTCATCCAAGTGGGTTTCCCTTTCCTTAGCAGCTGTAGATATTCTCATCAGGGACTTCTTCAAATAATATGGAAAATTCAAAGGCTTGTCTCAAATATGTCCGAGAAGCCGAATGCGAAATAAGAACGCGAGCCCAAAGTGACCTTCGCATGTTATATACTTCTGCAAGAAAAATAACAGGTATCGATACTTACTTCTTAAGAATTCCTATGGAATCCATTTTCTCCAGTCAGGATTTGAATGCTCTTTCTAGAGAAAGGACATGCAAATTCCCTTATTGAAACATTAGTTCTTAAACCAATGTCGCCTGTCTTGTGGAATTGAACATGCCTAAGCCACTAGATCCTCTGTTAATCTGAACTGGATATTCTCGACTTGTGCTTTGTCACCATTCAAATTCACGGCGAAAGATTTCGTGACCTCTGAATTATGGTCGTTGAATGATTGAAACAAAGGTAACCACCCTGATTTCTCTAGTCTCACTTTATGATGAGGCTTGGCTTCCAACAGCGCAGGGTCTTGTGGCTCGAATCGAACAGGGGCACGCATTTTTGACATAGTGAAGGATGGGAGAGACATAATGAATTTGGCTCACAAAAATTTGGTGTTTAAGACTTTCAATGGATCACTCGGAAAGGGAGTTTTATATTGGAATTATCAGAGAGCATGGAGATTTTGAAGCAGGTCATGATCATGATTATCATCATGATCCGACCTACAGAATGGATGTCAGGAGCACAACCATCAGGAATGACAAAGTCATGATGATCGTGCATGGAGCTAAATTTATGATGCAATGGTTTATGGCCGCGCTTGTTTCAAGGGTTACCATAGCTTAAACCATACAATTTTTTTTTTTAAATTAAGCATTATTACCTCTTACCTCAACTTTCATGTCACTGTCTAGACCTTACGAAACTTAACTCCCAACAGTCTAGTCCTCAGATGACGTTTTCTTGGTTCTTGAAATGATAACCGACTCAAAAATTACATCATATTTATAATCACACAATTGATGACCTCGACCAATAACAAAATTGTCAATAATTTATCAAATAATTTAAAATAATTTTCTCTCTATGATTTTTGTTCTTCAAGAAACCAAGGCGTTGATGCAGGAAATGGAACTGTGAGAGTTGAACATTCTGCAGGAAATTCTTCTGCAGGGAAAAACGTTTCTCCCATGTTTATGAACAGTTCATTGCACATGAATGAAGGTGTTGATGTCGAATGTGCAACAATCTCATTGGATTACCAACCATTGAGTTCAACTGTTAACCAATGTGAGGCCCATCATTGTTAATGAGAGTCAGGACCAAGGTACCCGGATGCATCCTATCAGGTGTGAATTTATGAGTTGTTGTCAAACCCCTTGTAGGATCCACCCATCAAGGAGCCATAGTGATTCCCCATTGTTGCTAGTGAGATAGCCTGTCATTAGGGCATACAAGCTTCAAGGCATCATAAGGCTCTAATATTGCACCCAGATAATTTTTTGATGTCAATGGGCCAAGATTGTTGGAAGGAGGGACTTCAGGAATCCCACATCAATCCAACACGATCAAACCACAGATTAACTGAAGAATGTAATTTATTGAAAGGATCCCAAAGGATCTACTGACCTCTGTTTTTAACGAGCCCAGTGGCAGTCCATTCTCACTAGATTTCAATTTTAGAGAGTCTGAAATAATGAAAAAGAAGACTCCAAGGGGGATCCTTTTCCATAACTAGTCCATTGGGACCCGAAAAATTAATAAACATGTACCAAATAGACATTCCTCTCATGGTTTCCTGAGCATGAGGAGGAACAAAGTGAGTTCATTGTATCAACAGGAAAATTAAGAAGAGGTAGTGGAAGGAATGATTCCTTCTCTCACCATCTCCAACTCTTTCTTCTTCACAATTTCTTCCACAAATTCCTCCTTAGATTGGGGTTTTTGATATAGATTGAGTATGTTCCCATTCACCAAGAAGGTAAAATTCCCATCATCAATAGTTTTAACCCAAAAATATCCATTATCAAAACTTTCTCAATTTCATAGGGACCTAGCTAATGTGTGTTGAATTTCCCTTTAAAGTTCTTAAATTTTGAATCATGCAACAATGCCCAATATCCCTCTTTGAATTTTTTCTTTTTAATGTATCTATCGTGTCATTTAGCCCATTGTTATTGGATCAAGTCAGTATGTTGAAAAGAATCCTACCTAATCTCGTCCAACTCATTGAGTTGCAATATTCTCTATTGTTGAGCTTCATCAAGATCTATACCCAAATATGTTGCCATCTTGAAAGTTCTGATCTAAAATTCAGTGCACACTAAAAAGTTATTTCCATACACCAATTAATATGGAGAGAAGCCAATGGTATTTCTCCATGTGAACCTGTAAGCCCACAATGCCTTAGGAAATCGATCAAACCAATCCTTCTTATATAATTGCACTGTCTTGGTAAGGATTGTCTCCAACACCTTATTTATCGATTCCATCTGCCCATTTTCCTAGGGATGGTAATGGGTGGACTTCTGATGAGTAATCTGATATTTTTGCACAATCCCCTAGATAAAATTTGACACAAATTGAGTACCTTGATCAGTAACTATTTCCCTAGGTACTCCAAATCTTACAAAAATATCAGAGAAAATAAAATATACCACTGCTTTCTCCGTTTCACTTGCTAGTGCTCTTGCCTCCACCCACCTTTTAACATAATCAATACAAACCAAAATATACTTCTTACCTTTCGACACAGGATTGATGGGACCTATGAAATAAAGAGCCCACCTCTTTAAGGGTTTTATGAGAACCTGTGGCTGCAAAGGCATCTCGTCTAATTGTACATGCCACCCCATTCTCTGGTAGCTATCACACTTCCGAACATATTCCTCTACATCTTTAAAAAGACTTGGTCAGTAGTAACCTGAGCGGAGTATATTATAGGCTTTCTTCTTGTCTGCAAATTGTCCTCCACAAGGTTCATCATAATAGGTTCTCAAGATGTCATAGATCTCATCTTCCTTGACACACCTGCAAATAATAAAATCAGGTAAAGGGAAAAAGAGATCTCCCCTAATCCAAGAGTAATCAACAATTTTCCTAATAATCCTCTTTTATTGATTAGATGAAAAGTACAATGGAAACTTTCATGTAGCAAGGTAGTTGGCCATGTATGCAAACCAAGGTGTTTTGAAAAAAATAACAAAAGAAAAATCATCGAGAAAGCTATCATTAACAAGAACATCCTCACCTGCATGGTTGAGCCTAGATAAGAAATCAGGTACCTGATTTTATTTTCCTGGTCTATCTAATACTGTGATGTCAAATTCCTACAGTAGCAAAAGCCACCTAGTGATATTTCGATTAGCGACTGGCTTATTCATGAGATATCAAATGGCAGAATGATTAGTGTGTACAAAAAATTCATAACCCATGTTGTAATGTCTAAAAAATTTAATAGCATAAATTACATCAAGGAATTCCTTTTCAGTTACCATGTAATTCAGTTTTTCATGAGTTAAATTTTTACTAACAAAATAAATAGCATGGGTTACAGATCCTCCTTTTGACCCAATACTACTCCTATGGGTGAATCATAGGTGTTAGTGGAAATGTGAAAGGGAAATTTCCAATCCGGGCCTCCTAAGACAGGTGCTAAAGAAATATTTTCCTTGAGAGTATCAAATGCAGCTTGACACTCATCATTCCAATGAAATTCAGATTCCTTAGTCAATAATTTGAACAATGGAGAGGCTACCTTCGTAAAGTTTTCAACAAACCTTCTGTAGTATCTTGCATGTCCAGGAAAACTTCTAACTCCCTTTTGACTGTTTGGTGGGGGTAGCTTTACAATAACTTCAATCTTTGTTGGATCAACTTTAATTCCTACAGCAGAAACATGATGACCCAAAAAAATACCTTGATTCATAATTATATAACATTTTTCATTACTTAATGAAAGATTAGTTTCTCTACATATCTGCAAAACTTTCTCAAGATTATGTAAAGCCTATTCAAAAGTATCACCCATTACTGTAAAAACATCCATATAAACTTGCACACAATCATGCAAAAGGTTAGAGAAAATACCTAGGACCACCCGCTGGAATGTGGATGGTCAGTTTCATAGACAAAATGGTAATACATTATATGCATAGGTACCTTAGGGACGTGTGAATGTTGTCTTCTCCTAGTCCTCTGGAGCTATCATCACTTGATTGTATCCATTGAACCCATCTAGGAAGGAAATATACTTTTTCCCTGAGAAAGTTTCCATCACTTGGTCTACAAAAGGAAAAGGGAAATGGTCTTTTAATGTAGCTTTGTTTAGTTCACTGTAACCTACACACACTCACCATTTACCATTATTTTTGGGGAAAATAACCAGTGGATATACCCACTAGGTATCTGAGATAGGATAGATGAACACTACATTTAACATTTTCTACAATTCATCTTTTACAATTTCCCTTAAGGAAGGGTTCATCCTTCTCTATGGTTGTATCACGGGCCTAGAATTTTATTCTATATAACTATAATGAATGCATGTATCTAGGTGACTTCCCCTCATGTATATATATTCCCATGCAAATGTATATGAAAATTTTTTCAATGTTTGAATTAAATATTTTTCTTGTTCAAGAGTTAAGGTAGAATTAATGTTTAAATATTTTTCAGGAAAAATTCCAACTACCTTACCCCCCCATTCAGTCATGGAATATGCATGGAATGCAAATAAGAGGGTTTAATTTAGTTCAGCTACTTTACTATGCTCATACAAATCCTATAGATTAGTAATGATATCTAAATTATGACTAGACTGCCCTTCTAAATGTTGCGGAAATTCAGGATTAGAAATACAACAATTTATCAAATTTTCTTCTAAATTTTCCTTAAGGCTCATGGCTTGGGAAATTGTTAAAACTGGTTGGGTAAATTCTGAATCATTCTCCTCTTTTTCAACCCAATGTTTATTTTCTGATCTCAAGAGGGCTTCAGCAGGGGGATACACATTAATGTGCTTTTTTCAGCTCCATGAGTTATGGTCATGTTTCTAGACCTACACCCTATGTAGGCATCTTCGGTGGCTAACCACGACCTCCCCAAGATCAAATGATGCCCTCCCAAGTTGGTTTTAGGGTGAAAAAGATAAAATTCTGCAAGGTACTTCCAAGAATCTAATGAGATGACAATGTATTCTAATACTCCCTCTGTCTTTACCTTAGACCTATCTACTAATTCTAACATGGTAGCAGTAGGTAATAAGTCAAAGGATCCTATATGAGATAAAGTATCCACAGTAATCACATTAATATATTCACCTAAATAAATTAAAGTGTTCTTTATGGGATACCCATTGATAAAGGTGGTGACCAACAGGATTTCGAGGTCTGCATATTTTTCAGTAACGAATCTGTTGGACATTAAAATTGCAAGTTTTCCACCTACTTGAATTGTGGAGGGTTATCTCTTCTGTCTTCCTAGTTTCTTGGTACATAGCTCCCTCACTTATTTGGCATAAATAGGGATATCCTTAATTGCTTGCAGTGACAGGATCTTAATGCACACATTTCTCATTTCAGACACAAGATCGAACTTGAGTTGTTTTAATTTCATTTCCAACGTCTCTGGAAAAGGAGGCTGGACCATATGGGATGAGGAAGGTTGTAGGTTTTAACCCTGAATAGAAATTATCTACAACAAATATTATAACAGAAAATAAACAATAGTGAGAGCATAAACCATAAAACAAATAAACACAGATATTTTCCCCTAGATCCCAAATCGAGATGACCAGCTTGATATTTCATTATTTTCCTTTTAGGGTTACAACACATATATATGCATGCTGAAGCATACATACACCCTAATCCATTAACCTTGGATTAGAACATAACCGTAGTTCCCTTGACCGGATCTAAAAAAATTCCAGGGGTCGAAAACCATCGTACTCCAAAACCATGTGAAAAAACATGCACAAAACCATGGGCATGGACTGCCCACTGGAAATTAAGGATCAAAAAAATTTCGCTAGGGTGCCGCCCCGGACCCCGACAGGGGGTGCTATCGCCCCCCCTCTTACCCCCCTATGCATGATTAATCATGGAAATAATATAACACATACCCAACAAAGGTTCTAGCATCCTTAAAGTAGGTTGTTCTGTTAGTTCGGGTGTGGTTTCAACTTCAAGCATTTCCAGAGTATCTTCCTCTACAATCTCTTCAATTATTGTGGGCTGAGTCACCACTTTTCCCGATCTAAGTTTAATTTCCTATAGCGACACAGGAAATTCCTGTAACAGAGGAACAAAAATTTCCTGCAGCAATTGTTGTGCAATACAATAGGTAGGAAAAGTGGGATAAGTGACCGATATAATATTGTGAGAAGATTGGATGGTTTTATTGTTGGGGTTAGACATTGGCTGAGCAAGGAGTTGTGTGGGACGAGGTTGGTTTGATGGGGCATGAAACTGAAGCTATTTTTGTGGTTGTACCATTTGTCACAGTGTGGGGTGAGGAGGATAAAAGTTTTGAGTTGCAAAATTCTATACAGCAGGGTGAGAAAAGTTACCCTGCCAAGGTTGTTGAGGAGGCTAGGGCTGCCACAACATTGGAATATTCCACATCTAACTCTGAGCACATCTGACTCTGAGTGCGTGATTAGTCATGGAAAGAATATAACACATACCCAACATTCTCCCACTTGTTTTCTTTCCGCAGGGGGCCACAAGAGAGATTAGTCATTGGCCCAATTCTTCAACACCCATTGTTTCTCTACACCAAGAGAACTTCTGAGTGCTCACAGACTTCTTCAATGCATCTAAAACATTCTTCAAAGCATCCACCTTTACTAGAAACACCCTTTTAGCCTCAACCATATCTCTAACAAAGTGATATTAAAAATCAATGTGCTTTGTCTTTGAATGATAAGCAGGGTTCTTAGCCAAAAAAATTGCACTTTGGCTATCACAGTCTATCCTTATAGCTTGTTGTACCAACCCCATACTTGAACACAATATCTACAAAAAAACTGCCTCCTTGCTTGCATGAGTGGTTGCCATGTATTCTGCCCCTATAGTTGAAAGAGCCACTACAGACTATATTTTACTCATCCAACTGACTGCGCCTCCAAATAGGCTACACACATACCCACTTGTAGATCTTCTTTGGTCCAGATCTCCAGCCCAATCTGCATCAACAAAACCATGAATGTCCAGCATTCTTTCCAATCCTGTTCTTCCCTGGTAGCACAAGCCATAATCACTAGTGCCACGTAAATATTTGAAAACCCGCTTTACTACTGTCCAATGCTCCTTCCTTGGGCTTGACATAAACCTGCTCAATACTCCCACTGCATGTGCAATGTCTGGTCTAGTGAATACCATTGTATACATCAGGCTACCCACTGCACTTGCATATGGAACATGGGACATATCCTCCTCTTCTTCTTGAGTCTTGGGACACTGTTCAGCAGACAACTTTACACCTACAAGAATAGGAACATTCACCGGTTTACTATCTTGCATACTGAACCTCTACAATATAGTCTTGACATGCTTCCTCTAGTTTAACCAGAGCTTCCTCTTTGCCCAATATCTCTTAATTTCCATGCCCAAAATATAGTTTGTAGCACCAAGATCCTTCATGTCGAATTTGGAGAACATTTGGTTCTTCAAATCTTGGATAATTTCTTTGTCATTTCCAATCAACAACATATCATCCACATACAAGACCAAATAAATAACATGGTCACCAATTAATTTAAAATAAAAAAAGTGATCATCCTTGCTTCTGGTGAAGCCAAGTCCCCGTATATAGGTATCAAATTTCTGATACCACATCCTTGGTGATTGTTTTAACCCATACAAAGACTTCTTCAACCTGCATACTAGTTCCGTAATACCCTTCACGATAAAGCCTTCAGGTTGCTTCATGTAGATCTCCTCTTCTAGATCCCCGTGAAGAAATTTTGTCTTCACATCCATCTATTCTATCTCAAAATAAAATGTGGCAACAACAGATAAAAGTAATCTAATAGAAGAAACTTTGGCAGCAGGAGAAAAAATATCACCAAAATCAATTCTCGGCACCTGGGAATACCCTTTTGCTACCAATCGAGCTTTGTATTTCTCCACCTTGCCTTCTACATTTATCTTATTCTTAAACACCCATTTTCTCCTGATGGGATTCCTTCCAGTCGACAACTCCACCAGAACCCATGCCTCATTTTTGTGCAAGGATGCCATTTCATCAATCATGGCCTCCTTCCAGAGTTTTCGATCCTCTGAATCTACTGCCTCCATGATAGTTTTGGGATCATCGTCAGTTATAGTTAAGGAAAAACCTGAACAGAAAGCAGATGGACTATACCTTTCTGGTTTCCCTCTTTCCCAAACTGATCTTCTAATATCTGGAGTTTGTGGCTCTTCATCTTCTAAGTCTTCTTCTGTTGTAGAGTCTGATTCATCCTCCTTTAGCTCAAACTCTATCTTCTCAGGTTCTTTTGGTACGAATTCATGTTTAACAACATATTTCACTTCTCTAAACACCACATCTCGGCTGTACACAACCTTCCTTGTTTCTGGGTTCCAAAGTTGTAACCCTTTAAACCATCCTTATACCCAATAAAGATGCACCTTTTAGATTTATTATCCAACTTGGTCCTTTTTTTCTTTGGAACATTTACATATGCATCACATCCAAATACCTTTAGATGTGAAAGAGAGGGTTTCTTACCAGTCCATACCTCATGTGGAGTCTTAGCCTCCAACACTGATGAAGGTGATCTGTTAACCAGATAGCATGCAGTCTCCATTGCCTCTGCCCAAAATTCTTGTGCTAACCCGGTACCACTGAGCATACTTCTTGCCTTTTCCATCAGTGTTCTATTCATTCTTTCTGCAACTCCATTTTTCTGAGGTGTGTATGAAGTAGTCTTATGCCATGCTATACCAAACTTCTTACAGAACTCTTCAAATTCCTTCTTGCAGAACTCCCCACCATTATCTATCCTCAGCGCCTTTATCTTCTTCTCTGTCTGGTTTTCCACCAGAGCCTTAAATTCTTTAAATCTGTCAAAAGCTTTAGATTTATTCCTCAAGAAATATATCCATGTATTCCTTGAGAAGTCATCTATGAATGAAACATAGTACACAGACTTTCCCAGTGATGGAACTGACATGGGTCCAAACACATCACTGTGCATAAGTTCTAATATCTTGTTCACCCTCTTAGCACCAGAAGGAAAACTTACCTGATTCTGCCTCCCATATACACAATGTTCATATAAATCGAAATCTAGAGAGAAATTAGACATACCTTCTACCATACCATTTCTATGTAGTATTTGAAGGTCCTTCTCTCCAATATGTCCAAGCCTTTGATGCCACAACATGTTATTTTCTCTAGAGACAGCTAGACTTTCCGCTCCACTTTCAGGAACCACAGAACTGTTACACCCATAACTAAAAGTGCTACCTTGTAGCTTGTACAGAGTTATCATCTGAGCTCCTCGCATTAATACCAGTGCTCCCCGAACCATCTTGCAGGCATCTTTCTCGAACACTGTTTTTACACCTGCATCATCCATCTTTCTTACAGAATCAGATTTCTGGCCAACGCAGGAGTATGCAGAACACTAGGAAGTGTTCTAATCCTTCCACCTTGCAGCTTCAGCTTGACCTTGCCACGTCCAATGATTTTGGCCTTCCTATCATCCCATAGGAAGACATCACCACCATCATATTTCTCATACTTGCAGAACAAATCCCTATGGGGAGTGAAGTGAAAGGATGCACTTTGATTCAATCAACCATGAATCATGATCTACATGTGTATTTGAAGAAGAAGAAAAATACACATCCCCACCTTCATCCGAGGTGGTTTTTGCCTCTATAGAAGGAGAATAATTAGATCCCTTTCCTGCTCAGGAGCTTTAGATCTACACTCCCTTTTGTAGTGCCCTTCCTTTCCGTATTTCCAACATACCTTTACAAACTTTCCAGGAGATTTAGATCTCCTACTCGAAACCTTATTCTTGTTTCTGTTTTGGGACCTTCCTCTTACAGATAAGGAATCTCCATTCTGGCCCTCCATATTTCTCCGTCTCATTTCCTCCAACAACAAGGCTGAGACAATGTCATCAAAATTCAATGTGGTTGTATTGATACCTATTGCAATAACCAGACTGTCCCACGAGTCTGGTAGAGAACACAAAAAACTGATGCACTAATCTTCATCTGAGATTTTAATATCAACAGATGACAACTGACTTACCACAGTATTGAAGGCGTTCAGATGCTCTGTCACCTAATCTCCATCCTTCATCCTCAGGTTATAAAGATTTTTCCACAGGAACAACTTATTCACCAGAGACTTAGATTGGTACAAAGTCCCAAGTTTTTCCCAAAAATTCTTCGCCATAGCTTGCCAAGATACATTCAAAAATACTGAATCTGAGACACACAACCGTATTGTGCTCTTAGCCTTTCGATCCAGTTTCTTCTAGTCTTCATCTGACATTGTCATTGGTTTAGTACCTGGATCTACTGCGATCCACTGATCTTTATCCACCAGCAGATCCCCCATCTTGAGACTCCACAACTCAAAACTCTGACCATTAAATTTCTCGATCTCTATCTTTCCGCCGCTTGCCATCTTATTTCACCGTAATAATCGATCCCACAGATCTCCCACTGAACAGGGTCTACCTCAGGCCTGAGAAAAAAACCTTGAGCAGTAAAGGTGTCCCCTTGAAGCCAAAACAACTCTGATACCAAATGTAGGTTTTAACCCTAACAGAAATGATCTACACACGAATCTTATAACAGAAAATAAACAATAGCGAGAGCATAAACCATAAAATAGATAAACACAGAGATTTTCCCCTGGATCCCAAATCGGGACGACCAGCTTGATATTTCATTATTTTCCTTTTAGTGTTACAACACATATATATACTGTCGAAGCATACATACACCCTAATCCATTAACCCTGGATTAGAACATAACCGTAACTCCCTTGACTAGATCTACAAAAATACCAGGGGATGAAAACCATCGTACCCCAAAACGATGTGCAAAACCATGCACAAAACCATGGGCACAAACTGCCCACCGGAAATTAAGGATCAAAAAAATTTCGTCAGGGCACTGACCCGGACCCTGACAGGGGGCTACCGCCCCCCCTGTGACCCCCCCGTTGCGCCCAGCGCAAAGGGGGGGCTATCACCCTCCCCCCCCCCCCCCCACTCTTACCCCCCCGCGGATGATTAGTCATGGAAAGAATATAACACAAACCCAACAAAGGTTCTAGCGGCCTTAAAGTAGTTTGTTTTGTTAGTTCAGGTTTGGTTTCAACTTCAGGCATTTCTAGAGAATATTCCTCTACAATCTCTTCAATTATTGCGGACTGAGTCACCACTTTTCCCGATCTAAGTTTAATTTCCTGTAGAAACATAGGAAATTCCTATAACGGAGGAACAGAAATTTCTTGCAGCAGTTGTGGTGCAATACAATAGGTAGGAAAAGTGGGATAAGTGACCAATACAATATTGTGAGAAGATTGGATGGTTTTAATGTTGGGGTTAGACATTGGCTGAGTAGGGAGTTGTGTGGGACGAGGTTGGTTTGATGGAGCAGGAAACTGAATTTTTTATTGTGGTTGTACCATTTGTAGCGGTGTGGGGTGCAGAGGATAAAATTTTTGAGTTGGAAAATTCTATACAACAGGGTGAGAAAAGTTACCCTGCCAAGGTTGTTGAGGAGGCTAGGGTTTCCACAACATTGGAATATTCCACATCTGACTCTGAGCATAAAGAAATTGAAAATGTGACTGTGACATACCTGTAGGTCGTGGTTGCCATGGTCTTTGAGGTGCCATTGCATAAAATTCATTGAAAACTCCTCGATCTACTATATATGCTGCTTTAATTTTAGGAAGAGAAGGACATTGATCAGTGGAATTCTCAGCTTCACAAATTCGACATACCTCTATGCTATCAGTAGGGCATTCCCTTAGAGCATGTTTCTTCCTTCATTTGGAGCAGAACACAGCCATGAATTTTTCCAATTCCTCCTGCTTCTTCTTAGCCTGCAAAAATCCAATTTTGAAGATAAAGTGCTAAGAATATCAGTCTTAAAATTTTCAAATAAGTTACCCATTTCAGATTTGGTTACTCGAGCTCTGACAAATGATTTGACACTCCTGGAAGAAGTATCTCTTCACCCACCACCAAACTTGGAATTTCCTCTTGAATATCTTCTACACAGCTCACACAAGTCATCATAGCTCAACTTTGATATGTCACCTGCTCCCACTAAGTTTAAAATATATAGAAATTCCAGTCTGATTTCCCTAAGAAAAATTGTCCTTTTGGTTGATTTTCTTAGAGGATTCATCTTGGATCTCTGTTTATCATATTGAAATATTTCCGCCAAGTCCTGCAGACTCTCCCCTTCCTTCTAATCCGTGCCAAATATCTCTTCTCTGAGGTCTCTAGATTTACAATAATCTTGGTATTTCTTCAAGAATACCTTCTTCATTTCATCCCAAGTTGAAATGAAGTTTGGACCCAAACCCGTAAACCACCTAAGAGTTGCATCGTTCAGTGTAGCAAGAAACAATTTTAGTTTTTGAGCATTGGAAGAATAGTCATAGTTTTTACATAACACATCGAACTCAAATAAGAAAGCATCATGATCTTCACTAGAGGCACCAAGAAATTAGGCAAGGCTAAGGAAGGGATTTTTTTCATCTAAGTAGCTCCACCAATCTCTCTAATAGGGAATTCAAATGTAACCAGTTCCTCTTATTTCTCAGTGTAGATCCCATCTGTGTTACCAGTACCTCCTTCATGAGCCATATCGGATGAAGAGAGAGCAGGACCTCTATAAAATAGAGATTCTTCAGAATCAATGGTTTGGAACTCTAGTTCTTGAATAGGATTGATGAAAAATTCCTTTTCAGGTTGACCACTGAACAATGATGTTGACTTCCTTATGAGGGGAGGTTCTAAATGGGCAGCAATAGGAAATTCTGCTGTAGAAGTATTGATATGCTTAGAATCAACAACCAAGCTCTGTTCAGGACTACAAACCTCCTGTTCAGATTCTCCTTCATTTGTTTCCTTGTTTCTTGCAGGCTTCCTTGTTCTGGCCAGTGTATTAGTGAATGAAGTGGTGCTCACACCACCATGAAAAATAATTGAAAATATTGGATCCTATTCATGTATTATACAAAAAAATTAAAAAAATCTACTTACCAAACAAGCAGGACATGGCTTTGGAGAAATTCGTGATCCCTGCAAGTGCGTAGGCCTTACTTTACGTCTTACCACTTCGACTCCCCTAGTCCTACAAAATCCTAAACAACAAAAATCATAAAAAAAACTTACAGTACTATCCCTTAGCACCTCCCCGAAAATGACACATAAATGTTGAGTCAAATTATAGACTTATAATTTCTCAACATAAATTATCAACCTAGGATAGGTAAGATTGTGAGATGTTGTGAAAAATATATGCAACCTTGATACTTCAAGTGCTTACTAATCAATCCATTCAATCACACATAGAAATAATTCCTCTTTTCTACATCAACGTTTCACAGCAAAGGCTATTGAGTGGATATGAACATCCCTCTAGAGAACTTAGTATTGTTGATGTGATCAGAAAAGATAAGAGATCAAACTCACAACAAGAAATAAATCAAATTGACAATGCAAATAGAACTTGATTAAATGAAATGCACACATTAACACAAAAAATTAATCTCTCAATCAATTGATAATTGTTGCTGAAACTTCATAAATAGTACATTAGCTATGTAAATGAATTATTACTACATAACAAAAATTAAAATGCAAACACACTACAACTAAGGGAGTTGTGAGGAAAGGGGACCCTCCCTCACTCACAACCCCTCCAAGATTAAAGAGGTTTGCTCAGTAGAAATTGCAGAACATCAAATATTATATTAATATGGAAATATTACAACCGAGTACAATCTGATATGTGCTATCAACAAAACCAACCCAACACCTTACATCATAAAACTTAGTTATATTTATACAAGTTCGAAAGCCCATATTTGGCTCAAATGAGGGAAACTACTGATCTGAGCTATGAGCTATCAATACAGGTACAATATTGTCAAAATTAGCTATGTTGAGTCTAAATCATGACTAAAATCATGGATTATACCAATTTCATTACAAAGTTGGAGTTTCTCCTCATGCGGCCAATGAGAAGAGGTCTACAGATCTGGTTGCTTTTGAAAGTGGATTTGAAATGGCCAATAGGAAAAGGTCCATGTGTGATGAATTCCCTACAAAACCCATGTTCTCTTTTGATTTGGAAATGAGTGGAACATCGCTAACCATTAATTCTGTTGTAGGAAATCTGAACGGTTATAGGAAATCTGCATCTACAGGATATCCAGAATGTCTGCAAGTAATGCGACCGCATGGGCTGTCTTCAGGAAATTTTAGAGCTTTTTTGGATCAAAGCAAATATGCATAATATTTTTAGATCAGTTGGCATGATAATTTCAATAAGGAAACAACTAGTTAATGAATACTTAAGATTAAAGGTAAAATGACACTTTTTATGTTAATTTGCATACCTCAAACATACGACACCCTTTTGGTCAAAAATATAGCTGATGTAACCCAAATAAGAATATTAGGGGTTAAGGGGAGTCCAAAATGGGAGAGGTAAGCCTTGACAGGGGGTGACATCCACCCGATGAAGATCTTCAATAGTATCATTAAAGGCTTGTTGTTGAGTCCCCATTTTTCCTCTCCAATATTAGGGGTTAAGGGGAGCCCTTATCCAATAGTGGATCAAGAATTTAGAAGCTCTCAAACACTAACAAAAATTTGATCCGAGTGCATTAATTTTGGGAATTTAACAACAGATGGACAACAAAATTCTGGGAGGGCTCATGGCAGCAAAACCCCCATTTATCCCAATATCAATCTATGTATGATATCATGCCACTCTTCCAATCGATATCGACAATCAAAGTGGCGTACTACTAGAAAGCTAACCCATACGACCATGGTTGGCTACGATGGAAAAAATAAAAGGATTAGCCCCTAGAAATCCCTCAGTCGTTGTGCGATGAACTAGCCAAGTATTTGTCCAGTGAGCAGGAAAAATTAAGATGGGGCCTATCGAAAATAGGAGAATTATTTGTGAAAGCTGCCTCTCTCCTTTGTGCCCCATCCCAGCCACACAAAAACACTTCAATATGGGAAAGGATATGGTCTAGTAAACTTTGGCCAAAAATTTTCCATTTCCTGTGGCTGACTCTACACACGCGCATCCTGACCTAGGATCGCCTCATTAAGCGGGGCTTCATCGGGCCATCTGTGTGCCCACTTTGTAGACAAGAGGGAGAAAACGAACATCACCTCTTCATTGAATGTCCTACCACCAAAGCTGTCTGGTCCCAGGCCTTCGCCATCTTTGGACTAGTGGAGGAGCCATTAGCAAACACCAGATCCCTCCTGGAGGAATGGCTTATCCAAAATTTTTCCAACCCAATGGTAAGTAGAGCCTAGTGTTTATTGCTATGCCTACTGATGTGGAACACTTGGAAAAGTATAAATGGCACCACATTTGATAATCACCCACCTTCAGCCCCTCACATCTAGGCTCAGACCCTATCCAACATTCGGGAAACTATTCCCATTGATGCTTGGGATCCAGCGGACTGGGAAGAAGATCCTATGGAAATGTGTATCCTTCATCTTCTGAATCTCTTGCTAGCCCTTGTCCACCCTAGATCTGAAAATATATTCCATCTCCCCCTCACTCCTCTGTTGTCTTCTCTCCCCCCCTACAAGGTTGCATCTAGTTAAATTTCGATGGTGCATCCAAAAGGAATCCCGGCCTAACTGGTTATGGTGTCATCCTGAGGGATGCCTCTAGGACTCCATGGGCTACCCATGCTGGATACAGTGGAACCATGACGAATAATTTTGTAGAGCTAACAAGGCTAGAAATTAGGTTGACCTTGGCTCTCAATCTCAGATATACAAGGATTTGTGTTGTAGGGACTCCCGCCTTATCCTAGACATGACTCAATAACTCATCAATGGATCAGATCCTTAGAAAATGGAAAATATTTGGCGCCTAGAAGCCCAGTTGTCCTGCATCTGAATATCCATCAACCAAATGGAATATGTCGCCACAAGCCATGTGCTCTGCGCCAGAAACTAGGTGGGTGAGTGGCTGGCCAACAAAGGAACAAATGAACCTAAATGGGAATTATGGGGCTCCTGAACAGATATCGTCTCCAAAGAGGACCTTGACTCAAGAGAGACTCTGATTCTATAAGCACTTATGGAATCTAACCTTAAAATCCGCGATGGGGGTGTCATGTCTAATGGAAATCTGGGAGTTGGTAGTGCAGGTCGGACATGCCTAATGCCATTCACCACCAAGAGTCATAAATCCCATGCTTGAATGTTATGAGCCCTTGGGATATGAGGTCTTGTGGTAGAAGATGTGCAATTATCAAGTGTTTGGTTGAGCATGTGATCAGTATGAAGGTTTTTGTGATGGTGGATGCTTATGAGGTGGTTTCTCTCCATGCATTTGTGTTGGATCTCAAGCTTCGGCTTGAGCTTCGATGATAAGAGGCGTGGTGTAAGATGCGGTAGATGGGGAACTAGGGATGGTTGTTCTACGACATTTGGGATCTTAGAAGTGAGGAGTTGGAGGAGTAGTAGGGTGACGGTAACACAATTATGTTTGGCTTACCAGTGGGTAAGGTGTTTTCAGGCATGTGGCTTCTGCAGTCCTTCAAGTTTGTAGTGTAGGATGGGGTTATGGAGACAGAGGAGCTGACCTCCTGTGGTATTGGTTCGGTCCCAGAGGCCCTCCTGGCTTTGTAGCGATTTCATATTTCAAGGGGTAGTGGTTCGTCTCCGCCTCTGAGAGCAGCAAGTAATTAACCGATGGTTTGGTAGCAGTTTCCTGTGTTGGTTTGGGAGCGGGTGGCTAGACGGGTAGTCATGGCTTCAAGAACAACAAAATTGGACTACATGCTACTTGACCTGGTGGTAAATGGATTTTTAACATGGAGGCAAGCCGAAGCAGGGTCACGAAGCTCATGCATGCGAGTGAGGCCATGCACACAAAGGAATATTTGGTCAAGGGATGGAAGCACGCAAACCGAATGGGGACCCAAGCTCGAACTCAGAATCCACCGAGAGCTAGCATTTGGTGGTTGTCATAGTGGTTTCTCCAGCAAAGTCACCTGGGTAAGTGGAAGCTTTGACCACCCTGGATGACATCTTAGTTCAACTTTAGCAAATCTAGTTCAACCTACACACCATGAGGGAGCAAAGGTATGAGGATTGTAACAAACTCATTGCCTGTTAATGACATTCAACATCTGCAAAACGAGACTCTAGATGCTTAAGAGAGCCCGCGTCGTCAGTTTAGGTGCTCCCATGACCACCTCTGAGCACTAGAGATATAGGTTGAGCATATTGACTACCATGTGCAAAATCATGTCATTTTCTTTGATGGGCCACCAACAGGCCCTCTCAATCCACCCCCATGAAGCTATGTATCCACTGGTTTTTTTGTCAATTTTGTTCTAATAATAACCAATAGCATCGTATGCCTTGGCATGCAACCAAGAAACTTTTGGCCTTTTTTGCCTACTGGGTTGCCTGGATGTATCACAACACCGTTGTTGTTTAGTGTAAATTTCTCTACAATAATATAAAATAGACTTTGACCGAAAAAAAAACAAATAAATTACCCAACATTTTGGCACTGTTGTTGGGGAATTATATGTTATGAAACTAGCTCCAAAAATAGAAGAAAAGAGAGATCAACACCTTAGAAATAAGCCACTTCGAGGGGGAAACCTCCTTTACATTACATAAATGAACAATTCTTGGATGATACAAATTACAAAGCCTCCTTCTATAAATAGGAGTCCATGGGGTCACAATATAATCCTAGCCGACCTAACAATAATAATGTAAGGGCACAATAATAACAATATGGGGGTTACATGGGTACAAAAATAACAATAAGGGGGCTACAATAACAATAATAAAGGACTACACTAGTAATATAGGGACCTAACATGCCCCTGTCCTTCAAAAAAGTGTTTTCCTCAATGCTTGAGTAGCTCCAGATGCTTTTGTATAAAATTCCCATCCTCCCATTTAGAATCTTCAGTGGGTAAGTTCTTCCACTTGATGAGATACTCTTAAATTGATCGATTTCGTAGCTGTAAAGTTCTTGTTTCCATGATTGCTTCATGTTCCAATATGATTTTTCATTCCTCATCAAGTTCTGGAAATATTGTTTGAACTAGAAGTTTGTCACCTATAACCTTCTTTAAGCATGAAACATGGAAAACTAGATGCACTCGCGAAGAAGCAGGAAGCTCCAATTTGTATGTCATAGTACCAATATTTTGCAACACCTTATAAGGACCATAGTACTTTAGCGATAATTTATAATCCTTCTTAGCTTGCTTGAGGGAAATTTGTTTGTATGGTTGTAGCCGTAAAATTACCCAGTCTCCTACATTAAAACTTCTCTCGCTGCGGTGTTGATTGCTTGTTGTTTCATTCGATTTTGTGCCAAATTTAGGTTATCCTTTAAGAGTTGGAGAACTTTTTGTTGATGCTCGATGTGATCTTCCACTGCTATAACCTTATAATTTTCTCTTAAAGATGATGTGATGGATGGTGGATGATATCCATAAACTGCCATAAATGGGGTCATTTTTGCTACAGTATATTAGGAAGTGTTATACCACCATTAAGGTAGATGTAACCACTTGACCCAATGTTTTTCTTTATCATATACAAAACAACAAAGATATCCTTCCAAACATTTTTTCAATATCTCAGTTTGACCATCAGATTGAGGATGATAAGATGAGCTATGAGCTAGTTGAGTACCAAAACAAGAAAATAATTCCGTCCAAAAATTTCCTGTAAAAATGGGACCTCTATCGCTTACAATAATCTTTGGGTTTCCAAGTAGATTTTGAATTGTTTCAATAAATGTAGTAGCAATTGTACTTGGTTTAAATGGATGAGATAATGCACAAAATTGTGCATACTTGGTAAGCCTATCAACTACCACCATGATGACACTCTTTCCTTCGGACTTACGTAAACCTATGATAAAACCCATTGAAATCTCCTCCCAATGTTGAATTGGAATGAATAAAGGCTGCAGAAGACCCGTGGTCTTAATTGTCTCAATTTTATTTTGCTGGCAAAACAAAACTTCTTCCAGAAAATTTTGAATATTAGATTAAAGGCCATCCCAAAAAATTCTTTCTTCACCCAGTGGTAAGTTTTTTAAAATATTGTGTGTCCTCCTAAAGGAGAAGTGTGCAATTCCAAAAGAATATTTTGTTTCAGTTGGGAATTCTTACAAATATATAAGCAATAGTTGTGCCATAAGGAATAATTTTTCCAACTAAATGTATCATATGTACTAGGATCTTGCTGCAACTTTTGAATGAGTGTCCACACTTCTTCGTCCTCATTCCATTCATCCCTTGCTTCGGTTATCCAATCTGGTTGGATAATATAAATGGCACAGAGAAATGCTTCCACCTTTTCATCATTTATTGAGAGTGCATCTGCAACAACACTTAGCTTCCCTTTTTTGTAGATGATTTCAAAGTCATAACCCAACACCTTTGTGACCCATTTTTGTTGCTCTTCTAAAGATATAATTTGTTCCAAAAAGTGCTTAAGACTATTGTTGGGTCAAAAATATGACTGTTAAAAGTGATCTTAAAGCTTTACATTAATCATCAACCCAAGGAAAGTCTGTTTACTTCAAGAGTGCAAGCAAAGTATATGCAAGTGAAATCATAGGTTACCTATTTTAAATCGTTGCAAGAAATACTGTATAATTCTTGAAGTTCAATAAATCAAATAAAAAGTAAATTATGAAATACTTCAAATCAATCAGAAAATGAAATTAAAGATCTTTTGTAATTGAATAGAAAGCTTAGTGAATTGAAAAAAAATAGAAAAGGAATACTTAAAAAAATGAATAGCAATCACCTATTGACATTTTGCAATGGAATTCTCTATAGTTCAATTAATAACAACATTCAGAATTGAACAAAAAACCATACGTTCACACTTGCAATGAGAAAAACTCAAAAGATAACAATGTACAAAATTGAACAACAACTACTTAACCATGCTAAAATCAATCTAATAAATGGAAAAACATCACTCAACAGTAAAGGAAATGATAAATTCAACTTGATTGAAAAGGAAATCGAAACACATCACACTTGCAATTGTTGAATTGAATTGTAATTCTACAAAGCATAAGAATAACTAATTTTTGAGAACCAGTAAATAAACATATAACACAAAATAGTAGTAGAACTCCCACGGACTAGGCCCGAAGCCTCCAGAACTCTTCTACCAAGAAATAATGGAAATATTCTTATAATGAAAAATCTAACTCTTTCATTAATCAATAGAACATGTACATCATCACCAGTTCAAAGACTATGTCTGAATAAATGTTTATTACAGAAAATTACAATACATGGAAAAAACTCGCATGTTCTCTTTCACTTGCAGCCTTTTATAAATTCAAGGAGAAACAAAATACAGAATAGTGAATCCTCAGGATTAGGGGATCCCAAGGCTTCGTATCTATCAACCAAATACTTCAAGAATAGACATGTCTTTCCATCTCTTTCTGATTCACATGAACCGAATGTGATTTCATTTTCTTTTCTTGACTGTTGTTGTTTGGTCTTTCTGGTTAGTAGTTGGTTTGTTCAAATTCCCTATCAATAAATACATCAAAAGTTAGTTTTATACAGCTTTAAAATTCCTATAAACAAATGGCTCTCTGTTCTTAACGTTATTAGTAGAGGCTTGTCATATTTGCTTAGTTTCTAATAAAGAATCCCCCTGAATATCCGGGAAGTATGATTTTCCATTCTGTACAATATCTTTGTGAATTAGTCGTAGCTTGGCTACCACACCTTCCCGTTGCATAAACCTCTTATGTTGAATGAATAAATGTAGGGGTTTTGTAGGTTCCCCTCTGACCCATAAATCTAACCGATGTTCCCTTTTCTGGAAGATATTGTAGGCTTTAGCCCATCTAATCTGGTTTTTAGCAAAAGAAATAAAATATTGGAATTGAATGTCCCCAATGAAGGGACTCGGGTTACTATCTCTTTCATCTTCTAAAAAGAAATTTTGTAAGTACAATTCGCACAGAAGGTGTTGGACCTGTTCATCCTGTTCATTACAACATTGGAAAAATTATTTAGTGGACTTAAAAATAGTAGGATTCCATGCTCTAATAGCTTTTATCTTCATCAAAAAATAACTTTCCACTAGAAATAAGTCAAAATTGATGGCCGGTGTTCTGCAAGAAAACAAATTTGAGTAAAGAGAACAAACAACACTGGTTTGTTTCTTAACCTATTCCAGTTGATTTTGTGCCCTTTTCACTTTCACTCTTTCTTCCCTAAGTTGGGAAAAGGTTTCATCTTTAGTTGCAGTAAGGTCATTAAATAATTTTAGTAATGTCTGATGTTCTTGCAAAGGCACTACTTCCTTCCTATACCGGACCAATTCTTGTTGAATTTGAATCAATTCATTGTGAAGCTTTTGATTGGAAGATCTTTGTACCAAAGGAGTATAAGTAGGTGCTTCCTCTGTTTGGGTTTCTTTATCATCTGTAGGTATCAAATAATTCCACACAGAGACTTCAATTGTCTCTTGAGGACTGCAATCATTATCTTGTACAACATCTACAATTTTTGTGACAAAATCTTCTTGGGTTTCCTTTGAATTAGTTTGAAAGAAAATTTCTTCTGACGAACATAGTTCTCTTTGGGTTCTCATAGTATCTAACTCATTTTTTGGCTTCCAGGCCTTATCCGCCTCTTTCAACCATTCCCTTAAATGTTTCACTTTTTTTCTCAATTTTCTGCATTTCCTGCACATTTTTCTCAACTTAGCCCAAACTGATTTTCCCTTCAAAGGGTTTCTGGAAGGAGAAGGTGTAGCATCGGCTTCAGGTTTAGGCAGGGTTGTGCCATTATTAGGTTTATCATATAATTAAATAATGTTTTCTTCATGAACTAAAGTGGTTGTGACGACATTGATATCTTGGCTGGATGGAGCAATGTTTTCTTCAGGTGTCAGAGGATTTGTATCGACATTTGTGTCCTGGTCTAATAAAATAGTATCCCCTCACTGATTTTCAGACTCAGATGCTCTCTCTATCTAGTCTTCCTTATTAAAACAATCACTATCAGAGGGAGATCAATCCCTCAAATCCTGAAATTCATCAGTGGAAGGTAGGATTTCAGTGTGACCAGAACCACTAGCAGAGGCAGACTGGTTTGAAAGATCCCTCTGCTCCTCAGATTATTCAAATGGGTTCCTAGCTTCGCAAGATGCTCTCATTTGTTCTAATACTTGAGCCATTTCCTCCTCATAACCTTGTAAAGGTGCTTTTTGAGGGCTTGGAGGTGGTGTATAGGATGGCCCTGTCTCATCTGGAAATGCTAAGGTAACTTGTTGTATTCTTTCATACCATCTCCAGTTTACTGAACCTGAGGTCGAGACATGGGTTCTCTTCCCTGTAGCTTTCCTAGGGACTGGCATGTCTGTCCTTGGATGCTTAATTCCTACTCTATCAGGGTTTTCTTCAGGGAAAGGTAAGGCAGGATTGAAAAATCTATCCCATGTTAACTAATGTTTGTTTAATTCATGAACAATAATTAATTTTATTAGGTCATGATGGCTGAAAAATGCCTAAGGGTTTTTATCTTTCCTAATCTGAATAGTAGTGTCATGCAATATAGAATTCAAGAAAAAAGAAAAATTAATTGAAATATTTTTTTTGAGTATAGCTAACAATTTGAGTTGACGAGACTTTACCATGTCCTAACGTCTGTCACATGTGATATACTTTTGGATGATGACTGTGAGTTATTTCCAAGGCTGCTTCAAATATGCAGGGTCAATACCTTTTCCTTTTCGTACCAATTTCTCATCTGGGTCCTGATATACTGGAACTGCTTCTTGTATGAGGTCATGTTTATCATTCCACTTTTTCCCTTCCATTGGAAGTCTGGAGACCTCAACAATTACTTCTTTGGAGAATAGTATAATTCTGCCTTTAACTATGGTATACCCTTCCTACAGGTTCTGCAAGAATTCAAGTGCTATCTCCATATTGAACCCTTGTAGCTTGTTCAGATATGAAATCCAACCAGATTGCTAGAGAACAGTGCAAGCCAATTCTGTAACTTGAAATATTGTGGGTTCATTGTGAAGAGAGTTTCCACCAATAGCTACTATGTTTTTGGAACTGATTTCTTCACCCTTTTGCATGCGCTTCTCTCGGCTCTGTTAGTTAAAAACAACACAAATACTACATGCAAATCTTATAAATTTATTATTATAAATGTGGCTCCATGACGTTAATGCAATGATTTTATTGTCCAATCATCCTATCCAAACAGAGTCTTATAGTTAATTCGCATGCCTGTTTATTATAGATATTTGTACCCCCTCCAATGAGAGAAGGGTGTCCACGACCTTTAAGCACAAGAAAAGAGGAAAGGTGGTAGAAATCATGAATGCACATGAAATAGAATTCAGAAGCTGGAAATCATCGAAAATGTACATCAGATGAAAATGACCAAAAAGGGAGAAAAGTGGAGGAGAAATTATTATGAAAAGGATTTTCTATTTTGACAACATAATAAGATGGAAGCGTGACAGGTAACAAATTATGACAAATTCTGTTATCTCTCAATTTAGCATAATCAATATAATTCATATAAAATCATATTTTATTATGCATATAGGTTATTATAACGATAAAACTTAGTCAAACAGTACATTCTGCTTCAGGAATGTAACAATAGGAGATAGGGGAATTTAAAATAATTGGCTGTTGTAAAAAATACTCCAAGACCACAATAAGAGCCACTGCTACCAGCAATCATCCATAGCCTTGACAAGGTTGTTGTTTTAACCCAAAAATGAGCTAGAATCTTCTATTTAAAAGTAGACACTTTTCTTGTTTTGTAGAGAGAGCACTATGCTGGTGTGGTGGCCAGATAGTCATAGTTCCATTCACAGGGATTTAACAGAGTGATCAGGTTGTCTCGTGATGAGAGCTCATGTCCTTCAAGCAGTTTTAGTTGTCAAGAAGGTCACTACCCTGGTGTGGCGGCCATTGTGGGAATGTCATCTGTTATATCCTCATGATCATGGTAGGCTGGCTCATAATGAGACCCCTTATCCTCTCTTTTAAAATTTTTCACATAGAGACATATTTTCTTTTTGTTATAAATGGAGGGAGGCTCATTAACTCAAGAGTTAGGGATGGTGTAAGAAGTAGAAAAAAATGCCAATAAAAATGATGCCGTTATTCCCATATCCACATTCCAAAGAGAATTTCCACTTATGAGTGTAAAAAGATAAAACAACATAAGATTATGATAATGAATTGTGTAATAATATGATTGAACATGAGTTTTCCAGACAATCATTATATAGATAAACCATGTCATCTTCCAAAGTAAAGATATCCATCAAAATTTCAAAAACATAATATTAGTAATATCATTTCTTTTCTCTTCTTTAGGTGAAAATTCCTCATTCAATAAAATGGTTTCTTATGGAAATAATGTATAAAGGAAGAGTGGATATTTTAAAATAAAATCAGCAAAGAAAACAAAATTTTTCTACTTTGAATAGCAAACTTTTAGAAACAATCAACACAAAAATCCAGCTATTCAATTGGTTTGAACAACAGTGTTCAATCGATTGAACAACAAAATAAAAAAAATATTAATTAAAAAAAAACATGTTGAAAAACAGTTGTTCATTTGGTTCGAGCATCAGTTGTTCAATTGATTGAACAACAGTTGTTCAATTGATTGAACATAAAAAAAAAACTTATTAATTAAAAAATGTTGAAAAACAATTGTTCATTTGGTTCGAACAACAACAGTTCAATCGATTGAACAACAACGATTCAATCGATTGAACAACAACTATTCAATTGATTGAACAACAAAAATAAAAAACACATGAAAGGGAAAAAATGCAGTTATTCATTTTCTTTGAACAAAAACTGTTCAGTTGATTGAACAACAACTGTTCAATTGATTGAACAACAAAAACACACAAAAGAGAAAGGAAATGGAATTCTTTTATACAATGATGAAAAAAAACTATAAATTATAATCAAATGCAGGAAGCAAATATACACTATTTACAAAAAATAAGTAACAAGTTTTTATGAAATTGAAGTTGTCGGGTCATTAATCCCTGTAGCTAAGATTTGGATAGTGGGATCGTCACGCACCTACCGAAAGAAAGACTCTTTTGTGAGTGGCTTATGATAGAGGAGCACCCTGTTTCCATTTACTCGAAAGGCAGAGTCGGATCCATCTATGGTGGTCAAAGTAATGGTATCGTTGTGTGCACTTCTTGAATTTCATATGGCTCCAGCCACCTTGTTTTTAATTTACCCAGGAAGTCTTGGAATATGGAGTCGTAGAGGAGTGTCTAATATCCTTTCTGGAACATCTTATTTTTTATGAGGCTGTCGTGCCACTTAGCTCGTTGCTGTTGAATAATTGCAGTGCGCTATAGAGCAAGTTTTTGTACTTCATCTAATTCATTTATCTGTTGAAGTCTTTTAACTTGGGCCTCTGTCAAATCCATCCCTACTTCCTGGGTTGTTCTAAGAGTATTTATCTCAAATTCAATGGGGAAAATTGGTTCCTTTTCAAATACCAGGTGGTATGGAGAATATAAAATAGTGTTTCGCCAAGTTGGGAGATAAGTCCACAAGGCCTCTAATAGTCTAGTAACCAAACCCCGACAATGTCTCGAGACAGTTTTAGTGAGAATTGCTTCGATGAATTTATTGGTACTTTTGACCTGCTCGTTCACCTGTGGATGGTAGGGAGAAGTGACTCTATGAGTGACATGGTGGTTCCGTAGAGTGGCTGTAATTTTATGTCCTACAAACTATGTCCCAATTTGGGAAAAATTGGTGACTATGCTTTATACAACCATAGGGGACCATAAAAACTAAACTATAATTATACATTAGTTTCAACAATTTTCATTAAAAAGTAGGACAATGTGGGCGATGAATTAGTATTGTGAGAATTTTTATTTTTTTTTCTCAAAGTAAATAATACTTGGAACAATAACTCACACTAACAATAACAATAAGAGGTGAATTATTTTTTTTTCGAACTTTCCCTTGGCTTTGAAAAGAAAACCCTAGTGGATGCTCTGAGCAACCTACTACTCTACGTCCCCAGCCTCTGGTTGCAGGTCCTGCCATCACAGACTTGCCAGATCTCTTGGAGGTCTCCTTCTATGGATCTGGATGGAGGCTCAAAGGCTCCATCCTTCCTAGATCAAGTCACAGGGACCTCTGTTTCACCAGGTATCTCCTTCTTCATGCATCTTACTAAAATTTTCACCTACCCTCGCACTGACCTTGAGATGCACCCCAAACCTCCTCTGCAAGTGCCTGGTCAAGATCTTGTTGATCCTTAGTAGACACAGCTTCAGCTAAAACCATGACGGCCTCCCCAGACACTGAGGTCGTGAATCAAAATCCCCTCCTCTCTACAGGAATATGGTCAGAGTCGATAGCCACAGCTAATGATGGAGAAAAAATGCCAAATGCTTGCAACCCCAAGGCAGCAAAAATGCCCGAAATAATCATTCAGGATCCATATGTCGCAGTTTATAGAGAATACAAGCATGAACACGTGATTATTTGCAAATTCATGGGAATTTGGCCCAGTGAGAGAGATCTCAAAGGATGGATCCATGCCAAAGGGAGTCGAAAAGGAGAAAATGAACTTTAGCTAGGATCTAAAGGCTTCTTCACAGTAGTATTTTCTCTCATGGAAGATAGAAACAAGATATTTAAAGGTGGCCCTTACTTCTTTAACTCAGCAGGTCTATACATGAGATATTGGAAGGAAAATTTCACACCAAACAAAGAGGATTTCACTAGGGTTCCATTCTGGATTAGGTTATACTCTCTTCCCATGGATTACCAAGCTCCCTTGGTCCTAAAGGCCATCAGTGATGAACTCGAAGAATACATAAAGATGTCTGAAGGTACAAAAAATGGACACTATATCTCCTATGCTTGCATCTATGCCTACATCGATGTCTATAGTGCCTTACTAGAGGCCATTAGACTAAACTTTAGGGACGAAATATGGATCCAAAGCATAGATTATGAGCGCATCCCCTTTCACTATATAAAATATCATGAACATGGGCATCTCTTCAGAGACTACCCACAAAACAAGCCCCCTACAAAAGATGATCAAGCAAGAAAAAGGGATGAACAAGGATTCACCAAAGCAGGAAGCAAACACAAGAAAGGAAAAAGAACACACATCAGGAAAGATACCCCAAAGTTCACCCAGAAAAATAAGTTTGATGTCCTATCCATGCTTTAAGGGGATGCAGGCCAACACAACAAGGAAAAGGAAACGACTACAGAGAAGGAAATTCCAATCGACAGAAAAAACACAGAAATTAATACAACAATTTCTCTTACACAGGAGGAAAGTTTACCTCAAGATGACACAGACATGGAGAGAATTTAGGACATACCCACGCCCAATAAAAGAGCGATCGAGTGAGTCCTGATGGGAATGGACTGCAAAAAATAACAATAGATTAGAATGAAAAAGGTATAGAAGGAGTGCCAACATAGCACATACAGAGAATAGAGGAGGCATACTTTCTACAGCAAAGTCTGTAGAAGCAACGGGAGCAAAAAAACAAAGGGAAAAACCCAGTAGGAGGAATCATGGCCAATCTCAAAGCCAACCAACACATTACCAAGGGGAAAACTCAGAAAAGAGGCAAAAAAACCAACAACCAATACCTTTAGGAGCTCGGAATCTGCCTCATAAATGAAGGAAAGGTAAGGACGATTTCTCTCTCCCCAAAATTTTTATCATGATTTGTACATCTTGGAATATAAGAGGACTAAATAGTCCCAGTAAGAAAAGGATCCTGAACTCAAAAATAGCATCAGACAAGCGTGACATTGTACTTCTTCATGAAACCAAAAGAAACTTAAATTACATCGACTCCATTCAACATTCTTTCTTCAGAAATCACTATAGCCATCTGGCCATCTCGGCCATTGGCACTGCAGGAGGCCTAGCCACCTTTTGGAAGGACTCCAGATTCCACTTATGTGAATCTCTTGATTCCAAACATGCTCTCACCAAAGTCCTCCAAATTAGGTACTAAGGAAAATATCTGCATCATTAATTTCTACGCCCCTCACTCTACCTCAAAGTGGGTAGCCTGGCTCATCTGCCTTAAGAAGAACCTCAGTTCCCTCAGCCACTCCCTAAGTCTTATAGCTGGGGATTTCAACATGATTCTCAATCTTGGAGAAAAGCGAGGAGGCCTCTGAAGATTCGACACTCACTCTACATCCTTTCAAGCCATGATTGATGAGCTGGGTCTTATAGACACTCCCACCAAAAATGGCACCTACACCTGGAACAATAGAAGAGGGGGGGGACAGAAATATAGCCTCAAGGTTGGATCGCTTTCTTCTCTTTGAGGATCTCTTCCTATCCTCCATGGAAACAGAAGCAAGCATTGCACCCCAAGCAGGCTCAGATCACTAGCCTATCGTTCTCAACATCAAGCTCTCTGAAAGATCTAAAAACTCTCCTTTCAAGTTTGAGGCTTTCTGGATTACCCATCCAAAATTTCGGGAAAAAATGAAGGAGTGGTGGTCTACTCCCCTGCTCTCACAAGGAAAAAAATGTATAACTTCCAACAAATATTAAAGCTCATCAAACTGGAACTCAAAGCATGGAACAAGAAAAAATTTGGAGACATAATAGCTGAAAGAAAGCTAATTGAGCTAAAAATGCAAGCTCTCCAACAGAATATCATCCACCATAGAATGACACAGCAAAAAAAGCAGGAGGAAATTAAGCTTAAAAAAAATGGGACGACCAAACAGCTCAGGAAGAAACGCTTTGGAGGAAAAATTACAGAATAAGTTGGCTCAAATATGGTGAAAAGAACATGAATTTCTTTCAGAAATCTATGATCCAGCACAAAAAATTCAACAGAACCCTCAGCCTAAAAAATCAGCGGGGCTTTATCCTAAGCACTCATACTGATATTGAAGCTGAGCTCAACCAGTATTTTGGGACCATTCTTTCGGAGAACAACCACGACAATGAGGAAGACATCAAGAAAATCACAAGGAACATCCCTACTATCCTAATAAGAAAGCATAACCAAATGATGCTAAAAAATATAAAAATGGTTGAAGTGGAAGAAGCTGTCCATTCCATGCCCATTGGAAAAGCCCCGAGTCCGGATGGTTTCACTATAGATTTCTACAAAGCCTGTTGGCCTTTGAACGAAGATGAATTTTATGACCTAATTGAAGAATCTCGTTTTAAAATATCCATCCTTAAATCCTTCAATGCCACCTTTCTCACACTCATCTCCAAATCTGATAAAGCAAAATCCCCTGACTAGTTTCGAACTATCGCCCTCTCTAACGTTATATGTAACATCATCTCTAAAGTCCTAGCCAACCACATCAAAATTATCCTTCTGCTCCTCATCTCACCCCACCAAACTAGCTACATTGAGGGTTGGCAAATTCTGGACAAAATCATCCTCTCTCAGGAAGTCATCCACTCCCTCAAGGATCAAAGAAAACCTAGTATGCTTATCCAACTGGATATGTACAAAGATTTTGATAAAATCAATTGGAACTACATAAGGCATATTCTGGCAGCCTCTGGGTTCAACAAAGACAACATAAATTGGATCATGGCATTAGTCTCGAGGGCTTTCTTCTCCATCCTCCTCAATGGCTCCCCTTAAGCCGTCATCAACCCCTCTCGGGGAATCAGACATGGTGACCCTCTTTCTCCCTTCCTTTTTGTAATCATGGCAAAATGCCTTGGCCACTCCATATCTACTGCTTCCTCCAATGGCCGTGTCAGTGGCCTTAATCTCTACCCCCTAACCCCCTGACCACTCACCAACAATTCATGGATGATACGCTCCTCATGGGCACTCCCTCTGTCAAAGAATCCCTTGCCTTCAGGGCCATTCTAGATTATTTTGCTCAAGCCTCAGGTTCCTCTATTAACAACGCAAAGTCCAAACTCCTTTTCCTAAACACTTCAAATTCCATTCAAATTAACATCACCCGTATTCTTGGCTTCCAACTCA
Organism: Pinus albicaulis; assembly: GCA_034641835.2. NCBI lineage: Eukaryota > Viridiplantae > Streptophyta > Pinopsida > Pinales > Pinaceae > Pinus > Pinus albicaulis. The sequence goes on along the minus strand of CM076581.1, from coordinate 1,234,966,858 downwards.
GCCACTTCCCCTCGAAATATCTAGGTGTGCCCCTAACTGATAAACCCCTAGCCAAAGGAAACTAGGAATCCCTAATCTCTAAGCTTCAGAAAAAAATTTCCAAGTGGACCTTTTAATTCCTTAACTTCCCTGGCAGACTTGTCCTAGTGCGTTCTATTCTACAAGCCATGCCTCAGTACCAATACTCTGCCATTACGGCCCCCAGATCTATCTCTAACCAAATAAGATCAAATCAGAGAGATTTCCTTTGGAAGGGAAAGGCGAATAATGGAAAATGGGCACTTTTTGCCTGGAATAAACTCTGCAAGCCCAAAAGATCTAGTGGTCTTGGTCTAAGGGGTCTGAATCTCCTTGGTAAAGCCTTAGGAGTGAAAAAATGGCGGTGTTGGATTACCAATACTACCACATTCTGGGCTCGGCCTTGGAAAGCCAAGTATGCTCCAATGAATCATCCCAAATCCCTGATCAGACTCTCAGGAAATCTCAAAGGTTCACCGATCTGGAACTGGGCTTGGGATAACAGAAATATCATTCAAGGCCACTGTTTCTTGGAAGTGTGCAACGGGGAAAATGCTCTGTTCTGGGACGATGCTTAGGAGTAGCGCCTCACGTTCAACACTAACATCTTCCTACCCAACAGGATGTAAATGGAGAGGCTTAACAAAAAGGTTGTCAAAGACTTCTGGAAAATTGAGGACAACATGGATTGGTCGGTGTGGTTGGACCCCAATTAGATGGCTCAGAATAACCACCCCCAGTCTGGTGCAATTCTTGCAGAGGAGCTTAACAAGAGGCGGATTCAAAATGATGTGTAGCCGGATAAACTCAGGTGGCGTTCCAACGTAGTTGGGCATTTCAATATCAAAGAGGCCTACAGTCTCCTCTCAGACTCCAACCCCATCCCTCCCAAAAACAAATGGAAAAGACTCTAGAACTGAAATCACTGGCCTAAAATTTCTTTTTTCCTCTGGCTCATCATGCATGGAAAATTTTTGACTTGGGACAATCTCCAAAAAAAAGGCTTCATAGGTCCGCTTATCTGCACTCTTTGCAACTCCAACCCTGAAACTGCCAATCACTTACTCAACGTGTGTCAATTTGCCTCCAACATTTGGAATTGGATTTCCTTTGTCTTCAAGGCCTCTGATCATAATCTCTCCTCCATCCTCATTTCCCCTTACCTCTGGCACACCTCCTTCTCTTCCGAGCCCCTCACTAATTTGGCATGGAACCTTCTCCCTCGCATCATATATTGGGCTCTCTCGAAAGAAAGGAGTTCTCGCATATTCAAAAACTTGGCTAACAAGGAAGAACATATTCTTCACCTTATCAAGAAAACTTTGCGTGAATATGTTTCCATAGCCAAGCTCCTGGACCCCTCCTCCCCCCCTACCAGGGAGGAATGCCTCATTCTTTCCCTTCTCAATCTCTCTCCCCTCTTCCAACTCCCCCATCCCTTTGCTTCCATGGCTTCCCTTCCTGAGACTGTTTGGCACCCTCCTGATCCCAACATTATTAAACTCAACTATGACGATGCTTCCAAGGATAATCCCAGAAATGCAGGTTTGGGAGGAGTCTTCCGCGACCAAAAAGGCGCGATTCTATGGATCTAACATGGAAATATTGGTTACATCACCAAAAATGCCACTGAACTCTAGGTGCTAGCTCACGAGCTTGATATTTCTAGACATCACAATTTCTGGCCCCTCCTGGTAGAAGGAGATTCTACCGTCGCTACCCAAGATTGCCGGAAAATCCAACAGAGGTGCAACGTTCGGCAAGTCTCTGATTGTTGGCACATCAGCAAAATCATACAAACTATCAAGCACAATATTGACAATGCCAGAGGCATATCCTTCTCAGCGGTTAGGAGAAATGCCAATAAGCTGGTGGAATTCCTGGCAAACACCGGCATCATAGATTCCAGCAGACTCACCTCAACTGATTGGTATTCCATAATGGTGCCAACTGTCAAAATGGAATGTCTCTACATCAGTGTTCTAGATTTCCAGCAGGCCGATCAGGCCTCTTCCTCGATCCCCCCTCCTAACCAATTATGTCATCATGATCACCCCACTAGCCTTCCTTTATATGATTGATCACTCAGGCGGCTCTTCGATGATCGACTCTCAGAAGTACACTCCCACTCCAAGCATTAATTCCTCGCATGATTCGGACAGCCCATCGGGCACGCCTCCCAGTGGCTTCCCCGAGCTTATGCACCCCTCGGTTGCCTATTTCATCTCCCTCCTCCTTGTTCACACCTCACTCCTGTCTATTTGTCCTGCGAACCCTGCATCTACTCGACCTCCCCTGAATCTGTCTCAAAGTGGCTGTCCTCCTCATCTCTCTGCCTCACCCTCCATTCTTCATCCTTGCCTCGCCTGCATGGCCCCTCACCGTTCTCACCCGCCTCCCCCTCCTCGTCGAGGCTGCCTCACCTTCTGGGCTTACTCTTCTTGCCCTCCTGTTACTCGGGCTGAGACCACGGCCAAAAATTTGGCCAGAATTTATGTGGACAATACTGACCCTATCATGTAGAGGCGTATAGACAACATGGAATCTGCTTCCCACATCTGTCGCAGAGAAATGCCTTCAGAGGTGGTCGATGCTTCTCTCAATTGGATCCTGGATCTTGGGCTAACCATGCCACAAGAGAACTTGTACAGCAGGACCATTGATCTGCATTGGAATACCAAGATGCTTCTGGTCATCGCCCTTCAGGAGCAGAAGGACAACAACAAAGATCTTGAGCGGAAAATTGATACCCTGACAAAGAAATTTGTCACCTACGTGAAGGAAGTGCACCACATGTGCTTCATTGATCGAAGCTCCCTCAATATGCCATTTTTAAAAGAAGCTCTGTGGCGCTCCTCCATCAGAGCCCCAAGGTTGAAGAATATGCTCAGCGCCCCTGCAAGCCCGACTACCTGGAATCTAGTCCTTCCATGCAACACCGTGAGATCTTCTGCTTGGATGAAGGGACACCGGGCAGACCTATCAGTGTCGAAGACTATCTGAATGACGAAGCGGATGTGTAGAAATCCCCCAGCCTCTAGTTCTTCTGTTTTGGGTTTGGCCTTTTTTTGTTTCTCTGTTATTCTCCATGTGTTCGAGGTCCAATGGCCTTTTTTCCAGAGCAGCAATGTATCTTTTTCTCCTGGTTTTGTTAGACACATTCTCCCCTTTGTGCCTCTCCCTGTATTCTCCTTCCCAGAGGGTGAGACTTCTTCTAGACTATCAGAATATTTGCCTCTTGAGGCCATGATGTAACCTATGTTTATTTTATGAATGTGAATCGACCCACTTAATTTACAAAAAAAAATACATGGAACAATAACCACAAGTACGCCAATTCATAAATCAAGAACAATAATGTAACATGGAAACCCAATCAGGAAAATCACCAAAGTTTTTGTATTAGGATACAATCTTTAAGCTACAACTTGTATTACATCAATCCTATAGGTTACAACCTACTTGAAAGATCTAACGCTCAATTTGCTACAAGCTGCAACTTATTCGTATCTCAAGCTTCAACATAAAAGAAAACCCTACTCCCCAATTTTTATCACTGCTACCCAAAAGAAGCTCCAACTCCCTAAAATACAAGCTCTAATTTACTTAACTTTCTTGATTCCTCATTCACAAAATTTTCAAAATTAAATCATGAAAATCTCACTTTAACAAAAATAAATCAATTTGAACTTTTAAAATCACCATAAAACACCACCTAACTTTGATACACGATGCTTCTTCGATCTTTGCCATGATAATCTTGTTGATACAATTATAAAGAATATGACTTGATATTTTTAAAATTAAAATTTTAGTTAACTTATACTCTTAATTTCCATTTAATTATCGTTTGATCTTTTTTTTTTCTGGTTTGCTTGAATGATAATCTTGTTGATAAAATTCTACTTATAAAGAATATGAGTTGATATTTTTAAAAGTAAACTTGAGTTGAGTTAACCTCAACTCTTAATTTGCATTTAATTATCGTTTGATTTTTATTTTTTTTCTTGTTTCCCATTTCTGTTAACTCATCTCGATGTGTGTACAATTTGTCTTCAATATCTGATCTTTGATCTATTATGGTATTGTGAGAAAATGAGTTTACCTGCCAGTTTTGTTGAATTGCCAAATATACCGCCAATTGATTTGCTAAATATACCTCACAGTGTTACTTTGGAAATTATATAAAACTTCTAACGCTGTTCTAAGTTAAGTAAAACATGACACACTGAACTAATCGGACTATATATAGATGTGCGCTTAACAATATATGGATTTGCCACATATATATTTTATGTATATGTTTTTTTTTTTTTCTTCTTCTCGAAAGCAAAAAATCACTGTATTATATAAAGTATAACTAGTACATTTTCATTATCTAGTTTGTTATACATTTGTTCATATGAATCTCTATATTCCAATAAAGACTCTCCCTATGGATAGCCACATTTTCATTTCTAATATTGCATTGCCTATGATCATTATATTCTTCATCTTGATACATAGACAGAAATTTCAACCATGTAACAAAATATACCTTCAATAAATCATTTACATCTTGTTTTAACTCATTTTATCCCTACTTAATTGTTAGTTCGCGTAAAGCTGACAGAATAAGATATATCTCATTATGTATATGCTTAACATTATAAGGATTTGCTATATAATTATTATCATTAAATCTGAAAGAGCCTCGGCTTCTGTTTTTGTTGGGTTTCCAGTTTTCATGAATTTCTTTTTGTTTCCTGCTGCTCTCACGTTGGGTTTCGACGTGCGTGAAATGGGTATGGATGAATACATTAAATTGGTTGATCCTCCATAAGTGCACAAATATAAGGTCATATCAAATCTGGTTACATCCTTAAAAATTTATATATTTTGTGATAATATTTGTCTGAATCGTTGCTTTTCTGTGATACGCAGGATAAGTTGGGAGATACACTTGTGTTTGAAGAAAATACAGAAACTGAAGCTCGACGGTATATATTTCTCACTTTGACTCTGGCTGCGCAAATATTTCAAAGTTGGGGATTAACACTGAGTGTCGAGAGGGCAGAGTGGTGGTCAGTGAAATCAAACGTGAAGATGTGGAAAGAGCGGGATCTGTGGCCCAGTTCTTAGACCAGGGAAGGCGGCGAAAAAAATATAGTGACATCTAATATGTATCCTCGGCCTGGAGTTGTATATATAGAAATAAAAAATTCCGGGCAGAATTTATCATAATCTTGCTATAATATAGAATTTTGCTATAATTTTTATTATGGAAATAAGTTTTTTTTTATCATAATCTTGCCATAATTTTTATTATTTTTCTAATTAATTTGTGAATTTATATTAAAATACATTATTAAAATTTGATTATTTTATCTCCTATATAAATACAAATTTGGTTATGAAAAAGTAATTATGGAGAAGTGTATAAATTAATGTCATAAGTTGGAATTATAAGACATCGTAAATGAAATAGAATTATTAGAAATTTTATTTTCTAATTTTTTGTAACTTGTTTATATTAAATCTTAAATTTATTGTTTGAAATAGATTTTGATAGATTTAAAAATATGATATATTTTAATTTAAACTACTTTTATTAATAGAGAAAATGATTTTTTCTTTTTTGTTTCTTTTCTTTGTTAATTTTACTTTAAATTTGAGTTCTGAACATGTGGGAGCTCTGGAGCTTTGACTTTAGGAGCTACGCGTGTTGGACATCTGTGGGGCTGACATCAGTGTCGGTGGGGCACTCATTCACTTGTGAAGACCTCCACTTGGTGCCTTATCATTTTTAATGCTTTGTTTTATTAACTTCACCTTTCCTAGGACAGGATTTTTTTAGTTTTTTAGCTCTGGAGTTTGTTTCTCCTGTGGTTATCTAGTGGGAGATCGCTTCTATGCCCTACTCTTTCAGTGGTTTTTGTATCTTACCCGGTTTTCCTGTAAAGGCATCTATTCCCTCTGTCTGGGGAGTCAGGGTTTTGGCGCGACTTGTGTGGTTTTTTCCGGTTTGGACAGCTTCGCCCCCAGTGGAGGTAAGAAAATACACCAGTTAACTGTTTTTTCAGGTGTTATTTTCATGGTTTCTGTCAGAGCAGTGTTGTTTCAATTAGTCTGTCTGCGGGGTTTTTTTGGGGTCGGTTTCTGGGCGTTTAGCTGGCCGATTTCTATTTACATACCTCTACTAGAACTTTTATCCGCTTCTTGTTTCTTGTCGCTATTTTCTTTGTCATCTAGGTCTGTCGTAGTGACTCTCGGGTCCGTTTTTCTTGCCGTGTGCCTTGGTTGGGGGTTGGGGAGCTGGGTTTTTAACGTTTTTTGCCTCCATGGGTAATGATAGGGAATATGTGGATGTGGAACAAGAAGCTGAGGACATCCTGATAGTCTAGGGTTTAGACCCTACAAGCCCTAACCTGGCGAAAGTCTCCCTTCCCTCTTGGTCATATGAGGCAAAGGGTGGGGAGGAGAAAGTTAAATTGAACCCTGAGGTAGGGTTTGCATCCCTTAAAAGTGTTGATTTTTCCCTTTCTCAACATTGGTCGGTGGAGCGGGCCGATTTTGTCTCTCTACATAAGCCTCTGGGTCGGGAAAAAACCACAATATCTACAAGTCTGCCTTTGGCAACATCCTCTGGTTCTCTGGTTTCTGGTTTGTCCCATGGGCACATCTTCTCGAGGGGTTTGGAGGAAATCTTCATCGGGGCAGGGGTGTAAGGAAAATCGACTTTCGGCTCTATCTGTGGTAACAAACCCTTGAACCCATTTGTGAATAAGCTAGACGGACAAGCTGAGATTGCTCCTTTAGCCTTTTAAAATCTGGACTCGGACCCTCCTGTGGTGCATGAGGTTTCGGCTGTCCATGGGAGATCCACCTAATTAGGCCAGAGTGGGGCTCTTGTGGTGGTTTTGGCAATTTCTCACTGGGAGGTCTGAGTGGTGGTTTTCAAGACCTTCTAGGTGTTTTCAGTGAAAGGGATGCAGACATCCTTTGGAATCGGAATCCTGATATCTGGTTGGTTTTGCGAGGGCCCATCACATGCTGGCTCAAAAAACAGTCAGGACAAGGAAGTGCTGGGGGTCGAGTTGGGTCAATCAGGAAATGATGTCGTCTGGACAAAGGGAGAGTCATCTGGTGGTGGTGCTCGTTTGCCCAAATTTTCTATGAAATTTGATGGGTAGAAGGGTAACAAAGGAAAGAAAGGAAAGACGATTAAGGAGAGCTCTGAATGCCCAAATTTATTTCAAGGTTGATCTTCATTTCGATAGTGTGATGGTGGCCTCTGTACTAATTTTGGTGGGAAGTGCCAGAGGGAAAATTTTCTCTGTAGATTATATTATAGATTGGATTCAAATTAGTTGATCGGGGGACCCTGATAAGGATTTTGAGGTCATTACGCTATCAAATGGTTGGTTTATGGTAACCTTAAAATGTGGCAACACTGCAATGGGTCCTGGCTCGTCAATGGGGCTTTGGTATCACTCCTATTCTCTTTAAACGGTGGACTCCACTTTTTTATCCAAACAGGGAGAGGGTGGATGAGATCCCAGTTTGGGTTTGTCTTCTAGCTCTTCTGCCTCACTTTTGGATCATGGAGGTTTTCGAGGCTATTTGGAACAGCTTGGGGACCTTCCTGGAAGTAGATATGTCTTTCTTAGAATCAATATCCAGGAATACTGTGAGAATTCTTCTTAGGTTGGCCCCAAGGGAAGGACTAATTGGGAAAATTGTTTTGAACACCGAAGGACACACTTTTGAGCAAGTGATTGATTATGAACCCCCCCCCCTTTCCACTGCCATAGATGTCACACATTGGGCCATCTAGCCAGACACTGTCCTTTTGGATTTAGAAAAAGCCGCAAGAAAAAAAGGGGCTCCTTCCACAATGATAGAAATAGAAAGGAGGTCTCGGACTCAGAGGAACTCACCAAGGAGGAAATCAGGGTGCAGGGGGATCTTGAAATGCAGCCGGGGCATCACGTGGTCATGGAGCGGCCCCAGGATGTCAAGGGGGCTGAACAGGATCCAGTGGTTGAAGTTCAGATGGCTGATAATAGAACATAATCGGATGCGGTCACCTAGGTGGAGGAAGTGGACATGGTGGCGGAGTAGTCGTTGCCCCCCCTTTTGATCCTACCTCGGATTTAGCAGGTACATACCCTTGCCCCTCCTCTCCTATTTTAAACTCTTTTGATCTTTTTTTCAATAGTTTGGCTAAGCCTAGTGCCTCCAGGATTGCATCCACCCCCTCTCTTTGTGTTAGTAACTTATCTATGGCTATGGAAATATAATTACCACTGTCCCCAAAATATCCATTAATACTATTCCTTATAATTTGAGACCCAGAGAAAAGAAACTACTAGAGAAGGAACTTTTTAGGGGACATGGGAAATTGCCCAATATCGAGAAAGTCAAGAAACTCATCGGCAGGAAGTCTGGCCTTTCTAAAGCCTAGCTCAAGGCCATTATTGACATAGTTGATGGTAGACAATTATCCCTCAAAGCGTCGCTTAGAGCGATGATATACATGGAACATGTTACCAAATGATTGTGCTTTCCTTTAATTGTAGGGGTTTAGCTAGTGAGCCTAAAAAACTAGCCTTTAAAAATCTTTCTCATTTGCATCATCTAGACATTATCTTGCTTCAAGAAACCTTGGGTACAGGGGCACAAATCTCTCAATTTCTGTCTTATTTTCTTCCAAATTGGACCTTTGTTTCTTCTGATGTAAGAGGTCGCTCTGGTGGACTCATGACCGGTCTAAAGAATAATTCAGTAAATATGATCAATTGTTGGACCTCAGAACCTTTGATTGGTGTGGATGCTCACTCTATGGAATTGGGCTCTAATTTTTCGGTGCTCAACATTTATGGTCCCTATGTGGAGAGAGTTTCTTTTAGGAATATAGGGGAAAATCCTATATGAATGGCCCAAATTTGATTGTGGGGTGCGACTTAAATTTTTCATTGGGTCATTCTGAAGCCTGAGGCCAATGTGCTTGGGTTGACCCTCTTTCCGATTATTTCCTGAAAATGATGTGGGAAGGGTCCCTCTTTGACCCCTCCCTTACTAAATTAACCCCCACTTGGAGGAACAATCGAGTGGGTGAGGCATGCATCTCCAAAATATTGGACTGGTTCCTTCTAAGTGATTATTTTTCTAATATTCCTATTGGCTTCTGGAAATAGGTTGGTTTTGGTGGGATATATGACCACTCCCCTATTCTCTTGGAGCTGGTGGGTCTGTTCAAGAAGCCTCCTGCACCTTTCAAGTTTAATGTTGGCTGGCTCAAGGAGGCAGATTACCACCAATTGGTTTTTGATCATTGGTGCTATCCCCCGGTGGATGAGGGCTACTCCCATGCCAAGATTTCATTGATAATATGAAAAATATTAAAAAATCCACCATTCTATGGGCCAAAGAAAAGGCCCAAAAAGATATGGAATCTATTAAAATTATCAATGAGTCATTGGGCTCCTTGTACAATGATGGGGAGAGGGGATTTGTGGGTGAGGGTGCACAGAATAATATCAAAGAGTTGGAAACTAGAAGGAAGAAAATTCTCAATGATAGAGAAGATCTTTGGCGCTTAATAAGCTAGGCCATTTGTCTTGCAGTGGGAGATGAAAATACAATTTTTTTCACAATTATGCTAAGGGGCGGAAAAACATCAATACCATTTGGGAAATGGAGAACTCAACAGGGGTTAATGCGAAGACCTTTAAAGATCTTTTATCCATGGGGAGAAATCACTTCAAAAGCCTTTATTTTTCTCAGGAAGGGGTTAATATCAGGGAATTCATTCAATTTTCTCAGCTATTTCCTCGTTATGCTGATGAGGGAAGCAATAATTTACTTTTGGCCCCTGTGGAAAAAAATGAGATTGAACACATTTTAAAAGCTATGAAAGTTGACAAAATCCCTGGGCTTGATGGTTGGGCTGTGGAATTTTTTCAACATTTTTTCGACCTGATGGGGGATGCCATCACAAATTTGGTGGAGTAACCTCGTTCACTAGGTCACATCCATGACGTCATCAAATCTATTTTCTTGGATTCCAAAAAATGATTCCCCGTCCTCTTTTGACGATTTCTATCCTATCTCCCTTTGTAATTGCATCTATAAATTTAATTCTAAAATGATAGCCAATCGATTAAAGCATATCCTCTCAAGATCCATTTTAAAAGAACAATTTGGCTTTCTGGCTGGTAGGCAAATTCATGAAGCCATCAGGGTGGTGCAAGAGATTCTCAACATTATTAAACTATCCCACAAAATATGTATGGTTGTCGAGATTGACCTCTCTAAGGCATATCAATTGGCTCTATCTTAGACTTCTATTGACCCATCTTGGGTTCCATATTGATTTTATTAATTGGGTTATGAGTTGTATCACTAATATTTCTTTTGTTGTTATTATTAATGGAGCAGCCTCACAATTATTTTCAAATCAAAGAGGACATAGATAGGGATGTCCTTTGTCTCCATTACTCTTCCTATTAGCATCTGAAGGCATTAGTCAACTCATACACCCGGCCAGAAGATTCTGGGACCCTTGGGGGTATCGAAGTGGCTTCAAATCTAATCATCACACATCTCCTATTTGTGGATGACATTATGTTATTCAACAATGGTAATAGATGCGAAGTCAAAGCATCAAAAGAAATTTTGAATATTTTTATGAAGGAAACAAGCCTAACCATCAACAATCAAAATTCCTCCCTTGCTTACAAGGGCATTCTCGAAGCTGATCTCTTATGGACTTCTGGTCTCCTTCCTTTCATACACACGCCGCTGGGAACTTGCATAAAGTACTTAGGTTTTTTGCTAAAGCCAGATGGATATCGGAAACAAGACTGGTATTAGCTCGTATCAAAATTTGAAAAAAGAATTAATACTTGGAGTCATAAGTGGCTCTCTAGAGAGGGGAGATTAGTCCCAATAAAATATGTTTTTTAATCCATCCCAACCTATTGGATCAGTCTCTCTTGGGTTCCTATTGATATTCTTAATAAAATTAGAAGCATCTACAACATGTTCCTTTGGTCGGGTAAGGAGGACATGAAAACACTACCTTGGGTGGCTTGGGATAAGATTGCAAAACCTAAGGAATGGGGGGGCTAAGGTATCAAGCAAATAAAACTGTTCGCCTTGGCACTGGCTGCTAAATCTATCTGGAGGACACTTTCTAAAAACAATTTATGGACCTCTACGGTCAAGAGAAAATATATTGATCCTACTCCATTGGACAACTGGATCAGAACATCATTTAAAGAAATTAAGAGAGTTTCCAACATATGGAAAGCTACCATTCTTGTTTTTGAACTAGTGGGTAAAGGACTTGCTTATAATATTTGATAATGGGGATCATTGTAGGATTGGTCTGGATCCTTGGGTTGCGTGCAATGAAAATTACATTCTCTCAGTGGGCCTCAGGGATTCCCTGCACCAGGAAGGATTTAGTACTCTTGCTCAAATCAATGCGCCTAACTAGACCACCATTTGGGCTCAAGCATGGAAAAAGGAACATGAAATTGGACTAGAAATTCAATGGGTTGATGAATGGCAGGCCTACATATAGGAGCTGGAAAATACTTGAGTGCACTTAAAAGAGTCTCTTGATAGTCTTGTCTGGGTTCATTCAAAATCTGGGGTATATTCCCCCATGCAGGATATTCTTATATTATGTCCTCTAAGGAGGTAAGGCATAAATAATAGTGGTATAAGGCCCTTTGGGAGCTCGGATGCCCTGGAAAATCCAAGCTTTTCTTCTGGAACATTTTAAGTCGGAAAGTTCCAACATGGGATTCCCTACAAACAAGATTTCTCACAGGTCCCCGGTGGTGTTGTCTTTGTAATAAGGCAGATGAATCTATTGATCACTTATTAATTTCATGCCCTTTCACCAAGAAGGTGTAGGAATACACCCTTAAACTTTGTAATGTGGATTTTTTCTGGGTGGAAAATAACTACAACGAGGCGTGGAAATCCTGGTGGAAGAAATGTAAAGAACCAAAACATAGATGTCTTCCACTGATTATCTCTTGGGGCATTTGGATTTCAAGGAACAAATGTGTGTTAAAAGACACACTCTCTTCCCCGACTTCGGTGGCAGGTGAAAGTGTTGCCATTTACACGGCTTCATTTTTCCCTTCTTCATTTGTTTTTCCCAGGCGAGTGCTGAACGAAGTCATTATCCCTGATATTCCTTGGGCATATTTTGATGGAATGGCTACTCAGGGGCTACGTGGGGCTAGCATGGTCATTCACAAAAACTTAAATATTTCTTTTGTGACCTCTGTGGGTCTTAGCAGGGGGACAAACAATTTTGCAGAGCTACAAACCAGAAAACTCTTGTTATGCTGGCTTCTTCACGTAGATATCACCTTGATACAAAAATTTGGGGACACCTTAAATGTCATAAATTGGTTTGACAACTTGTAGAGATGTCAAAATTATATATTGCTTCCTATTATTGATGAGAAACTATCACTGAAAACACATTTTACATGGATTTATGTTTGCCATATTTGCAGGGAACGGAACCAACATGCTAACGATTTGTCTAAGATCGGTCTTAGACAGGTTCATGGCACGTGGTCGACAGAAGAAAAGGAAGGTCTGGTGGTCCATGTGTCAGATACTAGACCATACTGGTGGAGGGCCTTCCCTTATCCTGCAGAGATTTTCTTTATTTACTCCTTATTTTCTCCAACACTGCCCTATCTCCTGGAGCTGATGTATATATATTTCCTTATGTCACAACAAAAAAATTATCAGTTTTAGTATATTTTTGGACTCTACTGTTTATTTTACTCATTATTACTATATTGTACTAACCGATCTCACTTTTTGGAGAGGCCAGGTCTTGGATGGTTTTTGTGCCATTGTCTTATCTATCTAGTGTTTCTCCTTATTCAGAGGCCCGTATTTCTAACTTCCTTATGGTTTCTATGCTCAGTTACCACTTTAGCGGTTTTTTTCCTAATGCGGTCTCTAAGTCTTCATGGTATCACAACTATTGTCTTCTCATGCATGGGTGATGGATGGCTGGTCTTTTTTTTCATTTTCTCCTTTTGGGGACAAGGACTTATGGAATTCTATGGCATATGCGATGTAACTTTTGTTTCTACTAATAGAAAGTTCGATTTTTTCTTGGATAAAAATAAAAAGAAAAAAGAAAAAAAAACTCTAAATTTAGTAAATATTTTTAATAATCATCTAATTAAATTGTTTTCCCTATCAATTTTACTCTAAATCAAAAAAATATTTTTAATAATCATCTTATTAAATTATTCAATTTGAACATTTTGAGTGCCCCTATATTTTCTTTCGTATTAGTGAATCCATTTATAAATTCAAAAACTCATTTTAGACCACTAAAAATCACAATCTCCCTCTGATCTCCCTCGAAATTCTATGGCTAGATTCCAACAATGAAGGGCATTTGGTCTAGTTAAAGTGCACTATAAATATTTTTATCCATAATAAGGATGATGATGATAATGGAAGTAAGAATTTTTTTTTTGGTCACATATATTTAGGTGATAAGAAAATTAATAACAATAATTATATTAATGGATTGAAAAGATATAATGTTATATTGTGTAACTTGATAATCAAGCTTAATATTCTTAAGATATTGAAATCATAATGAAAATAATTTTGGCTTATTTTTTTTTATAACAGGGATGTAATGAGCTCCAAGAATAGAAGTAAAAACACACATATTTAATAAGCAAGGGATATTGGGAACATACTTCAGTACTCCCTTAAAAGAAATTATATTAATGATATCTTTTCCCCATATGTTACATTTAATGTCAAAAGGGTCCCTTTATATAACTATAAGTGGCCATAAAAAAAAATTCATAATTGGATGTTAGTTCTAAGTATTTCCTCAAATATCTCCAGTAGTATCTCCCTAACCATCTCCTATGATATCTACACAATATCTCCATGGTTCTCTCAACAAATATTCATCCCTGCTTTCATTGATATTTCTCCATAGCTCATTCCTACTTAGACTTATAGAATTATTCTAAATTATTATATTTTTCATCAAATTATTCATTAAACATTACAATTAGTATTTGTTCCTTCACGCCCCCTCTTTAATGATAATTTGTTATTAAACTAGTCTATTTTCCATATTTTCTCTTTAACTTCAACTTTCTTTGATCTCTAGTATTTTTCATGCATTGTCCTTGATCTTCCTTCATCTTGTATCTACAACAAAAACTAGTTGAAATATATATAAAAGAGTAACCATTCAATAGAGTGCATTGCTAAACATACTTATATATATCAGTTCTCTAGGAAAATCCTTTTTCTACACGTTTCATCAAATATTTCTCCATCTGTAGAAATCAATGTGTAGATTCTAAACTTCTCATGAAATTTACTAAATCACAAGACTAGAAGCTACTCTATTGATCCGCGGAAGAAAATTCACGATCAAGAACAAAAATCATTCACATGCAAAAGGAAACATCATACATGCACTAAGATTTATCTAGGGGAAAGCAACTGCTCAAAACACCTTACTATCTATATTTCATAAATCAAATAACATGGATGAATATAATATGCTTGCTCAAGCTTCAACACAACATGCACCTATATCTTCTATCCTCTTCCTAACTAATTGAACCTAACCTATACTTAGCCAAATTTTCAATCCCCGAATCTCCTATTTCCTTATGTTGTTTATTAATGAATAAACCCCTATTTTTTAGGGAAATTTGTCAATTATATTGTGCAATTATTATAGGCCCGTCCTTTGACTACATGCACAACTTGTACAACTTGGATTAGTTTACAATTGATGGTACACTACCCTTGAACTCCAATATCAACTCAGTAACTCAAATTTTCTATATGCACCAGTTATTTTGGGTTGATTGACGAGTTAACTAGATGCCCACTAAGTGTGACTAAAGTTACATTGCACAATGTGACCTTCCACTAGTTTCTCCAACAGTTATAACTAGTTCAACTGACAATAACTCAACTTAACTGAAATATATTGCTATAAATTAGCAATAAATCATGTTGAACTAAACTTAGGTGTCTCTAACTTGAATTAACTGAGTTAATTTAGGGAAAAAAACCATGTCACCTCAGTTAACTACCTCCATGTATTATGCTAAAATTGAAATTTTAATTTTAATTTAGTTTGACCATGGGAAAGTCAAAAATATATTTTCTTGTTGCATTTTCAACACTCCCTCTCAATAAGAAAGGGATTATCTTCCACACTATTCCTTCCTCTATGGAACTCAAATTTAACTCTTGATAAGGATTTTTTCAAAATGTTTTCATCTTGTTCCTCTATCAGAATGTACCTCAAAAACATGATCCGCCTCTAGTCCTAATATCATATATGGTGGTGCCAAATATCTATGGGCTTAGATCCATCATGAAAAACAAGATTTTTAGAGAGCTTGATGTAACTATGATTATCACAGTAGATCATAGTGTGATCCATCATCTCACCAAATAACCCTACAATAATATTTTTCATCTAGTTCACCTCACATGTTATTTGACTGGAAACCATGTACCCTTCTTATACTAAGCTGAGTGCCACATATCTCTTCTTCCACTATACCAAGAAATCATTCCAGATCCAAGACTAAAAACTCCTCCTGATGTGCTCTTCCAGTATGATGGACTCCCTGTCCAGTCTACATTTTTGAAGCCACTTAAATTCACTCCCTTTGTCTATATGTACCATAGTCCAAACTCAGTAGTGCCTCTAAGGTATCGTATAACATGTTTAGCATCCCTCCAAAATAATTTTTTTGGTCAAACCATGACGTGGCTCAACTGTTTGACTGCATAACACATGTCTGGTTGTGTGTTAACAAGGTATATGAGTGAACCCACCAATTTTTTATACATGGTAACATACACTTACTCACGTTAGGTGGCATCCTCCTTCATGTAATTGGTTGTTAGAGGAGTCTCCATGGGTTTTCATTTGTCCATGAGGAACTTCCAAATTTCTCATTGTCATAGTTTCCCTAAGAGACAAAAATTTCCAGTTCTCCTTTCCATACTTAAAAACTAAGGAAATAGTGCATGAGACCCATGTCCTTCATTTAAAACACTCTTGTAAGGTCCTCCTTGCAAGATATTGTAAGTTGTTCATCACCGGTCAAAATCAAGTCATCAACATATAAGACAATAATCAACAGTTTACATTCTACCAAAATGTACACCCATGGTACACCCTTTGCATGTATTATACTTATCTAATGCTCCTTTGGGAGGCCTGTGGTGATCTCCTACATGATCTTCCAAGATCCATGATGCAAATGGACAAGTATTTTATGCTATAATTTGTTGACATCTCATCTCATCAACTTCTTTGCCTTTGTGCTCAAAGCAACACAATATTCCACATCCAACTTATATAAGTTCTTCACTTTAACCACGATCTGCTTCATTTGTCCCTTGGCGATGTGTCTCACAATTTTTTTTCCTTTTTTGAATATCACATCATAGCCATGATATTCCAACACAATGATGGAAACCAGATTCTTATTTAGACCTTGTACAAACCTCACATCCTTGAGCCTAAGAGGGGAGCTCAAATCCCTCCCAAAGGTGACTATACCAATCATAGTCGTGTTGTACCTTACATAATTTCCCATCTCGATGTGCATCTGGAGATATTTCTCCTCCTAGTCACTGAAAAATTATTTATTCCCCTTCATGTGGAACGAGGCACCACTATCCAGATATCACACACTTTCCATCACTGTGCTCTCCATGCATGCAACGAGAGTAAAATAAATCTTGAATTGTGAAGGTAGAGATTCACTTGCTCCTCCTCCTAAGATATTATTTCTTTTCTTCATGTGTGGAAATTTCGTGGCATAGTGCCCAAATTCACGACAGTGAAATCACTTGATTCTCGACAAGTCTTTCTTCTTTCCCCCTTAACTAGATTCTGCTTTAGATTGGGATTTCTTCCCTTTCCCTTTCTTTTCATTTCCATCCAAGGCAAATTTCTCCTCATCCTCACCCTTGGATGAAGTTATGTATCTATTATTCTACCTTATTTCTTCCTGGACCAGGTCAAACCATAGGTGCTCCCAACATGGTAGCTTCTATCTACCATTTACTGAATATTGATAGTTATGCCAACTCTTCAGAGGGCCAAAAAATGAGAGAGCTACCAATTATTCTTCAGGGAAATTAACACTGACCCCACCAAGTTCATCATGACACCATGTAAACCTACTCGGGCATTGGGGAGTCATTCTTCTACATATTGATACTTCAACGCTTATCACATATTGATACTTCAACGCT
This sequence comes from Pinus albicaulis, assembly GCA_034641835.2. Lineage (NCBI taxonomy): Eukaryota > Viridiplantae > Streptophyta > Pinopsida > Pinales > Pinaceae > Pinus > Pinus albicaulis. The sequence continues at coordinate 1,234,949,524 of CM076581.1, read as the reverse complement.
TATCATTGAGTGTCGGCTTCATGTTGTCACTATTGTTCCTGAAAAAAATCTAGCAATGTTTTCCACATCGCAAACGAAGTCTCTTTTCTGTGGATATTCACTACAATATGATCCAGATCAACTCCCTCCAATATGATTCTTCTCGCTTTGGCCACACCCTTCTTCCACTGAGCAAGAATTTTGGCATCATATGTTTGGGATTTTCCTACATCACTCTTGATGTATTCTAGTAGCTCATTATCATCCAATACATCCTTCATGTAGTCCTTCCATTAAACAAATTTTTTGGTGCCTTCCAAGGCATACTAAAGCCCAAGTCCATTGAAATCCATCTTCTTGGTCCTGAAGAAAAATAGTAACACTAATCTTCAATTTCGAACCTCCTGCAATGAAAAATTCAAAATCTCTTTTCTACTATGGATTTAGCTCTAATACCATGCATCAATTAAATTTTATCTTCTAAACTCCTCATCAAATTTACTAAATCATAATATTAGAAGCTACTCTACTAATATACGGAAGAAAATTCACAATCGAGGACACAAATCATTAACATGTGAAAGGAAAAATCACACATGCACAAAGATTTATATAGGGGAAAGAAATTTCTAAAAACTCCTTACAATATTTATTTCATTAATAAAATAATCTAGATTAATATAATATGTTTTCTCAAGCTTGATCACAACCTTCACATGTACCTTCTATCCTCTACCTAATTAACTGAACCTGACCAATACTTAGCCAAATTTTCAAGCCTCCAAGTTCAAATTTCCTTGCATTGTTCATTAAAGAATCGGCCCTTATTTTTAGGGAAATTCCTCAATTGGATTGCATGATTCTTATAGGCCCATCCTTTGACTGCATAAACCACCTGTACAACTTGGATTAGTTTACAAATAATAGTACACTTCCCTTGAACTCCAATATCAACTAGGTAACTCAAATTCTCTAAATGCATAAGTTATTTTTGTTTCATTGATTATTTAACTAGATAACCATTGAGTGTGACTTAAGTTACATTGCACAACTTGAACTTCCACTAGTTTCTCGAACAGGTGGAACTACTTTTGGTTGAAAAAAACTCAACTTAACTGAAATATATGGCTATAAATTAGCAATAAATCATACTGAGCTGAACTGAAGTGTATCCAACTCGAATTAACTGAGTTAAATGAGTGAAAAAATCCATGTCACCTCAGTTAACTACCTCCAAGTATTTTGTTTGAAATTCAAATTCAAATTTTAATCTAGTTTGACCAAAGAAAAGTCAAAAATATAGTTTCTTGATGCATTTTAAACACCATCGCAAGTCTTAATTCATTTACCTTTAACCCCCCTTGCATCACTTTCATCATCATCGTCCCATGTTTCTAGCTCATCTGCAACCTTGTTCTTAATGCTCCTACATGAAACTCCCAAGGAACAAAACATTTCACTAACTCGTTTCCGTGTGTTTCTTGTCTCTAGAAAACTCATGTTTCTTAGTTGGAATTTCTCCATCACATTCTAAATGGTAACTCAACTCTTGCACAAGCTCATTTTTCATTAATCATAATCAACTTGTTTTCCTTAAATTTTTTATTTTATGAACTACCTCAACTTGGTAGTTTTTACCCCCATCGACCTTCTATGAATGATCCGATATCCTTAAGTTTTTTATTCTTACTACAAACAATACATGATGACAAGTGGTTTTGGAGGACCACAAAGCTTTAGTACAAAATGTTTTTTACATTTCCATGGACTTGACCGATATACTCTTTACCTCATCATTAGTTGACTCAGGTACATATAATCTCAATTTTAATTTTCTTATACACCAACATGACTAATACCATTTTCCTTTCATTAAAATATTTTCAAGGACCAAAACAATTCTAGGGATATTGTGCTTCATGGATTTATTCACTACAAGGAAAAGACCCTCTAGTGGATTTTTTTGAGGAACCCCTTATAAAAATACCCCATACATCCGTTTCTAGTGGAGGTTACTAGAGGAGGTTGGCGGGCGGAGGGTTTTGTGGATGTTTTCCGCTCGATGCGCTTATCATTCAAAATCACACCAGTGCTCTCTACAAGAGAAAGCACTGGTGCAGAAAAAACATTGGCACATTGAACACTGTGCGCTTCGTACACACCCTCACGGTGCATTGTATTACTATAGAGCACTGGTGCTTCACAACTCTTTCGTGCCGGTGCATCATAAAACACCATGCCAAAACAGAAACCACCCGATATGGTATTAAGAAACCGCACCGGTGCATCATAAAACACTGTGCTAAAACAGAAACTGATCGGTGCATTCGTAAGAAACAACACTGGTGCGCCTATAAACCACGCACGCCAGAAAAGGGTTAAATAAAAAAATTGAGGCCAAAAAACCACATTTTCACTTTTTTCAGTGCTCCAGAGCTCTTAATAATTGTTGTGCTCTATATGAGAAAGCACCGGTGTGTACAAAACATTTGCACACCAGACACTGTGCACTCCATACACACCCACCCGGTGCATCCTATTATTGTAGAGAACCAGTGCTTCACAACTATTCCGCGTTGGTGCATCATAAAACATCGCGCCAAAATAGAAATTGCCCAGTGCGGTGTTAAGAAACCGCACCGGTGTATAATAAAACACCGCACAAAAACATAAACCAATCGGTGTGTTCATAAGAAATGGCACTAGTGCACCTATAAAAACCGTGCACCGGAGCAAGGTTAAATAATAAAAAAAGTACGGCCAAAAAACAACATTTTTCACTTTTCTCAGTGCTCTAGAGCTCTCAATCACTGGTTCGCTCTATAAGAGAAAGCACCGGTCGCAAAAAAAATTGGCACACTGGACACTGTGTGCTCCGTACACACCCACCCAGTGCATCCTATTACTGTAGAGCACCAATGATGCACAACTATTCTGCCCCGATGCATCATAAAACACCGCACCAAAACAAAAACCGCCCAATGTAGTGTTAATAAACCGCATCGGTGCATCATAAAACACCGTGCCAAAAATGAAACTGCCTGGTGTTGTCTTAATAAACTGCACCGGTGCACCTATAAAACACCGCGCACTGGAAAATAGTTAAATAAAAAGAAATTATGGCCAAAAAACCACATTTTTCACTTTTCTCAGTGCTCCAGAGCTCTCAAGCACTGGTGCAATTTATCCTTGTCTAAGCTTCCCTTACAACGGTGTTCCCATTGCACCCATTACATGCCCTACGGCTGTGCATTACCCACCAATATCCAACTTGCATTTTGTAAAACGGTGGGAAAATTTTATTTTACAAATTCTACAGCCAATATGCCTCTTTGACGACGAAATGTACATGTATTTTTTTTGTTTTTCCATAATTAAGCTTTTTAGTGGATTAGAATTTCAAATAACCTTAAAAATAACCATTTAAAAGAAAAAAAATAATTCGTCGTGCGGTGCACAGGAGCCATTCGGTTTGCACCGATAAGTGGTGTTTCCTATAATATTTACAGGTCGCACCGCAACCGATGCTAACGATATCCACACCATGTTCGGGGTGATACCAAAAGGTGCCCCTTGTTATTTTAAAATTAAAAAAAAAATGCGGTGCAGTCATTTAGCTAGTTGCACTGTTAACCATGGGAATAGCAGCGTGGTGCATTGGAGGAAATATATGCCCCAGTGTCTGTCAGTGCACCACATTTGGAATTCCAACACGATCAACATTGCCACCTGGTAAAAGAATACACTGTTGACTATGTAATTTGTTAGGAAATCGGTGCGCTAACACAGCTATAGACATCAGGGCATATATTTTAGTCATCGCACCTCTCTTCTGACACCATATATAGTCAATGGTGATTTACAAAGTTTCAGGCGCATCGCATATTGTGCATTGTATGTCATCTAGGGCACTGCCCCCAGTGCACTAGAAACAAACTCCGCACCAGAACCAGTGCATGACCGTTTTTGTGGCGCACCAATTGGTCTAATTTTTTTTTCCAAAAAAAAATATATATGTATATTCCTAAATACATGTCTGATTTAATAAAAAGAATTATATAATATGTCAATGATTCAAAAAGAATAGGTGGAACAATAACAAAAACAAGAGGAGAATATGACATGGTTCGCCTATGGGTGGCATAAGAGAGGGAGAGAGATGCGTACCCTTTCCCTATTACAATAGATACCGAAGTTCTCTAAGGCAGGTAAGCCTCCTCAAGTTCTATGAGGAGGATACTTCCCTAAAGGCCCATAGTGTGTTTTTGAGACATCTTATTCATAGGTGGAATGCCCACCAACAAGATTTCTAGGTTGGTTCTGACCAGTGGTACACACCCACTAAGAAGGATATATATTTCATTACAGGGCTATCGAGGAGAGAGGTGGATTTTTCATCGTTCCCAGAGGTTGCAGGGATTTAGTTAGTTTACTCCTAGAGATAAATTGAAGCATTAGTACTGTCTCCTATTAGGGTCCCGTGATTTGGCTGATTGGCAAGCCAAATGATAGTGTAACATCAAACCAATCTTTGGAGCCCAAGGACCTAGCCTTCCTGGACTCAGAGAGGGTTCTCTCTATTTGTGTAAGGGATATTTGTGTGTTTGCTTATTGTGTTCTGATTTTAGGCTAGTTATGAAGTAGGTTTTTTTGGTTTTGGTTTTTAGGTTGTGAGCGATGAAACTGATCAAAGATATAAGATAGGTAAAAATATGTCAGATCAACTGGGCTATGGGGTTGAAGAGTTCAAGCAAGCTATCAGATGGTGATACAAGGCTGTTGAAGGGCCGATTTGATTCGAGGTAAAATGGATCTTTGGGCAAAATGGAGTAAGATGGACATCAAGTTTGTGAATAACAAAGGATTCCAAGCATAAATAGTTTAATAGCTGACACAAACATGGTAGGGCAAACCATTAATCATGAGAAATGTAACTATAAGCTAATCGATACATAGAAATAAACATTCAAGCCATGCATAGAGATATATAACTCTCTAAATTTGGGAATGGCTATCAGACTTTGGGGAAATACACTTAAAACAGACAAACAACTCAAATCACTATGTCGGAATGCCTAAACATAGTACTTCAAGTTATTGGGCACTTTGAAAACAAGATTGCATAGTCTTAGACAAAGGGCAAGATCAGAACAAGACCTCCTTGGTTCAACAAATGAAAATCTAATCAGTCAAAGAGAAATTTCATGGATGGAGCTATGGCTAGCCATAGGTAAGCAGGGCATACCATAAATCATACTTAGCATGCATAAAACCATGAATGAAACAAGCAACAATATACTTAAGTTATTAGAAAGCAATCAAGAATTCTTTAATGTGAATAAGAATGAAGAAAACATGGAAGCTATGAAGAAACAGGAAATTTGAGGTGCCTCCAAGGGCATGTCTCAAATTTTTTCTCTACTGTCCTATAGCAAGCAAGAGCATGGATTTATGAATGAAAACTAGGAAACAAAACAAAGAGAGAGACACACTATACCATTCTACCAAGTCATGGAATCCAACAACAATCCTCTTTCATCATCCAAGAACATCCTAGAGACTATCTAAAAGCATGAGACAAGTATTTCTTCCAAAGCTTATATGACCATATATTGCTTCTATTCATCAAGTTCAGCCTTGTTTACAATGAAAGCCTTTGGAATATAAAGGCCCAAGTGAGAAAAACCTCTTAGTTCATTTTTCAATCTCATTGGCCTATCCAAAATATCTAATCTTGTCCTTGAGGCTTTGCAAAGCCCAAGGTACAAAATATCTCATAAAATATCTAAAAAATGCTAAAAGAGGGAAATAAATTGACTTTTCATAACTTCTCATGTGCAAAAATAGCTAAACGCACATGAGGAAAAAACAGTTTTTAAAGGTTCAATTTTTACAAAAATACTCAAAAAAGACATCAGCAAAAGGTCCCCTGAACTGCCGGCAACTTTTGGCAGCCTTCCCGATGTAGAAACAAGGCTCATGATAGCTTGTTGGAAAGCTCTGAGTGTCTAATTTCTGGAACAACTTGAATTTTCCCAATCTGATGCCTGGAAGTCTTCCAAAAATAGGCTAGTGTGTAAAAAACCAGAAAATAAGCTTTGCTGATAGACTGGGTGGAGTGTAGAAAAAGCGAGCATTTTTCGCCATCTCAGGGGAGAAAATGATCTTCAAATGTCTTGAAAATCACTAAGTATGTGCTCCTAAAATTATGGCATCCAATGATACCATCCTCATCCTTTGATGATCTCCCAAATTGAAATGGCGAAACCCATGAGTTTTGGCCAAAAACCCAAAAATGACAAAAAACCAAAATATGTCGAAATTTGCTGAGAATTGGTGAGCATGACCCTAAAGGGTTCTCAACAACATGTTGTGAAGCAGAGGCCAAAATCTGAAGTCCTGAGGTGTCTTTCCTCACTTTCTATGTCGGGCGCTTCCCTTTAGCCTCCTTGAGCTTTTCTTGAGAAGCCTTCAACTTGCACCGGGAAAACTGATTTAACTTTTTATAATGCTCCGTCATTCTCCTTTGAAGGTCTAAATCCATGTTTTCCTTCTCAAATTTCTTCTCCAAGTGGTCATTTACTCTCTCAAGCCATGCCTCCCTATTTTTCTCTATCTCTTCTTCGAACAATGCAGTGAGAGGGGTAGTTTGGAGAAGGGCACTTTCCTCTTCTTTTTGATTCTCAAGGACCTTTTTAAGCCCCATCTTTCTTGGCCTCTTTCGCCTAGGCTAATATTTTCCTTCACTTTCATCGAACTCGCCCATGAGTTCGTCCAACCTCACTTGGGATTTGGAGGCCTCCTTCTTGTATTTAATCGCCCGTGTCTCATAAACAGCCATATGGACACTCATTTGCTTATTTTGGATTTGCAAAAATTTATTGAAATTCCTAGCTCTATGAAGATCATCCTTCAATGCATCAATTTGGATTTCTCTATGGATCAAGAGGCTTTCTAGAATCCGGGCCTCATTATCACTATCATTGCTTTGGATTTGGATGATGCCAAATGCACTCTCCTGTTCATGACTGCCTTCTTCGTTACCCTTCCCTTTGATTTGGGTGGATATTCTAGTGCTCTTCCTCCTGGGAAAATCAATCATGGGATTTTTGGGCAATTTTCCTTTGCTTCGGAAGGCCCTTGTCACATTTGGAGTGACAAATATAGGCACTCTTTTCTTTGTTGTCTGGGGCCTGGCCATTTTCGGAGAAGAGGGCACGGCCCCTTTACCCTTGTCACCTTGCCTCTCTTCTTTTTAAGTTTGATGTTCCTCTTGAAGAGGCTGTTGTTTTGAGGAGGCTGTTGTGTATCCTCTTTTGGCTACCCTTGCTCATCACTATCATGCTACCCCTATTTAGTCTCTTTTGGCTGCCCCTGTTCATCATGATGTAGCTGCTGTGTATCATCTTTTGACTGCCCCTGTTCATCACTTTCATGCTGCCCTTGCTGCTCTATCTCACCCTCACTGTCATGCTGTTGTTCAGCACTTTCTTCCTCCTCCCCTTGCTGCTTTTCATCATCACTGTGATGCTACTGTGTGTCATCATAAGGCTGCTCACCCTCATCATAAGTCTGCTCACCCTCACTGTGTTGTTTTTCTTCATGTTGCTTCCCTTCATCATCTTCCTCATCATCATGGTCATGCTCTTCTCCCTCTTCAGGCTCTTATGCTTGCTCTATGGTAAACTTGAGTTTTTTAGGAATGGGTCTGCTAGAGGAAGGTGAAGGGTGATGAGTAGGAGGTGTAGGGGATGTATGGACTGGAGGGACAGTGGAGAAATCTAGATGAGTGATGAAAGTATCCCACGAGACCTTTCTCTTTTCAAGCTGATGAAGAATGATGATTTTTATGAGAGAGTGATGGAAGAGACAGGCTATTTGCTGTGAAGGAGGCTTGTTATGGATAGTGGAGGCCATTTTCTCAATGCTCTTGTGTAAGAAGAAAAGAATATTTAGAAATCTGGCCCTAGTGAAATGCATGAGTAGTCGAATGTGATATGCATAAATTCGAGAGAATCTTCCCTCACAAGTGAAGTACTTCATAATAATCTTCATGAGAGGGGTGTAGCTGGCTAAAAGATATGAGAAATGGAAAATATAAGGACATGACTCTCTGCGCTCAGGCTTTAGAAAGGGCTTGTAATCATCTAAGTCCAAATGGCATTGTTTAAACAATTTCTCACCAATATAGGGAATTTTAGTGGCCTTGGAGATGGATCTTGGGGAGAATTTGAAGTCAAGGCCTGCCAACTAGAAATACTTGTCTTGAAACCTCAAAGCGCAAAGATGTGTCAAAGGAGAGAAACTCTTCACCTCTTGCACCCTTTGACAAAAATCTAAACACCTGACCTCATGGAAATTGAACAATACTGATGGGTGTGCATTCACTTCTTCAGTGGAAATAGGTCCATATCTCTTATGCAATCCACTCCTACTATCCTGCCTGGGAGGCATCTTGTTCTGGATGCTCTTTGCAAAACCAAACTGCCTCAAAAAGGTTTTCAAGAATGTTTTCTCAATCAAAATCTGTCTTCTTTGTCAATCACTATTTGATCAAGGTAAATTTGCCTCAAATGCTGTGTGAAATGTTTTCTTTGATATAGGTCTCTGCTCCTCTCAGAACATTGCTCTTTTCCCTTTGTATGCCAATCAACAAGTAAATTTAATAATAAGCACACAGTCAACTAAAATGTATACACACAGTCAAAGGGTTACTGTGTTTAGCTAAGGTCACCAAGCTCTTTGTGTTTTGGTGTGAGCACAAACAACCTTGTAGCAGACAAACACTCCTCCTAATCGAAATACTGCTCTTGTATTCACTATTCCTCACCCACAGTTAGACAGAAATCCTTTAAATGGCAATGACAACTTCACACACTAAAGGTTGTTTTATGGTCAAAGAGGCAGCCCTGACTTTGCTCTTCACCACACTAAGGAAAACTTTGAAATGACAAAAAACTTATAGAAGGATCACTGTTGTTTGAAATTAGGCCCACTGTCTCACTTTTCAAGCCTTGTCTTTCTCCCTTTAAACACTGCCTCCACCTTTCAACTTGTTTTGAGGGCAGTTTGTTAGGTTTTTAGACATCAATAAGAACCCACCATTTTTACCATGTCAGTGTTGGGCAATCATTTCCACTGTAAATCTTGAGTTTTAAACAAAAATATCAACCTTTATTACCACTTCTTTGTTCCCACTACATACAACTGACAAAGGTTATGGTTTTATCACAGTTTCGAGGGTAGCTTTTAGGTTCTTTGAGACAATAATGACCACCTTTCTTTCAACCAAATGTAACAACAGCCTTCAAACCTTTTTACCCCGACACACCTCGAGTTACACCAAGAGTTTCATTTTTTTCACCATTACTTAGTCCTTAGAAAAACACAGCACTGATCACTTTCTAGAAATTTTGAAAATACCAAGGAGGCTAATAAAATACCTCAAAACTCGATGGCAGGCTTTGCTTGAGGATTTGAGCAGCTTTCAAAGCATTTTGGAAGGCGTTTGGACCATTAATATGTGCGTGGCACGTTGATAAGGGAAGGCGCCACGCAAAGAAGAGCTATCGGGTCATTGTCGGGTGGTCATGATCGGTGCCTACAGGCGCACCGCACGATAGTGTAACCCTGTGGTAAAACTCCGCCTGAACGCGCCGCGCAACTCTACAGGCGCGCCGCGTGGTCAAAAACCCTTGAAAATTTGGTGATCTTGCTCGAAAACTTCCTCTTTGGTCCAGTGAACATCTAAGAAGAGTTCTTTGTTCTTTGGAAATGAAAAATGGATCTTGGCAATGGTCCTTACCTCCTTTTTAAAAGCGAAAACGTCCGAGCTCCCTTTCACACTTTTTTGGTGATGTTTTTTGAAAACTTTGAAAATGCCTTTGGGTTTAAAACAAAAATGAAGCTTATGTCCCCTAAAACATAACCTAAGGCTCTTTTTGTTTAGGTGAATGTCATAGTGGTAATGACCACTTCTTTTACAAGCTTGAACTCTTCTTTGAAATAAAACAACCTTTTTGAGAATTTAAAACTTTCACTATTTCTCATTTAAGGAATGAAAAATGTTTTTCCTTTTGATGTCTGCACTGTGCAAGGAAGATTCTACTCTGGGCCACATGAAGGACTATATATGTATTTTCCAAATAATGCTTCTCTTTGAATAGGAGTGAGCGCTAGTTGTATTTACCTAGGTTTTATCATCCTCTGTCCATCAAAGGGAAATTTCTTTCAACAATATTTTCTTTACTTAAAAAGCAACATCCAGGTATCTTTGACCTCTTTTATAAGGAGCAAGCCTTCATTTGTAGTAGTGGCACGCTTCAATGGTTTTGAATGTTGTTCCAGAGTTAAAAACACATGTCATAATCCTTCTTGCACATTTATGAATCTATATGTTTAGTTGCACTACCCCTTGGGAAAACTAAACTCAAGCTGCCTTTGTCTTTTATGATGAGTTTGTTGAAAGAAATTTTTCATGAACAGGAAGAACAGGACCTTTTGAAAAAAAATTATCATTCTTTGGCCTGTGTCTAACCCAACTGATTTCAACTTCTTCTCACTTCTGTTTTGTTTAAAGGAAAAGAGACTAAATGTCAATCCTGCTTATCAAGGAGATGGGTCTTTGTAACTATTTTTTAAGGAATTTATACCTCTCAGCAAGTTTTGTTCATTTATTGGCTTCAGACTATCCTTGAAAGATGATCTATAATAGGATACAAGTCAGCTTCTTTGATATTTTATAGCACTCATGCTTTTCCTTTGTTTTTGACATGATTTCTCTGTTCAGAAGCTTTCAAGTGTCTTCTGCTGCTCTTACCATTTGTCTCTTAATCAGTGAGACCCTGAAATCAATCACTGCTCTGGCCCTCTGCTTATAGATGAAGGAGGCCCATTTTGAAAAATGCCTGATTTCCTTCCAACCTCTTTCTCAATCAAAAGAAGAATGTTTGATGAACCTACTGATAGTGGTTTCCCTTATATATGTTGGCAGAAGTTAGTTAGAGGTTAAGACTGTTGGATTCCCTTGTCCATCTGCTCAATAATATTTCTCCATTGATGATCATCTCATTAGCTTCATATTGTAACTCAGTAATAAGGGAGCTTATGAAAACAATCTTTGAAAAGCACCACTATTTGGCGTCTGCCTTAAATCATCATTTTCATGCAGAGACCCTCAATTGCTGTCTCACTGTACCCAAAAAATTTCCTTTAGTTAGTGCAGATTCTTAACATCAAGCTTTATTCATTGGCCCTCTGCTTGTAGATGAAGGAGGAACTCTCAGTATTCAAACCCTCTGCTTATAGATGAAGGAGGTTTTTTAGTCATGCCATATCATCAGCCTTTAACAGTGTTATTTTTCCTTTCACTGTCTTTTCGTGCTTTGACTGTGATCGTAGGAGCTTAATGAAACAATTCTCTACTCTGTAGCTACATTCTAGGCTCAAAATCACATTGAGAAGCAGTTGTATTCTCATGTGGAATCAAATACTGTTTCCTAGGAATGTTGGTATACTTCTGTTCTTGAAAGATCCATTAAAACACTGTAAAACCACCTAAAATCATTTTGACCTATGGTATATGTATTGCTGAGACTTGAGGGTTTATGAGTGGCGCGACCTAGGGTTGTAACCAACTTTATTTGCAGAATGGGAGGTCTATTATGACTTGTTTGTAGCAGATGGAGGTTCTTTGGCTTTAGGATAGTTTTCTAAGGGAGAAATGCCTAAAGTGCCACTTCCTAACTTAGGGGAGACTTCTTTGGATAGATTTGGATTTCTTTCTTTGGAGTTGAGGGACAAGCTAGTATGGCTGAGGCTAGACAGGTCTTGATAATGAGGTTTCATCTTGTCATGGGTGGACTGAGAGGTAAGAGGGAAAAAAAGTTTAAGGATGTTTTCCAGCTGGAAAATTTGACAAATTTTTAGATCAGCTGCTAGAAAACTTGACTGTTATAACTAGTCATCACCAATAAGTGAAAAATATTGATGACTAACAGTAGCTCCATTTGGGGAGGGCAGCTCCTTTTCAAGAGGTGTCCAGAATTTCAGATCTTTGGCTTATGAAGACCAGTGCCTTATCCATTGGCGCAAATTTTACCCTTCCTTGATGCTACTTCTAAAAATTGATAGCATGATTAGCATCAATAATATTTCTACCAACCCCACTATCTTTCCTAACATTTTTTCCTCCTTTGGGTGCATTTGGACTAGCAACCCTTTTGAAAATATATATTTTTTATTTTTGGAAAATGAACCTATCTAATTCTACACTTATATTTGCCGGGAGTTCAGATTAAACTAATGAACTCCTTCATTACTCTACCTATGCTAGATCAACTATCAAGGTTAAGCTGTTTGATAGGATTTTATTGTCTAATCTAAAACGCAAAATTGAAAAATGATCAAATCAGGGTTAGACAGTCTGATTTGTCATGTACTTGCGGCATGAAAGACAAGCTGCACACAAATATTATTTTGCATAAAATGGAAACTAGGAAAAACAGGGCTAGGTTGCACAATTTGTTTTTCATCCCCGCTTTCCTCTTTGGTTATGTTTTGAGCATGTGGAACCAGTATCTTTTCCTAATCTACTCTATTTGATAAGTCAAGCTTACACAATGTTGACCATCTTTTCCACTCACTAACTTATCAGCAAATAAATTTAAAACATGTTCAGCTATGATTAGGCTAGATAATTGAACAAGACATTTGAGCACTAGTAGTGGCATTTAGACTTGCGCGCTTTCTGAATGACTATTTTTTAACATGGGGCCTTTTTTTTCTATTTTTCAAACTGCCCTCTTTTCTATTTTTCTATTGTTTTTTAATTTTCTGCTTTTTATCTAATTTTCAAACAATGGTATATACGATGATTGAAAATGTGTTAAAATTGGAGCTCTTGACAAAAATAATGCTTCAATGCCCTGCCATTCACAGGACCTCCAAAAGTTTCAGTCCCATCAGGTTCTTGCAAGAAAAAGGCATTGTTTCCGCTAACTGAGCTGATAATGAAAGGTCCCTTCCATAAGTTTTCAAACTTACCATGTTTACCTTTGTCTTCTCTTCTAGAATCCCATTTTAGTACTTTGTCCCCAATCTAAAAATCAATTTCCTTGGCCTTCTATCAAAAATCTATTTTATTTTGTCTTGCGCTAACTGAGCCTTTTGGTAAACTTCTTCTCTGGTTTGTTGTAAATGGATAGTCTGATTTACCCTTCTTTGCATGTCATTTTCTTCTATTTGAACTTCCTGCAATAGCTTCATTACTGGAACCCCTAGATATTTTGGGAAAATGGCATCTATGCCATAAACTAGTTGGTAAGGAGACATCCGTATGGATTTTTTGGTGGTTAGTCTGTCATCCCATAGTGCGTGTACTAGTTTTCCATGCCATGCTTTTTGATTTTGTTCAAGAAGTTTTTTGATGATGTTGACTAGGATTTTGTTAGAGGACTCGGCTAAAACATTACCTTGAGGGTAATAAGCTGTGGAATGTCCTAATGAAATGTGATATTTGTAACAGAAGTCAACCATTCTTTTGGAGCAGAAAGTAGCAGCGTTATCCGTAATGATCTTTCTAGGACAGCCAAATCTAGATAGGATATTGGTTTCTAGGAATTTGATGATGACTAAATCGGTGGCATTCCTGGAAGGTATGGCTTCTATCCATTTGGTAAAGTAGTCAGTTGCTGTGAGGATCCATTTATGTTGAGCGGATGAGAAAGGGTGAATTTCCCCAATAAAATCTAGACCCCATTGTTGGAAGGGTCCTTCGACTATGATGGGGTGTAAGGGCAAACGTAAAATATTTTTCTTTCCATAAAAAATTTGGCACTTATGGCATGTCATAACTAGTTTGTGAGTGTCAGGGAATAAGTTAGGCCAATAATAACCCGCTCTAAGGATTTTTTTCATTGTATTTTTCCAGTAGAGATGGCCTCCACATTCTCCTTCATGCATTTCGTGCATAATTTTCTCTGCATGAGACTCAAGCAAACATTTAAGCAGCATACCAGCGAGATTTTTCCAATATAGAAGACCGTCTATAATGCAAAACTTTAAAGACTTCTGTTTAAGAAATCTTGCTTTTGTCTTTGATAAAGTTGGAGGAGCATTTAGATAAAATAATACATAAATAATATCTGCATACCAAGGTGAATTTAAAAACACTTGTTCAATATGAGGGGCTGTGCATTCTTCCTGTTCTTCTAAGGCATCAACAAAATTTATATCTAAAGCTTGGAGGTTGGTTTCAACCATTAGTCTTGCAAGTCCTTGTCCTTTAAATAGTTTGGTAGTTCAGGTTTCTAATTCATATTCTAAGATGATAGCAATCCATTTTCTCCTTTTACCATCGGGATGTTGGTTTAATATGTCCTTGACGATGGTATTAGGGACAAAAGCGATGACATGAGAATGCAAGATGTAAACTCAAAAATCTTTCAGTGCTTTTACCAATGCGAATGCCTGATTTTCCATGATGTTATATTTCAAGGGAGCATCTCTTAGGGATTTGCTGAAGAAGGCAATGGGTTGCTCTTGCCCTACTGCATTTTTTTGCAACAATACAACAACTATTGTTTGTTCAGAGGCAAATGAAAAAATGTAAAAATCTTTGTGAAATCAGGACTTATCAATACTGGTGTTTCAGTTAGGGCCTTTTTAACTAGTTCAAAATATTTTTTGGCTTCTGTAGTCCATTTAACCCCGACCTATTTCGTCAACATATTTATGATATCTCGTAGGAGTTAGGCAAGGTTTGGGATGAATATTCTCAAGAAATTTATCTTTCCGATAAAGGATTGCAGCTCATTTATGTTTCTGGGGTGACTTATTTGCAATATGCCTTCGATTCTCTAGGGATCTATTTTTATTCCCTCTTCCAAAATAATGTGACCTAGGAGTTTTCCTTCTTCTAGACCGAAGAGTGTTTTCTTGGGGTTTAGGGATAAACCATATTTTCTACATTTGTTAAAAACCTTTCTTAAGTGTACCAGGTGTTCTTCATCTGATTTAGAATATACCATAATATCGTCAAGATATATGACTATGAAATAACCTATGTCTTCTGAGAAAGCTATGTCCATGGCTCTTTGGAATGTAGCACCGGCATTCATCAATCCAAAAGGCATTTTAACGTACATAAAAGTGCCCCAAGGTGTGGTGGAATCTGTTTTGTGTTGATCAGTAGGGTAAACCAGCACTTGATTATAACCAAAAAAACCATCAAGTAATGAGATCCTTTTAGCACCTAATACCTTTTGAAGTATGTGGTCCATTTTGGGCAAGGGATAGTTGTCTTTTAAACAGGCTCTATTTAGGTTTCAGAAATCGATACAGAGTCTGATTTCTTCGGTCTTTTTCCTAACTGACACTAGATTTGAGACCCACTCAGAGTACCGGAGAGACACTATTATCCAAACATCATACATCTTTTTTATTTCTTTTTCAACCAAAGGTAGTAACACTGGGTTTATCCTTCTTAACTTTTGTTTGAAAGGCTTCTGGTTTTCTTTGAGGGGAATCTTATGTTGGATGATGCTTGTGTCGTATGATTTCAAATCTTGGTATCCCCATGTGAACACATCTTTAAATTCTTTAAACAACTTGATGTACTTATGTTTTATGTGAGGCGGAAGGGTTTTGGATAGTTTGATCTTTCTAGGTTCTTCCGAGCTTCCTATGTTATATTCTTCTATGTTGACCTCAGTAGATTCCATTTTTGGATTTTTGGCCACATTGTTAAAATCAAAAAATTCCTGTAGAGGCACAAGCCTTCTGGGTATGGTGTCATTTTCACAATGTAAGACTTCGAGTTCTCTTTGGTCAATGTCCTCTCCTATCTCAGTTCCATATGAATGATCTATCAGATTTAGATTCGTCCAAGAAGGTGGATTTTTCTCTTGGTCTTGATTTTGGCTGTACTTCTTTTCTTCATTTGCTAAGTCTGTTTTGGTTACTTCAAATTTATTCCTAGATTGTAAGAAATCATAAATTTGATCATCATCTTTGAATATTTTCCAATGGTCAATATTATCTGGTACTGTAGGGCGATGTTTGACCTGAATACTATATTGCTCACTCAAACATAGTATTTGGCCATTGCTTGCAGCAAAGGCAAGCTCATTTGCCAGGTTATTTTGAATCCTAGGAATATAAGTGATTTCATACTTCTCGAAGGTTTTGAGGATGTCTAAAGTTGCATTCCTGTATTCTCTTAGTCTTGGGTTTTTCGCTGAATACTCACCTTTGATTTTCCTGATTACAAGTTCTGAATCTCCCTAGGCTGATACTTTTTTGGCACCTAAGTCCTTAAGTATGTGCAGACCAATGAGAAGGGCCTCATATTCTGCAATGTTATTAGTACATTGGAATTCTAATCTGAAAGAATGACCTTCATTAGTATTGTGTATCCAGATGCCGGCCCTCGAACCAGCTTTGCCACAAGAACCGTCAAAACTTATACTCCAAAGAGATTCCTTTTCATACATGATACTAAGCTATTTTTTAGGTTTCTTGGAGCTGTGGTCATTATTCTCTACATCCAATAATGGGAAATGCATTTTTGATGGTTTGAAAACCTCTTCATTTTCCATTATCTGCTTGTTTATATCAATTTCATTGTATAAGATAAAAGAATCTAAATTGGAATGAATGGAATAAATGGGAGTATTGTTTGGCTTATCTCGATTGCTAACCATGTATTTCATGTGAGTCCCTCGGTATAATCTCCTAGTCTGGTTGAAAACTGGGATGGTAGCAAATGACATATCCATTTGAAGGTTACCTTGTATTTTGGCAGCCCACACCCTTGATAGTAGCATTCCATACTTGGGAGGGATATTGGCCACTACTACGTCCATGACTAGGTTTTTTGCTGGTAGTTGTGTTAAAGAAAAACCTAGGTTCTTTATTAGACCTAAACATTTGACCTAACTTGAGTCAAAGGAGTACAGGTTTTTGTAAGGTTGAGTTACCTCTAGTCCCAGGTTTTCCATGATTGCTTTAGGCATGAGGTTATGGGAGGCACCAGAATCTAACATGGCATTATGTAATATCTTGTCTCGTATGTTCAAACTCACATAGAAAGGAGAAATAGTTCCTTCTTGGTATTCACCTTCTATTTTAGGGCCGAATAATAGCTCGAGTTTGTCATCAGTTAGATTTAAAGTATCTGCCTCTTTTCCTATATCAAAAATTTTGAATATTTGCGATCTATACCTATCTACAGTTATTAGCTCAGTAAGGGGTATGGTAATTTTCATTTTGGAAATTTCCCCTTCGAAAACAAGAGTTTGTAGTTTAGACAGATTTGTTTCAGCTTTTTCGGACATGATTTTTTCTATGCTTTTAATTTGCTAACTCTGGTTCGGGACCTTGTTTGACACAGTCACCTCGGGAGTCTTTGTGGAGGTACTAGGAGTATCTAAGCCAAGACTTGTTTGAATAGCTTTATCTTTGTTTTGGTCAATTTTCTTGGCCACAATTTTGTTTCTATCCATGATTTTTTTAAGGATGGTATCAGAGGTTTTAGCAGTGTCAGGGTTACCCTTCTTGGAGTGGTCTTCATTTTTTCTGCTTCTAAGGTTATACTGCCTGTGAGCTTCTATAATGGCATTCTGAAAATCTATGGCAGGATCTTCGGGATCTTCGTAGTTGATTTCGTCCTGACTCGGAGAGCATAACTCTTTCTCTTCTGCGATGAGGTAAACCTCACTCTCGTTATCAGAACCTATGAGGTTCCAATGATTTCCATCAATGGGTTCAGTATCCCTATCCTCTTCATCAATATAATTCTCACTGAAGGATGGCCTGACTTGTTGGTCTTTTCCTCTTGTTTTATTTTGAGATTGGTCTCTCCTAAAGTTTTGGTTGTGGTTTTGAGGGTTTGGCTGGTTGTCCTTAAGAGGTGCTTTCTCACTCTTTTTTTCCCACATCTTTGTCATGGATTTGACCAGGCCATCTATTCTAGGATCTAAGGAAAAAACCGAGGGGGGAAATTCGTCATGGTAAGTGACTCCCTTTTCTGCTCTTATCCTAGCTCTTTTTTTGGCTAAGTTGGCTTCTGCATTTATAGCCACTTTTTTCATTTCTTCTAAGGTAGGGGGGTCCTTGTCTCTTAGCTGATAAGTCATGTCTAGGTCAAAACCCTCGGGGAACTTTGCCAAGGCTAAACCAAGCGGGGGTTTGAAGTGAGGTGGGAGGGCGTTATACACACTGTTGAACCTTGTGCAGTATTTTTGGAGACTTTCCCCATTTTCCCGTTTTAGATTGTTATATTCTGATAGGATTTGAATGGGGTTCTTTCGGATTTGCCATTTATTTATGAAGACTTGGTAGATTTCTGGGAGATTTTGGATGCTGTTTGGAGTTAAGCTTTTAAACCATTTTTTGGGTTCTCCGCCCAAGATTTGGGCAAACATCCTCATTCTGATGGTCTCGTCTTCTATTTCCATGTATTCAAAGGCATCGCTAATCTTATCTACATGCTGTTGAGCTGTAGTAGTCTCATCTCCGGTAAAGTGTGGGATTTTTGCTTGATAGTCATTTTTTAAGGGAGCCAAAGGTTGTGGCAACACCAAGGGTGCATACCAAGATGCCATGACGGGAGCTAATGGATGATGTACAAAATGAGGGCTTGCAGGATGAGTTGAGGTGGTTTGAACAATAGTGGTTTGGATAGGTGTGGCGGATGTACTTGGAATAGTGACCTGGTTTTGAGCAGATCTGAGATGGTAGGAGCCAAAATTGATGGAGAAGCTGAAAGTCGGGAGGTGTGGTAGGTGAGGCTTCTCTACTAGGACTTTGTGGCAGATCTAGGGGCTCAAGATCGTCAAATTCTATCTTACTTTGTGACTTGCTTCTAAAAAGGATTTTTGCTGAGTTTAAGTCAAAGGGGGAATCTTGCAAGGTAGTGAGATTTTCAGGTATTGATCTTGCTTTACAGATGGACCTATCGGTAGCTAAATTGCCAGTTTCGGAAGCTTGCCACAGAATCTTCTCTGGGTCATCTACTATGATAGGGGGATTTGGGTCTGGATGAGATCTGGTGTTGATTCTTCGTGAAGCTAGATTTCGGGTCTAGAGTTTAGAGAGGATGGTATTTGTGAATTTTTTGGATGAATGACCTCTCTAAGGTTTTACTAATGTGAAGGATGGTCAAAACTAAAAGGATGGACTAGTGGAGTCGCTCGGTGGATTTCTATGAGAACTATGGTCCACCACCAACACTATCAAATATGCTTTGGGAAAAAATTTTATAGCAAACTTTGAGATGGGAACTTGCAAAGAAGAGTGATTCACTTGGTTTCAACAATTTGCTAGGTTGTATGGACAAGCTAATGGTTCTCTTGGCAAGAAGGCTTCTGCTTATCTCCTATTTTTAGGTGAGCTTTCTGAATCGCTAAGTTATACTTAGTTTGTCACTGATTACAGAGTTTCCACCCTAAGTTTAAGTTTTTGGGAGGATGAGCTAGAAGAAAGGTATGGTTTATGAATTTTTGGTTTTTATGGAATTTTTAGGCCTACTGGAGGCTAGAGGAGTCGCCAGGTGGAACTTGGTTGTTTTTGTAAAGATGTAGCTATGGTCCACCACCAGTAACTAGGGAAAAGCCAATCTGGGAATGTTTTTTGGGGTTTTTTCTGAGTTTTTATCTGCAGCCTATGGTTTATTAAAGTATTCTAAACCTGTTTCATCACTTTGCTAGGGTGGCAAGAACAAAAGAGTTTACTCTAAATGGTTTTATGGACTGCTTGCCTATGAGGTTTGGAAGAGCTTCCTACAACTGAATCATCATTTTTCTAAGATGGTGAAAGAGCTAGATTCTACTCTTCTAAGTTTGACTGAGATTTTGAGAGTTCCTAAGGGATACCAAGGATGTTTTGACTCAAAGTCCCACCGCAATTGCCATTATGTTAGTGAGCAATGGGATAAGTCAGCCAGATAGTATTCTCAAAGGTCTCTAAATATTTAAGGAAACCAATTTGTTTATTAATCAGAGTCCCACCGTGATCGCCATTATGTTGGGGTCCCGTGATTTGGCTGATTGGCAAGCCAAATGACATTGTAACATCAAACCAATATTTGGCGCCCAAGGACCTAACCTTCCTAGACTCAGAGAGGGCTCTCTCTATTTGTGTAAGGGATATCTGTGTGTTTTCTTATTATGTTCCGATTTTAGGCTAGTTATGAAGTAGGTTGTTGTGGAGGTAAATCCCCTCTACGAACAGAGGCGATCCATACTAGCCTAGATCAGGTCTAGCAACAATCGTTTACGCTATAGTGCAGGTTCCTAATTGCAAAGAAACCAACTAGCGATGAAGGCTTACCTGGAATCCGATGATGTCACTTGTAGAGAAAGTAGTGCTCCCATTCCTTAGCTTCGGCAGATCACAATCCTCATGATCTCCGTGATCGGACACCTGCACACGCAAGAAACAAAAAAAACGCAAGCGTAAAATCCAGTATATGCAACTATATGTCAGTCAGAGAAGACATAACTCATCATCATAATCATCAACAAGAGTGGAACCATAACCAATAGTCGCTTATCATTAATCAATCAAAGAAGAATACAACCATAGCCCTGATGCTAAATTCTCCTTTGGAGGGTCACCAGCGGAACACGTCTTGAAAAATCCTGTCGGGGATGGGACAAACCTCTCTCTTTGGATGTCTCGACAATAATCTCCTTGCTTGGATTTGGCCTTAAGAGAATGAATCAAGGCTCTTGCAGCATAAGGCTCTAATGGCTCTTGGGAACTTCAAGATTCAACCATTCATCCCTTCAGCCATTCAGCCATTCAGCCCCTTCATCAATGGAATATGGCTATATTTATAGAGGAGAGGAGGAGGTTGGGATCCCTACAATAGTGGAAGGGAGGCCTTATCCTTTGGGAGGTTCCCCATATGGTGGAAACAAGAGGCCAAAGCAGGAATGTCTCGAAAAAGCCTGTCGGGGATGGGACAAACCTCTCTCTTCGGATGTCTTGAAAATAACCTCCTTGCTTGGATTTGGCCCTAAGAGAATGAATCAAGGCTCTTTCAGCATAAGGCTTTGATGGCTGTTGGGAACTTGGAGACTCAACCATTCAGCCCTTCAGCCATTCAGCCATTCAACCCCTTCATCAATGGATGAAGGCTATATTTATAGAGGAGAGGAGGAGGTTGGGATCCCTACAATAGTGGAATAGAGGCCTTATCCCTTGGGAGGTTCCCCATAAGGTGGAAACAAGAGGCCAAAGGAGGAAGGTCGTGGTTATTCAGTCGAAACCACTCCTGATGACTCATCCATGAAGTTGTTGTAATCGAAACTTCGCCTCTTTTTTAAAAAAAATTCCAAAAACAGATTGGCATGGGTGCTTAACTGAGACAGGGCGCCAATTGGCACAGGCTCAGTGTTAATTTTCCTCATTGGCGCAAGGACATAACAAGCTACCACCGCCAAGGCAAAAACATGTGTTTTTAGGGGTCTGCTCAAGAAATGATCAACAGAAGGAATGTTGTCCTCATGGAAAGGGATGCAATGATGGTATTTGCAAGGCATGACACTCATTATTGGTCACAGAAATGACCCTCCAATGGGCGAGATGGGGATTGCAGGGACGGTGACAAATTACTGTGTAACATAGGTTTTTTTGGTTTTGGTTTTTAGGTTGTGAGGGATGAAACTGATCAAAAATATAAGATAGGTAAAAATATGTCAGATCAACTGGGCTATGGGGTCGAAGAGGTCAAGCAAGCTATTAGATGGTGATACAAGGCTGTTGAAGGGCCAATTTGATTCGAGGTAAAATGGATCTTTGGGAAAAATGGAGTAAGATGGACATCAAGTTTGTGAATAACAAAGAATTCCAAGAATAAATAGTTTAATAGCTGACACAAACATGGTAGGGAAAAACATTAATCATGAGAAATGTAACTATAAGCTAATCGATACATAGAAATAAACATTCAAGCCATGCATAGAGGTATATAACTCTCTAACTTTGGGAAATGGCTATAAGACTTTGGGGAAATACAGTTAAGACAGAAAAAAAAAAAAATCAAATCACTATGCCGGAATGCCTAAACACAGTACTTCAAGTTATTGTGCACTTTGAAAACAAGATTGCATAGTCTTAGACAAAGGGCAAGATCAGAACAAGACCTCCTTGGTTCAACAAATGACAATCTAATCAGTCAAAGAGAAATTTCATGGATGGAGCTATGGCTAGCCATAGGTAAGCAGGGCATACCGTAAATCATACTTAGCATGCATAAAACCATGAATGAAACAAGAAAAAATATACTTAAGTTATTAAAGAGCAATCAAGAATTATTTAATGTGACTAAGAATGAAGAAAACATGGAAGCTATGAAGAAACAGGAAATTTGAGGTGCCTCAAAGGGCATGTCTCAAATTTGTTCTCTACTGTCTTATAGAAAGCAAGAGCATGGATTTATGAATGCAAACTAGGAAACAAAACAAAGAGAGAGACACTATACCATTCTACCAAGTCATGGAATCCAACAACAATCCTCTTTCATCATCCAAGAACATCCTAGAGACTATCCAAAAGCATGAGACAAGTATTTCTTCCAAAGCTTATATGACCATATATTGCTTCTATTCATCAAGTTTATCCTTGTTTACAATGAAATCCTTTGGAATATATAGGCCCAAGTGAGGAAAACCTCTTAGTTCAGTTTGCAATCTCATTGGCCTATCCAAAATATCTAATCTTGTACTTGAGGCTTTGCAAAGCCCAAGGCACAAAATATCTCATAAAATATCTAAAAATTATGAAAGAGGGAAATAAATTGACTTTTCATAACTTCTCATGTGCAAAAATAGCTAAAAGAACATGAGGAAAAAGTAGTTTTTAAAGGTTCAATTTTTACAAAAATACTCAAAAAATACATCAGCAAAAGGTCCCCTAAACTGCCGGCAACGTTTGGAAGCCTTCTTGATGTCGAAACGAGGCTCATGATAGCTCGTTGGAAAGCTCTAAGTGTCTAATTTCTGGAAAAACTTTAATTTTCCAAATCTCATGCTTAGAAGTTCTCCAAAAATAGGCCTATGTATAAAAAATCATAAAATAAGCTTTGCTGATAGACCGGGTAGAGTGTAGAAAAAGCGAGCATTTTTCACCATTTCGAGGGAGAAATGATATTCAAATGTTCTGAAAATCGCTGACTATGTTCTCCTGAAATTATGGCATCCAATTATACCATCCTCATCCTTTGATGATCTCCCAAACTGAAATGGTGAAACCCATGAGTTTTTGTCAGAAACCCAAAAATGAAAAAAAACCAAAATATGTCGAAATTTGCCCAAAATTGGTAAGCATGACCCTCAAGGGTTCTCAGAAACATGTTGTGAAGAAGAGGCAAAAATCTGAAGTCTTGAGGTGTCTTTCCTCACTTTCTGTGCCGGGTGCTTCCCTTTAGCCTCCTTGAGGTTTTCTTGAGCAACCTTCAACTTGTGCCAAGCAAACTGATTTAACTTTTTATAATGCTCCATCATTCTCCTTTGAAGGTCTAAATCCCTGTTTGCCTTCTCCAATTTCTTCTCCAAGTGGTCATTTACTCTCTCAAGCCATGCCTCCCTATTCTTCGCTATCTCTTGTTTGAACAATGCAGTGAGAGGGGTAGTTTGGAGAAGGGCACTTTCCTCTTCTTTTTGCTTCTCAAGGGCCTTTTTAAGCCCCATGGTTCTTGGCCTCTTTCGCCTAGGCTGATCTTCACCTTCACATTCATCGAACTCGCCCATGAGTTCTTCCAACCTCACTTGGGCTTTGGAGGCATCCTTCTTGTATTTAATTTCTCGTGTCTCATAAACAACCATATGGACACTCATTTGCTTATTTTGGATTTGCAAAAATTGATTTAAATTCCTAGCTCTATGAAGATCATCCTTCAATGCATCAATTTGGCTTTCTATATGGATAAAGAAGCTTTCTAGAATCCGGGCCTCATTATCACTATCATCGCTTTGGATTTGGATGATGTCGAACGCACTCTCCTGTTCATGATTGCCTTCTTCCTTACCCTTCCCTTTCCTTTGGGTGGCTATTCTAGTGCTCTTCCTCCTGGGAAAATAAATCATGGGTTTTTTGGGCAATTTTCCTTTTCTTCGGAGCGCCCTTGTCATATTTGGAGTGATAACTCTAGGCACTCTTTTCTTTGTTGTCCGGGGCTTGGCCATTTTCGGAGAAGAGGGCATGGCCCCTTTACCCTTGTCACCTTCCCTCTCTTCTTTTTGAGTTTGTTGTTCCTCTTGAAGAGGTTGTTGTTCTTGAGGAGGCTGTTGTGTATCCTCTTTTGGCTGCCCTTTCTCATCACTATCACGCTACCCCTGTTAAGTCTCTTTTGGCTGCCCTTTTTCATCATGATGTAGCTGTTGTGTATGATCTTTTGACTGCCCTTGTTCATCACTTTCATGCTACCCTTGCTGCTCTGTCTCACCCTCACTGTCATGCTATTGTTTAGCACTTTCTTCCTCCTCCCCTTGTTGTTGTTCATCATCATTGTAATGCTACTGTGTGTCATCATAAGGTTTCTCACCCTCATCATAACTTTGCTCGCCCTCACTATGTTTTTTTTCTTCATGCTGCTGCCCTTCATCATCTTCCTCATCATCATGGTCATGCTCTTCTCCCTCTTCAGGCTCTTCTGCTTGCTCTATGGTAAACTTGAGTTTTTTAGGAAAGGGTCTACTAGAGGAAGGTGAAGGATGATGAGTAGGAGGTGTAGGGGATGTATGGACTGGAGGGACAGTGGAGAAATCCAGATGAGTGATGAAAGTATCCCATGAGACCTCTCTCTTTTCAAGCTGATGAAGAATGATTATTTTGATGAGAGTGTGATGGAAGAGACAGGATATTTGCTGTGAAGGAGGCTTCTTCTGGACAGTGGAGGCCATTTTCTCAATGCTCTTGTGTAAGAAGAAAAGAAGATTTAGCAATCTGGCCCTAGCGAAATGCATGAGCAGTCGAATGTGATATGCATAAATTCGGGAGAATATTCCCTCACAAGTGAAGTACTTCATGATAATCTACATGAGAGGGGCGTAGCTGGCTAAAATATATGAGAAAGGGAAAATAGAAGGACATGAATCTCTGTGCTCAGGCTTTAGAAATGGCTTGTAATCATTTGAGTCCAAATGGCTTTGTTTAAACTATTTCTCACCAATATAGGGAATTTTAGTGGCCTTGGAGATGGATCTTGGGGAGAATTTGAAGTCAAGGCCTGCCAACTAGAAATTATTGTCTCGAAACCTCAAAGCGCAAAGATGTGTCAAAGGAGAGAAAATCTTCACCTCTTGCACCCTTTGACAAAAATCTAAACACCCAACCTCATGGAAATTGAACAAGACTGATGGGTGTGCATTCACTTCTTTAGTGGAAATAGGTTCATATCTCTTATGCAATCCACTCCTACTATCCTGCCTAGGAGGCATATTGTTTTGGATGCTCTCTGCAAAACCAAACTGCCTCAAAAAGGTTTTCAAGAATGTTTTCTCAAACAAAATCTGTCTTCTTTTTCAATAACTGTTTGATCAAGGTAAATTTGCCTCAAATGCTGTGTGAAATGTTTTCTTTGATTTAGGTCTCTGCTCCTCTCAGAACACTGCTCTTTCCCCTTTGTATGCCAATCAACAAGTAAATTTAATAATAAGCACACAGTCAACTAAAATGTATACACACAGTCAAAGGGTTAGTGTGTTTAGGTAAGGTCACCAATCTCTTTGTGTTTTGGTGTGAGGACAAACAACCTTGTAGCAGACAAACACCCCTCATAATCGAAATACTACTCTTGTATTCACTATTCCTCACCCACAGTTAGACAGAAAACCTTTAAATGGTAATGACAGCTTCACACACTAAAGTTTGTTTTATGGTCAAAGAGTCAGCCTTGACTTTGCTCTTCACCACACTGAGGAAAACTTTGAAATGACAAAACACTTATAGAAGGATCACTACTGTTTGAAATCAGGCCCACTGTCTCACTTTTCAAATTCTGTCTTTCTCGCTTTAAACACTGCCTCCACCTTTCAACTTGTTTTGAGGGAAATTTGCTAGGTTTTTAAGCATCAATAAGAACCCACCATTTTTACCATGTCAGTGTTGGGCAATCATTTCCACTGTAAATCTCGAGTTTTAAACAAAAATATAAACCCTTATTACCGCTGCTTTGTTCCCACTACATACAGCTGACAGAGGTTATGGTTTTATCACAGTTTCGAGGGTAGATTTTAGGTTCTTTGAGACAAGAATGACAACCTTTCATTCAACCAACTGTAACAACAGCCTTCAAACCTTTTTACCCCGACACACCTCGAGTTACACCAAGAGTTTCATTTTTTTCACCATTATTTAGTCCTTAGAAAAACACATCATAGATCACTTTCTAGAAATTTTGAAAATACCAAGGAGGCTCATAAAATACCTCAAAACTTGATGGCAGGATTTGCTTGAAGATTTGAGTAGCTTTCAAAGCATTTTGGAAGGTGTTTCGACCATTAGTATGTGTGCGGCATGTTGATAAGGGAAGGCGCCGCGCAAAGAAGAGTTGTCGGGTCACTGTCGGGTGGTTGTGACAGGCGCCTACAGGCATGCCGCGTGCTGCTACATGCGCGCCATGCGACAGTGTAACCCTGTGGTAAAACTCTACCTAAACGCGCCGCGCAACTCTACAGGCGCACCGTGCGGTCAAAAACCCTTGAAAATTCGGTGATCTTGCTCAAAAAATTCCTCTTTGGTCTGGTGAGTAGCTAAGAAGAGTTGTTTGTGCTTTGGAAATGCAAAATGGATCTTGGCAACGGTCCTTACCTCCTTTTTAAAAGCGAAAAAGTCCGAGCTCCCTTTCACACTTGTTTGGTGAGGTTTTTTGAAAACTTTGAAAATTCCTTAGGGTTTAAAACAAAAATTAAGCTTATGTCCCCTAAAACATAACCTAAGACTCTTTTTCTTTAGGTGAATGTCATAGTGGTAATGAGCACTTCTTTTATGAGCCTGACCTCTTCTTTGAAATAAAAAAAACTTTTTGAGAATTTAAAACTTTCACTGTTTCTCATTTAAGGAATGAAAAATGTTTTTCCTTTTGATGTCTGCACTGTGCAAGGAAGATTTTGCTCTAGGCCACATGAAGGATTGTAGATGTATTTTCCAAATAATGCTTCTCTTTGAATAGGAGTGAGGACTAGTTGTATTTACCTAGGTTTTATCATCCTCTGTCCATCAAAGGGAACCTTCTTTCAACAATCTTTTCTTTACTTAAAAAGCAACAACCAGGTATCTTTGACCTCTTTTATAAGGAGCAAGCCTTCATTTGTAGCAGTGGCATGCTTCAATGGCTATGAATTTTGTTACAGAGTTAAAAACACATGTCATAATCCTTCTTGCACATTTATGAATCTATATGTTCAGTTGCACTACCCCTTGGGAAAACTAAACTCAAGTTGCCTCTGTCTTTTATGATGAGTTTGTTGAAAGAAATTTTTCATGAACAGGAAGAACAAGACCTTTTGAAAAGAAATTATCATTCTTTGGCCTGTGTCTAACCCATCTGATTTCAACTTCTTTTCACTTCTGTTTTGTTTAAAGGAAAAGAGACTAAATGTCAATCCTGCTTATCAAGGAGATGGGTCTTTGTAACTTTTTTTTAAGGAATTTATACCTCTCAACAAGTTTTGTTCATTTCTTGGCTTCAGACTATCTTTGAAAGAGAATCTATAATAGGAGACAAGTCATCTTCTTTGATATTTTATATCACTCGTGCTTTTCCTTTGTTTTTGACATGATTGCTCTGTTTAGAAGCTTTCAAGTGTCTTCTGCTACTCTTACCATTTGTCTCTGAATCAGTGAGACCCTGAAATCAATCACTGCTCTGGCCCTCTACTTATAGATGAAGGAGGCGCATTTTGACAAATTCCTGATTTCCTTCCAACCTCTGTCTCAATCAAAAGAAGAATGTTTGATGAACCTACTGATAGTTGTTTCCCTTATATATGTTGGCAGAAGTTAGTTAGAGGTTAAGACTATTAGATTCCCTTGTCCATCTGCTCAATAATATTTCTCCATTGATGATCAACTCATTAGCTTCATATTGTAACTCAATAATAAGGGAGCTTATGCAAACAATATTTGAAAAGAACCATTGTTTGGCCTCTGCCTTAAATCATCATTTTCATGCAGAGACCCTCAGTTGCTGTCTCACTGTACCCAAAAAATGTCCTTTAGTTAGTGCAAATTCTTAACATCAAGCTTTATCCTTTGGCCCTCTGCCTGTAGATGAAGGAGGCGGTCTCAGTCTTCAAACCCTCTGCTTATAGATGAAGGAGGTTTTTTAGTCATGCCATATCATCAACCTTTAACAGTGTTATTTTTCCTTTCACTGTTTTTTCGTGCTTTGACTATGATCGCAGGAGCTTAATGAAACAATTTTCTGCTCTGTAGCTGCATGCCAGGCTCAAAATCACATTGAGAAGCAGCTTTCTTCTCATGTGGAACCAAATACTGTTTCCTGGGAATGATGGTATACTTATGTTCTTGAAAGATCCATTAAAACACTGTAAAACCACCTAAAATCATTTTGACCTATGATATATGTATTGCTGAGACTTGAGGGTTTATGAGTGGCGCGACCTAGGGTTGTAACCAACTTTATTTGTAGAATGGGAGGTCTATTATGACTTGTTTGTAGTAGATGGAGGTTCTTTGGCTTTAGAATGGTTTGCCAAGGGAGAAATGCCTAAAGCGCCACTTCCTAACTTAGGGGAGAATTCTTTGGACAGATTTGGATTGCTTTCTTTGGAGTTGAGGGACAAGCTAGTATGGCTAAGGCTAGATAGGTCTTGATAATGAGGCTTCATCTCGTCATGGACGAACTGAGAGGTAAGATAGAAAAAATTTTTAAGGATGTTTTCCAGTTGGAAAATTTGACAAATTTTTAGATCAGCTGCTAGAAAACTTGACTGTTATAACTAGTCAAAACCAATAAGTGAAAAATACTGATGACTAACATCTCCTATAGAGTTTCAGGTCATTGGAGGTCAGTTATGTATTGGTGCATTTGGTAGTGAGTATGTCCAGCGCCTCTCACTTCTCATTTCGACCATTTCAGACAACACTATTGATGGGAAACACATTAGTTTCTTGCTTCTATATTATGTTGATTATTTATTATAGAAGCCATGACTTGTGAGGTGGTCTGCCATTTTTTTGTGGCAGTTATTTACATCCTTAGATAGATGTCGTGTTCATGCAGAAGGGAGGGTCAAGTTCCCTTTTTCTTTAGAGATTTTTTGTTTATTTTTTGAGAGGTTTCCAGAGATGAGGCCTACTTTTGTTCGGTGACGTCGTAGGTCAATGTTGGAGGCACGGATGCACATGTGGGGGCAGATGATGCCCAAGAGGGGAGAGACTATGTTTCCAGCCAGGATATCACATGATGAACTGGACTTACTAGCTAGTTTTGACGAGTTGCATCCCTTCGTTATGGTCCCCTGTCCTTATGTTGGATTGGATTGGCGAGGGTTTGCCAACATCCTCTTCACAAATTATGAGCCGCCAGATGATAGAGTTAATATTATTGTTTTATTTATAATATTTATTCTAACATGTTCTTTAACTCGTTTCTATTAAATTGTGTAATGAAATTGTTTAATTATTGTTGTGTACTTGTATATATTTTGCAGACATTAGCTCTTTTGATGGCTAGGAGATGTCGGCATCACCACATGATCCAGGTGTGGATCCTAATGATGATCAGGGCATGCCAGATGATGAGGATCATCAGGAGGCCGATGTAGAGAGACATGCTATTGCTGGTGCTCCGATACCACCTTTTGCTAGGCGTGATCGACCTGATACTAGATACAGGATGTAGTTGGGTGACTAACTCAATGCATTTATTGTTGAGGCGAGCATCAGGCCCGATCATTACAGAGACATACATGTCGATGATAAGCTATTACAGATGTGGAGAGACATGCCACGTGACATGTACATCTACATGTGGCATGTCGTAGGAGCTACGATAGTTTTTACGTGATTGAGGAGGACTATTGCACGTTATAGGCGTGGTCAAGCCACAACATGTGATGGACAGTCCATGAGCACCAACTCATCATATCATGATCGTTCACCTCATGCCACGCCAGATGAGCATGAGGCTCCACTAGCATCTAGCAGTCATCATGGAGATGAGGCTGGACCATCGGCCATGTCTAGTCAGCAACCTGCAGCATACATGTAAATTAAGTACAACCACAACATGAACATAAAATACATGGACCATATATATATATATATATATATGGTCCATGTATTTTATGTTCATGTTGTGGTTGTACTTAATTTACATGTTGGTGATCATCATCATGATGTGTATATTGTTGGGTCATGTTAGATATGTTCATTTAATGTGCAGCTTGCAGATAGATGTGTATGTGATAGCATGAGTTATTTGACATGGGATGTATATTTGATGTCTGTGTTGTGATGATGTTAATATATAATGTTAATTTGATGTTTGAATGTTTTTTTTAGTCGAATATGATGTTTTTACGATGGTTATCATGATCATGATGTTTATTAATTAGTTTAATATTAAATTACCATGATATTTATTAAATATTATGTCGTGATTGTAATTGACATTGAAATTTAATTGTATGTAAAATATTTGTAAAATTTTAATTTTAAATGTAATTGTAAGTAAAATTAAAATTCTAATTGTAATTCTAATCGTAAATGTATGTGAAATTGTAAAATTGTAATTGTAATTGTAATTTTAATTACGCCGATAGGCGTAACCCCCTATTGGAATCAGGTACTTTAATCCTTTTGCTAATTAATCTTTTTCATCCGATGGTCTAGATTGAAATATGCCGGTATATTCTGGTCGTCGCCACTCAATCAATGAATGAAATTGAAATCCATAACCTCCTTGCATGTCTAAATCAAGTGTTTAAACCCTACTTAAATTAATTTTTTACCAAATTATCATTAAAAACTTACTATGCCTGATTACTATGCCATGAAAACATGCAAACATGGGTGGAAATGTGGAATGTAATGGCTGAAAGGGTTAATAGGTTCTGAAACGTGTCTACTATGATGTTAACATTCTCCAACGCGCCCAATGTGTCTTCTGTGACGGTTGAAATTCTGTAACGCTCAATTTCTTTCAGACCATAAGGCCACCCCGCTGCGGAATATACGAAGAGCGAACACCAATTGGAAATAATATAAGAAGTCCGTTGTCATCTATTTATCAAAATCATTCCTAGCGACAAGGCTCCTGTTCACCATTAATTCATCTGGTTGTTGTTCATTTGTGTTCAAATCCCACCAATTTTCCTCTCGATTCCCTTATCATTTGTCTTGTACCTCTCATTTCCGCTTGGGGTTTTGATGGTCCGGAGGTCGAATCTCGCGAGGGTGGCCTAATCTTTTTGACATTTTTTTTTGGCCTGCAACTCCGTTCTGGTTTTTCAGAGTCATTTGTATAGAGAAATCAAATGAACATAAGAAAGGTAGCAGTCGAAACTGCAGTAGTATGTGCGGCCACAGCCTGTGCTGTAGCGGCATTGATTGTCAGCCGTCGTGCTCGAAATAAGAATAGGCCGAAACTGGCAACTTCCATTCTCCGTGACTTCGAGGACGAGTGTTCGAATCCCATGCACAAGCTCGAGAATGTGGTGGATTGTCTAATTGTCGAGATGAATGTAGGATTGGCCTCAGAGGGTGGCAGTAAGATTAAGATGATCATAAGCTACGTCGACAATTTGCCTATAGGGTATGCTTTGACATGCATGCAAAATCTGCATCTGTTTATTTCTATCTTTAGATGTTTGTAATTGGGGCAGTTTGAAATAGAGATCGAATCTGTAGCTAGCACTTTCTTTACCATGCTGAAATTGTCGATTCTTTTGATTTACTGGGTAATCGCCGAATATTGATTCTATCACACTAAATCTAATCTTTTATACCAAAATCAAATAAATACACGGCATTCTATATCTTTTTTGGATGAAACTGTATTTGTGGAGTAAATCAATCTACGGGGACATTGCATAGAAATACTCTGTTTAAATGTTGTAATTGTTTATGATTACCTTGGTTATTCAAGTGTTCTATGCCTTGTGAGACTCCCTTACAGTGAATATTTTGGTCGTGTTCCATTTTATTTTCTCATCTACAAGTAAACTATTTCATTGGGTACATCCCGTATCCATTTCATTCTTCAAGAAGGTTCTAATATGTGATAACTTCTCTTTACAGCGTTTATTTTCGGAGACAGCCTCTGTGCGCTTGGCGATGACAAGGTCTCAACTTCCTCCTTATCCGGTAGTGTTGCATCTTTGGTAAGAAGAGAATCATCTGGCTTTCATGTACTCCAGTGTTCTCCACGAAGGAAGAGGCATGGAGTTTTGGTTCAATGAACACTTCGCAGCTTTACACACGATCTACTAAATCTGTTCTAACTTTACCTCCTTGCCAATAAATATAGCTGGTAGCAGCTTCAAGGTCGCCTGGTATTGAGGAACAGGGTTCACAATCTCGAACTGTGTTCGAAAATCTGTGTCAATTATTATGTGATCAACTGGGTCAGGATTTCGATCAGGCATGATTATGTCAATGTACTCAAACTGACCTGTAATTCCCGACCAATTCAATAAAATATGGCACTAGTCAGTGCCCGAAAGTCAATGAAACGGTGCCTGTATACAGGTAAAGCTGCTATTTAAAAGTAAATACCAAGGATCGTATGATGCTCACCTCCAGGAACTCTTCTGGATTTGTTCCATTCAATCTTGCAAAGAGAGGCACTGTATCTGGAGCATTTTAAGATTTTCACTACCAAATGCCTGATACAACTTCTGTTACAGCTTGCGCGCGAGCTTTGACAAACCAAATCTGTCTCGTTCACATTCATCAGTACTTGATAAATGCTATAGAGTAAGTCTCTTTTAGGTGAAGAGATGGACGATGCTAAACCCTGTGGAACAACACCATGGAACTTCACATTAAAGCAGACAGAAAATAAAGTATACAACTCTAAAATTGATAAGAATTTCTCTTAAATAAATATATAAATAATATATATAAATAATATATATAAATAATATATATAAATAATATATATATATATATATATATATATATATATATATATAATTTAAAATTCTGATTTTCTCACATGATCGTCATTTTGACACTTTTATAAATACATTACCGTCAAGAAACAAACCTTCCCAAATCTATGGTCATCGCATTCCACTATAACTAACTCCACAAGCTGATGGTGATCTCATTCAAACTAACCCGACCTTTAACAATTTTGGAGGTGTGCCATAGAAGTGGTTTGGTGTATCCACGTGTCAATTGCTGGGATATATCGCGTGGTCTCCAAAATTTACCACTATCAGCCCAAAAGCTGTGCGATAACCTTCAACAGATTTTCAATACAGCTTTGGATTTTTCGGGTACACGTTACACCAATTGATTTTTATAACTCACACCAAGTTAATGTAGTTTAAATAAAATTAAACTACGAAGGAATTACATGGAGTACAGTAATGAAAAATTGAGTTAAACAAATTAAAATGTATAAGTGCACATGCAATGATGATTGGATGCTCCAGATGTAGAGATGGGATAATTTAAATA
The DNA here is from genome assembly GCA_034641835.2 of Pinus albicaulis. Taxonomy (NCBI): domain Eukaryota; kingdom Viridiplantae; phylum Streptophyta; class Pinopsida; order Pinales; family Pinaceae; genus Pinus; species Pinus albicaulis. The sequence goes on along the minus strand of CM076581.1, from coordinate 1,234,915,882 downwards.
GAATTGAATAATGAACATAATGGATTGGATTTATCGTAATGAACGGAGAAACTAAGTACAAAATGGATCGATGAATCATAATTACAGTAATGGATGGAGTTTATAACAGAAAACAATAAATAAAACTGAACTAATTTTTATAACTCAAAACAAAATGCCTCTAATTTGAATAAAACAAAAGTATAAAGGAATTACAAGGAAACTACATTAAAAAAAATTGAACACGTTGAAATGCAGAAACTGCATCTAATTTAAATAAAAACAGAACTACAAAGGAATTACAATTAAACAACATTACCAAAATATAAAGGAATTACGATTAAACTACATTACACAAAAATTGAACACATTGGGATGAAACTACAACAATGGGAAACTACATTGGTTTGATAGAATGGAATAGTGATTAGATGGGCAGTAAATAAAAAAATGAATGGAGAAACTAAGGAAAGTATGGATGGTTGGGTTAATTTGACCAATAACCATTGATAACTAATATAAAATATTTTTAGAAAATTAATAAAAAATACTTTAAAAAAATTAAAAGAAAATTAGCAGAAAGAAAAGTTTTGGTTTCATTGAAGAAATTAACAAAAACAAAATTCAAATGGAAGAAATAGGGTTAGAGATTAAAGGAGGAGGAGTGAGTAAACCATAGTAGATTAGAGGTTCCTATCCATCACAACAATACAATAAAAAATAATCGAATAGATCTTTCAATAATTTTCAAGGAAATAGAAGCAATGCAATGCATGAGATTTGATATACACAAAAATATATTTCACTGGCTGAAAAATAATAGCGCACAAATGAAATAATAAAGAAAATTCATATGGATTCTTCATTTCAGTCATTGAAGAAATTAACAAAAAGAAATGATTAGGGTTTTCCATCATTGAAGAAATTAACAGAATGAAATGATTAGGGTTTTCTTCTAAAGGATATTAGAGGAAATGTACCTGTAATTGAAGCAGTGCGAGTTATTGAGGAGCAGTAATGAAACATAGCATGCTCTTCAATTATAGGTTCCTGTCCATCACAAAAATACAACAGAAAATAATCAGACCAATCTTTCCAATAATTTTCAAGGAAATAAAAGGAATACACATACATACATTTCAATGGCAGAAATGAATTAAAAGAAAACTACCACTTCTGTGAAGGTAAAGAAAAAAGAAAACGCAGAAAATGAACAAATGAATTAACATAATATTTACCTGAAATTGAAGCCATCACTAAGACAACGAAGAAGGGTTTAACCGTTAGGTTTATTCCTAGACTTTAATAGAAATCCCTTGGGTTTATCATCATGGTCAACCTTGATCAATCATGGTCCAACATCTCATTGTGACAAAGATTGTCTCAATATGAAAATGAACCATTTTCAACAATCATTAACCGTGGTCAACAATGGTAAACCATTGGAAATTTCCGTCGACCATGGTCAATCATGGTCAAGCATCCTCCAATGTTGCATTGTGACAAATATTGTCTCAATATGAAAATCAACCATGTCAACCATGGTCCAACGTCGCATTTTGACAAAGATTGTCTCAATATAAAAATCAATCGTGGTAAACCATACTAAATGATGTTTATTTTAATATTTATCAAAGGCTTTATAAACCTTGGGGTTATAGTATTTATCCCCATGGTTGTCTGAATATGAAAATCAACAACGGTCAACAATGATAATTCTAAGGTTTACAATACCTATATTAGGGTTTAAAGTATTTGTCTTGGGGTTTATTTACCTTTGGTTTATAATATTAATCCCTTGGGTTTTAATATTATTCACTTGGGTTTATAATCTTGTGAGATTTAATAAAAATCTGTTGGGTTTATAATCATGGTCAATAGTGGCCAACAGTGGTCTAGTGTTAACATTGTGACAAAGACTGTGCCAATATAAAAATCAACCATGGTCCAACATCATATTGTGGAAAATATTGTCTCAATATGACAATCAAACATGGTAAAGCCTTGTCAGCTATGTTTATTTTATTATTTATAATATTTATCTTAGGGTTTATATACATTGGATTTATAATATTTATTCGTTGGGTTTAATATTATTCCATTGGGTTTTTAGTATTAATCCCTTGGGTTTATTTATCTAAGGGTTCTTGTTCCTATGGTTTAATATTATTCATATGGTTTATAATATTTATCCTTTGGTCTAATATGAATCCTATTGGTTTATAATCATGGTTCACAATATTCCAACGTCACATTATGACAAATATTTTCTCAATATGTAAATCGACCATGGTCGATCAATGTCATCCATGATCAAATGTCACATTCTCACAAATATTGTCTCAATATGAAAATCACCCAGTGCCAACCATGGTTGTAGTTGGTCCAACGTCGCATTGTGACAATAATTATCTCAATGTTTAAATCAATTCCCTCGGGTTCACCAATTCCTTTGGTTTATAATATTAAACCCTTAGGTTTATTAGTCCTTTTTTTTTATAATATGAATAATCGATCAAAGTCATCCATGATAAAATGTCACATTCTGAAAAATATTATCTCAATATGAAAATCACCCATGGCCAACCATGGTCATAGTTGGTCCAATGTCACATTGTGACAACAATTGTCTCAATGTTTAAACCAATTCCCTTGGGTTCACCATTTCCTTTGGTTTATAATATTAAACCCTTGGGTTTATTAGTTCTCTTGGTTTGTAATATGAATAATCGATCAATGTCATCCATGGTCAAATGTCACATTCTGACAAATATTTTCTCAATATGAAAGTCACCCATTGCCAACCATGGTCATATTTGGTCCAATGTCGCATCATGACAACAATTGTCTCAATGTTTAAATCAATTGCCTTGGGTTCACCAATTCCTTTGGTTTATAATATTAAACCCTTAGGTTTATTAGTTATTTTGGTTTATAATATGAATAATCAATCAATGTCATCCATGATCAAATGTCACATTCTGACAAATATTGTCTCAATATGAAAATCACCCATGGCCAGCCATGGTCATAGTTGGTCCAACATCGCATCATGGGACAACAATTGTCTCAATTTTTAAATCAATTTCTGGTTCACCAATTCCTTTGGTTTATAATATGAATAATCAATCAATGTCATCCATGATCAAATGCCACATTCTGACAAATATTGTCTCAATATGAAAATCACCCATGGCCAACCATGGTCATAGTTGGTTCAACGTCGCATTGTGACAACAATTGTCTCAATGTTTAAATCAATTCCCTTGGGTTCACCAATTCCTTTGGTTTATAATATTAAACCCTTGGGTTTATTAGTTCTTTTGGTTTATAATATGAATAATCGAGCAATGTCACCCATGATCAAATGTCACATTCTGACAAATATTTTCTCAATATGAAAATCACCCATGGCCAACCATGGTCATAGTTGGTCCAACGTCACATTGTGACAACAATTGTCTCAAGGTTTAAATAAATTCCCTTAGGTTCACCAATTCCTTTGGTTTATAATATTAAACCCTTGGGTTTATTAGTTCTTTTGGTTTATAATATGAATAATCGATCAATGTCATCCATGATCAAATGTCATATTCTGACAAATATTGTCTCAATATGAAAGTCACCCATAGCCAACCATGGTCATAGTTGGTCCAACGTCGAATTGTGACAACAATCGTCTCAATGTTTAAATCAATTCCCTTGGGTTCACCAATTCCTTTGGTTTATAATATTAAACCCTTGGGTTTATTAGTTCTTTTGTTTATAATATGAATAATCGATCAATGTCATCCATGATCAAATGTCACATTCTGAAAAATATTGTCTCAATATGAAAATCACCCATGGCCAACCATGGTCATAGTTGGTCCAATGTTTCATTGTGACAACAATTGTATCAATGTTTAAATCAATTCCCTTGGGTTCACCAATTCCTTTGTTTTATAATATTAAACCCTTGGGTTTATTAGTTCTTTTGTTTTATAATAAGAATAATTGATCAATGTCACCCATGATCAAATGTCACATTCTGACAAATATTGTCTCAATATGAAAATCACCCATGGCCAACCATGGTCATAGTTGATCCAACGTCACATTGTGACAACAATTGTCTCAATGTTTAAATCAATTCCCTGGGGTTCACCAATTCCTTTGGTTTATAATATTAAACCCTTGGGTTTATTAGTTCTTTTGGTTTATAATATGAATAATCGATCAATGTCATCCATGATCAAATGTCACATTATGACAAATATTGTCTCAATATGAAAATCACCCATGGCCAACCATGGTCATAGATGGTCCAACGTCGCATTGTGACAAAAAATGTCTCAATATTTAAATCAATTCCCTTGGGTTCACCAATTCCTTTGGTTTATAATATTAAACCCTTGGGTTTATTAATTATTTTGGTTTATAATATGAATAATCGATCAATTTCATCCATGATCAAATGTCACATTCTGACAAATATTGTCTCAATATGAAAATCACCCATGGCCAATCATGGTCATAGTTGGTCCAACGTTGCATTAAGACAACAATTGTCTCAATGTTTAAATCAATTCCCTTGGGTTCACCAATTCCTTTGGTTTATCATATTAAACCCTTGGGTTTATTAGTTATTTTGGTTTATAATATGAATAATCGATCAATGTCATCCATGATCAAATTTCACATTCTGACAAATATTGTCTCAATATGAAAATCACCTATGGCCAATCGTGGTCATAGTTGGTCCAACGTCGCATTGTGACAACAATTGTCTCAATGTTTAAATAAATTCCCTTGGGTTCACTAATTCCTTTGGTTTATAATATTAAACCCTTGGGTTTATTAGTTCTTTTGTTTTATAATATGAATAATCGATCAATGTCATCCATGATCAAATGTCACATTCTGACAAATATTTTCTCAATATGAAAATCACCCATGGCCAACCATGGTCATAGTTGGTCCAACGTTGCATTGTGACAACAATTGTCTCAATGTTTAAATCAAATCCCTTGGGTTCACCAATTCCTTTGTTTTATAATATTAAACCCTTGGGTTTATTAGTTCTTTTTGTTTATAATATGAATAATCCCTTGGGTTAATTATTAGCGTTTATTTATTTTTTCAACTTGAGTATTCTTTTATTAATTTTCTTGATCCTTTGCCTTATTGGTCCCTTAGGTTATTAATATTTTTCCCTTGGGTTCACCAATTCCTTTATTTTCTAATATTAAACCCTTGGGTTATTAGTTCTTTTGGTTTATAATATGAATAGTACATTGGGTTAATTATTAGTGTTTATTAATTTCTTTAGCCATAGTCGATCAATGTCATCCATGATCAAATGTCACATTCTGACAAATATTGTCTCAATATGAAAATCACCCATGGCCAACTATGGTCATAGTTGGTCCAACGTCACATTGTGACAACAATTGTCTCAATGTTTAAATCAATTCCCTTTGGTTCACCAATTCCTTTGGTTTATAATATTAAACCCTTGGGTTTATTAGTTCTTTTGGTTTATAATATGAATAATCCCTTGGGTTTATTAATCTATTGAGTTTAAAATATTATTTCATACGCTTTTTTAATTTCTTAGGTTTTTTATTTTAAAATATTAATTATTAGGTTTTATTAATCTCTATTGTTTTTAATATTGCCCCTAGTCTTACTAATCCCTTAGGTTTTTAATATTTATCCCTTGGGTTCACCGATTCCTTTGGTTTATAATATTAAACCCTTGGGTTTATTAGTTCTTTTGGTTTATAATGTTAATAAAACATTGGGTTTATTACTCTCTTGAGTTTAAAATATTAATTCTTAGGCTTTTTCAATTTCTTAGATTTTTCAGTTTAAAATATTAAATCTTAGGTTTTATTAATCTCTATTGTTTTTAATATTCATCCGTTAGGTTTATAATATTTATCCCTTGGGATCGTTGATTCCTTTGGTCTATAATATTAAACCCTTGGGTTTATTAGTTCTTTTGGTTTATAATGTTAATAATCCCGTTGGTTTATTAATATCTTATGTTTAAAATACTGATTCTTATGGTTTATTAATTTATTAGGTTTTTTAGTTTAAAATATCAAGTCTTAGGGTTTATTAATCTCTTGTGTTTTTAATATTGATCCCTTATGTTTATAATATTTATCCCTTAGGTTCACCAATTCCTTTGGTTTATAATATTTAAACCTTTGGTTCATGAGTTCTTTTGGTTTGTATTATTAATAATCTCTGGTTTATTAATATCTTTAGTTTAAAATATTAATTGTTAAGGTTTATTAATTTCGTAGGTTTTTTGTTTTTAAATATTATTTCATATGCTTTATTAATCTCTTGAGTTTAATATATTAATTCTTAGAGTTTATTACTTTCTTATGTTTTTGGGTTTAAAGTATTATTTCTTAGGGTTTTTTAATCTCTTGAGATTAAATTATTTATTCTTAGGCTTTTTTTATTTCTTGATTTATAATATTAATATTTATCCTTTGCTTCACCAATTACTTCGGTTTATAATATTAAACCCTTGGGTTTATTAGTTCTTTTGGTGTAAAATATTAAGAATCCTTTGAGATATTGATAATAGATATAAACTTATTATAATATTAATAAAATATTATTATTATGTTATAATAGAATTATATTATAGTTTGAGTTAAAACTATTGATATATTGAAATAATTTAATAATACATTTTTATTATATATTTTATTATTGAATAATATATATATATATATATATATATATATATATATATATATATATATATATATATTTCAAGTTAATATATAGTATGAGTATAGTTAATATTATTAATATATTATAACTAAATATATAAAATATTTTGGTGATTTTAATCACAAATATATAATATTTATTTTGGTGAAATATATGTGGTGGGTAGTGGATATAGGCCTATCGGCATATATCGACCACATTAGTGAATGGGGTTGTAAATCTATTTCATATAAGCCTATCGGCATATGTCAATCACATTTGTAAATGTGATTGTGCTAGTTGTAATTGTATGTAAAGTATTTGTAAAACTTTAATTGCATTAATGTGAAATGATTTTATTAAAATATTTAAATTTGTAAATTTGTAAATAATTGTAAAATAATAAAACTAGAATAATATGAATTTTTGTAACATAATAAAGTTTAGAAAATAATGCAAATAAATTCATGTACTTTAGAATTATCATTATTTTATTATGATATTACATACAAAAATAAAGAATTTTATACATTTTGGTGTGCTTATCATCATAACACACACTGATGCGTCTTACTACTCAGACGAACTAGTTCTTCATAACTCTTCTGCACTGATGCGTCATAAAACACCGCACCAAAATATAAACATTGAACTTACAAATCGCATTGGTGCGCCTATAAAACCCTACGCACCAGAACAGGGTTATTCTATAAAGTGTAGCATTGGAGCAGTGAAGGGTTCGAATCGTGGGCAAGGATTTTTCTGAGGAGATAAGGGTTTGAAAAGACAAGAGTTTAAATTTTGGCTGAGAAGTTTATAGTAGAGAAAATGAGACATTCAAACATAAATATGAACAAAGACGCTTACAGGGATTCAGACAGCTATAGAGCTCGATAGAGTACAAAAGGATAAAAAGAGTACAGGTTGAGACCAACAGAGAGCATTTGGTTGAGGTCGATGATAAGGTTAAGAGGTCCCATGAGGGAGAAATGGAGACTACAGTTGATGGTAGAGAAAGATAAATCGAGGCAGTCGATAAAGCCAAGAAGCACCATGAAGGGAAGGATTATCATTCCCTTAAGGACAAGAGAGAAAGATCAATTGAAATTTTTGATCGGGCTGGTAGGTCCCATGAAGGGAAAGATTCTTGAGAAGGTATTTAAAAGTAGCTGGGAGTATTTTCCGAGCTTCAGTTTGCTTACATAAACTTTTACCGCCAAAGCTGACGTTGCATAAAATCACATCTTCGGCTTTCAATTGAACCTAAAAGGAATCTCTAACTTATCTGAGTTGTGGTCCTGTGGATGAAACCAGTAAAAAGTCTGCTTGTATTATAAATGGAAATCCAGTGACCATTTCTATGGGAAGAAAAGCATAGATACCTGTAGCTACCATATTTCCACCTACAAATCGGTTTCCCATTGGAAAAGCTAATGTAATAGCCCATTTTTCAATGTCTTTCCTCTTCTCAACCCTATACTCATTTTCTATGGGAAACCATTGCCTCCACATGTAATAACTTCATCGTCTAGTTGAAAATCGGTCTTCTTCTCCTAATAGATGCAGAATGAAGGACTCGTTGTCATAGCTCCCAGAACATTCAAGGTCAGTTTCTCGTAAAACAGAGATTCTATAAAAAATTTTAAGATCAATATAGAAAGCGCAAAGGAGAAAAGAGGAGATTGGATACCAAGATGGAGGAGGAACTTACAAATGAGCAAGCAGATCATCGGTCAGCAAGAAGATCATGCGGCACCTTTTCTTGTTGCAGGTTATGGAAAGGTTCAAGTTTATTTTTCTGAAAGAAGAAGAGGTGTACTTTTGAAAAGAAATGGCTCAAATATTTTCACATAAAAATGTACATTTCCAACGTGTCTAAAAACTAAAATATCTCCAACTTCAATAAACTGCTCAGAAAAAAAATTTCCAAACCATTTGTGAAAACTGCCTATGTCTTAGCATAGCACAGGTTCACATGCCACAATTTCCCACTTGGGCCCTATAGTATTGCACCTTCACACACCCCACATTGCATTCTCTCCACATAATCAGTGGGGACCTCTTGGAATAAACAAAATGCATTGGAAGAATAGTTACTTCCATCAAGAATTTATCCAATTCCAATTCTCAATTCTAATTCTAATTCTAATTCTCAAGAATAAAGAAAATTCTAATTCTCAATTTCTCTGGTTGAAGTTCACTAAATTTTCGTGTGCACACCTAAAATTAATTTCGGTGCCTTAACCGCAAATTGGTGTTACTGTTCATATAACCGCACCGGTGCATTTTAGTCACTGCGCACCAGTGCTAGTGTTACAAAAGGATGCATCGGTGCAGTGCTATTAAGTGATGCACTAGTGACGAATAAACGCAAATAAAAAAGCGCAACTCTATTTTCTTTAAGTGAAAAAAAAGCGGCAAATTGAAAAATGGGTGGAAAAATATTTTTGAAAATATAATTTCATAAAATAATTATTTAAATACTAAATAATTCTCATTATTTCACTATTTTTGCTAAAATTTTCAGCTAGAGATTTCTAAGAGACATACCTGGAGCAAGAGAGCACAAGAGCACTGTGGAGCAGCGAAATACGTTCGAACAGAAGTATTCAGACAATTAGAAACCAAACCTCTGGTTATTCAAACCCTGTATCATAGAATCTCAAACCATGTCATGATTAGATTTGATTATTTTTTTTACTTTTTCTGCAGTTTTATCCATTTTTACCCTAAACCCTTCATTTTTTTTGTTTTTTCCCTTTCTTCTCCCTGTTTTTGTGATTTCAGAATTAGGAATTTTCATTTTAGATTGACATCCAACCCACAAGACGACTTGCATAGTCGGATCCCAATCCATTCAGCCATTGCGTGAATTTTTGGAAAAAAAATTGAATTTTTTTTTATCGGTGCACCCTGCATAACCTAGCGCACTAGTGCATTGTATTATACAGCGCGCCGCGCAAGTACTGTGTAATAAAAATTTGAAAACATTTTTTTTAAATCAGTGCACCATATCTGAAATAGGGCACCGGTGCTCCATGTTACTAGGATAACACCATACGGATCTATTACACTTTTTGTGCGGTGCATTTATAATAACCCCACGCACCATATGGTTTATTATGCTATTTTTGCGGTGCATTTTTAATACCATCACGCACCGACGACAATGTGTACATCATGAAAGGCACACCAGTTTCTTGAGATTTATTTTTTACCTGAAAAGCTGATAATTTATTTATAAATATTTTAATGAATGATATGGTACATGTTTCAAATTGATACAGAAATGATTGACAAGAGATCAAGTAACAAAAATACTGATAACACATCAAGAAAAGAAAAAAAGAAAAGTTCTTTGTAAATTCTTTATAAAAAATATTATTTTTGAATTATATGTGAGTTTAGCTATACATATTGTTTACTGTGTATCATGCAGAGCCACAAAATGACGAAGCTCGATAAGATTATTTATGATCTAGAACCAAAAGAATGTAAAGCTTGATGGAAAAATTGCAAAAGGTTGAATCAGGTGAATGAAAAAAAACTATCGATCCAATATGAGTTTCTTTTTTTAATTATCATTAATAATATACTTAAAATTATTAGATACAGTGTTAAAAAATCTATTAATTCATATCTATTTAATCTTATAGAGGGACCAACAACTCAGAAAAGAAATGTTGCTCTAAGAAAAAGAAAAAAAATAGAACATGCAAATAAAAATGAATTTCTTCTTAGCTCATCTGGAGTGGTGTTGGAGGTTAACAAAAGGGAAAAAAACTTTTACAAAATTTTGAGGGATCTAGTGGAATGAATGTATAGACGTTCTTTCCACTTACAATACAAAAATCAATCCAATGATTCCAAGAACCAAATTTTATCTAAACTACAGGAAGGGTTTCCAGAGAATTGGTCAATGAGACATGTCAGACTTTTAATAACAAAAACGTACAACAACAAAAAATAAGGAATGAAAAAGTAATATTCCTTTAAATGTTTTTCTAGAATTATTTTTAAATATCACTTTTGTTATATTTACTTTTCATATATCAATATTAAAATTAAATATTTTATTGTCATGTTACATTTTCAGGAATATTATGAAAATCTCAAAAGATGAATGAGTTGATATCAGAAATATGCCAGTAGGAATGTTCAAAAAGGTGTACAAGGAGATGGTAAAAGAAATGGACAAAATTGCGTCGCAGGAGGATCCATCTCAACAACAACATGCTTCAAATGTAATATGTAATCATGGATTTTTTCTATCATTAGGTACAATAAATAAAAAATTTAGCATTAAATATTAATTTTCAAGAATTTTCTTGCAGAAAAGAAAAGAAAATGGAACCCATTCAGCACATAAAATAGGATGAAAAGGAAGAAAAGGGTTGATATCTAAGTTTGTGAGTAATTGTTACTTCCTTATAATAACTTAACTAGATTTCGTTTTTGTATTTTTTAAGTTATTTTACAAAAATCATCATTGCATGTTTTCAAATAGGTGCTAACATACAAAGAAGAACCATCAGACGAATTGATTGAAATTGGGTTAAATATGGGTTATGAGTATATGTTGGCATATCAGAAATTAATTGTGGAATTTGTAAGCATATATCGATCTTGTTTTACTTAGCTTCGTCTTTAATTAATATAACAAAATAATATTTTATATTAAATATATGATTTGTTATGGGGCATACAACTTGCAGGAAACAAAGTATGGAACTGCGCCAACAGATAAAATTTTGAAAGATGGCATGGTACATGGTTTTGAAAGAATGTGTATAGTTTATGAGTGAATTGTTGCTATGCTACGCCATTTTTCTTTTTTATTTACATTGATGTATAATATTTAATATTGAAATTTTCATTTTTCTCACCAATGTATATACACTCATTTAAGTTTATTTTTATGTTTGTAGATGGAAGGTGAAGAAGAAGAAAACAATCAAAACCGTGAACAAAACATTCCTGAAAATAAACAAAGTCATGGAAATAGCTCTAGCAGTGACAACAGTCAAGCAAATAATGATGATCACTATGTTTGGATATAAAAGCAAGGCGTTGTATTTTTTGAAATATGTCTGTGAAATCAGACATTTTTTTTAATGTAATGGACATAGTGTCCCAATTGAAAGACAAAGGGATACCACTAACTGCCCCATTTTGTATGACAAAGACTATCTTACACACACACACACAGATATATATATATATATATATATATATATATATATATATATATATATATATATATATATATATATATATATATATATATATAAATATGTTTTAATTTATTCTATTGCATTCTCCATTGTCGTTCTCAAAAGAACTAATAAAAATTTAATTCATATGAATATTGTTATAAGATATATATGTCTACTTTTGATGAATAATGAATTTAAAACAATCACAATAATTTCACTATCATAGGTCGGTGTTTCTAAAAATATAAAATGAAAAATGGTGCGTGTCAGTTACTGTACACCGATTCGTTTGTACTTTGAAGCGCACCGGTGCCTTTCTACGGCCTATGGGCACCACATAAATACCAAAACCAATTAAAAATATCAGTGCGTTTGTGTGGTACATCGCACCAATGCATTTATGTGTCTATACGCACCGATGTCATTGTACGACCTGTGGGCAATGCACAAATATTGATACGAATTATAAATATCGGTGCATTTGTGTGATATTGTGCACCAGGGTGTTTATGTGTCTATAAGCGCCGGTGCATTTGTATGACCTATGGGAACTGCACGAATATCGATACAAATTATAAATCTCGGTGCCTTTGTGTGATATTGCGCACTAGTGCATTTCTATAAGTCTACAGACCGGTGTGTTGATACGACCTATGGGCACCGCACAAATCCCAAGACCAATTAGAATGACCCCGTGCGTTGTATCACCAACACTACACCTAGTGCGGTTTTATACCTTAATGGCCCGGTTCATTCTCCTTCGACCACCCTGGGGCACCTTCTACATGTACGCACCAGTGCGTTAAAGCTAGAGTAGTGCACCGATGAAATAAAACATCTGTAATAACCTCCAGCCACCCATTCTTTTTTAGTTGTGTTGAATTTATGTTAAAAGCTCCACCAAAACCTCCGTAACCATAAAAAAATGTTGTAGCAAATGTTTTTTTGACAATTTTGGCCAATTTTATAACACTAAAAACCTCCTTTATAACCTCCACTAGAGGGTCTTTTCCTTGTAGTGATTATGTCTACTTCTCAAACCATACACATAATACCTTTATTTATACATTAATTCACTTGTTTCCTCTTCATTGACCATGCTTCCATTTATTCATTTATGTTGCTTCACTATGTCTGTCTTCTAGTGCTTCATTATTTTCCCCTCTTTGCATCATTGTCCCTATTTTTTCTCTCACCTCTTGCCTCTTGTATTCATGCATAGGAATCCATATTATTCAATCATCCCTATCCTCTTCTCCTACGGAGGGGTCTGTATAATTTTTTCACTTATCCATGCCTTCCTTCTAAACACTTTTCCAAACTATGAATAGTCATTTGTATCTCTTATTTCATTAGCTTCTCCAGGATCACTATGAACTACAAATAGACTCTACAACAAAAAGCCTTTTTCACCCTTCTACATGAAACCTCACTAAATTCATTTCCTTAACTTAATATTTTGGTATTCCTATTTTCTTCCATTAGTAAATCCTGAGATTCCTTTTCTCTTCTAGGCTTCTATACTCTACTCTCTTCTCCCAAAAAATCTATCCATAACCATAACTATGGAGTTGTCTCAGCAAATTCTATCCAACGATAGCCAGAAGTTGTTCTTGTTTTTTTTTTTAAGGGATCTGCTACATATCCTATTTTTTATTCAATTTTCGTAATGAATTCTACATACTTTTCTCTTTATGCATTAATATTCTTTCATTCACCTGAAATTTCATACTTACATAATATGTTTCTTGTTGGATTATTTAATTTCCAAGAAGACATCTTAATTTTTCCATCGATTTCAACTCTTAATGTTTTCATAATATCTAGTACTAACAAAAAAATAAGAAATATATATTGTCAAAATGGTCAGTTATAAAATAGATTCAATTTTTTTGTAAATAAAAACCTGCCTTTTCTTACATATAGACATACAATAATGACATTTTATTATGAATTTGAAAATTTGAGTGGTTTACATTCTTTCATTAATAAACTATTATGCAATGACTTCACCATATTTTTAGCTTTGGATGTTTTACACTACCAATCATACACCTTCCTCATTATTCATGTGACATATCTATGTCTTATTCATGACTATGATTTTACTTAACTCCAATTTCCTTCAACATGAATTGAGATAATACAATATATAACCAAATATTTGAACTCACATTTGGACTCGATTATTGTTTTCTACATAATTCATCAATTTAAATTATTTCTTTTACTATTAAGATCAATTATCCTCAAACATATGACCATTTAAATAAAAGGACCTTACAAATACTAACCATTTTTCAAGTCTTAATTACATAACTAGGGTCTTGAGAATAAAATTTTCACTCTAGTTTGGCACTTTACATTAAAACAATTCAATTTGGCAATTCATTATGCAAACAATAAGCAACAATATTGACTAAATTAACTTGAGAAAATTTCACCAATGGATTTAATATCAACCATACTTTTAAGATTACAGTTCCAATCATACACCTCATGTTATCTTATTTTTAATTAAATCTAAATATATTTAACCATTCGCCTCCCAGCAAAAACTACCTAAATCAAGAAAAAAATGTTATCATCTCATCAAGAGTGCATGCCTTTCATATTTTAGTAATATTTTTTTTTTATCTAACACACTTTTGTTAAGGTGGACTAGATGTGATTTGTTGCATCACTTATATACTTTTATAATGTCACTAATATTTTTCACTGAGGTTATCACATGGGTCTTAGCACCACCATTTCTTATTCCTCCCTTCACATGTCATCCATTTGCATACATTGATCTATATGTTATTTTGACTTAAAACACTATTTAAATCCCCCATTCTTTCACAATTTTTAGAATTTTTATTTGATATAACAAGATAATTAATGACAATTTGTACACCTATACTTCTCTCCCTCTATATACATTATATAAAAAAAATTGTCCCATACATCTCAATAAAATATGGTTTTATAAAACATAACAATGAGGACCAGGAGTATGTGTGAATGGAGAATCATAATGAAAACACTTTCTCCTCCTATTTGAAAGTTATAATAATAACAAAATTTGATCGTTTAAATCTCCACTTAAACTTCCTTGAATAAAAAATCATAATTAGTGCGATAAATGATGATTGATGCCCCTAAACACTATGGGAAAATTATAAGCATTTAAAAAATATCTAAATATATATACCCTCCTTCAACAATACTTTTTCTTATTTAAGTCCTTTGTTCCACTATTTAAAGTCCACATGTTGCAAGTTAGCAAGATATTTGTGGATTCAAGTCTCAATATCACTATTTCACATATTGAAATCATGTGGGATTTCTTGGTGGGTAATTATAGGTGTTGCATGCATGTTTCTAGAAGGGAGAATCACTATGCATGGTATAAATTACTGGTTCAAGCTTTTACCCTTGTTTATTTATGCCCTAGTGGAATATATGTCTAACGTTACTTGCCTTACATAGGAACCTATTTGCAACAACTTTATGGTGAACAAATCAAAGTATTTTAAATTTCAAACTCAATTCATCTATTAAATGGATAAATTTCCTTCTCATGTGATTGTTATTTTTAGTATATCCATTATGAGCTTTTCATAATGATGACTCAATAATAAATATAATAAAATTTCCTCTAACTTTTCTTGTAGAGTTGTGCTCTAAAAAAATTTATTTCACAAGCCAAATTTATTAACTAGAAAAAAACACACAATTCTTGGCATAAACCTTGAGGTTGATAATGCAATTTGGAATATGAGGTTAGGATGATTTTTGTGTGGTTCACAATCTAGAGATCCAAATATTCCAATATCATCTCTAATAGCTTCTAGTTTGGTGATTTAGATGATATTATTAATTCAAATTCTATATTTGGATTCAAAATCCAATTGATTACTTATCATTTGAACTACTCCTACGATAGGATACCTTTGAGCCCATACTATTGGGCCCTCCACGAATTTGGGAATTTCTTATATGTTTTTATTATAATAAAATGATATATTATAATTCTTAATATATATATTGTAAGCTGAACGTTATATCTATAAACCCTGAAATTTACAGCTAGAACTTATTCACTTGTTGACGGCCCTGAGTATTGCAAAAAAAATGTTGCAACTCCCTAGTGTCTCAAATTTAATTTTCAATAGGGGTTTCGTACAAAATTAAGAGTTTCCAACACTATATGTGTAGTAGACACTGTCTCTTCCTTTTGATGAATTTTATGTAGGTGGAAATACCAAAATTAACTCTAGATGTACAAAGACCAAGTTGAATATTCTATGCTATAGGAAATATGAAATTGCAAGAAATACCTTGTTGAAAGAAATATGGCACACAAACCTAGGCTATTTTAAATCAAGGAAAGAAAACTAATCTATCTTTAATGAAATGAAAAAACTTGCATTTGATCTTCAAGGAAAGAAAACACTCTTCTAAAATAAATTCTTGCAAACATTAAACCTTAATTATGTAGAAAGTAGTTTCTACAACAAATCAAATAAACGAATCTACAAGTTATTTTTACTTATAAGTTCCATTATCAAGGTTCCATGTATGTTTCAATACATTAAGGAAGGGAAATAATGAATTCAGTGTGAATATGAGTGAGTTGATAAGGCAAGTTTCAATCTACCATAGGAGTCCCTCTTTTGCTACAAGAGATAGTCCAATGATCAAGTGAACATTATACATGTGAGGTTGGAAGGAAAGTAAGCTAAGGATAATTTGGAATATTATAGAATACATCCATTCAAGGCATTAAAATAACTTGTGGTTGAGCTAATATAAAAATTCAAGGATTTAGGGTTTCTTGTAACTACATGGTAGAGTGTAAAAACAACAAACAATAAATTATGGAGAAAAAATCAATAGTACGAAAGAGAATGAACAAAATTCAAAATGAAAATTCCATGTAACTATTGTACCCACTATAAATATTAGCACCAAACGTTAAGATAATCTGCAAGGAAATACTGCTGATTAACTATCTAAATAACCATTCATGAAAGTTCTTTCCATAAATATTTTGCAGAGATAAAAAAATGCATGAACATAAATGGTATAATAAGGAGCTTGAGCACTAGGTTTTGGCCCTAACCCAAGGAATATTAGAATCCTTAGAAGGAGGCTAGACTAAGAGATGAAATTAAATATCACTTACATTAACTAAAATGTTTCTTGTACATGAAAAAGTTACAAAAATTGTTTGAAGTCTAGGCTTCTCCTATTCTTCACATTCTAAACTATATTTTTCTTCTTCTCTAGTAGGGTACTGAAGCCTATTATTTATACAGGATGTGTATGTAGCAACCTCCTTGAGAGGATTACTTCTTTCCCTCTAAAATCCATACAAAAACGAGATATTGTTTCCTAGGGCACCATGCAACAATAAGAAGGAACATTTACTATACTTAGCTAGCCAAGTAGGGATTCTTCTATAGGAAGTAGTAGGCTGCATGAGTATATATGGTTGTATCTCCTCAAAACATGTATAAACTCCCTTCAATATCTTGTACAATAGTCATGTTAGGCACATAAAGTATGAAAAATCTACTTGACTCTCCTAATAACTCATTAATATAGGAAAGTGTTACTAAGTGCAAAAAGGAAGGTTCAATATAGGCTTTACGTGCTTAGGAGGAGCTATATGGGCCTAATATTTACCGATATGGGAGGCCCATCATACCCGCCTATTGGAACTATTGCTCACCCTTTGAGTAACTTACCATCCTTCCCCCCTCTGCTCTTTCTCATTCATCTCGTTGGCAACTTGATTGGAATTCCATGCTAAGCTAGAGGTTGTTGTGTTTTCTAGGGGGAAACCTACATTCTCTTCAATGGATTGTAATTCCCTGTAATAATCTTCCTAAATATGATGTTCTTGGACCCTAGTAGTAGGGGTGGATTGAAGCTAAGCCTAATCCATTGGGATCCAATCTTATGAATATCTTGTAGAAAGTAGCCTTGGAAAGTGTGGTCTCTAATGAGTCAAGAGTTGTATTATCTGATTTTCATATTGTGTGTAAATGTTTTCCATCTCCTTTGGAAAACTTATAAGATTTCCTCTCCTCACAATATTAAAGTTCTTCAAAGTGGAGGATGGCCTCCACTTGTCTTTTCTTGTAAACTTCCACTACTTTTGGGTCTTCTCCTAGAATAACATGAGTGTAGGTGAGGATGGATGGGTTTGGGTCCTCAAGACTAATCCAAATTGGCTCTCTTATCTCCACATCCATTGTCTTATTTACCTCTTTATCTCTAATCTCCTTTTGTCTTAACCATTATTCTAGGGCTAACAACTATGCACCCCCTATATATGGGATTGGATCACATATAGCCAAATCTATAATGACAATGTTGTGAGGGTATAATTCAAAAAACTTGGTTTTATACTCCATACTACATTGTACGAATAAATTAATAAAGTCTCTAATTTGTTATAGAGGATGGTCCCTTTCTATAATATCACGTCTATCTGAAATCGGCACCATTGTTATTTAAAAAATAGTGAGTAATCCTTTAAGGTTTTCTGCTGCTAATTGCCTCTAAAGGGAGGTGTACCATTGTCCCTAAAGTTGTTTTGAAAGTTGCAATTTGAGTGCCCTTTTCTTGTAGCAAACCTTGTGTATGTTGTTATTGGATTTTAATCTATATGTTTTCTTTCTCAAGATATTCCTTCTTATTTTCTTCATCTAACCTTAGGAAGGACATTTCTTCCCTCATTTTATTCATCTCATCCTCTATTTTAGCAATATCAGTTACCCATTTGGATTTGGCTATGCTCTTCCACCAATTAGTTTTAACATTTTATTTTCCACATTTAAATGGGGAACTAAGTTCTTAGGAAACACTCTTCCTAATGTTCTTATAGAAGAAGTATCAACTATTAATGGCTAAGAGAAAAAGGAACGGAGGTTCCTTGATTGCTTGGTTTCTTTTTCAGTTTTCTGCAATTTTTTAGACTGGTCCTATTGCAAGGAAAGTTGTTCATGTATATGGGAAACCTAACCCTATGACTATACTTGATGCTATATTTCTTCAATGGGTTTTTTCATTCTTCTAATTGTACCTAAAGCTCTTATAACTTTTCCCCTTTACATATTTTAGCCTTTCCTTTTCTATAATGGATATCTCCTCAATAGTGTTAGGTGTAGAAGAAGGAGGCTTTGGATTGCCACTATATCATATCCTAGTGCTTTTCCTTCTGGTGTACAAAATATCTTGAATAAGCCTACTTTTGTTTTGGCCTGGTAAGATCGTTGAGACCTGTTAATGTGGTTGCAATTTCCTCCTCTTATTCCTATATGATTTCCTCCTTTTTCTATTGTACAAGGATGGCCACCTGCTTCCTTTTCCACTTCCTAGTTGAATCCTTCTAATATTTTTCAAATTATTACTGGGCCTATAGGAAATCATGTTTTTCCATATCTATTAAATCCATCCTATGGGACGCTGAATATTTTCTAATGCATATGTGATTAGCAATTTAATAAAGTTGTGATGGGCGAAGTAATTATTCTTACCTTCCTTGACCTTGGTGCTCATCTCCTTGAGGGATTGAAGGAGAAAGCATGGTATAATCAATTACTCATGAGCTTCTTGAAATATCAGTTGATAAAGGAGCCTTAATTGGTAGACATACACTATGGTTAACCTAACCTCGTAGGAAATGTATTTAAGAATGTGGTATGCTACCTCATCCCAAGGGTAAAATAGTCTCTCCATTCTATTTTCATTCATATTCTCATCTGGTTTTCATTGGAGAGGAGGAATCCTCTCTTGGCATTGATAGTATCTTGTCCCTCTTACTCTCTCCAATGTAGTTGATCCAAGAGGATCTAAAAAGGCTCAAAATTTGAAGTCCTCAAATCTCTACAAAACCAAAACCAAGTAATGGAAACCATCAGGATGATTCCAACAATGTGAATGGAACCTCAATCCAAGTTTGTATGACAAATTTATGCTCATATGAAGCTTTCTAAAAAAATTAAAAAAGTTTGAACTCACAGTGCCACATGGCATCACCAAAAGGAACCATGTGGGACCCCTTAGGAGTGCCATGTGTCACCCATCAGATGTTCCATGTGGCATGATGTGGTGTCCTGCTAGGTAGATGGCATGGCAAGACAAGGTTGATTTAGCACATATCTGTTCCAATCATATGGGGCCACATGGCACAATCAAACAATAATTAGAGGAAATTTTAGCATAAAAGTACCCATGAAATTTCATGTAACTTCCATTGCATAATATGTAAATTAATCAAAATCCTTTAAATTCAAAAAGAGGTAGATGTAAATATTTTGGAGGGAAAAATAATAAAAACTACTTTTTTTAACTAGTAAAAAAGTGTGTTCAACACACTTTTTTAATGTATATTCATTTTTTATCATTGTGGGTCTTCTCAAAAGCTGGTATAATGGTACCCGTTGTATGTGGAATTTAATTTTGCATCCAACCAATGTCTACACTTGAAAGTTTAGTAAACCTATAAGGAGATAAGCCAAAAATACAATTAAAACAAGAAATTTTATGTTTTTCCCTCCAAATTTCATTACATTCGTTTCGAGTTGTCTTTAGTACGATTTTTCGGAAGCTTTTTAAGTGGGGCTTTCCAATATAATTTCTCTAAAATCTGGTAGGAATTCATTGGAATCACAAGTTTGATGGGTAACTTTGCACAATCAAGATGCCCTTGGGATTTTTGAGGGTGTTGAATCCATATATACAATGAAAAAGCGAGTTTAAATAATACAAATCAAGATTTCACCTCAAATTTTTCTGCTGGATTATGGCACCGGAAACTCCAAAAAGTCACACTAAAGACAACTCCCTTTTGTTTTACTATTTTAACTATTATTTTATTATTTTTCCCTAGGAGACCACTTTTAGGATGAACTTTCTTCTAATAGCCATTGTTGTGTGTGTGTGTGTAATGATTAATTAACTAGTAATTACTAATGAAGAGGCGTGTATTTAAGGACATGACCACTTGTTAAAGGGTACCTACCTAGGTATATAAGCAGACCCTCACCCTCATTTGTAATCAACATCTCATATATTTTTATAATTTTATTATATAATATATTTGTCCTATAATACATATTTACATATACCAAATGTGTTGCATATTCTATTATATGGACGATGTTTGTTACATTGGTATTAGAGTTGTTCAATCCTTTGGTCACTTAACCAGTGCACAGAGGCAATATGATTTGGAATTTGGCCATTAAAATAAAAGGAAAAATAAAATAAAATTATATATATATATATATGAAATAAATAAATAAATAAAAAGGGTCGACAACCCTGCTGCACAGAGGTCGAGCCACATGACATCGTGCTAACACCGCAATGCCATTTCCATTTCTATTGTCGCTCAATAGCCACATCCAAACCATCTAAAATTGTTGAACTACGACACCGTGTCCTCCAATAGTGTGCAAAAAAACCATATCCCTCCCAACCAAAAACACATTAGTCCATATGTTGTTTCGACTCCATTTTAGGCTCAATTGAATATTGCAATAGGATTAACCAAAAAAAAAAGAATAAAATTCCATGGTAGAAGCTATATTTTGATAAGAACTTCTCTGTCACCATTTAAACCTAGAATTTCAACGCTTTTTGCATTCTAATCATTCGTCGATGATGTGATATTAAAAAACACAAAGGTACAATCACACCCCTTCACAATATTCGTGGATCAAATTGGATAAGTCGCCAACATAAACGAATTATTGTGTAATTATTTTGTAAATTATCTATTCATAAGAGTGAAGGATACATATCATACATGTTGTTCAATATTTAACATTAGTCATGGGTGTATTAAAGGGTTGACAAGCCATGTATTAAATTTTATATCAAAGGGTGAAATATTTTGAGAATGGGTCGGAAAATGACAAGGAAGTGGAGGCCATGTGTGTTTAGAACCGAAAGGGAATTAACACAAGGGGGATAGAGCAATAAAGCCAAAAGCAATAATGAGAGACACAAGAAGGAAGTGGAATGTGATACCAAAACGTTGAAGCCCATGTATCGAAAGGCGGTCCCGCCACGTGGTGACACCAGAGGAATTTCGAGGGGGTCGAGCAGCGGAGGAAGGTAGAGGCCCTTACCCCCGCGGAATTGCAAACGCATAGCACGGCGGGGCCTCGACGTGGGCAGGAGTTCGCCGCGTGGCGACCAGGTGGCAGACCGTAAGGTGGACCCTCACGGTGGGGAAAGTCATGTGTCTATTTGGCGTAGAAAATCACACGCTGCAAGAATTGGACAACATACATAGGTAAAAGGTAAGGTAAAGTTTATTAGGTCAGCTGGTACTGAGACCCGTACCAGCCTTAAACCTAACACGAGGCGCCCACCTACACCCTGACACCCCCAATCCCCACGCGCCACGTGTCTCATTGTCAGTGTCCTTAAGACACTTGCCTTCAGTCATCCTACTCACCCGCCTTTTTAGCTCGAACAGCCCGCTCCAGTAGTAACAACTCCCGTATTTCACTCCAGTAAAAAGACACAGGTTACTATCTACGGAAAATACCAAGTAGGGAAGAGCGCCTGGTCTACCCCAATCATTGTCAGGGTTCCCTGCGTCGCTTTCCCAAGCAGTGTTACCCTCCGTTCAGGTATTCCATTATCTATTTTCCCTATGTTTTCCTTTCTCTTTTTCAAATTCTTGAAATGTCATCCATGGGGAGGGGAACGCCCAAGAAGAACGAGCCAGAAACTCCCCAGGTCCGTGAGTCTAGGAACCCCCATGGTTTTGAGCCCCTATATGACTTGCAGGCTGGAATCTGTGACCCAAAATACCCTTTTGACATACGCAGTATCAACCCCTGCTTTTCAGCCGCCATTGCAAGAACGCAGACCGTTTCCGGGTTGTCGTGTCGGGCTTATACCACCAAATCACCCCTCAAGTCCATTCTTGTGTTGATTTCATCACCTGGCTCAGAGATGTCTTTGATGTACATCGGGGCACCTTCGTTTCCCCTCAAGGGAATAGGGTTCTTTCCCTTTCTCCCGATGTTATCAGACAGGCCCTCCGTTTCCCTGCCAGCGACACATATGTCAGCTTCAAATATGAAACCTTGGCAACCCAGTTCATTAAAAAACCACGGGAAGCCCGTCGTGCCTTTATATCTTCCATAACCGTCGACCATGCAACTTCTTTGCCTACATTAGAGCCGTTTTCACTAAGTATTTTCGTCGAAGAGGTTCGACCCATTCTCTCTCTCATTGCTGGCCTTTTGGGGGTAGGGAGCCCGGAAGACATTTCTATAGTATGCGTTCGCTTCTTATGGCTCATGTCACAGAATGGGGTAGCCTTAGACATTCCTGGTTTCCTCTCCTCGGCCATCCTAACCCAATTCCAGGAGCTCTCACAAACCCGCCAGTTCTGTTTCTGCTCAATGGTGTTTTACCTCTTCTTGTTCCAGCATGCAGATAAGTTCGATTGTTTGGGGTTAGACAAAGTCTATTCTGAGAATTCCCAACCCAGACCAGTCTTCGATTGGAATTTCTCTGTCCATCAATTACCTAAGGGAGAGGGTTATGCTAACTTTGTGAACACTTTCATGTCCATCGCCTATGCCATCATTCATGACTCGCCTTCTCCTAGGGTTTTACCAGAAATGAAACGCTGGATGCAAGCCGGGAAATACCAGTGTACCGGAGATTGGTTTCTTTTTGAAGACTGCACTGAGATTCGGGTCTATGGAGCCGAAGTTGCCCCATACTGGTTGCCAGTTTTCCCCGTCCAACGAGTTTACGCCCTCGAATACATCCGGCAAGCCCTCAAAGCCGACCAGCTCCATTTTGTCCCCGCTAAGAAAGGCTACATCCTAAGGCTTCCTATCGAAATCGGCCCCTTCGTGGTAAACTCAAGACATGCCCTCCCAATCGTTGAAAAAATGCTGCAAGGTATGGACCTGATGCTGGGGAAAAGCTGGGCTTATGACCCGCAAGAAATCATTTCAAACAAAAGGAAAAGGAACAGGTCTACACCCTACATACATGAGCCGAGGCCATTTATGGAATGGAGGGCTAACCTCGAAATTTGGCCCTTGTTTTCGCAGATGGAGACAGATTCATCTGCTACAGGGGAGGAGGAGGAAGTGAACAGGGGCGCCGGTGAAGAAGAAGAAGGTACCTCCGGAGTAGCACCACCGCCCAAGAGGCAAAGGATGACCACCAGTGAAGCTGAAGTCATAGGAGAAGGGAAATTACTGGAACCCTTCACGAAATTTGGTGAATTTGATAAAGGCAAGGCAGGGATAACAGTGTTGAGAGACAGTGTCGCTTCCTCTGATTTCATAGAGGTTACGCAGGTCATCATTGAGCACACTTCGTCCAGGGCAAGCGAAAGGGAACAGATGAATAAAGCAATCCGAGACAGGTAAAAGGCTGAATTAGGGGGTATGTGGAAAAATATCATACCAGGCTCTCCGCCTCTATCAACGCGGACACTGAAAGCCTGGTATTGTCTATGGCAAAGGCCATCCTGGACCCCCATTCTGATGTTCCCAGCTATAAGGTGCTTGAATTTGCCATTGACATGCAGAAGGTACCGGCCAATGACATGTGCGACCTGTTCCAAACAGTTTGCGACATGATGAAGGATAAACTAATGCAGCTCACCCTCGCACTAAGAAAGTTAAAACAGAAACATGACCAGCTGAGGGCATCCTTAGTAGTTGAACAAGTTTCCTGCCGTGCCAGAGCACACCAGGTGCATGTTCTCGAGGACCAGATCAAGAACCTAGAGGATGGAGGAAAAAGTGCACAGGCAGCACTCATAAATCAGTTGCAGAAGGAAGTTGCATCCGCAAAAAGACAGGCTCGTATACCGGCCTCGCATCATGTTCAAACAGCTGAATTGGTACAGGTAGAGGAGGAGAAAGTAGAGCTTTCTGCCAGGTTATCCAAGGAGAGGGAAGAAAAAGAAAAGATCAGCGAGCTACAGGACAAAGCAACAGAGCTACAAGCCAGGTGGGATTCACATAGCTGCCAGTCAGCTGAAGCGTCAAGTGGAGTCAGCTCATTTCCAGCACAACTGTCCGCAGCCAGAGCTGAGATTGAAGTACTGGAAAAGCAAGCATCTACGGCCAGACAAAAGATCACACAATTGGAGAACTCCCTGGCCGAAAATGCCAGAACAGTCGAGGGGCTACAGAAGGAAGTTGAGCAAGAGAAGAGGGTCACGGCAGAGCAGCAGAAAACCATTGCTGACATGAGAAGTCGAGCAAAGGGGAACCTCACCTTTCTCGAAGCCAGAAGCATAATCTGGTCAGATATAATCACGACAGTAACCGAGCAATGGGATTTTTTGACAACGGTAGGGGAGCACAAGTCTGCTATTCCCTATCTCAGTAGAAAGTTGCAGGAGGCAAGGGTTGATATGCCTAACAGAGCTCAACATGCTAGGGATTACATTTCATTTCTTTACGAGCTGAGGTCAAACGACTTGGAGAAACACGATATCTCCAGCCAATTCACAGAGGCCATCAAATGTCATAAGATCATCGATAAAGAGCAGGCCCGAGTAGCAGCCTCTCGAGCCCTTCAACAAATGGTGGCTGTTTGATCGATTGATTCAGTGAGTATGGGTCCTCCTCTCACCAAGGCTGGACTCACCACCATTCTGGACCCGACCGCCCAGCAGGTGCTCTGCCCTTCGACCAATACACAGCGCGCTTGCAAACGGAAAGAGATCGGACTGACCTCCAGATGGGAAAAGCGACTCAACTCAAAGCTAGTACAATTGTTACGGTCCTCCAAGAGTTTTTAATCTCCCTTTACATGATGGAACCTCAAGATCCCTCTTAGGAGTGATTTTCACGCTCTCACCCAGAAACCTTTATCAATTGGAGGGTTCTCAATGATCCTTGAGCCAAGTGGAGAGTCGACAAAGATGCACACGATTTATGAGTGTTGTACGATTCGATACGCAAACATTAATACTCACTTAGAATCAACCAACGACTTCCCTAACTCTCCGATGATTGTTATGTCAACTCATGATTTGGCTTTTGGCTTTGTTGTTTACTCGGTTAGTTTATTTTCAAGTTTTTGAGTCATTGTTCTCCCCTCTTTGTTCTTTTTCTTGAACATTTGTTTAAATTTGTTTTTGAAAATGGTAGAAATTTGTTTCCATGATGGAAGCAGTTCCCATCATGAATTTTTGTTGTTATGATGGCATTAACAAATTTTGCTCATGCGAAGAAGATATTTTCCCAAAATATCTTCTCGCCGAAATGGAAGGAAGCCTATATAAGGTAAATCAAAGGAGAAAGAAAGGTTCCAAAATTTTGGGAGGAAGTAACTGTGTAAGACCTTCTTGTTTGGTTATTTTGTGAACGTCCCAATATGAATGCAAAGAGCCCATAGGGCCTCAATGAAAAGGAGTTTTGTTTCGGATAAGGATTCTGGCTTCGATTATTCGCAGTGTGTTATTCTCTCTGGTGTGTTGTAGTGTTGTTATTCATTTTGCTTATATCCATATATCTGGTATTACATTCTGGAATGCGAGTTGCTGGCTGCTTTCTGTTATGAATTTATCCCTGTGGATACTTATTTCATTAGCTTCTTGGCACTTTAAATATGGCTCAGGTGTAATATGTTGTTCCATTTTCACCCCATTCACATTTCTGCTATATTGAATGTTATGAAGTATTATTTACGGATGTGGTTATCATGTATGGATTCTTAATGTTTAAGCCCACCACATGTTAACGTATGTTTTTGAATACTGTCTTTATAGCAATTAATATCTCCTTCCTTCTACATTCTCAGTAGATACCTTTATATCATCCTTCTCTGTGAACTATTCGAGAATCCAGCCCTTGCTACAGCAAACTGTCTTGGAATTGTATTGTGCATTTATGTTGGGGCTTAACATCTTGCTTATTTAGAATTGTCTCTTCAGCTTTAAGCTTCTGAAATATTGGATACCACTGAAATTCTAGTTCTCTCATTTGAAAAGAAATAGTTCGAGAGCTCGGTCTTGCTGAGATCCTTCCCATTACATAATCGTGTCTCTCTCTATATAAGATGTCCTAGGCACTGGTCTATGGCAACTCTAGGCTGTCTCTAGGAGTTACAACATCTTTTTGGCGCCGTTGCCAGGGAACGAAGTTGAAGAAATTTGAATCCCTGGGCCTCGAAAAAACCTATCCACTCTTCAGTTAGGTGAGCACGAAGAGTTGAGAGTTGTGCACCCCTCACCTTGGCGACTCCACGATCATATTACAGTTAAACCTGTTTGCATTCCTGGCTCCCCGTAAGCCACACCTAAGGTTAGATACATCTCAGTCAAGGACATCCTTTGTGTCTAACCCAGAGAGAATCCTACATAGAAGAGGCTGGAGGGAAAGGCAGTCAGTTCATACCGAGATTCCTGAATTCTCCCTAGAAAATTTCCCATATCTCCCGTCCTCTTCTTCTCAAAACGCCCAAATACAAGGCCCTAACCCTATCATAAGAGATACTGGTTACTATTCTGGGAGCCCACCTCGGGGAGGCACCCATATCAAAGACGAAGCCGAGTCTAGCTACTCTCCGCATTACTCTTTTCACCCTACCCCTGAAGTTGAGGAAATTAAGGAAGTTACTGAAGTGTCTGCTGTTCACAGCCCAACATTCTCGTCAACTCCTCAAGCCGCTGTTCACTATATCCCCATCATTATCCATACTTCACTTCCACCCTCTCCTCCTCCTCTCACAGCTCAGATCCTTGCATTACCTCCACCTCCTCCCCCAATGGCGAATGTCCTTGGCTTCTTGCAAAACAGATACGCTCCTTTGCAGCTACCTGCAGTACTAAATGACATGCCACAGGATTATTTAAAGATTATGCCCAGATTTAGTGGTGAGAATGACATTGAAGCACAGAAGCATGTCGAAATTTTCTGCTCTTTCGCAGAGAATTTTAACGTTGATCATCTGGACGTAGTTCTAAGGTTGTTCGTGCAATCCTTAGATGGGGAAGCCAGAAAATGGTTCAAAACCCTTGGAGCTCATTCCATCAACACTTGGGAGGCTATGGAGGATGCTTTCATCAAAAAGTGGGGAGAAAGGAAAGATCACGGGGATGTCCTTACCGAGTTTAACACTCTGAAAAAGAAGCACAATGAAGGGGTATCAGAGTTTATCAGAAGATTTAACAAATTGTACCTGAGTCTCCCAACTGAGATGAAGCCTCATCAGACTGCTACCAAGGTCATTTTTGTGGCAGCATTTGATTCTAAATTTGGTTTCTCACTGAGAGAGAGAAAGCCAGCCACTCTGGATGACGCACAGACAGATGCGTTGGAGATAGAAGCAAATTTTGTCTATTGGCATAAAACAAGGAAATATGGAGAACACGATGTGGGAGGAAGAAGAGTATCACCTCGGACCAGGCAGGAGATTTGATGATGACAGGATAATTTTAGAAATGAATTCTATTAAGAGGCGATTTTTAAGGGATTTTAAATTTGTGAAGTAATTTTTATATAAACCTATTTTCTAAAAGTTTTATAAAGTGTTGTCATTATTTTAAAAACCAACTAATTGTTATATATGGCACATAAAAAATGTGACAAGCAGTCAATTAGCCTAAATTTTTCTTTGATAGGCACATTTTCAATGCAATTAAATTTACTTGTCGAGAGGGGTTGGATGAATTACTTTAAAATTTTTTTCATGGTTCGCCGGCGTGGTTGGCTTGGAAGTTGAATATTGGTCTTGGATGTAGAAATTTGACGATCTCTTTACTATTAAGCGAAGTAATGACTACGAGAACATCAAATCCTCCATTATTGGAAAATGGGGCACACATTCGAGAGCCTACTAATGTTGACTATATCATCGAGCTATTTCATTAATGGGACTCTCCAAGGAGACCCAACGATCGTTCTGGATTCGATGACAAAAATAAAAGACGCCATCAATGCAGATTACCTTCTATTCTCAGCGTACCTAGTGTTCTCCATGTAGCTGGAGTTTGCCATGTTGTGCGCAGGATCGGTGAGGGAAAAAAAGAGGATGAACATAATTCTCACCAACATCAAACTGAAAACTGGTTCCTTCATCCAAATCCTGACCATGCAAACCATAATATTAAGAGATAATGCACATTAGGGACTTATTTAGAGGCTTTGGAATAGTTATGGAATAGTTATTGTATTTTTTTTATAAATGGAGAGAGTTGGGGTTTCTGCTGCTTCATTCCATGTGGGTTATATATTTTTATTCTGTATTCTGGCTTTTACAGCTGTTGAAGCCTGGAGGCCATGGCCTTCCAACTTCAACACAACAAAAGCTGAGATGTATCCATGGGAAATGAATTTGGGAGCTCAAAGAGATATGAAGGCTTCTGAGAATTTGTCCACATGAGATACCACAATGGTCCTGTGCTCAAGCCTCACAGAAAATATCACCATTCACACAATCTGGTATGGAAACTGGACTTTCAATGACAAGAGGATCATAAAGGCTTTCTTTCTTGCCCTCTCAGACAACAATAGAAGCGTCAGGTGTAGCAAAACCCCCTCTGTTGCAGAAT
Source organism: Pinus albicaulis (assembly GCA_034641835.2). Classification (NCBI taxonomy): domain Eukaryota; kingdom Viridiplantae; phylum Streptophyta; class Pinopsida; order Pinales; family Pinaceae; genus Pinus; species Pinus albicaulis. The sequence goes on along the minus strand of CM076581.1, from coordinate 1,234,886,404 downwards.
GGTGGAGGAATGTGCAGCTTTACATAGACGAGACTGGGTCCAACATCAGCAAGAATATTGTGGTGGGATCTGAAGTGAATGATCGCTATTACTATCATGGAAATTCACTCACTCGCCTCTCAATCTAGGGTGTGATTAAGAGTGCAGTAACAACCCTTCGCCATCTCTTGCCCATTGATCCCAAGACTGGTCTCTATCTCTTGCTCACTTCTACTGATGTAGCAGTCTAGTATTTCTGTAAGGCAGTTTGTGGGTTTCATTATTTTACCTTCCCTTCCACTGTATGGTATACCCTTCCCTATGCCTGGGTAGGGCACTCTGGAACATAGTGCCCAGATGTCTGTGCATACCCTTTCTCAATCCCTTCATACATGACTGGTATGCAGCCCTTCAAGTCCCCTAATAGTAACGTTGGTGTGGATGGCATGATCAGTGTTATTTCCCATGAACTCTTAGAGCTTGCATCCAATACATTCTGGTGAGGTGAATAGAGAGTGATGTTTGTGTGCAGGAGATTGCTGATGGTCGTTGTGGGTATGCACATTACGACTGCTTATATTGATGTTCAGATGAATAGAGATTCCTCTATTGCCTGTGAATTAATGTGGATTATCACTTATCATGTAGATATTTTCTTCCTCTTTAGCTTTTTTGTTAACCTGATTGATTGATATTTGAATAGATAAGTCTGTTGTTACACAGCAGATGATGATTCCTCTAATAGTCATCTTATGGATATCATTTATGTGTGAATTTTCTGGTCTTATTCGGTTTGTTTAGTGGGATGCAAACCTGGCTCTGTAGAGTGACAACCATAACTCATTAACTCATAATACCATAATATGAATATATGGTATCCATTCTGCAGGTTGTTAATGGTTGGAGATTGCAAATAGTTTCACCTTAGTATTGACATCCGTATTCATCTGTGGTATTATGCATAACTCATAACTCACCAATAACTCATAACTCACCACCATGTGAATATATATGGTATCTTTCTTCTGCAGTTTATTTAATGGATTGGAATTGCAAGCCTGGTTTTCTGTGAGTGAGTGACAACCATAACTCATAACTCACAACTATGTGAATATGTAATATTATAAAGTAATCAACCCTACTTTTGAAAACCATAATTATCAACCATCTGTAATACATTGTGAAGGTAACATGCAATAGGAAATAAAGCGGGTTACCTGTATTACAAATACAAAACCCATTCACACTCTTCCACTAGTGCGCATCCTCCATACAGAGTTTAAATTTTGTTGGGCATGCTTTATTCAAAGAGCAGTTTACCATTATGATGGTGGGGTGAGATTTATGGTTTCCATCCATAGTGTTAAATTTTACCATTATGATGGTGGGCAGAGATTTATGGTTTTCATCCTGAGCTGATTGTGGATTGGTGTGTATTTATGGCATTTTGTATTTAGTTGCAAATGTTGTCAGTATTTATCATTACATCATAGTCCAGAATTTGTGTGTGAAATCTAATTCAAAGATATCTCATATTAGCATTTATGGGGATTGGCTGTTATGTCTTGTAGATGGGGGATGTCCCTTGATGTCCTCATTTCCAAGGGTATGTCATGAGGATATTTCCCTATTGAACCTTGTGAAATAGGGTTGTTTTGAAGGCTACATGTAAATGTGGACACTAGAATATTTCCTGATCCTATCACAGTATATAGCAAGGTTCCCTTTCAAAGCACCACCTTCCAAACTATGAAAAGTGCTCAGAGTTTTATTTATTTTTTAATTTGGTTAATTAATTTTATTAAACTGTAACATTATGCAGGTCACATTATCTTCTCCATAAGTAACCCCTCCTAAAACCATGAAGCCTTTATCCCATTCAATATTTTGCAACTGGAAACTTTCATGAGTTACATCAAATGGGAAATCTAAGTAGCGACAAACAATTTTGGAGTTTGTAATAAGGTCTGAGCATGGAATAATGGAGTGTAATAACAAGTGCATTAACAAGTGAATGGAACAACAAGTGCATTAAGCAAGCAAGTGGAATGACAATACTTTTGACTAGGGACAATTTTGGAAGAGCTTGTATGCACAATATCTTGATGCATAGGTTTTTTTGTACTGCTTAAATTAGCTGAATTTACATCAGCAGAAGATCTTTCAACAATAAAGGGCAAAGCCGAACTATCTAAAATACAACCTTACTCTGCCCTTGTCATATTGGTTGTAATAAAAGGTGCAATAAGCATGGTTGGACTAACAATCAGCTGAATTTACAGCAGCGGAGTACATCTTCTTAATATTTTTAATAGTTTTAGCTACATGATCCTTGCTGCAGCAACTCTGTTTTTAATGGTAGGGCACTCTGGAACACAATGCCCAGATGTCTATGCATACCCTTTATCAATCCCTTCATACATGACTGGTATGCAGCCCTTCAAGTCCCCTAATAGTAACGTTGGTGTGGATGGCATGATCATTGTTATTGCCCATGAACTCTTAGAACTTCCATCCAATCCATTCTGGTGAGGTGAATAGAGAGTGATGTTTTTGTGCAGGAGATTGCTGATGGTCGTTGTGGGTATGTACATTACGGCTGCTTAGATTGATGTTCAGATGAATAGAGATTCCTCTATTGCTTGTGAATCAATGTGGATTATCACTTGTCATGTAGATCTTTTCTTCCTCTTTAGCTTTTTTGTTAACCTGATTGTTCAGATAGATAGAGTCTCATCTGTTACCTGTGAATCAATGTGGATTATTACCTGTGAATTAATGTATGTGGATTATCATTTATCATGTAGATTTTTTTTCTTCTAGTCTTATTCAGTTTTTTTAATTGGAATTGCAAGCCTGGCTCTCTGTGAGTGACAACCATAACTCATTAACTCATAACTCACCACCATGTGAATATATATGGTATCATTCTTCTGCAGTTTATTTAATGGATTGGAATTGCAAGCCTGATTTTAATGGATTGGAATGGAAAGCCTGGTTTTCTGTGAGTGACTGACAACCATAACTCATAACTCTCTGTGAGTGACAACCATAACTCATAAATCACCACCATGTGAATATATTTGGTATCTTTCCTCTGCAGTTTTTTTAATGGATTGGAATTGCAAACCTGGTTTTCTGTGAGTGAGTGACAACCATAACTCATAACTCACAACTATGTGAATATGTAATATATAAAGTAATCAACCCTACTTTTGAAAACCATAATTATCAACCATCTGTAATACATTGTGAAGGTAACATGCAATAAGAAATAAATCGGGTTACCTGTATTACAAATACAAAACCCATTCACACTCTTACACTAGTGCGCATCCTCCATACAGAGTTTAAATTTTGTTGGGCATGCTTTATTCAAAGTGCAGAAATTTTGTTGGGCATGCTTTATTCAAAGAGCACTTTACCATTATGATGGTGGGGTGAGATTTATGGTTTTCATCCATAGTGTTAAATTTTACCATTATGATGGTGTGGTGAGATTTATGGTTTCCATCCATAGTGTGAAATTTTACCATTATGATGGTGGGCAGAGATTTATGGTTTTCATCCTGAGCTGACTGTGGATTGGTGTGTATTTATGGCATTTTGTATTCAATTGCAAATGTTGTCAGTATTTATCATTACATCATAGTCGAGAATTTGTGTGTGAAACCTAATTCAAAGATATCTCATATTAGCATTTATGGGGATTGCCTGTTATGTCTTGTAGATGGGGGATGTCCCTTGATGTCCTAATTTCCAAGGGTATGTCGTGGGGATATTCCCCTATTGAGCCTTGTGAAATAGGGTTGTTTTGAATGTTACATGTAAATGTGGACACTAGAATATTTCCCGATCCTGTTACAGTATATAGCAAGGTTCCCTTTTAAAGCACCACCTTCCAAACTATGAAAAGTGCTCAGAGTTTTATTTTTTTTAATTTGGTTAATTAATTTTATTAAACTGTAACATTATGCAGGTTGCATTCTCTTCTCCATAAGTAACCCCTCCTAAAACCATGAACCCTTTATCCCATTCAATATTCTTCAACTGGAAACTTTCATGAGTTACATCAAATGGGAAATCTAAGTAGCGACAAACAATTTTGGAGTTTGTAATAAGGTCTGAGCATGGAATAATGGAGTGTAATAACAAGTGCATTAACAAGTGAATGGAATAACAAGTGCATTAAGCAAGCAAGTGGAATGACAATACTGTTGACTAGGGACAATTTTGGAAGAGCTTGTATGCACAACCACTTGGTGCATAGGTTTTTTTGTACTGCTTAAAGTAGCTGAATTTACATCAGCAGAAGATATTTCAACAATAAAGGGCAAAGCCGAACTATCTAAAATACAACCTTACTCTGCCCTTGTCATATTGGTTGGAATAAAAGGTGCAATAAGCATGGTTGGACTAACAATCAGCTGAATTTACAGCAGCAGAATACATCTTCTTAATAGTTTTAATAGTTTTAGCTACATGATCCTTGCTCTAGCAACTCTGTTTTTAATACATCTTCTTAATAGTTTTAATAGTTTTAGTTTTAGGGTCTTTGTGCCTCACTGTCCCACAGCGAAGCTTGGCAATTCACAGAGGTATAGATTTGGGATTGGAGTGATAATGATGACTCTCTTCCATCTTGACATTGCAGCACTCATACCTTCCATCAACTTTACAAAGCAACCTCACATCAACAGTGGATTCACATTGTTGCAAAAGAAATGTTCTAACACCCAGTTCAGGCTATTAACTGACACCAAAGCATCCTTGCTCTAGCAACTCTGTTTTTAATACATCTTCTTGATATTTTTAATAGCTTTAGTTTTAGGGTCTTTATGCCACACTGTCCCACAACGAAGCTTTTGGAGTGATGATGATGACTCTTTTCCATCTTGACATATAGGTTTTGTATTGGATTTACTCTGCCCTTGTCATATTAGTTGGAATAACAAGTGCAATAAGAAAGCTACCAGAATGACAATACTCAAGTGAATGGAATAACAAGTGCACTAAATTTACAGCAGCAGAATACATCTTCTTAATAGTTTTAATAGTTTTAGCTACATGATCCTTGCTCCAGCAACTCTGTTTTTAATACATCTTCTTAATAGTTTTAGTTTTAGGGTCTTTGTGCCCCACTGTCCCACAGCGAAGCTTGGCAAGCCACAGAGGTATAGATTTGGGATCTTTCTAACATCTTCCTTACGACGTTTCCTTTACAACATTAGGTGCAATTGCTAGTATGTTATATTTCAGTTTGAAGTAAATATAGATAAAATGTATAGAGAAACATAATGGCAAACCTCATCTAAACCTCATAAAAACATTCAAATTTTACGTAAACCTAATCATTGCGGAACCCAAACCATGTGACTTAGGACCTCATATGGGCCATGGCGGAGCTGCTTTTGCATTCCTCTTGCAATTATTGTGACTTAGGGTGGAGCTACTTTTGCATTCCTCTTGCAATTATTGTGACTTAGGACCTCATAGGGAGGAGCTGCTTCTGCATTCCTCTTGCTTTTATTCCACGGCTTTATAATTTGAGCCCGTTGATTTCTTTTAGAGTTATAGTCTTGTTTGGTATAAGCATGCTTTCTCCAGAAATGTGTCAGAAATGTGTCTTCTAACTTTTGTTGATCCACGTGACTAGGAATCGTTTCAGGAAGTATCAAATCTCCATGGACAGACTATAACTTATGGCAGTAATAAATGTTCTTATAAAGACTAGACTTAATATGAATACATCTCATGCTTGGTTGTCCATATATCTCCTTCCAATCTCCGTAAACAAAGTTAGGATGGATAAAATTAGGTCGCTGCTTGGTACTCAGTGACAAGCTCCTTCGCATTTAGATGTGTGCTTGGCACTTGTATAAACGTTGAAAAAAATTGATGCTTTTTCTTGCACTGGTATATTGTTTCCTTGGTGGGTAATATTAGGTCGCTGCTTGGTACTCACTGACAATCTCCTTGGAATTTAGATGTTTTCTTGGCACTTGTATAAATGTAGAAAAAAATATGATGCTTTTGTTTACACTGGTATATTGTTTCCTTGGCACATGTATAAACCTTGAAAAATTTTCTTGCTTCTGTTTGCACTGGCATATTGTTTGTATTTCTAATTTTTGAAATCTATTGTGTGACAGATTCGAGAAGTCAGACCAAAGGTTACCTTAGTAGCCGGCATGGCAGCATCTATTGCAAACTATGATTATATTGTGGATTGGGAATTTCAGATTGATGGCCTTATCTGAATTAAGGTAGGAAACTCTGAAATATCTCCTTGAGAAAGCAACTTGTCAAGTTATTTTTACTCAAGTGCAGATTAGAAGGGCGAAGCTTTTGACCATTTTATTTGGCACACAGGTTGGAATAAGTGGGATCTTGATGATCAAAGGTACAAAATATGCGAATGTCAACCAGATCAGATCCGAGGATGAGATTCATGGGACTTTGCTTGCTCAGAATACAATTGGTATCATCCATGACCATTATATTACTTTCTACCTGGACATGGATGTTGATGGTACAGATAATTCCTTTGTTTAGGTCAAGATTGCCAAGAAAACGGTGAAGAATGGACAAACTCCAAGAAAATTTTTTTGGAAAGCAGGGAGACACATAGCAAAAACAGAGAAGGATGCCCAAATTAAGTTGAGCCTCTATCAGCCATCTAAGTTTCATGTGATCAATCCATCTAAGAAGACAAAGATTGGAAATCCAGTGGGATATAAATTTGTCCCAGGGGGCACTACTGCAAGCTTACTCGATCACAATGATCCTCCTCAGCACCGAGGGGCCTTCACTGACAATCAGGTTTGGATTTGGATGCCCTCAAAGTTCGACTAGTTTTTGTTGTTGAAATTCACACTAAATAATCAAATAGATCTGCCACACATGTCAGTGAAATGAAATCTGCTTCAAAATTTGACTATACCCATTTTAACCAAAAATACTATTAGCCAAAAAAATACATGACCCTTTAAATTAGATTTCCATCTACATAGATTCATCTTAGTGAAGTTGGTGGGTAAAATTATCATGCGTGAGGATAAGATTAGTCGCGGGATTAAATAACATGTAGCAGTTCTTTGCATGCATCAAATACTGAGAAAGTCTACATATGTAACCTTTGTCTAAATCTTTGGTGCATACTGAAGCAGGGCTAAAATGGCTTTGTGCTAAGTATATATATTTTTACATAGATAAGCTAAATACATCATGTTGGGGTATTGATCATTTTTTTAAGGGGTATATGTATAAAATTTGGGTGTTTCTCAAAGATTTTGTAGTTCAAAGCAGTATTTCGAGCCTTGAAGTGATCTGTGGTATACCTGTTCTAATTATGCAATATTTCCTTCTCACAGTTATGGTACGCATTAGCCAAGACACTGTCAGAGAGGGCTTCATGGGCGCTGGCCATGGACAGAGGGTTGAATATGGTGACAATCAACGCATCTCTGATTTTGCAAGGATGAATGGAGATGAGAATGAAGAATGCATGGAGCTTCTGAGACAGATGAATGTCACAAAAGTGCCCATTTTCCTTTTTATCCGGGACTACAAGATCCGTGGAAGGTATGTGGGTTCTGGCAGAGGTGAGCTTATTGTAGAAATTATAAGGTATCAAGGAGTTAGAGTCAGAGTTATTGACTATTTAACCATAGATTGCCTCATCGTGGACAATTTTAAATTCAATTAGGAGCCCATTTTCAGAGCTACTTTGAGCGGTGCCCAATTGATTGAGATTGAAATTAACATAAATGATGATAGGGTGCTGAAGGTTCATACAGTACATGAATTTGATGAAGCCCTCAGGCTTGTAGAGAACAAGCTTGTAGTGGTGGAATATGCAGCAAGTCACAACTATTACAACAAAAGAATATACCTATTCATGGCTAACCTCAGTAGGATTTTCCCAGAAGTGAGATTCATTCTAGTAATTGGAGATGAGTCTAAGCAGACTAACAAGCTCTGTGCAAGAAATAAAAAGGAAAAAAAAACAACATAACATATGTCCCCCTTTTAGCTTTTACAAGAACATGGTGAAGATTCATGAAGAAGAAGTCATTGGCCCAAACCAGTTGGAGGGTGATGTCCTCTACTATGGTGACAATGTTGCTCCTATTCATCAGCTCCATAATAGGCAAGATGGGAATCATTGCTCAAAGGACATACAGAGGACCACAAGTTGGTTGTTCTAGATGTTAGACTGAATAATTGCGGGCCTTGTGTCAAATTTCACCCAATTTTAGTCAGGTTGACCAAGATAATGACTTAAAATGTGGTTTTTTGCAAGGATGAATGGAGATGAGAATGAATAATGCATGGAGCTTCTGAGACAGATGAATGTCACAAAAGTGCCCATTTTCCTTTTTATCCAGGACTACAAGATCCGTGGAAGGTATGTGGGTTCTGGCAGAGGTGAGCTTATTGGAGAAATTCTAAGGTATCAAGGAGTTAGAGTCAAAGTTATTGACGATTCAACCATAGATTGCCTCATCGTGGACAATTTTAAATTCAATTAGGAGCCCATTTTCAGAGCTGCTTTGAGCAGTGCCCAATTGATTGAGATTGACATTAACATAAATGATGATAGGGTGTTGAAGGTTCATACAGTACATGAATTTGATGAAGCCCTCAGGCTTGCAGAGAACAAGCTTGTACTGGTGGAATATGCAACAAGTCACAACTATTACAACAAAAGAATATGCCTATTCATGGCTGACCTTAGCTGGATTTTCCCAGAAGTGAGATTCATTCTAGTAATTGGAGATGAGTCTGAGGCTCTGAGCAGACTAACGAGCTCTGTGCAAGAAAGAAAAAGGAAAAAAAAAACAACATAACATATGTCCCCCTTTTAGCTTTTACAAGAACATGGTGAAGATTCATGAAGAAGTCGTCATTGGCCCAAACCAGTTGGAGGGTGATGTCCTCTACTATGGTGACAATGATGCTCCTATTCATTAGCTCCATAATAGGAAAGATGTGGAAGCATTGCTCAAAGAACATACAGAGGACCACAAGTTGGTTGTTCTAGATGTTAGACTGAAGAATTGCGGGCCTTATGTCAAATTTTACCCAATTGTTGTGAGGCTGACCAAGAGAATGACTTACAATGTGGTTTTTTGCAAGGATGAATGGAGATGAGAATGAAGAATGCATGGAGCTTCTGAGACAGATGAATGTCACAAAAGTGCCCATTTTCCTTTTTATCCGGGACTACAAGATCCATAGAAGGTATGTGGTTCTGGCAGAGGTGAGCTTCTTGGAGAAATTCTAAGGTATCAAGGAGTCAGAGTTACATACTAGTTACTTTCTGGGCTCTCTGATTATGAAAATGGCTATGGATTCTTGTTTACATTCTCGGCCAAGAAGAATATTTATAGGAAGGATATAGATTCTGTGTGATATCAGAGCCAAAGTGGAGATGCTTGTCAACCTTATCTAGGGAGGGAAAATCCTATATCCATGATGCACTATTCTCTATATTCATGTTTATTGATTAGTAATGGAACATCATGATTGAAATTTGAAAGTTAAATGAAGGATTTCAGTCCTTGTATGTATAGAATTTAAATGGAGACAAAGAACTAAAAGGAAAATTGCAATCTTTTATGTGTACTCTTACAAGGACTTGAAATGAGAACTGTAAATTGAAGTCTGTAATTCAAATTTGTAGATGAGTTGTGGATAACTCTTTACTGGCTATTGGACCTTTTTTTCATTTTAGATAGAATGAAAGAGAGAAAGACTATTACTAAATGTTTTCCAATTTAATCTTTGTCAATTACAACAGATTCATATGACATTGAAATGGTTTGGGCCAAGATTTAGATGAAAATATGAGTAGCAATTGCATAAAGGGGCATGATGCCATAGCTACACCAGAACTGAACTAGTATACCACAGTCGGTAGTATGGCAATCTAATTTCAGTCAGCTCAAGATAGCTTTGTAGTTTTATGCGTCTCTAATAAGTATCCACTTAATTCTGCAATATATTTGTCTCGTTTTCTTCAATGTCTTCAGCAACTTGTTTGCAGAGGTGTTTGATTATATAGTTTATTCCAATGTGTCTACCCTATTGGTAGATATTTTTTAATTCATATATACTAGAGGCATATGTATGTTATGGAATGACAGAAATTCTATTCTGAAATAGTGTTGAAATGTAAAATATTGAAAGATGTTAAGAAGCGAATTTATTTAGGCATGGGACAAGACAAATTGGCTCACTTCATAACTTTACACCAATTCATGAAGAAAATAGGGAATTAATGCTACTCAACCATTTGTTGATGACCTTTCTGAGGGATTCAAAATTCTGGACAAGTTTAGTTGAAATGGATAATTGTAACCACTCTCATCAAGTTGCCAAATAAGTTGAGAAGTCTTCTATATGGGTCAAGAAACAACATCCTTTATATGAGTGGTTTATATGATAAAATAAGTCTTTGTAAGAGTACACATAAAATATTGCAATTTTCCTTTATACGAGTCTATAATTCAAATTTTCTCCTTAATGGTTTATAAACTGAGGCTAGCTGCTTGTAAGTCTGTCTTTTGACATGGCACATTGCAGCAGAGATTTACTGTTTATAGATGACTTATATTTCCAAATGAAAAAGGATGCTTAGCTCAACATGTTTTTTTGTTGGTCAAACTAAAGTAAATATTTTACTTCAAAGTCCAGTGTTTTACAATAATTTAGCAGAGCTCTAGCATTAGGACCTCACCTACTTGAGCAAAGAGCTAGTTACTTTCTGGGCTCTCTGATTATGAAAATGGCTATGGATTCTTGTTTACATTCTCATCCAAGACGAATATTTATTGGAATTATATAGATTCTGTGTGATATCAGAGCCAAAGTGGAGATGCTTGTCAACCTTATCTAGGGAGGGAAAATCCTATCTCCATGATGCACTATTCTCTATATTCATTTTTATTGATTAGTAATGGAACATCATGATTGAAATTTGAAAGTTAAATGAAGGCTTTCAATCCTTATATGTATAGAATTTAAATGGAGACAAAGAACTAAAAGGAAAATTGCAATCTTTTATGTGTACTCTTACAAGGACTTGAAATGAGAAATGTAAATTCAAGTTTGTAATTCAAATTTGTAGATGAGTTGTGGATAACTCTCTATGGGCTATTGGACCTTTTTGTCATTTTAGATAGAATGACAGAGAGAAATACTATTACTAAATGTTTTCCAATTTAATATTTGTCAATTACAACAGGTTCATATGACATTGAAATGGTTTGGGCCAAGATTTAGATGAAAATTTGCGTAGCAATTGCATAAAGGGGCATGATGCCAGAGCTACACCAAAACTGAACTAGTATCCCACAGTCAGTAGCAAGGCAATCTAATTTCAGTCAGCTCAAGATAGCTTTGTAGCTTTTATGCATCTCTAATAAGTATCTACTTAATTCTGCAATATATTTGTCTCGTTTTCTTCAATGTCTTCAGCAACTTGTTTGCAGAGGTGTTTGATTATATAGTTCTTCCAATGTGTCTACCCTATTGGTAGATATTTTTGTATTCATATATACTAGAGGCATATGTATGTTATGGAATGACAGAAATGTTATTCTGAAATAGTGTTGAATTGTAAAATACTGAAAGATGTTAAGAAGCGAATTTATTTAGGCACGGGACAAGACAAATTAGTTCACTTCATAACTTTACACCAATTCATGAAGAAAATAGGGAATTAATTCTACTTGACCATTTTTTGATGACCTTTTCCAGGGATTCAAAATTCTGGACAAGTTTAGTTGAAATGGATAATTGTGACCACTTTTGTCAAGTTTCCAAATAAGTTGAGAAGTCTCTGATATGGGTCAAGAAAAAACATCCTTTATACGAGTGGTTTATATGAGAAAATAAGTCCTTGTAAGAGTACACATAAAATATTGCAATTTTCCTTTATACGAGTCTGTAATTCAAATTTTCTCATTAATGGTTTATAAAATGAGGCTAGTTGCTTGTAAGTCTGTCTTTTGGCATGGCACATTGTAGCAGAGATTCACTGTTTACAGATGACTTATATTTCCAAATGAAAAAGGATGCTTAGCTCAACATGTTTTCTTGTTGGTCAAACTAAAGTAAATATTTTACTTAAAATTTCAGTGTTTTACAATAATTTAGTAGAGCTCTAGCATTAGGACCTCACCTACTTGAGCAAAGAGCTAGTAAAAATACTTAGTTATCCCTTGATTTATAGTGACAACACTAAACCAAGCAATAAAACAGAGGCAATGTGGATGAATGTCGCTAATGGAAATGGTCTTAAGCATCCCCACAAATACACCAACAATTTGAGGGCAAGTATCAACTTGGATTCTAGGTATTGATTTCTGACTTCAATGAAAGGTTTGCAAAATAAAAGGAACAACAATGTCTACAGGTTTAACAACAACTGGGCTTAAAGCCGCTGCCATTGTCAAGCATATTGGTAAGTACTCCAAGCATTACTCTTTCGTAGCTTTTCTTGACTGCAGAAACCTTGTTGGATACAACTTGTATAATCATATTTTTGGTACAAATTGCCAATTTTGTATATACGTTCATTTGTTTTGAATCATTGTTGGATCTGCCAGGGAAAATTTTAATCATATCAAGCATCCATGCTGGTCTAGCTACTGGTCAGATGTGCATACACATGTTATATATGTGGATATCCGATATGCAGTCAGGACAGGAGCCTTTTCACCTGAAAAGAAAACAGCTTAAGTTTCAGGTCTCTGTTCCTGCCCAGGATAGCACACATAGAACAGATTTAGAATAAATTTGGATGCTTATCCTTGGCCAGAATATGGGCCTTATCCATTCCTCAATGCTATGGTAAAAACCAGGCATGAAAGCCTCTAGTCAAGCCCTTGTGCCCTTCAGATTTTTCAGAAAGGAATATTGTGGTACTATGCCCTCAAGCACTTACATGTTGCATCAACATGGATCGACCTCTACTGGCATAGGTTCAAGGCTATATGATCCAGGTTCTACACATTGGTTAACCATCACATTGTTATACTCTTGAGAAGATTCCATTGAATCAATACAAATCACATTGTTATACTCTCGAGAAAATGCCATTGAATCAATACAAACAAATCACAGGAAAAATGCTTGAATGCACCAAAAAAGAATATTAATGTGACTAAACTCCCTCATCACATTAGAATAATGAATCTTTGACCATACACTTCAGTAATCATGACTTTACACCATTCCTATAACCTGAGAGCAGTTACAACTTACTTGATTGTGCCAGTGCAGAATCGACCACTACAAGAGATAAGAAACATGATTTTCATCCATTGAATTCCACAGTATGCCAGAACACCAAATTTTTATCCTCACATACCATATCGATTAGTCTCATGCACCAGATCAGTTATTAATTTTTACAAGAACAAAATTTTGAGTGATTTGTTGACATTTTTAATCAATTCAACAAGCAAGAATGATATAATTGGTCGCAAAGGCACTTGATCACTCAAGAGAAAAGGGTAGGGTTGTAATGTGCTTCAATGTCATAACGGACTCTTTGGGTTACATGGAACGTCTGTTTCTGGTCTCTTATCAACATTTGGTGTGGGTGTTGTGATTGTGATGTTCATTTGGTTTGATTTGGGTGTCGTGATTGTGGTGTTTGTCGTGATTGTGTTTCCAAGGTAATTTTCTGTTATAAAAATCAGCAAGCTAGGGCTGATTTGTGGCATACATTGTAGTCCCCTATTTCCTTACATCTTCATGCATTCAAACTCTTTCATCTATGTTTCCTTGACTGCATTTTCCCAAGGTATGATAAGGCACTTGATCTTGGAGTTTTCCTTTGTCTTTCTCTTCTCACACCATTCATTCTTCAATTAGGTTAACTTTTCAATAAATCACTTTTGATCTCTACTCTATAGCATTACAAGTTAGCAATCATATCCTTATGGAAACCTCCTTTGAGTTGGAGAAGAACCAACGAAAAGTGAGAGGAAGAGCTATTATGGTGACAGTGGATAGCCTTTTTCAGCTGCACAAGACTAGCCCTTTGATGCTTGGGACTTTATATCATATGGGGCTGCTAGATTTTGTTGTAAAAATTCCTATTGATTAGGTATCTTCTTTTCATAGAATTGAACATCAAAGATATTATCAATGGTACAATTTCCTTTAGATACTAGAAAGAGGTAAAGAGATTTATTCATAGATCATAGACTTGTAAGATGTTATCAACCAGTAAAGTGAAGCACAAATATAATTTATATTAGTCAGTCCATCCAAGGTATGAAGCTCTTGGTATAAATGTATATGATTCAATTATTGTTTCTTGCTATGCTTTTAAAAGGCAAAAAGAATTTCAGAATAACATGTAGATAAACATAATTCATCAAACACTTGATTATTCAATGGAATATTTTTCCAAACTGTGGAATAAATGCTACTCATAATGGTCTATATTCTAGAACTCAGTCAAGAAAGATAGACTTGTCACATACCTCATTCCACAACTCTCCATGCGCAAGACGTGGATACAAAGGTGCTTTCGGGTTTGCAAAACTGATCGTGTTGGAAATCACCAAAAATTTTGGCTGTGCAGTGCAAAAAATATTAGTCCATGAGCACTCTAAATCAAACGTATGTGCTATGTCTATAGCCTGCAATATTATTTTTTTCTCATAAATTGTACAAATCGAAAGATGATAAGGCCATAAATAAATTAGAAACAGACTTATTTGTTTTCTTTTTAGTTAATGAACAATATCATATTTCTTTCCAATATCTCTTTTCTAGTATATCTCATGTATTGTATAGAATGTGATATTCCCTACGTACTCCCCTATGCCATAAATTTGAAAATAGATGTTCTTGCTAGTCCCACTAAATATTTGGGGCTTCCACAAACACAAACACATATTTTTTCTTTACATTAATAAAATAAAGAAATCATAACTCAAGAGACAAGGAATATTAAAGCTTAGTGCACAACAGAGAACCCAAGTTGTGGAGGGAAACAAGACAAGAGGCTGTAAATGTGAGGTTTAATTTCTTCAACTATCAACCATTTTTATAGGTAGATTTTACACTACAACTTCGAGTCCAAGGGACTATGAGATTTGATCCTTTCTTAAGTTGATTTTCTATAGTGGTGTTGTTTTGCTTTTAAATGTAATCCAGAACCCCATAGATGGCTCTAGATTTATATGGTTTCAAAATCTTTCAAGTTTCTAAATCAATAGTGAGAAATTTGTATCAACTAAACTTCACCAATTTAGGTGAAAACAGAACCCAACTTCAATGCAATATCCAAAATCATGCCATGTCATCTAAATAGGTAAACATAATTATCCTTAATGGAGAAGATAACTGTGCAATCACATGGATCAACATAAACAATTTTCAGCCTGAAGGTAGGATGCAAGGGTTTGACAAATGCGTAGTTCTGTAGCTAAACTTGCAGGAAGGTTTGGAAAGGCTGTCTTAATTTCTGGATATTAAAGAAGATCTATGTCCCTAGTTGAATCATGCTATTAAAAACCTAACTACACCTTAGTTCCTCCCATTCAAACCCTCTTGATCATTGGCCTCAAGTCCATAGTCCAACTAGGTAAACAGTGGTAGACTATTCCCATAATAAAGAAAAATGATAAAATCAGAAGATTAGTATGGCGACTCTACTTGAAGGAATTTCAAGAAGGATATAACCTATAAGAAGTTTCTCACAAAATCTTGTTCCACTGCTAGCTGAACTTGACACATATTATAGAAGAAGGCAAGTGAACAATTCACCCAGGATCAAGGTTGCGGGGAAGCTTCAAACCCCCCTCGTTCCCGTTTCCGAAACGCGCTCCGTGCGGGAGCGTTTTGGAAACGCTCGGAAACGCGCTCCCAAAAATGCATCCTGAGGGGAGTGTTTTCGGGAGCGCGTTTCTGAACCTGTTAAAACGCTCCCTACCTTTTCGAGAGCGTTTCCGGAAACGCTCGGGAGTGAACGCTCCCTGAGCGCTTCCGGCATTCGCTCCCGAACGCTCCCCGGAACAAAAACGGCCAGAAATGGGTTTTAGGGCTGATGTGGAGGTAAGGGAAGCATTGACTTTTCATGGTAATTTTAAATTCTTAAAGTAAACGTGACATTTCCTTTATTTTTCATTTTCATCCTTTTACTTTAAGAATTTAACATTAGTCTCTTGAATGCTTATGGTTCTCATATCATGCATAGATCGATAGATCGATAGATCTAGTTCTATTATTATAATCATTATTGTTTTCTTTATATATTTGGTGGTTTGAGGAAAGATATTTTATTTCCTTTCACTTTGTGGCATGATTTCAACATCTTCACTTTTTAGAATATAGTAAAATATTTTTCTTATTATAGATTTTTCTTGGAAAAGAATTATTGAGAGTTAGGTGCAAATGCACAATGTTGTGTAGCATTAGTGTGATAAATATGGGATAATGCAAAGCATAGTTTTGAATATTAGTCTAAGTTGACTCGTACCTAATCAACTCAGTCAAGTTGATTGTTGGTTGAACGGCTAATTGTTGGTTCAATGGACAGAAGGTCTTGCATGCACAAATACCAAAGGGAAAAATGGAGCCCATCATGGGGTACTCTTTGTAATTCTCCACCACTGCTACCTTCCATGCTTCCTCAAACTCCTCTCCAACCTCAATATCAGTGCTAGTAGTAGCATGAGAAACAACACTACGCTTAGCAGAAAAGAACGCGTTTTCCAAACTACACGAGAAATACTTCTCTCACGAGTCACCATGTGCCATGCTTGGTCTCGGTGGTTCTCTTCCTTCTACTCCTGGTTCAATTACCATATCTTCATTGGAACCAACACCCCGAACTCCACTAGACAACGATTCACCATTTTGTAGTAGTGATTCGCCATTTGTACTGGTGATTCGCCATGATTTTATAGGATAATATAATCTCATGAGAGATTCGCCAAAAAATTATATATACATATTATATTATTAATAAAATCGCCTTCCATTTTTCCTATGTATCATGGGGATTCGCCTATTTATTATATATATAAATTTAGGGGGGTTCTTAAAATTATCCCTGCCAATCACCGCGATGATAGATTGAAATGAATAGAATATTCAAAGAATCTCTCCAAATAAGTTGAGTGACTGAGATTAGGTAATTCACCCCCAAAGAATTTCCAGAATGCTCCAAACAGGGGATTCAATCCTCAATACAGGAAACCACCCTTGCAGATACTGCAGAGGGGACAGAAGGAGCAACAAGATCAGGTACCGCATCCTTTATACTTGGAGGGGCAAGCAGAGGCTTCTCCTGAAGATTCTGCCTATGAACAAGAGGAGGCATGCCCCGTCTTCTCAGACAGTGATGACATACAATGTCCTGTACAAGAAAGTGAGGAGGGGGAGCTACAAGCTCACTCAAAAATAAGGAACAACGAGGATACTGAAGAGCCTGAGATTGATGATTACTGTAAACAGTTCGTTGAATTCATGCAAGCCCAGTTTAATAGAAAATATGACCTCGGGTCATCCAGAAAGAGGACTCACACTCAATATGAAGAGGAGGACACACCCTAAAAGTCAGCATCTGCACAGAAAGAGGTCAATACTCAAAAACCCCCAAAAAAAGGTAAGAGGCCCCTTAACCAATCTCTGCAATCTGATATTCAAATGCCTTCGTCTTCACAAGTAGCTGCATCACCTGATAATAAGCCCACAGTAAAAGAAGTTAAGCCTCCCCCGCAAAGTAAAGAGTCAAAAGAAAAAGAAGTGTCAATAGATAAGACTTCATCTGTCTTCTGTTTACAAAAAGAGCTTGAAAAATTAAAAATACCAGTCCCTCTGTCTGAGTTATTGAAACAACCTGCCTATCAGTCACAGGTCACTTCCTTCATCTCTCCTCCTGATGTACCACACATTCCAGACAGTCTTAACCTGCAAGAAGAAAGACCTATGGTAGTGTTCGGTCCACACGTTGAAGAGTTAGATCCCTCCACCCCTCCCTTTTATGTATCTTTAGTGATCCATGATCTATTGTTGCATAATTGTATGTTAGACTCAGGAGCGTCTCACAACCTCATGCGCCTATCTGTCATGGAGAAATTGGGACTCCAAATCACTCGCCCGTATAAAGACCTCTATTCTTTTGACTCCAAAAGAGTGAAATGTTTGGGCATGATTAAAGATCTGGTAGTTAATCTGGCTCAGATCCCTGCCAAAAGTGTGGTAATGGATATTGTAGTGGCTGACATCCCAGCCCACTTCGGTATGCTACTGTCGAGGTCTTGGGGAACCAGAATTGGAGGATCAATTAAGCTGGACCTGTCCTATGCCACTATCCCTGTCTTTGGTGGCCAAGAGAGGAGATTGTACCGAGAAACCAGATTCGTTAAAACAGTCACCAAGGCAGGTGATTCGGTTAATTCTCCAGTCTACAGCCGAGATGGGGATTTCTCCTGTTTGATGTTGGAAGAGGATCAGGAATATGCCAATGAGCCCTCATTCTGCCAGATAAAGGCTGAATCATCAGTGCAGGACTATGGATCTGAAATCTGGACACTCCACTTTGATGGGGAAAATTCCAGGGAAGGAAATGGGGTTGGAGTGTTGCTAATTTCTCCTATGGGTCAATGGGTCCCCTTGTCCTTCAAGCTGGAATATGAGGCCACAAACAATGTGGCCGAGTATGAAGCACTCATACTTGGGCTGCAGACAGCAAGGAATATGAACATACAAAATCTGAAGGTGCTGGGAGATTCTGAGTTGGTAGTCCGACAAGTGAGAAATCTGTGTCAAGCCAAGCATCCTAGGCTCAAGGCCTATAGAAATGAAGTTTGGGATCTCGTAGAGAACTTCTTCTTGGCATTCAACATTCAATTCATGCCCCGAGAAAAGAACAGGATGGCAGACTCCCTGGCAGTAGCTGCTAGTACGTTCCGCCCACCTCAGAACCCTCTTCTGAGGTATGAAATCGAAGTAAGGTATTGGCCTTCAATCCCAAATAACATCAAGCACTGGCAAGTGTTTGAAGATGAGGAGCAAGTGAAGAGGTTCCTAGAAACTGTTGGAGAGTTTTCTAATATGGAGATTGGCAATTGTGAAGAAGAGACTGGAGACATATCAGAAGATAAGCTGGAAGAGAGGATAGCTAGTCACATATTTCTTTAGTTGAAAGGGAATGTCATTCCCCAGGGGCTAGTGCCTTTAGAGAGGTTTTTCAACAGAAACGACATTCCTTTATAGCCTAATAAAGTGGTGGCAGAAGATCAGGTCGAAGACCTTAATCTGATCATTGAAGAGGATCCAAAAATTGTGAAGCTGTCCAGGAAGGTCCCGGATGAATACAAACAATTGTATCAAAATTTATTCCAGGCCTATAGAGACGTGTTTGCCTGGTCATATCAAGACCTGAAAACTTTTGATGTCAGTTTTATGCAGCATAAGATTCCACTGAAGGGAGATGCAAAACCCCATAAGCAAAAACTCAGACAGATTAACCCCCTATTGTTGCCTTCTATTGAGCAAGAAATAAAGAAACTGTTGAAGGCTAAAATTATAGTGCCACTAAGATATTCTGAGTGAGTGGCCAATTTAGTCCCAGTGCGAAAGAAGAATGGAGAAATAAGGTTATGTGTTGATTTCAGAAACCTGAACAGGGCATCCCTAAAAGATAATTACCTGCTACCTAAAATGGACCATATCTTGCAGAAAGTAGTTGGAGCTTCCCAGATGTCCATGATGGATGGGTTCTCGGGCTACAATCAGGTGGCAGTATTACCAGAAGATCAAAAGAAGATGGCCTTCACCACTCCATGGGGAACATTCATGTACGCCAGAATGCCTTTTGGGTTGATCAACGCAGGGGCCACTTTTCAGAGGGCCATGGATATTGCTTTTATTGGAGAGCAGGACCAGTTTGTGGTGGTATATCTGGATGACATTACTGTATTCTCAAAGAATGATGTAGAACATATAGAACACCTGCGCAGAACCTTTGAGAAGTGTAGAAGGTATGGCCTCTCCCTTAACCCACAGAAGTCCCTGTTTGCACTAGAAGAGGGCAAGATCTTGGGGCACATTGTAACCAAAGATGGAGTGAAGATAGCCCTAAAAGAGTTGAAGTTATAAATGGCATCGCCCTGCCCAGAAACAAAAAGGAAATTCAAGTATTTTTAGGCCGAATAAACTTTCTGAGGAGGTTCATCCCTAACTATTCTGAGATAGTTAGGCACATCACCGACATGTTAAAGAAGAACAATGAAGTGAAGTGGTCATCTGAATCAAGAGAGGCCTTTACTAGAATAAAAAATGCATTTTCTAAAGCCCCTGTATTGGCTGGGCCTGATTATTCCAAACCTTTTATGATTTTTTCTTTTGCTTCACCCCACACAGTGGCTGGAGTTCTGTTGCAGAAAAACGAGGAAGGCTACGAGCAGCCAATTGCATTCTTCATCCAAGTACTGCGTGATGCCGAGCTCAAATATAACATTTTGGAGAAGCAAGCCTACGCTCTGGTGAAATCCCTCAAGGCTTTCCGAATGTATGTTTTACAGTCCCATATCACTGCATTTGTTCCCACAGCAGCTGTTAAGGACATTCTCATCCAAGGGGACAGTGAGGGAAAAAGAGGAAAATGGATAGCCAAGATACAGGAATACGAGTTGGATATTCGTCCTACCAAATTAATCAAGGGCCAAGGCCTAGCCAAGATCCTATCTGAGTCAAATTGCCAGGCCTTGGGTATCAATCTGTCTATGACAGCAAATGAAGATTTTGAGGAAAATGAAAAACCACATGGAGTGGAGATAGCCTCCCAGAAGATACAGATGAAATACCTCACCAGCCAGTGGTACAAGGAAATAGTGAAGTACCTCCTAACACTGAGCTGTCCACCTAGCTGTGAGAAGGCTAAATACAGGGCACTCAGATTGAAGTCACAGAAGTATATGGTTGCAAACGGCCGGCTGTACTGGAGGGATCACTCAAGTATCCTGCTTTTATGTCTGACCGAGGAAGAGGTGGGAAGTATTATAGCAGAGTTCCACGAAGGTATATGTGGGGGACATTACAGTTGGAGGGCTACCGCTCACAAGACCCTGAAGGCTGGTTTCTACTGGCCAAAATTGTTCGGAGATGTCTTCACTTGGGTCAAGGCATGTGATAAATGCCAGAAATTTGCGGAAAAACAGAAACTCACAGCGTCTGATTCCTGTACATGTTGATGAACCTTTCAAACAGTGGGGAATTGACTTCATAGGTGAGATTCACCCGCCCTCAAGTGGGCAGCACAAATGGATCCTGACTGCTACAGATTACTTCACGAAGTGGGTGGAAGCCATACCTGCACAAAATGCTACAGACACAGTCATAATTAAATTCATGGAGGAAAACATTATATCCAGGTTTGAATGTCCTGCTAGAATAGTAACTGACAACGCCCAAGCCTTCAAATCTACAAAATTCGTGAATTTTTGTCAGCAATATAACATCACTCTGGGCCACTCTACAGCTTACTATCCAAAAGGAAATGGTTTGGCGGAATCATCAAACAAAACGTTGGTCAGAGCGCTAAAGAAGACAATAAATGAAAACCAGAGGAACTGGGATTCCCAACTGAAGTTTGCTCTGTGGGAAAACAGGATAACCAGTAAAAGGGAAACTGGAAAATCCCCCTATGAGTTAGTATATGGGCGAGCAGCTGTCTTCCCTATACAGCTAGCCTTGCCAGTGGCTCGATTTATGCAGGAGAGCCAGGAGGAACCTAATGATGTCATCAGGAGAATTAATCAACTGGTAGAGCTCGAAGAAACTCGCAGTCAGGTGAACCAAAAGCTAATAGAGTACCAGGAGAAGATGAAAGGGCTATTCGATCAACATGCTAAAGACAGAGGTTTGCAGGTAGGGGATCTAGTGCTCAGGTGGGATGTTCGAAGGGCTGATAAAGGCAAGCATGGTAAGTTCGATCCCCTCTGGTTTGGCCCTTTCAAAATTGCAGAGGCAGGTGGCAACAATACTTTTAAGCTGGAAAATTTGCAGGGAGATCTGCTTGACTCCCCTGTAAATGGGCAATTCCTCAAACCGTATTTTCAGTTCTGAAGCAGGCTGAAAAAGCCTAATTTGTATTATATTGTACATTAGCTGTTGTTTTCGTTTTCGAAATAAATAATGCATGAGTCATGATGATTTGTCCAGAGAGTAGCCACAGGTGTTGAAGAGCTCGCGTTCATATAAGATAAACGGGCGGTCTGCGTAGTTCTCGACATGTTTGGAGACAAACGTGTCATCCCCAGGTGGAGCCAATGTTGTTCAACCTTTAACATTAGTCATGGGTGTATTAAAGGGTTGACAAGCCATGTATTAAATTTTATATCAAAGGGTGAAATATTTTGAGAATGGGTCGGAAAATGACAAGGAAGTGGAGGCCACATGTGTTTAGAACCAAAAGGGAATTAAAACAAGGGGGATAGAGCAATAAAGCCAAAAGCAATAACGAAAGACACAAGAAGGAAGTGGAACGCGATACCAAAACGTTGAAGCCCACGTATCGAAAGGCGGTCCCGCCACGTGGTGACACGAGAGGAATTCCGAGGGGGTCGAGCAGCGAAGGAAGGTAGAGGCCCTTACCCCCGCGGAATTGCAAACGCATAGCACGGCCGGGCCTCGACGTGGGCAGGAGTTCGCCGCGTGGCGACGAGGTGGCAGACCATAAGGTGGAACCTCACAGTGGGGAAAGTCATGTGTCTGTTTGGCACAGAAAATCACACGCTGCAAGAATTGGACAACATACATAGGTAAAAGGTAAGGTAAAGTTTATTAGGTCAGCTGGTACTGAGACCCGTACCAGCCTTAAACCTGACACGAGGCGCCCACCTACACCCTGACACCCCTAATCTCCACGCGCCACATGTCTCATTGTCAGTGTCCTTACGACACTTGCCTTCAGTCATCCTACTCACCCGCCTTTTTAGCTCGAACACCCCGCTCCAGTAGTAACAACTCTCGTATTTCACTCCAGTAAAAAGACACAGGTTACTATCTACGGTAAATACCAAGTAGGGAAGAGCGCCTGGTCTACCCCAATCATTGTCAGGGTTCCCTGCGTCGCTTTCCCAAGCAGTGTTACCCTCCGTTCAGGTATTCCATTATCTATTTTCCCTCTGTTTTCCTTTCTCTTTTTTGAATTCTTGAAATGTCAGCCATGGGGAGGGGAACGCCCAAGAAGAACGAGCCAGAAACTCCCCAGGTCCGTGAGTCTAGGAACCCCCCTGGTTTCGAGCCCCTCTATGACTTGCAGGCTGGTATCTGTGACCCAAAATACCCTTTTGACATACGCAGTATCAAACCCCTGCTTTTCGGCCGCCATTGCAAGAACGCAGACCGTTTCCTGGTTTTCGTGTCGGGCTTATACCACCAAATCACCCCTCAGGTCCATTCTTGTGTTGATTTCATCACCTGGCTCAGAGATTTCTTTGATGTACATCGGGGCACCTTCGTTTCCCCTCAAGGGAATAGGGTTCTTTCCCTTTCTCCCGATGTTATCAGACAGGCCCTCCATTTCCCTGCCAGCGACACATATGTCAGCTTCAAAGATGAAACCTTGGCAACCCAGTTCATTAAACAGCCACGGGAAGCCCGTCGTGCCTTTATATCTTCCATAACTGTCGACCATGCAACTTCTCTGCCTACATTAGAGCCGTTTTCACTAAGTATTTTCGTCGAAGAGGTTCGACCCATTCTCTCTCTCATCGCTGGCCTTTTGGGGGTAGGGAGCCCGGAAGACATTTATATAGTATGCGTTCTCTTCTTATGGCTCATGTCACAGAATAGGGTAGTCTTAGACATTCCTGGTTTCCTCTCCTCAGCCATCCTAACCCAATTCCAGGAGCTCTCACAAACTTTCCATTTCCGTTTCTGCTCAATGGTGTTTTACCTCTTCTTGTTCTAGCATGCAGATAAGTTCGACCGTTTGGGGTTAGACAAAGTCTATTCTGAGAATTCCCAACCCAGACTAGTCTTTGACTGGAATTTCTCTGTCCGTCAATTACCTAAGGGAGAGGGTTATGCTAACTTTGTGAACACTTTCATGTCCATCGCCTATGCCATCATTCACGACTCGCCTTCTCCTAGGGTTTTCCCAGAAATGAAACACTGGTTGCAAGCCGGGAAATACCAGTGTACCGGAGATTGGTTTCTTTTTGAATACTGCACTGAAATTTGGGTCTATGGAGCCAAATTTGCCCCATACCGGTTGCCAGTTTTCCCCGTCCGATGAGTTTACGCCCTCGAATACATCCAACAAGCCCTCAAAGCCGACCAGCTCCATTTTTTCCCCGCTAAGAAAGGCTACATCCTAAGGCTTCCTATCGAAATCGGCCCCTTCATGGTAAACTCAATACATGCCCTCCCAATCGTTGAAAAAATGCTGCAAGGTATGGACCTGATGCTGGGGAAAAGCTGGGCTTATGACCCGCGAGAAATCATTTCAAACAAAAGGAAAAGGAACAAGTCTACACCCTACATACATGAGCCGAGGCCATTTATGGAATGGAGGGCTAACCTCGAAATTTGGCCCTTGTTTTCACAGATGGAGACAGATTCATCTGCTACAGGGGAGGAGGAGGAAGTCAACAGGGGCACCAATGAAGAAGAAGCAGGTACCTCCGGAGCAGCACCACCGCCCAAGAGGCAAAGGACGACCACCAGTGAGGCTGAAGTCATAGGAGAAGGGCAATTACTGGAACCCTTCACGAAGTTTGGTGAATTTGATAAAGGCAAGGCAGGGATAACAGTGTTGAGAGACAACGCCGCTTCCTCTGATTTCACAGAGGTTACGCATGCCATCATTGAGCACACTTCGTCCAGGGCAAGCAAAATGGAACAGACGAATAAAGCAATCCGAGACAGGTACAAGGCTGAATTAGGGGGGTATGTGGAAAAATATCATACCAGGCTCTCTGCCTCTATCAACGCGGACACTGAAAGCCTGGTATTGTCTATGGCAGAGGCCATCCTAGACCCCCATTCTGATGTTCCCAGCTATAAGGTGCTTGAATTTTCCATTAACATGCAGAAGGTACCGACCAATGACATGTGCGACCTGTTCCAAACGGTTTGCAACATGATGAAGGATAAACTAATGCAGCTCACCCTCGCACTAAGAAAGTTAGAACAGAAACATGACCAGCTAAGGGCATCCTTAGTAGCTGAACAAGTTTCCTGCCATGCCAGAGCACACCAGGTGCGTGTTCTCGAGGACCAGATCAAGAACCTAGAGGATGGAGGAAAAAGTGCACAGGCAGCACTCATAAATCAGTTGCAGAAGGAAGTTGCATCCGCAAAAATACAGGCTCGTATACCGGCCTCGCATCATGTTCAAATAGCTGAATTGGTACAGGCAGAGGAGGAGAAAGCAGAGCTGTCTGCCAGGTTATCCAAGGAGAGGGAAGAAAAAGAAAAGATGGTCGAAAAGATCAGCGAGCTATAGGACAAAGAAAAAGAGCTACAAGCCAGGTGGGATTCACATAGCTGGCAGTCAGCTGAAGCGTCAAGTGGAGTCAGCTCATTTCCAGCACAACTGTCAGCAGCCAGAGCTGAGATTGAAGTACTGGAAAAGCAAGCATCTACGACCAGACAAAAGATCGCACAATTGGAGAACTCCCTGGCCGAAAATGCCAGAACAGTCGAGGGGCTACAGAAGGAAGTTGAGCAAGAGAAGAAGGTCACGGCGGAGCAGCAGAAAACCATTGCTGACATGAGAAGTCGAGCAAAGGGGAACCTCACCCTTCTTGAAGCCAGAAGCATAATCTGGTCAGATATAATCACGGCGGTAACCGAGCAATGGGAGTTTTTGACAACGGTAGGGGAGCACAAGTCTGCTATTCCCTATCTCAGTAGAAATTTGCAGGAGGCAGGGGTTGATCTGCCTAACAGAGCTCAACATGCTAGGGAGTACATTTCATTTCTTTACGAGCTGAGGTCAAATGACTTCGAGAAACACGGTATCTCCAGCCGATTCACAGAGGCCATCGAATGTCGTAAAATCATCGATAAAGAGCAGGCCGAGTAGCAGCCTCTCGAGCCCTTCAACAAGTGGTCGACAGCGTCAGACGGTTCGACGAGGTATGGAATGGAATCACCACAGCTGGACTCCCTTCCTGCTGGGACCCGGCCGCCCCTGCCGTGCTCTTGCCCCTGGACCAATATACAGCGCGCTTGCAAACGGAAAAAGATCGGACTGACCTCCAGATGGGAAAAGCGACTCAACTCAAAGCTGACACAATTGTTACGGTCCTCCAAAAGGAGTTTAATCTCCTTTACATGATCAGGCACAAGCTCCCTACCGGGGCAGGTTTTCATGCTCTCACCGAAGCCTTTATCGAGGTGGAGGGGTTCTCAGCGATGCCTGAGCCAGCTGTGGAGATTCAACAAAGATGCACACCGTTTATGAGTCAGCATGCCAGTTCGTCCGCAAACATGCCTCCGCCCGAATCAGCAACTGCTTCCACTCAGCCTCTCCAGTGATTGTTATGTCAACTCATGATTTGGCTTTAACAGCCTGTTTATTTTTACTCAGTTAGTTTATTTTTCAAGTTTTTGAGTGGGTTGTTCTCCCGACTCTTGCATTTTACTTTTTTACTGAACAACTGTTTAAATTTATGTTTTTGAAAACGGCCGAGAGCCTGTTTACACATGATGGGAGGCTTGATTCCCCATCATGAATTTTGTTGTTATGAAAGTGACATTTAACAAATTTTGTTCATGCGAAGAAGATATTTTCCCAAAAGTATCTTCTCGCTGAGATGAAGGGAAGCCTATATGAGGTAAATCAAAGGAGAAAGAAAGGTAGCAAACTTTTGGAGGAAGTAACTGTGTAAGACCTTCTTGTTTGGATATTTTGTGAACGTCCTAATATGAATGCAAAGAGCCCGTAGGGCCTCAATGAAAAGGAGTTTTGTTTCAGATAAGTATTATGGTTTCGATTCTTCACAGTGTGTTATTCTCTCTTGTGTGTTGTAGTGTAGTTATTCATTTCGCTTATATCCACATATCTGGTGTTGCATTCTGGAATGCGAGTTGCTGGCTGCTTCTGTTATGAATTTATCCCTGTGGATACTTATTTCATTAGCTTCTTGGCACTTTAAATATGGCTCAGGTGTAATATGTTGTTCCATTTTCACTCCATTCACATTTCTGCTATATTGAATGTTATGAAGTATTATTTACGAACGTGGTTATCATGTATGGATTCTTAATGTTTAAGCCCATCACATGTTAACGTGTGTTTCTGAATATTGTTTTTATAGCAATTAATATCTTCTTCCTTCTACATTCTCAGTAGATACCCTTATATCATCCTTCTCTGTGAAGTATTTGAGAATCCAGCCCTTGCTACAGCGAACTGTCTTGGAATTGTCTTGTGCATTTATGTTGGGGCTTAACATCTTGCTTATTCAGAATTGTCTCTTCAGCTATAAGCTTCTGAAATATTGGATACCATTGAAATTCTAGTTTTCCAATTTGAAAAGAAATAGTTCGAGAGCCCGGTCCTGCTGAGATCCTTCCCATTACATGATCGTGTCTCTCTGCTATGTAAGATGTCCTAGGCACTGGTCTATGGCAACTCTAGGTTGTCTCTAGGAGTTACAACAATACACAATAGGGTTTAAATGTGAAGTTGGGTTACACTTTTTGCCCTTTTTTGAGAAAAAAAATTCATTTTTTTCGATTCTTCAACTTTCTACAAACTATAACAATTTTTCTATTTAGAATTTCATTTTATGATAAAAATAAAATCTGTCAGAAATTTTGTTAGCTTTCTATTACTTAGCGTTTCTTTGAGTGTGTGGTTTTTAACATTCAAAGGATTCATAAGAAGTCATGTTAATATGCAATGTTGTATTCTTTGAAAATTTGTGTTTTTCAGAAAACAAAATGAGATACAACAATCTAGACAAAGGCTACATCGATTTTTTCATATTTACAAAGCCAATGGATGCATATCATAATTACTAGAATTTTTTGAACTAGTCCAATATGAAAAAACTGCATATTTTGAGTATGTTTCACGACGCAAGAAATTTCTTAACATATAGTTATAAAATAAAAATCTAAAAGCTACCCATTAGAGACGACGGACCAATGTAATGCCCCATAATTTTTTCAATTTTTTTTACAATGTATTTTGGAAGATACAGAATTTTGATTTCACTGAATCACAATGACCCTCAGAAATTGTTTGCACCCATTTTATTACAAAATTAATTAAAATTAGTAAATATTTATGAAATTCCATAAAAGTTATATTTCCTGAAAGTAGATTCAATTCTGAAAATGCTTGTCTTGGTTCCAACAGTTAGTTCAGAATGTTTCATGGAGTTTAATCAGTCCAAAGTTGCAGAAACGTATTCAGAGCTTGGACCTGCGTAATTAGTGATGTGTTAGTTCGGCCTAACAAGTTTTTGCACAAACAGGCCGTTAAGTCTCACACCTTAATAGTTCAGCTGAAATTTTTTCCAAGTTCAACCGAAATTTTTTTCAAAGTTCAGCAGAACTTCTGTCTACTTTTCCGTCGGCTGGAAACTTTCGCGAAGCCCCTCCAAAAAAACATTTCGTGGAAATATAAATTGTCGTGAAATCATTCATAATTTTCACACATTCACACAATATTCATTAGGAGATAATATTGATCAAGACAATATTTAAGTAGTTTTAAATAAAAAAGAAACACCAAAAAAATATTATATAATAATGAAATAAAATGGAATATCATTAAAGTGGAAAAGAAGGACTATATTTGGATAATTAAAAGCTATGAACTCCAATTACTTCAATTTTTTTTAAAGGTGTTTAGGGAAAAAAAGTTGTAAATTGTAAGAGAATTTATGCTTTAGGAGTTTGAATCACAAAGGGAAAAATTAATAACTTTGAATGTTTAATAAAAAAATGAAGTTACTATTAGATCATAAGTTCATCTCGAAAATAGTGAAATAGAGATCAATAATGAAAGATATTAAAAAACCTTTAGTAAATGTGTTATTGCACTATTTAAAATCAAAGGATCATTTGTAGGAAAAGACATTATAATCTTTATCAGTCCTACTAAAGATAGTAAATATGTTAGTACTAAATGCACTAAAAAATTATAGATTATTGAATCGAATATAATTGAAATGAATTTTGTTGAAACAAGTGAAAAAAATACAACATAATCAATACAACTAAGTGGAAAACCATGAAAACCTTGTTTTTTGACGATAGTGACATTATTTGGGGTTCACGCTAGATGGAAAATCTAGGATCCTTCATCCTAAATACGGAAAAGTTTTAACACTACATGACATTACATTGAAATCGGATTTAATAACACCAGAAGACATACAAGATATCTCAAAAGTAAATTTTCAAGAATGTAACAAAGTGATACAAAATATTCTTTTGTGCCTTCTTTATTCCTTATTTGGCAGTGACTCTCAATGATGTTTTTTTCATATTTGAGTTGGGTTTAAATGAGATTTATTTATATTTTCATATCTAGATTACTTTAGGAGTGGATAGTTAAATGATGTTAAAAAATCATAGAGAAGAATTGTATGTTTTATATCCTTAGTTGTCCCCTTCACTGAACTTTAAGCGAGACGGGTTATTAGTACATTATTTATTCAAGATGGAATTGAAGATTGATATTATTATGATCCAAACCAATGATTGAGGCAGTTCAAAAAATAATCCAATCCTCAAGATACTACTGATATTATGAATCAAACAATTCAATACAAAGAACAAAATCAATAGGAAATTAGGTCAGGTCATAGAAATATTTTAGAGGCTGAAGAAGAAGATGCCATAGAAATAGAGCATCTCAAGAAACAAGAAGCACACATAATACCCATCACTTAAAACAGAGAGAAGTCATAAATCAAGTAGATGAACCTATGTTTGAAGTTCAAAGTGTTAATAAAAAACTCAAATGATCATAAAATTAAAATGTCTAATTAATCGAGCTTAAATACACACATTATTTCTCCCTTAGGTATGCTTACTCCATTGGTATTCAATTCATAGAGATTTTCATCTCTATTTGTTAATATTGATAAAATGACATGATTTAGTGATTTCTTTGGAAAATTGTTATTATAGTTATTCATTACAAATTATAGTTAAAAGATTCATGAAAAAGAAAAAAGGCACAAGGGAGGAAGTGCCTAAAATTATATTGAAAATGAAGTCAAAATTAAAGGGGAGTTTTAAACCTAACTAGTTATTAAATAGTTTAAATAGTCAATAATTTTAGTAATGTAGTGGATTCAATGCATAATAGTTTGGAACCATGAATTACACTCTATTATATTATATTGATTAAAGAAATAATTTTATTAATTTTTTTTAATGAGTTTTTAAGTGGTACAGTAAAATAATTCGATAGAATTTTCAATCAAAATACATGCGTTTTTCCATTCTTCCCCTTAAATTTATTTGATTTTAGAGAACTTGTTCATTTATTTTTATATGATTTATGTATATCCAAAGAACTGTGTTTTTCCACTCTTCCCCTTAAATTTAATTGATTTTGGTCAACTTTATTTCCAATTGATTCCGTTCATTTATTTTTATACGATTTATGTTTTTTTAATGTAAGGGCTGAAATTTTCCAACAATACCCTCTTAGTCATGTGACGCAACTTGTCACTGTTTGGTATTATGCGAAGGAGTTGGTCGTGCTTCTTGATTGAATGCTCTATGGATGTTTCAATACTCCCCTCAATTGCTATTAGTGCCTGCAAGTGACACTTTAAAAAACTTATAATGCCATCTTTTTTCTAAATGCTAAACTCATTAAAATAATGTATAAACAAAGAAGGTAAAATCAACATAAATTCATTTTAAAATATAAATAATATTTTAAAGTAAATGCATAAATTCAATATTTCAAATTCTATTAGGATAAATACAATATTTAGCACATCTATATGCACAATAATTGCCTAGATTTAAGCAATAAGTATAATATGTAAATCCTATTTAATATTAAATATATTTATATCTGTAAAAATAGTAATTGTTTAATTTTAGATGATAGTTATATTATATTAATCATATGCAGCCAACACATTCGGATTATTAATTGTGGTTTTATTTTAGGAAATTATTAATATAATATATTTTAATTTTTAATTTATTAAAAGAGTTATAGATTAAAACATTTGATTTTTAACTTTCATATATATATATATCATTTGTTTTGCGATGTATTTTATATATATGCTTATATGGATTTGCGATATATTTTTTATCATTAAATCTGAAAGAGCCCCGGCTTCTGTTTTTGTTGCGTTTCCATGATTTCGTTTTTAGTTTTCATGAGTTTCTTTTTGTTTCCTGCGGCTCTCGTGTTGGGTATCGACGTGCGTGAAATGAGTATCGATAAATACATTAAATTCGTTAATCCTCCAGCAGTGCGCAAATATCAGGTCATATCAAATCTCGTTACATCTTTAAAAAAATATTATCATAATACTTTTCTGAATCGTTGCTTTTCTGTGATGCTCAGGATAAGTTTGGAGATAGCATGCTTTGCGTAAAATTCAGTGAAGTACGCACATCATAATATCACGCGGGTATAATAGGGTACCCTACTCTTCTCAACCTAAATGGTTAGATATTCCAAAATAAAATCTAGATGGTATTGACATGCACTGTGTCTTTGTGTGCGTTAAAAAGGGTTTGAAGAAAATTTCGAAACTGAAGCCCTCGATGCGAAATATTTCTCACTTTGACTCTGGCGGAGCAAATATTTCAAAGTTGGGGATTAAGGGTGAGTGTCCAGAGGATACAGTGGTGGTGAGGGAAATCAAACGTGAAGATGTGGAAAGAGCGGGATCTGTGGCCCAATTCTTAGACAGGGGAAGGGGGGCAAGCCATCTAGTCACACCTAATATGCTTTCTCACCCTGGAGTTCTACATCAGGTACAGCGATTGAGATTTATAGAGAAACGATGGTCTATAATATTCTCTTTCATATTGTTGTTGTTAACAGTATAATGTGATGTGGTGCATATTGTTGTTAACAGTATGCTCTTGCAATGTTCGGGGTCCCCCACTAACGCAATCAATGGAGTATCGGGTAATTTCAATGTGTCGCGTCCCACGGTTGCTAGCGACGCTTTATTCAGCCTCGGCCAAATTTGGCTAGCTCCCTATAGTGGAGATAAAACGGAGGTCTTAGAGGCTCGATGGGCGGTAAGTCAATAAGGAACCCATAGCTAAACATGATAGCAATTCCAACGCAATTCTTTATAACCCTATTTATTTTAAACAGATTTATTTCTTTATTTAATTATTATAAGCCCGTTTAGATTATACTTAATGAGTATTGACAGAATTTTTACTGAGATATGCTTTTTCTTTAATTATGATACATAATTTTTTTTATAGTCGTGATATTATTTTGAAAAAAAAAACTGACAAGGAGGAGAGGTTGCATCATCATTGCAAGCAGAGGCAATACTAAATACATTTCTCTGAAGAAGCCGTAGTTGTTGGCAGTAAAGTGAAGAATCTGATCATTTATTAAATTCTCTACATCCATGGTAAGGAGGAACTA
The DNA here is from genome assembly GCA_034641835.2 of Pinus albicaulis. NCBI lineage: Eukaryota > Viridiplantae > Streptophyta > Pinopsida > Pinales > Pinaceae > Pinus > Pinus albicaulis. Next base: position 1,234,853,814 of record CM076581.1, on the reverse strand, counting down.
AAAACACGTGATTGCATAAAAAAACACGTAAACAGAGCCTTATACTATCACTGTTTCGATTTGGATGTGACCATCTTATATTTCCGAATGAATATGCTAATAGTGGTTGAATAGTGGCCATTGGGAGCCCCTTTTTTTGGAGAATAAATTCCTCGAAACCTTAAGATGATGTGGATTAATCCATCAAATGTAAGAATTTGAGTCAGAAGCTTGTGGGCATCTTGATTGATTGGGAAAATAATCCAGTAACTATCATCATGAAGCTCATTTATTCGTGATATCAACATAAATATATTATTATTTACTGTTATAAATTTAACAAATATGAAAGTTTACCTAGATGTCCACATTTATCACCTAAACATAACAAATATGAAAGTTTATCTAGATGTCCACATTTATCACCTAAACACTTGAGTCAGAAACTTGTGGGTTTCTTGACTGATTGAGAAAATACTCCTCTAACCATTATCATGGAGCTCACTTATTCGTGATATCAACATAAATATATTAGTATTTACTTTCATAAATAACAAACATGAAAGTTGACTAAGATATCCACATTCATGAGCTAAGCACTTGAGTAAAAAACTTGTGGGTATCTTCATTGATTGAGAAAATACTCTCATAACCATCATCATGGAGCTAACCTATTCAAGATATCAAACAAAATATATTAGTATTTAATGTCATAAATAACAAACATGAAACATTTGCCGAGATGTCCACATTCATGAGTTTTCATAATTAAATTCTATTCATCCTCTTTGAGATTTATTGACTATATTTCTAGATATCTCACCCTTATCTTCCTTTTGTAAGGACATGACAATAGTTCAAAGTAGCTTACCCTTATCTTCCTTTTGCCAAAGACATGGCAATAATTCAACTCATCTGCCCAAGAAATCTCAGGGAGCATGTCACTCCACTCATGGTAGCGGAGATTAAATGGTTCTCATGAGATTAAATAGTTCAAATCTTCTGCAAAACCAAAAACCCATATAATAAATCCACATAAAGATCAAAGAATTTGTGACAATTAAAAAGCTAACATTTAATCATACACTAATTTCTACTTTCATAGTACTCTGAGAATTATGATCAAATGACAAACACACAAGAAATTAGAATCATAAATTGAAATATTCTGATTAAGTCATTAAAATCAAATTGTATTATGATCACTACTATTAACGAAAAAACAATTATTCCTTTGAAATAATTTTCCTCCTTCGATCTTCTAATTTTTTCATAGATACTTTCAACTATGTATCCACTATTATACTATTATATATGTCCTATGATTCTTTTAAAATGCGGACAAGCTACTTCATACCAATTTTCAGTAATGAAAAATTCATTTGAGTAACCATGATGATAAAAATAAGCCTTGAGATGTTTAAATCTAAGGCTTTTCATTGTTAATCGCCTTAGGAGCCTTAATTTCTCTTCTTCTAGATATGAGATCTTGACTTCCATTTTCCTCATTTTGTTGTTGATGTTTCAGATTTTTCCAGTTCATAATCAATGTTGGTTAATACACTCATGTAAATCAATGTTGGTTAATGCACTCATGTTTCCATTGTCAAGATCAAAATTCTCCTTATTCTTAATTTTGTAAACTTGTGGCTCAGATATTCTATTCAAATCAGAATTGGCTAGCAACAATTTGATCCTTTGCAAAAGGTGATTCTAGGAAACCAACATAAGACAAGGCATCCTGTATTTTTATTATTAAATTTTACTTCTAAAGTATGGAGAACCCTAGTGTGAAATAAATATGTGATTTTACTAATATTTTATTTCCAAGTTTTGCAAAACACAAAACCCTTGCTGCATTCTATGTTCTTTTTTATTAGTTTGAGTACATTATCACACTTCAAGTATTAAAAAAAAAAAATTATTATTATTTTTCTTTTTCTTAGACATAAAAATAAAATAAAAATTACTATTATTTTTCTTCTTCTTATGTCTAACTATAGATAATAGATAATTAGTGTTTTAAAATGTTTCACCTAGATTAGAAAATTGAAATTTTATTTCTAAAAAATAAAAATATATATTTTTTTTATTTATTTACAATATTTTCCTAATTATTACAGTTTATATAATATTATTTTAAGCTAAAAAAATTTAACTAGAAATAGATTTCTAAAAAAATTTAAAGTTGAATAGAAATAGATTCCTAAAGAATTTAAAATTGACTGAAAATACATTTCTAAAATAACTAAAAATTTGTATGCACGAAAAATATATCATTGATTATTTTATCTTACACTTTAATACTAAATTTAAGATTATTTTATCTTAGAAATTAAGACTAAATTTCTCCTACTCAATAAATTACCATTACCTCTTTAAATAGCGAGTCTCTTTGAAAAGCAGGAAACACCTTGTGTTGAAAAACGGTCAATAATATAATTGTTCACAACTTGCCCACTAAAAAAGACCAGCGACACTAAAATGAAACCACAATTTAAAATGTCGAGAGTACTTGATATTGGGAATGTTTCAATATAATTATTGAGAGGAAATATCGAGGCTCAAACTAGCTCGAGCCGTACATGTCTTATTAAGAATCTCTGTCGGTACTTTTTCTATGTTTGAGAAGCTCGAGCCATACATATCTTATTAAGAATCTCTGTGGGTACCTTTTTCTATGTTTGAGAAAAGGAAGATGCGACGATTGGAAAATTTGGGAAAAACTAATTCGAAGGAAAATTTGGCACAAAATTTGTGTAGCTTAATCTCGGCCATAACAACGAGTGGATGTAGTATGAACTTAAATGTAAATTGGAGGCAATATCAGCAATGATCTGGCAGATTAATATAACAACCACGGGAGGTAGTATGAACTTAAATGTAAACTGGAGGCAATATCAGCAATGATCTGGCAGACTACTGTGATTCTTGTAAATTTACGTTGAAATGAGTTTTCATTTTAAATAAAAATTAAAGATGTCTTGATTGAATGATAGGTATTCAAAATTTAAATTTAGAAAATACAAGTTAACCCTCTAGCCTGCTTAAAAATCTAAGCAAGAAGAAGAGGGAATTTAACTCAAATTTAGAAGATGGGTTAATTCTCAGACGCAGAGACATCTGGCACACTTCAAAATTTAAGCAACCTGTGATTTTGTAGATTCATTTAAAACAAAGAAAAATAATTTCAAAAATACTAAGAAAGGTTAATCCTCGGACGTAGAGATCTGCCACGAGTAAAAATTAAATCATCCTGTGTTTTCATAGATTCGTTGAAAAGAAAGAAAGATAATTTCAAAAGACTATAGCACTAGGAGAATCAAGTGTTCGTGGTTGAAAGTAAAACAATGTTAAAAATCTAAGCCAGAAGAAGAGGCCATTTAAAGTTTTTCATTGTTAATCGCCTCAGGAGCCTTGAGTTCTCTTCTTCTAGATATGAGATCTTGCCTTCCATTTCCCTCAATTTGTTGTTGATGTTTTTAGTTTCTGCAGCCTCATGTACATGGGTGTCCAGTTTAGAATCAGAGCTCGTTAATGCACTCACACTTTGGTTGTCGAGATCAAAATTCTCCTTATTCCTAATTTTGTAAACTTGTGGCTCGAGATTGTCTATTCAGAATCAGAACTGGTTAATTCCTTTACTCTTTCACTGCCGTGATCGTGATCGGGACTGTCCTCATTCTTTATTTTGTAAACCTGATCCTCAGGATTTTCAACTTCAGATATTTATGAATTGGGTGCAGAACTGTCATGCACAATGATCACCTCTAGAAATCCTTTAGCGACATTGTCATGAGCAACAATTTGATCCTTTGCAAAAGGTGATTCTAGGAAACCATCAGAAGAGAAGGCATCCTGAGAATCCATTTCAGGGATATGCTTATGATCACTCTAACCTGCCCCTGCAAATATTTTCCTGCAATTATGGCATCAACTTTCTCTTGCCGCTGAAACATTGGACGGTTTACAACCCTCCTTGACTCCCGCACAAACGAGTTCTCCCTCTGCACAAAACAGCATAATATTATTTAGTTAAACAGAATGGAAAATATGTAACAAGGTTTCATGCCCCATAAAAGTAGTCAAAATAAATACCTGAAACACATGAGTGTGAGCAGCAGAGACGTGATCTGGTGGTCAATTTTTAGGCACTTGTCCTCATTTCTACATATCAACTTAGTTTGTGTTGAAGATTTTGTAAGACACCCCTCCCCCCTTTCACGAGCTTCTGACTTGACTTGGCATATAATCCTCAGCTTCTCCAAGGGCTTTGAATTCCGAACACAAAACCCTCTATTTTCACAACGACAACACCCTGCACCATCCTGTGAATCGCCACATTTGCTTCCGTAGACACATATGGTGATTTCTTGCCATCATAAATGGGAATCAAAATGACTCTCCTCTTTCTAGTTGTAATTGGCTTGGGAGAACGAGGAGTAGAGTCGCACGAATAATTTTCATTTGCATTTGGTTTGGGATCATTGCGTGATCTTGTGTCCGGGAGCCACGAACGGCAAGCCCCACGAGCTATTCTCATGCATTTGTGGAGTTTGGTTGTTGGGAAATGAGCTTTGGTTATGTGTTCTTTGTATAAATGGGCGTCTTCTCCAAAAATAGTAAGAGTCACACCTTACATTATGGGCGAAGAAAGAGTACAAAGAAGCGACGACGACGGGAGAATTTGAGTGCACGACAGCAGCCAAATTAAAGAGGAATGGAGAAATCTGTAAAGATGAATTAAATTTTTATGGGCCGCAGCCACAGACTGCAGGAGAAGTTAATATGGTGATGGGCGTAGCCGTTTATTACAGTGGAATGAATATTTCCCATAGATCTGAACTACGGAGGAGCAGAGTTAATTAAAAACAATAATTTTGGGTGTTTAAAGCCCTCAACAACTACAATGGAGAAAATTGTTCAAACAGGTGGAATTATTTTTAATTTCTGAATTGGCAGGACAAGTGGTCCCCACCACTTATATTCCAATCGGAATCGCAAAGTTATTTTGAAGGCGATTGTCTTGTTGATATGGGTTACGTGATGTGATGCCATCAGTCATGATACAAACATCAAATGAAACAAATGTCTTGCACGAGATGTGGTAGTGTTCGAGAACAGTTGTATACAAGCCTGACAAAACTTATATTATAAATACTTCCTATAATGAGCCGTGGGTCCACTTGACACGTGGCGAAGACTTAATGGAATCGTAAGGTTCAATCGTAAAGGTTGATCGAGCCTTTTGTTATGTGCTCCAGATCGGAGAATATACAAATAAATGTTATATACCACGTTTAATGTTATAGCATCAGGTTGTCGATAGCAATCGGAATCGGGAGATTCTATATTGTTATTGAAGTTTAGGACCCGACGACATCATATGTCGGAGTTAATGAATGAATCGCATCAAAATCTTTGGATCGCAAAGTTTGTTGTTAATCCGATCGCCGATCCGCCGATTGCGATATGGTCCCTACCTATATAGCCCGCATTATATTTGTTTTACTAGTTTTGTTTTAAAAGTGTTTTAATATAGCTTTTCGTAATGTTTTTTTTTATGCGGCACATAAAAGCCAAAATGGCCCGCGAGCCTGTGTAATGTAATTGCATTGTTTTGGTTTAGTTTTTCGCACAGCAGCGCGGAAATGAAATACACAGCAGTGTGGATTTTATGAGACAGAGTATCGTTTTGAAAGAACAGAGTGTGGTTCTATGCACTGCATCTGTAGCAGTCACCATTTTTATGTTATCCCTCTGAGATGAGGAAGATTTGTAACAATTTTTGAAAGAAATAGAAGTTTGTTTCAGTGTGGAAAACTTTGTCTCCTGTCAAAATTTTGTTTTAAACCTCTCTGTGTTGTAGAGGGGAGTTTATTCTCTCCATTTCTATTGTTTGGAATTTCCCAAAATTCCAACATTGTATCAGAGCTAGTTCAGGCTCTTTGAAGGTTTCAAAGAAGCTGAAGAAGAAGAAGACTTGTTGAAGCGTTTTCCCCGACAGTGTGAAAGTGAAAGCCCAACAGAAGTCAAAAGTTCAAGTATTTCTCAAATATAACAGCGCTGTTGTTGTTGTTTAAAAGAGTTTGTTCTTTCAGAGAAGGAAAGACAGTTTGTTTAAGTGTAGAGCTCAGTTTAAGAGCAATGGCTGGACCAAGCACAGGAATGAACATTGGAAATGTTCAGCTTCCACAATTTAATGGAAAGAATTATGATTATTGGGCCATTACCATGAGAGCCTTGTTTGTCTCACAAGACTTATGGGAGTTTGTAGAAGATGGTTTTGTTGAACCAGCTGATGAGCAGGCTTTTAATGCCTTAACTCAAGCAAAGAAGGACATATTGAAGAGAAATAGGAAGAAATATGCTAAAGCTCTCTTCTTATTGTATCAAGCTATAAATGAGAGTGTGTTTCCAAGGATAGCAACAGCCTAGAAATCAAAGGAGGCATGGGAAACTCTGAAAGTAGCCTATCAAGGTATGGAGAAAGTTAAGACAACAAAACTTCAATTGCTGAGAAGAGATTTTGAAACTCTTTGCATGAAAGAGTCAGATAATGTGGACACATTTTTTACACATGTGATTGGGATTGTAAATCAGATAAGATCCCATGGAGAAACTCTTGAAGAAAGAAGAATTGTGGAGAAACTTTTGAGATGCTTACCCTCAAAGTTTGATGTTATTGTAACCACCATAGAAGAGACCAAAGATCTCTCACAGTTCACAGTGGATGAACTTCATGCCTCACTGATAACTCATGAACAAAGATTGAGCAGAGATGAACACTCATATCTTGAGCACGCCTTCAAGACCCAGATGCCTTCAGGAAGAGGAAGAGGTCAAAGAAAAGGAAGAGGAAGAGGCAGAAGTCAGAATAGAGGTGGAAGGGACAACTCTTCACATTCACATGGAAGGAGCAACAGTCAAAGCCAGAGCAACGGCCAATGCAACAGCCGGCAAGGTGGACATCAACACCAACATGCTCAAGGACAAAGGTATGAAAAATCCAATGTCCAGTGTCATTATTGCAAGAAATATGGGCACTATGCCAATGAATGTAGAAAGAAGCAAAATGACATGAAGAATAGGCAGAATGCTAATGTAGCAAAAGAGGAAAAGAACCCAAGTAATGTGCTATTAGCTTGTAATGTAGCACAAGATAAAGAAGATGATGTTTGGTTCTTAGATTCAGGTTGTAGTAATCATATGACTGGCAACAAAGCAATGTTTGCCAATCTAGATGAAGAAGTAAAATCTGAAGTGACCACAGGGACTGATACTAAGATCTCTGTCAAAGGAAAAGGCAGAGTTAGTATTCGAGCAAGAAATGGGGAGCAGAAATTTGTTCCTGATGTGTATTATGTTCCAGGTCTGAAGTGTAATATTTTGAGCATTGGGCAGCTCATAAACAAAGGTTACAATGTAATTTTCAAGGATGATGTGTGCACAATAAAAGATATACCTCCAAGCAAGAAAATCATTGCTGAAATACAAATGACCAGCAATAGAATGTTTCCTCTCAAGCTCAACACTGACTTGAAGGGAAAAGGAAAAAGCATAGCAGCTGTAACACAAGAAGCCTTTCAGAAGGAAGCAAAAGATGAAAATTGGTTATGGCACCTGAGATTTGGACATCTCAATTTCGGAGGATTAAATTTGCTGCACAGAAAAGGAATGGTAAGAGGTTTTCCATTGATTGAGAAGCCTGACAGCCTATGTGAAGGCTGCATCTTGGGAAAGCAACATAGAGAAAATTTTCCTTCAAGGAAAATCATAAGGGCGAAAGAACCCTTAGAAATCATTCACTCAGATTTGTGTGGGCCGATGTAGACAACATCAGTTTCAGGTAGCAACTACATGCTGACCTTCATAGATGATTTCACAAGAAAATTATGGGTTTATTTTCTGAAATATAAGAGTGAAGTCTTTCAGAAATTTTTCCATTTCAAAGCTCTTGTAGAGAAACAGAGTGGGCAATACATTAAAGTACTCATAACCGATAGAGGAGGTGAATATATATCAAAGGAATTTATGCGTTTTTGTAGAGAGAACGACATACACAAGCAGTTTACCACTAGGTACACGTCGCAACAGAATGGAGTTGCTGAAAGGAAGAATCGAACCATAATGGAAATGGTGAGAAGTATGCTAAAGGCAAAGAATTTGCCGAATGAGTATTGGGCAGAAGCAGCAAACTGTGCTGTATATATTTTAAATAGATGCCCTACAAAAGCTGTGATGAACAAAGTTCCAGAAGAAGCATGGAGTGGCAGAAAACAAGGAGTCACCCACATGAGAGTTTTTGGATGTGTGGCATATGTACACATTCCAGACAAGTTGAGAAAGAAGTTGGATAGTAAGGGGGAGAAGTGCATTTTCCTTGGATACTGTGAAGATTCCAAAGGATACAGATTGTATAACCCATCCACAAAGAAGTTTGTAATAAGCAGAGATGTGCAATTCATTGAAGAGGAAGCATGGGATGGAAGCATTGAGAAAACAGTCAATGTTAAAAATTGTTTGTCTCATGATGAAGATGAAGGAGATGTGGTTGAAATTAACAACCCATCCGTAGCACAACCTCCACCAACACAAGGACAGCAAGGGACGCCTCAAGCGGCAGCAAGAACACTCTTGAGAAGAAGCGGGAGTGCATCTCCAAGCACACCACATGGAGAAGAATTGAGTGCTTCTTCAAGCACGACTACACCAAGTGAAAGTGGAACAAGGTTCAGAAGCATTAGAGAAATATATGAGCAAGGAGCGGCAAATGAAGGTATGAATTCCTTATTTTCTTTGTATTGTCAAGTTGATGATCCTATTCATTTTGAAGATGCTATTAAAGATAGAAAATGGATAGAAGCTATGGATGAAGAAATTAAAGCCATAGAGAAGAATAGAACATGGGAGTTGGTTGATCTACTAGAAGGTAAAGAAGTCATTGGAGTTAAATGGGTATACAAGACCAAAAGCAATGCTGAAGGAAAAATAGAAAGACACAAGGCCAGACTTGTTGTCAAAGGATATAAGTAGAAGCAAGGGATTGATTATGAAGAAACTTTTGCACCAGTTGCAAGAATGGAGACGGTAAGAGCAGTGTTGTCCATAGCAGCACAAAATAGATGGAAAGTATATCAAATGGATGTAAAATCTGCATTTTTAAATGGAGTTTTAATGGAAGAGGTATATGTGGAACAACCTCTTGGATATGAGAAGAAAGGCTAAGAGAACAAGGTCTGCAAATTGAAGAAAGCTCTTTATGGGCCGAAACAAGCACCAAGAGCATGGTACAGCAGAATAGATTCTTATCTATTGGAGAATGGATTTGAAAAATGTGAGGGAGAACCCACCCTCTACATAAAATAAAAGGATGGTAAGTTATTGATTGTTGTCTTATATGTTGATGATTTAATTTTTACAGGTAATGATGATTATCTTGTTGAAATTTTTAAAACAGCCATGAAAGATGAATTTGAAATGACTGACATGGGTTTATTAAGATACTTCTTGGGAATAGAAGTGGAGCAAGGTGAAAAAGGAATTTTTATTTCTCAAGCAAAGTATGTGAATCAAGTTTTAGAAAGATTTAACATGCAGGAGTGCAAAGCAGCAATCACTCCCACAGTAATGGGATTAAAACTCAGCAGAGAGGACAGCAGCAAGGATGTCGATCCAAGTTTATATAAAAGCATAGTTGGCAGCCTCATGTATTTGACTGCAACTAGGCCGGATATTATGCATGCTGTTAGTTTAATTTCCAGATTTATGGAGAATCCAAAAGAAGCACATTGGCAAGTAGCCAAAAAAATTCTGAGGTATGTTAAAGGAACTAAAAGATTTGGGATTTTATATACTACTTTAGAAAATTTAGAATTAGTTGGATACACTGACAGTGATTGGGCTGGAAGTGTAGATGATTGGAAGAGCACTTCCGGTTATGTTTTTCATATGGGTTTAGGAGCCATTTCATGGGCTTCTAAGAAACAACTGATTGTAGCATTATCTACAGCAGAAGCATAGTATGTGCCAGCTACAGCAGCAGCGTGTCAAGCAATTTGGATGAGAAGGATGTTGAGAAGTTTATGTCAAGAACAGGTAAAAGGAACAGTGATTTATTGTGACAATAGCTCAGCTATTGCATTTTCAAAGAATTCTATGTTTCATAAAATAACAAAGCACATAGACACAAAATTTCATTATATCAGAGAATTGGTAAACAATGGAGAAATTGTTTTACAGCATTGTAAAACAGAGGAACAATATGGAGATATTTTTAAAAAGCCATTGGGGCAGAAGACATTTGAATTTTTAAGAAAATGTTTGGGTATGATGGATAACCCAGCAGCTGATTTTAAGGGGGAGTGTTGAAATATTAAAGTCAATTGTTTTGAAGTAGATACAGAAAAGAGAACAGAGAAGGTTAAAGAAGAAAGATTGAGTGTACAACAACACGTTAAAGAGAGGAATAAAAAATCTAAAGGAGAATTAAATTGACAGGTCAGAGTCAATGTGATTGTAGGATAAAGTTGATATGGTGATAAGTGTGAGCCATTTGCAGAAGGAACTAATATTTCCCGTAGATATGAACCAGAGAAGTAGTTGATTGTGTTCATTATTTTTGCAGTTTAAAAGCCCTAACGTAATTGATGACAATGTGTTTAAACAAGCGAAAGTTCTTTAAGTTTTTGAAAAGGAAGGACAAGTGGTCCTCACCACTTGAGCGCAAATCGGAGATCGCAGTATTGAAAGATTAAAGTGTCTTTTTGATGTGGATGTTTGCGATGTGCGATCATCGCACCATCGCAACATCGCAATATCACATGATCGCTCTCCGCCATTGCAAGTTCCGTTGATTGTTTGTGATGTGCGTTCGTCGCGCCATCGCACGATCGCACCATCGCATGTTACAAGAGTTATCTGCCACATAAACCATCGTTGATTGTTCTGCGACGCGATCGCGTGACTGCGCCATCGCACATCGCAATATCGCATAGTCGCAAATTTTGTTTGATCTTTCAATATCGCACATCGCAAAATGGCCGACTGCGATGTGGTCCCCACTCGTACGTCGTGCTATGTTTAATTTTATTATTTCGCAAAGCATTTTCCTTTGTATATGTTTTTGTTTGTTTATGTCTTTATTTCCGTCGCTATATAGAAGGTGAAAAGGCCCGAGGGGCCAAAATGAGAGAGTATTTTTTCGTTGTTGTAATCAAGTATGTGAGAGCCCATGCAGCAAAACACAAAGAAAAACAGAGCAATGTTTTGTGCGTTCTTGATAGACGAGAGAAGATTGTTTTAAGAAGTACTACATCTAATAAAGGGGCTTTGTTATCATTCGGGTTCAAAACATTATTCCATTACAGAAGCAATGTCGAGTTTTTAAGTTCGTTAATGAATAGAAAGAATTTTCATGCCATCTCTGTGTCTAAGTCAAATTTTGTTTTTAAGCTTCTCCTGTGTTGTAGAGGGAGGATTATTCTCCTGATTTTCATGTTTAAATTCTTCTAAAATTCCAACATTTCCCGATGTGATACGTTTCTTTATTTTCCCCTGGGGACTATTTCAATCCACATCTCGGTGGTTTTATCCATTTGGAATTTTTACGCTTTTGTTCCCCTCTTGCTTATAAAGGGTATCAGATCACAGACTCCTTAAAGACGTGGTCTCGACTTCCAGAAAAATAGAGGAAAATTGCTCTCAGGTAATATAATGTGTTTTGAGTGATTCTGGAAGCCTACACGTTTCATGGGTTTTTT